>OZ023295.1:11621887-12871887 GCA_964007245.1 Hypomecis atomaria
AGTTTTCATTTATATTTACTCTAGATGCGGATTCTCGATTAGCAGAACCTGTCAAAGGATTTTTTTTTCATCATTTTAAATTATTTTTGTGACAAAAAGTCGTTAAAAATAAAATTTGACCAAGTTTTAGTGATGTTATTGAAAAATACATAATTTTCTTACGAGTTTTTCTAAAAACTTGACTTAGGACACGTAATGCGCCAGTATTCGTACGGAATCACCCTGGAAGAGTAAGTGGAGCAGTAAACCACGACCCCGTTATGCCGTGGTAAGGAATTGACGTCATCGCCAACACATTTCTTAGAAATTAGCCGTGTAGCTATGTTTCTGGAAATGCGTATATACCTACAAATAACAGTGTTGTTCCTTTAAGGCGCTGCACTGGATAAATTAATGTGTTTTACTTTTCAGTGTACTCGTAGGGGGTTATGTTTTTTGCTAAGTGCAGGAACTTTCAGAGGTGGATGTTTTAATTCTGGACATTTACTTCTATGGGACTTATTGCAAAATCACGAAATAAAAATATTACCCGTTCCGAACATTATTTTGTCGAGAATCAATTAACTTTTCTCTCTTAATTTTTGTATCGAATCGATTATTCTTTCCCGTGACTTTGCTGTTGACCTTACTGTAAAAATTGATCACAAAGATAAGGATGTTATCTCTCGAAGGTCTCCGTACTTTGCAATACAACAAGTTATAGATCTTGTTTTTTAATATAAGGATGATTTTAAAAAGAAAGTATATATTTCCTTTCATTTATAAGCGAAACTGTACCGTACCGTCCTCGAATAATATTTTTATGAAATTCTTCCTTAAATTAGTCCCTTAACAATAAAATAAGCAAGCGAGCGCAGTTTCGTAACTTTGTATCAAGAGCGTCATAAACTTACCTCCCAGAAGGAGGCCAGCAAAAAATTGATTACATTTGAAGTGGCAGAACAAATAAGAGGTAATAGGCACCCGGAGCTTTAATCAAACTTCTATTCGACCAAATGGGGCTCCCGCTGACAAATCGATTCGACTACGTATCTCGAGTATTTCGTATTTCTCCCACCTTGTTTATTGACACCATTAACGGAATTAAAGGACTATTACGTGGAAGTTGAAGTAATGGTTGCACCTGGGTAAAGGTAGTGGCGAAATTGATCAATCTCGGTAGCCAATTCTAAGTTTCTCATTAGAGGACAAGTCTAAGAACGGCGGTCTGCCAGCACTAATCTTGGTGCCTGAAAACTATTTACTCGTATTGTGCAGTCTTAATCAAAACGTAGTGTTGCATAATCGTTTAAGAACTACTCGTACACTACGACACGCTAGTTATCGTAATCATACTAAACTATTGAAATCTTTGATGTTGATTGTTAAAAACGTTCGTTGTCACGTTTGCTACCCTCGATCTTTTACCGTGTGGAAGTTGAAGTAACGGTTGCACCTGGGCAGAGGTAGAGGCGAAATTAATGAATCTCGGCAGCCATTTCTATTTTTTTCATTAGGACGAGTCTAAATTTTTTTGTTTATTTCCTCGTATTGAGCAGTCTTGTAAGCTTGTAAAAAACAACGGGTTGCACTCCGGGAGTGTCGGCAGAAGTGAAAACTTGAACATTAACGTTTTGCATTTTTTAAATATTTTGGGATGGTTAGGCAATAACTTTGCACGAATTGCTTTATTTATTAGTATAAAGTACTATCATTTATGTGGTAAAATACAATATTACACACGCAAACTCGCGTAACCGCCCTGCGCCGCTTAAACGAAACAGCAGGAGCAGGCATACATTTTCGCCGCGCGGTAGAAAGAGAGGGGAAATTACTTCCTCTACTATCCCACGCCCGCGGTCTACTCTCCCTCCGTCTTACGAATTTTTGATTAAGTCACGTGTTCTGACGCGAGTTTAACATTTTTTACACATCCCAAAAAACACAACGCCGCTAAAGAAGTTTTCACTTCAAAAATAGAATAATCATGACAACGTTCACATATTTTGATTACTAGGTGAAATGGTTTCTTTTGCAAACTAATCATCAAAAAAGTTGAAATCTGTCCTGGATTGATCAAATCAATGATAAACTCTGCTGTTAATAACAACGAAAAATGATCACGCTTGCTGCCCTCGCTGTTGTACCGCGTATGCACCTGGGTATGGAGGTAGAAGCTAAATTGATCAATCTCGCCGGCCATTTCCAAGTTTTCCATTAGAGGACGAGTCAAAGGACAGCGGTCGGCCGGCACTAATCTCTGTGCATGACAGTATAGGGAACTTGCTGCTTCGAATTTGTGCGAACGGGTGAGCGTTGGATCGTAGAAACTGACTTTTGTGAATGCCTGATGCAATTATCCCAGAAACCCAACGAAGGAAGTGTTTACTACATTTATGTAGATTTCCGGGCTTCATTTAATTTTAAGTAATCTTACTTTTCATTATTCTTTTTCTTAAATTATAAACCAGCTGACTTTGAAACAAAATCCCTTAAACACATAGGTAACTAAGTTTACGAAAATCCTGTCGCCTCACATTTTGATTTTACAACGAAGGTTTACAATACTTCTTGCTCCGAAATGCGCCGCCTAATATTCCACAGAGTATGTTCCTGATAATTGCCTCGAAGGTCATTATCGAGATGACAATATTAGAACTTCCTAATGGAACCCTATTGGTGTGTCTTTATGGCACACCTTTTAGAGAACGGATCAGTTTCAGGAAGCTATTTGCAAGGCGTGGGTGGTAGAGTATAAAATATTCGCCTAAGACTACCTTGAATCTCTTTGTCTCGTGCTCGTAAAGTATTCCGAAAAAGGTTAATAAAATACTCGAGAGAATTACGAAACCGTGTAGAGATTCAATATATCACTTTTAATAGAATTGAGTAGGATGTACTTTCGTATGAGAAGTTGAGCTATGAAGTCTGAGCAAAGTTGATTTTTTAGGGTAATAAGGTTTTACCAGCTATTAATCAAACCTAAAGCGAAGGAAGTACTCTTATTCTAGCTGAATAATTTCGGTAATTGGGTAGACCCGCACACTTAAGAAACATCGTTTGTATTTGGATTAGATATTACACATAATTAGGTACGTATAAACTTACAACTCAAGGTTAAATTGCTGTTGGGAACAGCTAAAACCATTTTCAATAATGTCAATAGCTCCATAATACGCTGCAGGCGAACTTTTTAATATAGTAAACAAAGAACATACTCGTAGAAACCGCTCAAATTATATCAAAATAACCCTGCGTAGACCGCGCCTGAGTGGGCAGAATTTGTAGATCGGCCGCGGCGCCTACGTCTAGTCCGCGTCGTAGCCCGTAGCAAGCGTAGCAAGCCATGGCGACAATCATCGATGCAGCGATGGCAAATTTCAAAATCAAACACATTTTATTAGTAAGGTCGACTGCTGCGTCTATACTGTGCTATATTCAGCCTTTAATAGTCCACTGCAGTATGTAGGCCTACCCACGAAGGGTGACTGGGACATATCCACCACGCTGGCCCAGTGCGGCTTGGTGGATTCACATACGCCACCGAATTTCTTCTACGGACGTACGCAGGTTGCCTCACGATGCTTCCCTTCACCGAAAAGCACTGGCTTTTAAGTTCCGTACATACATTCCGAAGAACTTAATTGTACGGGACCGGGATTTGAACTCACGACTTCACGATTGTAAGGCGGGTGTCACTACCACAAAACCACCACGGCTGTATACGTGTATTAATACACTACTTCCTAATGTATAGTAAGAAAGTCGTGAAATACATGATCGTGAATTACAGCTATACTCAAGAAGGACCGTGAGTATTTTTGTTCATTTGACAAGCGGTGTCTATGTTTCATTGTTCATCGGTCTTAGTGGTACTTTACCCGGAGTTGACGGAGTTGTCGACCTCGGGCCAGGAGAGGCGACGCTTGCAGAAGGCCATGGTGGGCGGCTTCTCAGGTACAGTCTGCGCGCGCGGCACGCGCAGGGAACCCCCGCGGCGCGGCGGCGGCGCGGGCGCCAAGCAGTCCAGAGTGCGCCGCCGCGCGCTCAGCGCCGACGCGCCCTCCGTCGGCAGCACGCGCGGGAACCCGGCTACAATGTTAATTGACACATTTAAGGTAGGTACATAGAATTCCATATACGACTGTGTCGCTAAAGTAGACTGAAATGTCTACAGGCGACACATGTTTAGGCCTCGCCGCAGATTACGTATCGCTGCGCTGCTGGCTACAAAATACATTTCTATTCACAAAAACTAATTATTAGTGTCGCGGCAGCCCTTTAGTCTATTACTTAAGCTTGCAGTCGGCTACAGAAATGTACCTGTATCAACCACGATAAATATTTGTCGGCTTTTGTTTTGGTTTTATCTGAATCTACGGCTCTATTTCTTGTAGCAGAAAGCCTATTTAGTACGATGTTTTCTACTTTCGATCGCATCAATTTGTACCGAAGTAAACTGCATTAGGTACAGTTTCATTTAATAAAAGAGAATAATGTGTTTCTCTTTGTCACAATTCTTATCATCGTTATACTATCTTATTACTTTTCGCGCAATAAAACTTAAGATAGGTATGTAATTAATTACCTCTTTTTCCCGACGTTTCGACCAAGTTGCATCAGTCGTGGTCACGGGCAGACTCACAGAGACAGACTAGATGCGAAGCCACACTCACCACGACACACCACACTGACAGTGTCTGTTAAGGTCTTATTGCCTACACCACGCAGTTTATACTTATTGTCTATAGTCAGAGCCACTGGGCTTCCAATAGCAACATCATCAGGCGGTAGTGTTTTACACGATAAAGAAAGAAACTACTTTCAAGACAGTTTCTCAGTGGTACGATTAAGTTCTTTGGTATGTGGTTTTCCTTTAACGATTCCAAAAAAATAAAAATTTCTCATCGTCACAATCGTGGCTAATTTTATGTTTTCATTATAAGAATTATTTATATAAAAAAAAGCTTTAGCTTTTCATGTCCCGATTGTGTTCGTAGGTACATATATTACATTTTAAAGATAGACATGTCAAATAATACTATTACTGGATATTATACTACATCTGGAGTGAAGTGCAGGCAGCCATATAACTATAAAACATATAGAAACTAAAACTCTAAGTCACACTACTACTATAGGTTACTAAGTTCTCTGGTATAGAAAAGAAGGCCCTCGATTCAGATAAATCCCAATAATTATGTGATATACCTTTTCGAATTTAGTACCACATATAATCGGGTTACCTATGCAAAAAGGTTTATTAAAAACCCGTCTAAGGACTTTGTCATGCCACGCGCAATAGGTATAGAGTTTTATAGATTCTCGTCTGTATCTGTAATGTCAATTTAGGCTTCTTTACATACATACATACACGTAGTTTACCATGTCTAGACGGATTTTCTTATTAGCATCGGGTATAACCAGTATAAATGCCAATCATACTCAACAAATAACTGGTTGAAGAACTTAGCCAACAATACTATTCATAAGTTCGGCTTTCCTTTGAAAGTCGAACTAAAACAATCCAAATACAATATATTCCAAAAAAAAAAAATACAAATAGGGTGCTTACCTTCTTGTAAGCATTTCTAAATTAACATCCATTACGTCCACGCACAACATCGACTACATACTTAGTTCAACAAAATAATCAATCCTTTAGCTTGCCAATATCCCCCTGAGCTTTTCCTCTAGGGGTAATCATTGGTAATATAAAAAATCTTTTCGAACCCCGAGAATCCAAAATGAACTTTCTTAAAAGAAAATTTTGATTGTTCTTAACCCTAGATCAGTTAATATAGTAGTTAAGTAAGCATATCTACTTATTCAAGGAGCAAAAAACTCGTCGTGTACTCGTACACCCAAACTTGAAAGATTAAAAAGTAAAGCATCACCTCTCTTACATAAATCTGGCTTAACACGAGTTGAGAAGTAGCTATTTAAAAGATCATTACCCCAGAAGTTTTTACAAGACTTCACCCTTGCCGAGTGTTGAAGCTGACTTTGTACAGCCATCATTTGGCTTGAGTACACTACATTACACTGACCTCGTGTTTCGTTCAGAGCAGTAAATGAAATTTAATTCCAGATTTTAACCATATTCAACGAGTGCACAGTTTTGCAGTACCTGAAATTTACGTTGGAAAAACTCATCGGAATAATATTATTAAACGACTTAAAATTATTTCAGTGAAAATTGAATACATTGATTTTGGACAAATAGCTTTTTTTTTGCTATTGCAGCCTTATTACCATGTTAAAAATTGCACACTATTTCATAACAAGCAATGGTTGCAACGATGGCATTTTATTTTACAACATGTTATTTGGCAATAAACGAATTTAAATTAGAATTTTAAGGGTGATTTCCTGATCTGAACTACTACAGGGCCGCCTGGTCCACAGGCATATGAAAGTGCTAAAGATAATATTGTGTTAAGTGTACCTCTCATGCTAGCCGTAGAAGGCGGCGGCTTCTGCGTATGCGCCTCCTCGGAGCGGTGTCTAGGGGGCGGCGCGCGGCGCGGCGACAGCGCCAGCCCCGCCACGCTGTCCGCCACGCCCGCCACATACTGCCCGATCGACGAGAAGAAACTCATGGCAACACTCACACTAACACTAACTTATTCAACGACCATTGTCTCCGCTACTGAAACCACTCGCGCGAACCTAATCCAAAGTACTTTTACATAATTTGGCTCTTCGGCGCCCACCTGAAATAAAAGAAACTTTCGTTATAAAAACATTCCTTGTTCCGACCTCTCGCTCAGCGAATAGGTTGACTATTAAAAAAATTAAAGGCGGGGTTCGGAATGGCCGCAATATTTTCTTATAATAAGTCCCGAGAAATAAACCGTTTTATGCCGGCAGTAAATTTCTCTCCAAAGGAATCCTTTGTTATCGCGTACGTTAAAGCAAACCCATAAGACCGCAGAATGTCTATTCATTATTAATTTTAAATTGTACAATATAAGGGAAAAAAAAATATTATTAAATTTATTGCACTTTAAGCACTAGTAGAATTTTTTGTAAGATAATCAAGGGCTGTGTTTTAACTTTACCAAACACGGTAATATCCTGCAGCATACCGTATCATCTCGTCTTCCCTTTGCGGATCTAAAATTAGGCCACGTCGACTACACTTTGAATATTAATTTATGGCTTTTTTATTACTTCTAAGTTATGCCATACTTTACCTATCTTACCTCCCGAGATTCATAATAAAATAACCCTTTTTAAGCGCCTCGATTCATAACTTTAAAATGGTGTCTTCGGTAAATGAAGGAAAGCAGTTTCCCAATCAATTACACGGGTCAACATGAAATTTGACTTTGATTGCAAAGCATTAAATTTCGGTAGTTTAGGTCGTAATTAGACGGAAAAAAAAATATATGGCATGAAAAACTTTGCTTTTGTGCTTAGAAGACTGATTAAACGAAATTTTTAAAAATCTCAGATTTTAATTTTTGATTGAAAATAAAACTATTGAAATAAAAATGTTTATTTTTTTATTAAGTTTTACTATCAAATTAGCTTACAGAAAAGTGGAAAATAACTTAAAAGTGCACACTTTTACTTTTTCTTTTATGTTCATAGCTACTTTCTCTCAATAAACCCCAAATATAGTCGCCCATCATGTTTTCATTGTATTGGCCTTGATAGCGTTGTTCGAAATTCATGATGTCTTGATGGAAACGTTCTCCTTGCTCTTCGGAATAGGCTCCCATATTGTTTTTAAATTTATCCAAATGAGCATACAGCATATGTACTTTTAATGACATCCTGCAGCCCATGGCCTTAAAATTTGTAAGCATATCCTCAACCAACTTTTCGTAGTTTTCAGCTTCATTATTTCTTTTTGAAAAATGAGTATTATTATTATAACTATCACAAAAGCAAACTTTATACCGAAAAAAGGTATTTTCTTTTCGTTTTTGTGCATAACTAACTGGAAAATAATAGTATAAACTTTAGGACAAAGAACGAAGATTTTTTTGTAGAGTCGTGTTATGTTTCCCAGGTGTTGTTTTCAATTCTCTGATATTGAAAATTGACGTCTCATCTATCACCGGATGTAGAACCGAGATTGACGAAGATTTCTTACGATATCTATCCGAGAAGATTTACTTCAGGATATTTAGACAAAAAGCGCTTGATGAATATTTTATATTCCAATTTCCTCGTGACAAACGCTAAGTGCCAACATCAGTCTTCAAAGTTGATTTTGATTACTAAGTAAACGGCGTATTTGAAAATTTTAAGATAGGATTTATTCGGATAATATCAATTTTTCATGATGTTATCTTAATTTGATAGCATTAATCAGTTGGCACGTCCTACGTTGTTAATCCAGTGTAATAATCCTGAGCACAGGACCAAAATTATTGGCATATGGAAGGAGATACCTATACCAATAGCTTGCTAGCTTTACAGGGTTATTGTTTTTACATACCTAACCAATATTTACACTTGTTTGCATATTTACACAGTATCTCCTCTGAGGTCTCAGGTCTCGCGGGTGGCATGCGCGCTTTTTACGTAGAGTTTGGATATGTTAGATATTTTTTTTAGGAAGAAAATACATACCTACAAGTTTTTAGAAGCAGACCAAATATGTTTGTTTTGAGGTAAAGAATATATGCCCTAAGGACGGACGCTAAATTGCCAGTAACTCTGTACATATAAATATGATTGTGATGATGATGTTACGAGTACGAATGAGGGCGGAGTACACTATTCGTAGCAATTGATAAACACTCTAAGACCTAACCATGCGGAGAATCTTAATAATCCACAATAATCAAAACGAAAAAATAGCTTCAACTGTTTTGTGATGATAACAGACTGTCAGTTCGTTGGGCAACAAGAAAAAACCCTACACAGAAACTATAGCTTATAATTTCTTTTTATATCCACTGCCGCCGCTATTTTTTGTCGAAGTATTTATTGTACACGATTATTTACTAACCGAATTGGTACAGGCCTTTTTTCTCGATATTTGAACGTTCCATCAACATTCCCTAATTGAATTTAGTGGCCAATTTAACAAAAAAAGAAAATGTATGAAGTAGAATAACGTTTTGCATTTAACTAATATAATAATGTCTACTAATATACTACACAGAAACTATAGCTTATTTTTTCTTATTATATCCGTTGCCGCTACTACTTTTTGTCGATGTATTGTACACAATTATTTACTAACCGAATTGGTACAAGCATTTTTTCTCGATATTTGAACATTCCATCACATTCCCTAATTGAATTTAGTGGCCAATTTAACAAAAAAAGAAAATGTACGAAACAGAATAACGTTTTGCATTGAACTATTATATTAATATCTACTACCATACTCGTACTAGTACTTCTCCGAGCATTATCTAAATTGACTGCCTCGGTGGCTCAGTGGTTAGTGACGCTGACTTCTGGGTCAAAGAGGCGTGGGTTCGATCCCCACCCAGGGCAAACATTTGTGTGATGAACATAGGTGTTTGCTCTATGTCTGGGTGTTATTTAGGTACTATCTATATTTGTACTTATTATTGTTTATGTTTATGATTATTATTATTTATTTACATTAACTCACAAGCAAAGCTTGGTCCTTTGGTAGGCATCAGTGGAGCCGAAGCCAACACTGAGAGGCCCTTTTCCATCACTTTTTATAAAACATAAAATGTTGTGTACAAAAAGTAGAATGAAAATAATTATAAATAACTATTGCTAGATGTGTCTTACTAGGATATCGGGCTATTGTGATGACGTAGTGATCGATGACTTAAAAAGATGGTCTATGGAATGAGGTACGGCACCCGCCATTATTATTATTTATTATTATATAATTATCTATTGCGTTTGCTCGGCAATGTGGCGGGATAAGCGGGCTGCAGTAGTCCTCGACACGTGTTTTCCTAGTGGGGGCTGCTTCACAAGTACTATTTTGCATTACTATTAATTATGTTTATTGCCAATATTTATCATGCATACCTTAAGATAACATTTCTAAGTACCCACATCTTTAAGTTTATGAGTCTTTATATTGTGTATGAACATAGGTTGAGTGTGTTATTTGTACCTATATGTGCATTGTGTATGATAAATAAATGAAATGAAATGAAGTATGTGTTTAAAATATGTAAATGTAGGACATCAGTCTCTGGCAGCGATATCACAAGCTATGCTTAGTTTGGGGTCAGAGACCGTGTGTAAGATGTCCCCTAATATTTATTTATTTAATTCTCGAGTTAATCGGTTCTCAAAATTGCAAAAATATTGTCAACTACAATAGTTGTATCAATAGTGTATGAATTTGGCGGCACATTTTTTTAACTAAATCTCTATAAACCTCATAAATCTCTCAACATGCTATAGACTAAATTTGGTCGTCGCTCGCTTGGTCTTCATTTCAAAGTAACTTAGTGGCTGTTACTGAATATTTTTATATAGGTATTAATGCGAATGCAAATAAACATCGCATGCTAGGGCATGCTAGGGCATGCGATGTTTATTTGGCTCAACGAATAAGCATTGCCATTCACCGTGGCAATGCAGCCAGAATGCTGGGCACGCTGCCAACTGGCAGTGGGCTTGAGCATTTGGATTATCTTTAGACCATCAAAGGTCTGTGGATGATCCAATGCTTTTTATGTAGTAGTAGTGTAGTTTTGTTGTAGTTAATAGGCTCTTTTGACCGATCTTAAATTTTTTCAACTGCCATTTTTGTCATGTCAAAGTTCAGCATGCGATAAAGCAAAAGAGCTACCATAATATCACAGCTAGGAAGGACAGCGGAAGCCTCACGCCGCGTGGCGCGACATCAATTACGAGCCTAAATTTATTATCACTCGCAGGAACCCCGAAGGACAAAGTTCAGGAAAAATAAACTGAGACTTTTTGGACACAAGATTTATTAACTGACAATGAAGGATTCGAAAAGCCTATGAGCTGGCACGAACGAGTTGGCAATACATAGGTAGAAACTAGGTATGTTAAGTTGGTAGGTATGACAATAAAAAAATAGAAATGTAATATTCTCAACTACAATAGTTGTAGGTATCAATAGTGTATGAATTTGGCGGCAATTTTTTTAACCAAATCTCCATAAACCTCATCTCTCAACATGGCATTGACTAATTTGGTCGTCGCAATAAACACAATAAGCCCGATTACAGAGGCACCACCGTAAATTTATCAGCAACGTAAAGAGCGTTATCTCTATCGAACGCCTAAAGTGAAAAAGAAACAGAACTATGCTATTTAGCTAATATAATTACGATGGCGCCTCTGTAATTGGGCTTAATTTGCGTGTAAAATCAAACTTACTTAAGTTACTTCAGGAAGTCAAACTCAAACATTTTTAGTGTTAAAAATATATCGTATCGCATACCTACCTAAAGTCCCCGTCACGAGAAGCTATAAATTTTGTAAACAAGTGTTCAGGAGTTCACAACATTTGGACCAACAAAAAAATGAATTTGTTTAAGATTTAATAAATTATTAAGTAACAAATATTAATAAACATATATTATATAAGAATAATTATTCGCTATATAAGCTATATCACCATTGGTGTACCAATTAACCTAACCAATTACTTCACAATTTAAAACCTACTTCTTATATTAACCATATCTTAACAACAATAAAAAGTGATAACGAAACAATAACAAAATTAACAATAACAACCAGATCCGCGATATATGCAAAGCAATGAAACCTCGTACGCATTCGAAACTCGAATGACGCGTTTATTTCGAAATGGCGTCCCGATAGTTTACAATCCCTGCGACGGACGCATTCCGGTACCAAGAAACAAAAACGATAGCGCTTTGCGTCGTTAAAATATGATCCGACTAAATTAAATTGGTTGTTACTTTCATATAACCCGTCTATATTTCATGTCGATTGAATATGTTCAATTTATTATTATCTCGCAGTATAAAATGTCTACTTAGTAATAGATGTTTGTTTACATAATTTATAGCTTCTCGTGACGGGGACTTTAGACAAATACTACACTTTTTAATAAATTAAAATAAGCTTAGAAGTTATTATGTTCATTAAAGAAGCTCTTAGAATTATTATTATTTTTTCCAATAAATGGCATAACCGACTTCAACGAATCAATGTAGTAATTTTTACATTATTGTTGATTTATCAAAAATGGCTCAGCCGATTTCGATAAAATTTAAATGCAATCACCTTCAAAATATAATCTACGTAACAAAAAAGGAATTATTAAAATTAAAATATTCTGTAAAAAGTTATGCTTGGACAAATATTTAAAAAAATACGCGTCGACTTGTGAACCTCTTGAAGCATTATTATGAAGCAACTTAACAAAACAGACTGGGTGGTTAAACACGCAGACTTTGATAAGCAAAAACAAAGGGACCGCGTTAAGCCATTCTCTAACGGTTCACATTAATTTATTTAAACAGTTTTATTTAACTTCATTTTGTATATTTGTTTGACTAGAATTATAATTGCTTCAAAACTTGCGACAGTTTTTTGAACAATTTATTTTAAGCTGTTGAAGCTTCATTTGATTTTGCACAAATTGAATTGCTTTATAGATACAAAATGATGATATTTATAAAAAAAAAAATTTTGTAAAAAACAAGCGCTCGTATCGTAGTGTAACTAGGTGTTTGTCAGCGATCACTGAAATTAATCAATGTTTCGCTCGTTTAGTATTTGGATGGGTGATCGCGGGTGGCATTTTCCAACTGAGTGCTACCTTGGCTTGGTTGACATGTTAAATTGTAAGTCCCGGTTGTTGTAACCGTTTCGCTATGTCAGAGGCCTTCAGGTGGCCTAAAAACTCTGACGTCATTGCTAGCCACCCGGCCTATACGAACTTACTTACTTTTAGTACAAAACAGTCACGTCAGAAGAAAAAAATATGTGTAGTGTAAGCAAGCTAAAACGTGACCATCACACGTAATCGATGAGGTGGTCCGTTTGGTAACCTCTTCGACTTTGGGCTCATTCAATTGGTTTGACGAGATCTAGCCAAAACCTTTTTTTAATTTCACTTACTTGTTCGAATTTCTTCACTTTCTAATTAATAAATAAACATTTGTTCAACTTTGACACGTTTGATTGTTTGTTTGTTTGATTTTGATTTATTTAAATAACTTGTACTTTACCTGAACAGTGACACATAATGAAATCATATAAAATCTAGTGAAACTAACTTGTTTGCATCAAATTACAACGAGCTTTAATTAAGTTATTAAAATTCTGTCAGTAGAGGCCGCCATAAAAGAAATAATTTTGCGAAAGGGCGTGCCTTTACAAAGGTATCCTCGGTAAAGGGTTAATGGACATTTAAGGAGTGCCCAGATGGCTACCGCCAACCGCGACGTCTTTTAATATAGAAATAGTTTCATATAGGTACCTTCATGTACCTTTACTACATACAACGGTTAACTGCTTTTCAGTCTATGGTGTATTTGCTGAACACAAATGTGAAGCATTGGAAGACCCAAGCGTTTGAATTATATTTCGACTTTTAGATGTCTGTAGATAATCCGGTTGCTTTCTGTCTAAACACCATTAGTTTAAGTAGTTGTATATTGTCGTAGTTAAATATGGGACATACTCGTAGATTACAACAAAACATATGTAAGTAGCTGCTTATATTTAATTTTACTGAAGGTGCAGAAAAAAAAACATCGATCATGATAAACTGCACATTTATTTGCGATTTTAGAATGGGTTCTATCGCAAAAGTTGTTTGTAATCACATCTGAAAATTTTAATTTTTGTTGAATTAAATACTTTACTGGTTAAATAACTAGCGTGTATAGACAAGTATCGCTTTGTGTCTTTCAAAAATGCTAGCAAGATCTTGATGGTCACAGCTCCATGTCATATCCTTTTCCAAACAAAGCCATCCACAGTGGGCACAACTCTTTGATCCTCGCTAAGTATGCCTTATCTAATCACTCCAATCAGTTCAGCTTTTAAACTAGTCGAGTTGGTTCCCTACAGCTTTATTACCCTCTTCGTAACATCAGAAGTTAAATTCAGTCCTGGGATAATTCTGTGAAAATATTCAATTATAACCTTTCGGACGAACTTTCTCTCTCAATTAATTTTTTGCCGCGATTTTTGTGAAGTTCGTAAAACAATTACGTTTTCATGCAAACCGACGTGGAACTGACATTATTCGATTTATCTCAGTAAAAGTATTTGGAATCAGGTTAGCACACGTACAGTTCTGTGTGTCTGTATATGAGATTTTCAATACAATTGAACTTGCTCTAACTCTTCCTACGCGTAGGCTTTTTACAAATGAAATTACCTACTTTAGAAGAATAATTTACTCTACAAAAATAAATTATAAGCTACTAATGTAGTAAATACCTATAGGCAGTATACACTCTTATTTGTATTTCGAATTTCGTCTAACTGAGATTCTTTCCGTCTCTTTAAGGGTCGTTCCCGTATGTTCTACTAGTAGAATGAATGGTACAATTTGTTACAACTCTCGATATTTCGTGCGCTATGTTCACGGGTAAACAGTATGTACTTTTTAAGAAGTTGATTTAAAAAAGGACAAAATTTATTCTTATTATTCAGTGCATTGTATATAATATTCCTTCCTAATATTCCTGTGGCGGTAAAATGTATGTTCTACGAAAGAGCTACGAGCGGACGTAGCATTGCAGGCAGAGTTCAAATTGTCAAAAATAGCATTGCAGAGAGATTTATAATACCTACTTATTATCATTTCAGTCTAAAAACGTCGAAATTAAATTTTACTCAGCGTAATATTTTTATGACTGACACATATGGGTACGAGATATCTGCTGTTATTTTTAAACTTTCGCGATTTGAACACATTATCATACTACTTTTATTGCGCGATAAGTCCCGTGTTGTAGTATGATAATGAGATATCTGCTGGTTAGACGTTTTGTAAATTCTGTGCAACAACCAAATTTTCTTAGTATTTTTCTTTTGAAATCTTTACTATAATATCTCCTATAATTCGAAAGTGTGTTTGATATTTTATTTTTTCGCTTTTTACTCGTTCACGCAGCAACAGAACAACAAGTACTTACCCAATTGCATTGGGTACCGCTTGTCATAAAATATGAAACTTCGTTTACTTGTGAAGCCGTCGTCTCGAATTTTCGGTAAAAGATAAATCCTGTGCAATTATTTGGAATAGTACCAAACAACGGGAGTAATTCGTAGAAACAAAAGCTCTGTATGATTTGAGTTGACAGAACTCAAAGAAGGATGTCGACAGCTCATACATACGAATACCTGTTGTGTACGAATACACTCAGTTTCTCCCAAGCTCATTTATAAAAATGCTATCTTCACCAGAGTAATTTATGACGCTTCTAAAACTGTTCTGATATGTACAAGTTTGTTTAAAATGAAGTTAAAATAAGAAAAACCGAAAACAATTTTCAAGCTATATGTACCTACTTTTATTTATAGAATTATAGACCATAGCAGTGCTGCCAACTCCTTTTGGCAAAAATTCGCTATCAGCACGTCAAAAACGCGCCAGAAGCGCTAAATGGTAACTACGACGACTGGTACTACGAAAAAATGAATGATAATGAATTTCGGTATTCATCCACTTCATTAGCAATAGTATAAGAACCACAACTTGCTGCTATTCGAACTTCGGCCGCAGCCTGCGGATGCAGGTCGCGATTGCAGGTAACACACATCTGAAATGCAGCCACTGACTGCTTCCGCAGTCGAGAGTGATTCCGAGGTTGGCTACTCGTGCTGCGACAGGCAGCACGTCGGACTTGTCTAAACAGGTGAACAATACTCGCAGCTGAGGCTCGGTAGCACGTGCTGCCGGAGCCGCAATCGGAATCTTTTTTGCAGAAATTCATACTACTACATAGATAACCAGAGCCCTTACTCGTAGTCCAGGCTTTGCGAAGTTTACTCAAACTTTCGCGTTCGCGTGTGGCTCCATAGATTTTGGTTAATTCTTCCTCGTTTCTGCTAGGGGCGCTGTACAAAATTGTATAGAAACAGCTGTAGTTTCAATTTACGTGTAAACCTAGATTAACCCCTCAGTTGTGCAGCCACAGCCGGCTTCGTGCAGCTGCTGCAATTGCTGTTTGTAGCTGTAGCCAGCTGCCGAGATTCGAATAGCACCTTTAAGGATTATTACGAGTAATATCAAAATAATCAGGAATATCTCGGATAATTTCAACTGCAGCATTTTGTTAGTAGTAAAGTGAGTGAAACCTAAAAATATAAGTATTCTTTCTTTTTGATAATCTTTTAGTATACAAAAATGTATGTTTCTATAAAATATGTAAAAAGACACCTCAGTACGTAAAATTACTAGTTGAAACACTTAAAACGAGTTAAGGAAGGAGCATGTACCAACTGTTGAAAAATAAAATAATTAAATCAACCCCTCCAAAAAATTGCTAAGTCAGAATACCGAAAACGAAATCTGGCAATACTGAATACATCATCTGTACGACTGAATTTGACATTTCCTTTTTTTTGACAGCAACAGTAATAAAATAGTGATTTTTTTAAATAATGTGCCCATTTTTGGACAGGCTAAAGCCTTTAAGGTCATACCGCCACTTCTTAAGTATGTAATCTATAATGTTAAAACAATAAAAAATCATTGTAATTTTTCTGGTGGTCTAATATTAATTTTAATTAGTGATATGAAAACAGCAAAAAATCACAAAATTTTTGAAGCACATATCATTATTATAAATGATGTTTTGTTTTCTACCTACTTGCAAAAAAAAAAACGACAGGTCCATTCGCTGCATCCTTCTTTAAGGATTTTATAATTCGCTGTTGCCACTCCTCACAGACATATTCGCTTTTACTTTATCACTGAATTGATAATTACCACTTATGTTTCCCCACTGGCATGCCTAATTGCCTACATTGTATTATAATGATGTGTTTTACATACAATGACAATACCTAATATTGAAACAAAGTGTGATTGCTACACTACCATTTAAATTTTTGAGAATTTTCTATAAATCATGTATTGCATCAGAATATATCTACGAATAAATAATCCGAAGACGCAAGGTTCGAATCCTGCATCCGCGACAAATTTTTGAAATGTTTGAAATAAACCTAGTGCGGGATGCACTATAAAATTAAAATCATTTCATGAATAAATAATACCTGATTATTTAGAGACATCTAGTAAGTACTTCTGTCTGAAATTATTCTGTGGAGCTATCAAGTACAATTTATGTAACATTTTGTAAATAAGTTGTAAAGAGGCAAACAGAGTTAGTATACCACCAAATTTTTAAAACTCAAAATATTTGTAAAAGTTATTACCTATTTATTTAGTTATTCCTATTCGTAATTTCTTCGAATTCTCGACAAACTAAACAATTAGGTATGTTATCAAGTTTCTATTGAAAATAATATATTTATTGACAAACTACACCACAAAAGCAAATTAACGCCCCATAGTACTTCTATTGTCGAATCACAGCATACATGTTTCCGCAATCCCGACCTAATTGTCATGGAGTTTAGTACGTGTGACAAAATGGGTTACCAATATAACGAGACAACATTGTCCTCATACCGCCAGGGGATAAAAGATATCGCACAAACATGATTACGACATGCCAATACTTTTCTAATCATGGGTCGTGCTTAGCTAGCCCAACATACTAAAGAGAAACCAGCTAAGAATAGGAAACGTTATATCTGGATGACTAGCTAGTAATTTACTGATTGGCTCACTCTTGGATGTCTTTATGTTTATGGTTTTAGCCATTTTAAATTAAATACAAATGAATAAATAACCAAATAAAAAATTAAATAAAATGGAAATAATAATACAGGCCAATTATTAGTCCACTTATGGACATAGATACCTACCCTACCCATAAGGAGTGATTAGGCTATAACTGGTGGTCCAGTAGGCCAGTACATACGCTGGACTACTGCAGGTTGGTGGATTCTCATACACCACCGAATTAGTTCTACGATGTAAAAGTATAAGTAGATTTCTTCACAAGATTTTTCTCTAGTGACAAGGAAATCTTCATATATGAAGTTCCAAAGAACTCATTGGAAAAATGTCATGATAAAAACGAGTACATTCATTAAAGTTCATTCCGACTATACAGAGTTCAACAGGAAAAACAGAAACACCCATCGCTTGTGCAATATTAGTGTTGTAATTTTTTTACCCAGAACTGGCACTAATACTCACTCATAGTATACTACACTCACGGATTGCTCATCTACCTAGCTCTGGTCATTGTGTGGTCAGGCCGTCATATCCACTCTCCAATGTCTTTGTAAACACGATGATACCTAACAATTACAGAATAAGCAAGATGGAATATGTTGTCTCCATAGAAGAGAGGTTGTCTCAATCTAGCTGGTACCAAAGGACACGTCCACAAAATGTATGGAGGCTGGTATAATAATAATCAAAAAAATCTAACCACAGCACTAGTTATATCTCAAGAAAGTACGTGTTTTTCTGCATCAGTCAAAAACAAAAAAGAGACCTCCAATTTTTTTTTCACATTTAAAGGTATAAAAATATAAAATAAATATATTATTTTTGAAAAGCCCATAAAACAGGCTTTCAAACGATGTGTGTATCATCTTGGTTAGTGTTTTCTCTGAATAATATACCAATTGTGGACGTCACTTTTTGACGTCTCTATCTAGACCTCTATGGTACCGATGTGTAAATGGAGAAGCCTCGTGGCCAGTGATTATTGCTGGACCGCGAGCGGCGGTCTTGTTTGACGTTTTCATTACAGTTTGGTCCCTCGACGGTTTCCGAACCAAAACTCATAGCAGTAATGGCGGGACAAAAACTTGAAAAGAATTTCTCGTTATTATGCCCATTTTATTGGAAACGCGTAAATAAAATAACATTAGGGTACCTATTTTAACACAAAAAAAGCTTCCATTAAGCCTTTTTTGTGTTAAAATAAAGCCAGAAAATTGGCTCGAAAAGACGTGAATGGACAATTGAGCATTCCTACGAGATATTTTTGGAATATAAAGTATCCTCCTCATTGTCCTCATGATGTTTTTTGTAGATTTTGACATGATTAAATTTTAAAGATTTCATAACACGGACGCTAACTAGGTATAGCTCTGTTTTATTTTGTCGTTTGTTTCAATCACGTTAATGAGCTACAAAACCGAAATATCAATTTTTGACGTAAACTGCAAACGTACTTATTTAAAACAACTTCCCTGTCCAGTGAGTCATATGTGACTCACGAGAACGTATTTGAACAAGTTCATGAGTCACGGGTGACTCATTTCTCAATACAACTTTAAGCTCATTTTTCGGCATGAACGTGATGTGATATCTTTTTAAATCATAAGTGGACGTATAGCAAATAACTTAATGTTTAAACTAATAAAAGAAAATTTCGTAATTTTTTTCGGATTACTGTAGATAGATAGATAGATAAACTCTTTATTGCACACCAAGAAATAAACAAAAAGAAGAAACAAAGATACATAAACAGTGTAACAATGGGCGGCCTTATCGCTGATAGCGATCTCTGCCAGGCAACCTTAGGATGGAGAGGACAGAAAGCGTATAAATAATGGACGGGGTGCGCATTAGTTAAAATATAAGTTTGATTATATCATAAACATACATACTAATAAAATTGATATAAATACTTAACATACCTAAAAACAAAGAAAACCATACATATAAAATTATAAAAGAAACCTATGACTAAATAATAAACTATTACATAATACATTACAATATACTACTTACATAAAACAACATAAATAACAACAACAACAACAGTACTGTAGTGGAGATTCAAGTACGTAGTGGACGTGGGCCATAGTCAAAATGAGTTCTATGGGGACAGGAAAATTGTTAATTTGAAGAGGCAGTAGATTGCAAAAAAAAAAACATTTTTTCTCTTTTAATACTAAAACAACAAAATGCACTACAAAAATGTCCGATAGAAACTCACTCTTATTTATATGGACATAATTGTATCAAACTCCACTGTCAGCGCTTCACCACATGTGGTAAGCTAATTTTTTATCACGTTACCTTATGGCTTGAATTAATTCATATTTTAATATTGTTCATTGAGGAATAGTATAAAGACCACGAGGCGTTATCGTTGGCAACAGCTCTAAATTGTGACGGCTAAAGTCCTCTAAACTCGTTGACATATCATTGTTTCGTAAGGACTGGGTAGCGCTTATTTTCGAAGGGCCTTCGATTTATTGGGCAATGAAGAATCTTTTCTTAAGTCCGATAAAAGAAAAACGGACCTTTGTCACCTGTTGTTCAACAATAAACCACATTTCATATTGATCGCTGAAATATTGACAATGTTAACAACGCTAAAATTAGAGACGAATTGTTTGACACAGTATTGTGATATATGATGAGATGTCTCAACGACGGGACGATGAGTATAATATTTTTTTAGTATTAGGAGTCCCTTCAAACATTAGATAATATAGGTACTCATAAAGTCAGACATCAAGCACAAACTTGCACGTAAGACATAGGAAGAAATATCATAAATCGTAACGCGACGGAGAAGTTAGTATAATTTTCAACGAACATTTTGTTAAAATAAATGAACTTTTTGGATGGACTGGTTGATTCTTTACACGATTTCAGATTTAGTTTTATACAGTTGCTTATAATGACGAGTATACTATAGTCTGAAAATTTAACTACTGTAGCGCATATCTTGTAATATAAAATGCAATCCTAGCTACAATGTGCGCCTTCTCCACCGATCAAATATGTCTGTGAAAAACCCCAAATTAAAGTGACCACCCGACGCCCGACTGCCGCCTGCAGTTAAGCAGCTTATCAAGTTTTTGCTCCAACGCTGTGTCATGCAAACACTGATATTACAAAGAGAGGTTTTCAACCGCTTACAAAAGGATACGAAATTAAATTCGCAATTTCGGGAACCTCCAGGTTGCAATTATAATATCCCGTTGCCAACAAGGCGCCGATAGAGGTATTCCGTTACAGAGGAATTCATGAAGCCCTCGCTTCGATACCGCATATATGCAAGTTTTATTTCAGGGGAAATTTCTGGATAATACCACAGGAGTACCTAATACAAAATGGAGTTATGTACCTAATTAAAGGTAAGTTTAAGACAAGTTATTAAGTTACAGGTAGCTATGATGTTACATGTAATACTTTGTACATAACTGCAAATTTCGAGCGCCTTGATTAAATTTATCAGATTTCGAAATTTAAGTATAAGTTATAATAAACTTTTACAAAAGTAAAATTTTATATTTTTGATTCAATTAATATAAATTGATCGTAAGTAATAAGTTTTAGTATTTTACTCTGCCTCTATTGTATATTAAATTTTTAACCGAGTGCACCACAAAGAGAACAATTTATTTATGTTTTAAAAACTTACTCTACTCAAAGCTTATTATAATTAACATTTACAATTCTCGGTATTTACGTAGTTAGGGTACTTTACTTTCACTGAGCTTACTTTTTAACAGACTTCCAAAAAGGAGGAAGATCCATGTTCGTCTGTATGTATTTTTTTAGTGCATGTTCATCGATAATTTCGCCAATTGTTAACCGAATAAAAAAATTTTTTTTAGTTCGAAAGAATATACTCTCGAAATGGTCGCATTAAAATTTTACAGAAATCGGCTGAGCCATTTTTGAAAAATCAACAATAATGTAAACAATTCTAGCGAAATATTCGAATTTAGTACACGATGGAAGGCGGTTTTGCCATTTTTTGCGAAAAATAATTATTAATTTAAATAACTATGAAAAATTTAAATTATTAATCTACTAGAAAACTGTGTAGTTGAGCGATCAGCACAGAAAAAGCTTGCGAAGCACAGCTCTCAATTGTCTCACATTATGTTTTGTAACCTCGGCGTTAATTTTTGTACCCTTTATTACATTCTGCATGCACATAATAGTTTGTTGCACAAATAAAATTAGAAAAGTTGGATGAATCTGAGTAAAAGAGTTCTATGTATCTGCTTTACTATTCTTAGAAAGGTATAGCTGATCTCGCGCTAAGCTGAAAGCCTAGAATTATATTAACTATGTTGGTACATTTTTATAAGAATACTTATTTAGGCAAATACATAGAGCTTAATTCTTCGTTATTCATGTATTATCTGCTATCATATAGATAGACCTACAATTTTACTAGAAACATTTTTTACAGAATTTTCCTTAGCTAGGACTTCTAACGTTTTGTGTCTTGATAAATAAATGTGCTCGAGCGTGTTGCTATGATTTGAAAAAAAAAACACCCCACTATACCTCAGATTTAGCTAACTTCTCTATGTCCAACTTACCAATACCATTACGACAAGCAAATATAACAACACATCAACAAAACGAAAAAGTAAAAAATAAAACAATAGAAGAAACAAATGGAATCAACTTACGTCGCCTCGGGCGATAGGCAAAGGGCTTGCAAAAATCCGCTACCCGATGGCACTTCAACAAACTTCTAAAGGTCTTTATCTTTTCACAGAATCGTTTAAAAGTGACGGCTCAGAGCACGCGAGCCGCTTGTGTTTTGAGGTGTTAAAATATGCTGGGGATTAATATCGGAACGGTCGGTCGGAGGGCGGAGGGCAGATTGTCGCGCGTAGGGCGAGCGTCGCGCTGGGCGGCTGGGCGGCGACTGGCGTCCTCGCAGGCTCGCAAGCCGCCTGCTCCACTCACCAGAGCCTCGCCCGGATCCCTTCCTGTTGATCGTGTACGCGACAGGTGATCCGAGCTTTTAATCACTAACTTGTGTTTACAACTCCATCAATATCGATTTTGCTAACTCAGAATAATGATGCTATAAAGTATCGAACGTGCTTTGCAGGCGATTCAAATTTGTTCTTAAAGGTTGTAGAGGATAGTTACATTGAAAGTTTCCTTTCGTTTATTCAAATTCCTGTAAAATATCTTAATGAAGAGAGATAACGTTGAAAAGTTAAATACTTAATACCTTAGATTAATAGTTAGAGATCAGAGATCAAAATCCTAAAAGGGCAATTGGTCTAGTCCACCACGCTGGCCCAGTGTTACTGCCAACTGTTCATATCAGACCAAGTACGAAAACAAGACATTCAGTCTAATTGAAATGACAAAAATCTATTTCTGGACATAGCGACTGGGTTATAACAACGCATAACAGAGGCACTGGTTCCAACACGTAGGCGGCAAGCTGAGACTGGGCGGTAACTTAATTACTTTCGAGGAAACTTTCTTGTTATAATTTATTCCTGAACGAGTGGCTGTTCGAACGGCGATTAGCAAACTTTGCTGCTTGGTGGTGCGGACCGCGCCCGCCCGCGACATGCCGCTTCCTCAGCTGACAGTTCTATACATTCAAATTTATACATTTCGGTATTCAATCTATACTAGTACTAATCTATACTATATAATAAAAAAGTTAAGTTTGTGAGGTTGCAGGGGGTAATCTCTGGATCTACTCAACTGATTTTAATAATTCTTTTACCAATAGAAAGCCACGTTATCTGTGAGTGTCATAGGCTATAAAGTAAGCGCGGGCAAAGCCGCGGGCAAAGGCTAGTTATCAATAATTTCGTCAGTAGCAAACCAATTTTCCACATATGGTCTATGTGGAAAGTTGGAGATGCAACCTCTGTATTTTTGTATTTTGCATGCAACCTTAGCAGTAAGCAACCTGGTATGCAACCTCTCCTTAGGTTTTCTGACGACATTGTGGTCATGGTGAAGTCGATGGAAGAGCTTAGCATGATGCTCGAAAACCTCAATCGAGTCTCTCAACGAGTGTATCTTAAAATGAACATGGACAAGACGAAGGTCATGAGTAATTCCCATGTTGTACCCACCCCAATATCTGTTGAGATATCGGTTCTTAAAGTTGTTGACTCTTACATCTACCTAGGAAAAGTAGTCCAATTAGGTAAGTCTAACTTCAAGAAATAAGTAGGTTAATCACCGAATCCACATCGGTTGGGCAGCGTTCGGAAAATTGCGTAACGTCTTCTCGTCCTACATACCTCAGTGCCTCAAGTCGAAAGTTTTCGACCAGTGTGTGTTGTCAGTGATGATTTATGGCACAAAAACGTGGTCTCTAACTATGAACTTTATTAATAACGTTGCTCAACGTGCTATTGAGAGGGCTGTGCTCGGGGTCTGTCTGCGAGATCGAATCAAAAATGAGAAGATTCGTAGAAGAACCATAGTTATCGACATAGCCCAGCGGGTTGGCAAGTTGAATTGGCAGTGGGCAAAGCACATAGCACGGAGGACTGATGATCGTTAGGTTCAAAAAAGTTCTCAAGTGGAGACCACGTATCGGCAAGCGCAGCGTAGGACGTCCACCCACAATGTAGACGGATGACCTCATTAAGACCGCAGCATCGCGCTGGATGCAAGCCGCTACCAACCGGTCTTATTGGAGGTCTAGTTCTATGTCCAGTAGTGGACTTCATATGGCTGAAACGAACAAACTAACTTAGCAGATAGACAACACGAATACACCCATATTCAGAAAGCTCATACAATATACTTGGTAAGTTAATTTCTTGTAATCTTTATAAAAATAATCAAAATCTAAGCGACAGAGCTTTAAATAAACTATTTTAACAGGCTCACCCACCCATGAATATTATTTAGAGATTACATTACTGAATAATTAATAGCTCTTTCACAGTTATTTATCGACATTGGCAGTTTGAGGCGGTCTGACGGACAGAAGCAATTTTCTGGTCGAGAACAATGAGACCCATTGTGTAAATTATAGACATCAATGTTATTAACCGATAGCAAAATTGTTAACGAAATTCAATATTAACTGAACACAAAGCAATTAGTCAACTAATCACCCTGAAGCTCTGCAGTTTATCTCATGGATCGATTACTGAGTCACAGACTCCACCAAAGCAGCGAGATGCGGAGATGAGCTCATCAAGTCCATTGAAGATTTTCCATTCAGATTTTTCTTTACAAAGAAAATCCAAGCAAAACACCAATTGTGGCGATTGTATTTTTTTTCACTATGCAAATAATATAGCGTTTTTGCTTGCAGTCTGCGACTCGCGACGCTTGAATCAGCTTTGGCCTGATTTTCATGGACAAAACGTGAAGTAACGCGTTAGTATTTTTTTTCCGTGAATTTCGTTTGGAGAAATTTTTGATAAATGTAAAATTACGTTAAAAAGAATTTTTAACAGAGTTTGAGTTACGAGTATTTTATTTGAAATATGAATCTTTTTCACACGATTTTTTTAAAAAGAAAGAGTTCGTTAAAGCTCTTTATGCGCTTCTTTTCATACAGAATAACCCACTAGAACATCTCCGCTCCTCTTCGCTTGGGTAGAGTTGGGTCTGATTCGCACCGGGAGCACCGATCGAGACAACGCGACGAATAAAACTTTTATTAAAGAGTTAAGAATTTTATTGAGAGCCTGCTTCGAAGTAGCGCTGCCTGAGGACAGGTAGACAGTACTTAGGTTATATGAACTTTAATGTGGCGAAGATATGAAGTATACGGTTGTCAGCTGGCTATCTCTTTAATATTTATCTTTATCTTTGAGAATATAATATTGTTGAGTAGTTTTTTTCAAAATATACAGAAGTCGTAATGTTTATTGACCGAGTGTTTCCACCCGACTATTTTGCTTTCGTCTGTCTGGGTGTTGATTTTTAACCGACTACTTCCAAAAAGGAGGAGGTACTATATTTTCAACTTATGTATTTTTTGTGTATCTTCATCTACTTCTGACTGCCTTGGTGGCTCAGTGGTTAGTGACCCTGACTTCTGGGTCAAAAAGGCGTGGGTTCGATCCCCACCCAGGGCAAACATTTGTGTGATGAATATAGGTGTTTGCTCTGTGTCTGGGTGTTATTTAGGTACTATCTATTTAAGTATGTATTTAAAATATGTATATGTAGTATATCAGTCTCTGGCAGGCATATCACTAGCGTTGCTTAGTTTGGTGTCAGAGATCGCGTGTAAGATGTCCCCTAATATATATATTTATATATATAATTTTGCCACTTGTGTTGTTTTATAAATCGGTCCGATTTATAAAAATACTTCCGAGGTGGTCCCATTTAAATTTTACCAAAATCGGCTGAGCTGTTTCTGATAAATTATCAATAATGTACATGGATGTAACATTGATTCGTGCAAACTATTCGAATTCTGGACATGTACATTGTGGAAGTCGGTGTTGCGGTTCTTTGCTAAACTTAATTATTAGGGTCCATTTCACGATGGGTTCAAAGACAATTCCAATATGAGGCAATATCGGAACTAAAAAAACCTTAACACAAACAAATTGAGTTCTTCCTCTTTTTTGGAATTCAGTTGAAAATTAAAATAAATAAGGTCATTTGAATGGTACGCACAACTGTCATCCGTTATTCTACTTTACTTCACGATCAAGGCGTAGAGATACCTAATCAAACCACACCACGAGCGCGATGTACCCAAGTAGCCAAGTTTGTAATCAAGTCTCGGCCACTATAAATTGAAAACACCGCTTATTAGCTATTCTGTCCGTATCTAAGGCAAATCCAAACTGTCATAATAATGTAAAGTTACGGAGTATCTCTGTCAACGGAACTTAGCGGGACGTGGGTAGACAGATTCTCGAGGCAACCGCTGCCGCCCTTATTATCTCTGTCAAGCATAGACTTATACAAACCGGCTGCTTCTCTACACGACGGAAATATTCTAGGATATGTGTCATTGTATTCATCAATGTGATCCACTTTGATTAAGGCTCTTGTATTTGCGAGAAAGATCTGCCGTTCCATACCAAAAGTTCATCGAGTCTCGATAAAATGTAACAGCAATTTTTTTTAAGTAAAATTTTTTTTAGCGGCTTTGTGCACATTTTGGGATGGGTAAAAAATGTTAAACTAAGGACATGACGTAACCTGGGGCTTTATTGTGTCAGCGCTCTGAGGTTCGGTTTCGCTTTTCCAAACGCTCGCTCTCGTGTCGTGATTAACTGGCGCGAGCAGGAGAAAAAGCGATGCTGAAAGTCAGAGAGAGCACTTACACAATAAGGCCCCCGATCGAAAATTCGTAAGACGGAGGGAGCAAGTTTTCACTTCTGCTGGCACTCTCGGCGACTCCCGGAGTGCAACCCGTTGTTTCTTTTTTTTTTCGATATATCAAAGTTAATTCCATAATAGAAGTTGCTCGTATTGATGAGTCAATGATACCCAAGAATATAACCGTTGTGTATATATTTGTATACATATATGTACCTACTATAGGTAGTAGGTACATATATGTAGGTAGTTAACTCGAAAGCATCCAGCAAACTGATGCTGTTAAGTACGAAAATATTGAAAGAAAAATTATGTAAAATATAAATGCATTGCATTGTTCATGTTCTGTATTCATGACCATTGTTTGTATGTATGTAAGTGTATAGGTATTGTACGGAACTCGTTTAGTAAGTTACTTATTTGAGAACGTTACAACGGAATCAGAAGGTACATAGGTATTGTATCTTATAAGGTAAACGTACCAATGCACGGACGTTTTTGAACTTCGCTGACTTTGCAGTAATACTACGCTGATACTAATAGACTTACAACAACAAAGTGAATATGACCAGGTAGGGCATTTATCTGAGTTTTATAATAATTAAACTTTTTCTAATTTGTTTGAACTTTAATGGGAATTAATATCCAAAATGTAAAAAAATACCCAAATGTACCAAACCGCGGACGATTTGTCCTAATGCGCGGAATGTCGTCCCAATTCCTGGACGCTATACGAAATTGAACTCTTTTTGCTTTACATTAGAATTGAAATTGCCTTTCAATTGTATTATTATTTTTATGAACTTTAAAATCGACCCAAATCTTGGACATCTTGTTCCAATTCCTGGACGCTATACGAATTAGAACTCTATTTGCTTTACATTAGAATTTAAATTGCCTTCATATTGTATTATTACTTATTATTATTCCAGAATATTTTAGTTTAAGCCATTCCAGGTCTCGTAAATTAAAGAAATAATAGTTTACATGCAATAGAATATATTTCAAACAAAACAATAATCACACTATGAAAAAAGTTGCTGATACGTTAGGTAGTTAACACTATAACACTGGTATAGGAACCGTATTTGGTCCGTGGCAAGATAAATGATCCCCAAAGTAATGTATTCAGTCATCCCATGCAAAATAAAATGCGTACTCTTATATAATTATACCAAACAGGTCCGTATAAGGCGCCTTAGGTGACACATATGTGTAAGAATGATCTCACAGTAAATAAATTGGATACCAGTCTCTAAGGCAACCTCATTAGTATAGTTACCTTTAGAACACGGCGTACCTGAATATCACAAAAGTGGTGTAACATCTGGCGGTCAATGAATTAATGATTTTAGTAGGTACAAGTAAAAAACAAGAATCTAAAGTAGGATGTGACTCAAACACCTACTGTAATATCTGGGACTGTCAAAATGCAAATGAAAGGAGGAGGCATTTTCAAACCTACTAAACCATGACTCTGAGTATACCTTCGTAACGTCTTGGGAATCAATTATCGACATCATGCTGGCTACAAGCAATATCTCTTAAACAATCAATGAGTGGCGCGTGGCAACTGATGAATACTCTGGTTACGAAGCACGAACCTGAAGCAAACCGACATGGCAACTTTTAGAAATTAACTCAAAATAGCTATAAAGAAGAACCGCTAGATCCAAACGCGCAACTGTTGCCGCAGCAAATAGAGACCATGACAGAAGTCTTGGTATATCCTTTGATAAAGAACTATGAAAAAGCTTGCCCGTTGAAAAACGAGAACTACTGTTCTTCAGTCTTAAAAAAACTGATGACAACAAAAATTATATGGCAGTGCACTAAAGCGGTAGAAAAAAACTGAAGTCTAACAAATAAACAGATGACAACACGTGCAAAAAACAACTATGCTACAAGAAACGCAAAAAGTAACGTGCTCTTTAATTAGCAGATGTATGAAAAAGAGACACTCAGTTGCTGTTGAAATCACCTAAGGAATCACTCAGCTGCACCTGCACAGCAGAAATTGATGAATTCTGCCCTATAAATCAAATCTACAAACAAGTGGAAGAGTATGAGTGCCACGACAACCTATAGCAAAATAATTGACCGGGCGTTGGCAATGATTCCCAATGGAAACAACCTATCTGACGAAATATTGATATCTTGGAACATATACGCAGATGATGCAAAAAACAAGCTTAAGAGAGTCCCTTGCCCTGAGTAAAACAACATAAACTTTGCAAGCGGAGGCCATGGGCCTATTACTAGCCGCAAAAGCACTTAAACTTTCAAATAAACTGAGCTTCTGACAGCTACTGGAAACAAAGAGGCCAAAAAGGTGATCATGGTCACAGTTGACAGTGCTGCTACTATCAATGAACTCAGAAGACCTATAACAAGGTTGAAATTAATCGCTGAGTGTCATGCAACACTCCAAACTCTATAAAATAAACACAGTGCGATGGAATACGAGTGACAGATCATGTTCGGGCAACAACATAGCAGACTCGCTTTCCAAAGAGAAAACAGGTTGAACACAAGGCGATAAAACACTGTAAATCGACAGCGGCTGAAGTGCGTAAGCTTTAGCGCCGTGATACCGAAAAAAAAAACAGATTATGTGGGATAAAAGGAAGTAATTCAAGCACTCTGAGTCTGCTTTCCTATATATCCTATATTTCCTGTGTTTCTGAATAGAAAAACAATAAACGACCTAATGAAGTTTCAGCGGCAAAACTTATGGTAGACCTCATAACTGATCACTACAACTAAAATGGTTTCTTGTTCTGAGAGCTGAGAGCTTGAAAGCTGAGCAAGAGCCCGAGATCTAAACTGAAAACCACTGATCGTCCACTTTATCGTGGCTGATCACAGAAGACACTAGAATAACTAACAGATTGCATGACACTTCTCCATTGTCATCAGTTTCGTCATCTATATCGTTATCATTTCTTATATCATCCAAGTCACTGCAGCAGTTGTGCCAGTGGTCTAGAGCTACGCTTTGTTAAAGAGGAAATGCACAAAACACCCCACGCGGGACGACTTACGTCTCCACACCGAAAAATAACAATTTACATTGTAGTAATTTATCTTCTAATTTTAACTATTTATCACCATCACATGTTTAAATAAGAAGATTCAGTTGTTATTTAGAAAATAAAATTGTTTTATTATATCATAATCTTAATCATATAATCTTTATCCCTATTTTTAGTTCTATAGTTAATTATTGTATCGATATAATAATGAACTTTAAAAAAAATGGCTCAATCGCTATATAGTATTTTACTCTGATACTAGGACTAGCCACCCGACCCATACAAACTTACTTACATACTTACTTTTTACTACTTATTTATGACAAATTAAATTTTTGTTATTTTCTATGAAACACCAAAAGTTTAGTGTTTCATAGAAAATAAAACATAATATCAAAATCTGACCACAAAAAAATCTTAGGATAATCTTTTAAACATAATTGAAGCATTGCTTCAATATTTTTACATTATAATATAATATTTTTTAAAATATAGTTGTAAATCGATCAAAAAAAATTACGTTATCTTTGTCATGTATAAAAATATAGCTTAAGCAATACTTAAGCAAATTGAATACGACTATTGCTTGAACCAGTCCAATAATAATTTTTAATTCAAAGGAATAAGACGCAACCGAATTGTAATAATTGCATTTTTCACGGTTTTGAAAACGATGTTCTTACATGCAAGGAAAAATGAGACTTATTTCAAGGCAATAAGGTCAAGATCCGAACTTTGGTACAACGGGTATTATAGAACTTATGTGTGTCCCACTTCTCGGACAAAAAATGTGATTATTGTCCGTGCATTGGGACAAATACGGGTTTAGTGAGTACCATTAGGCGGATACGCAAATATTATAAATAATCAATAAGATTTTGTCTGGATTATAGGTTATAATATCAGGTAATTTATCTAAGTATCGTAATAAAATAACACGCATACCGTATAACATTACACAACTAAAAAATGAACTGAAGTTGATGACAGGGTAGGCACCAAATTCAGGCACTGAATTAACAGATTAACGAAAATTTTACGACACCGCACTTTTAAGATCATTTGGTTTGGACACCATTACACTACGTGCACAGTTTTTCCTGTATAATACTTTGAAATATAACCAAGAATGTATTGTCATTCATAAGATTAAATTAAACTTTCGTAGAAATTTACAAAAATTAAAAAACCGAGTAACGTCCGCGTTCTGGGACTCGTCCGCAATTACGTACGTTTACCTTACTAGCAGCGTGCGGGTTTACCTTTTACCGGGTTTGAAGAATATATTTTTCCAAAACTAAGTTAGACTGTATGCTAAACCTGAGTATTTATTTCTTTTCTACAAAAAAAATATAAGTTTAACAGTTCTGTGAAAAAGCACATACTGTAACCACGTATTCATGCGTAATCTTAATGGATTCGAGATTTTGGCGATCCAGTGACAGTTGATGCATAAATGGGTTCAAAACGGTAACGTTCAAGTGGTTATATAAAATTCTCGTGTCACAATGTTAGTTACCTTACTCCTCCGAAACAGCTTTACTAATTTTTACCAAATTTTATATGCATATTCAGTAGGTCTGAGAATCAGCTACTATCTATTTTTCATACCCCTAAGTAATAAGGGTTGTTCAACCCCGGGTGAAGCCGGGACGGGCAGCTAGTATACCTATATTACTTTTGCAGTTTGGTTCCAACTAATATCTCGCATATTTCGGACCGGATTGGCATATCCTTACTTCAAAGATCTTTGCTCCCCAGCGCTAGTTGCATTACAATAGCTATAGGCCGTAAATTAACAGCGGTCGTAAAATCATTCTTAATTACAAGGATTTTACGTTATTCAAATGTCGAACCAAACGACAGGCGATAATTCTACGCAGTAAATGTTAATAGACAAAACGCGTCAATAAAGCTGTATCATGACTTTATTACAACGAGTGATAAAAGCTCAACTTATTGAATATTATCTGTAGATATTTTTATATCCACGACGCACGTGTCGATATGAAGAGATATTAGTGTTAACACGGTCGAAAACACCGTTCAATGAAAAATATTATCAGAGAATATTGTGAGGGGAACGAACTTGTAACACCTAAGCGACCTCGCCCAGACTGAAGCTGAAAGTGAAAACTAGAGAAATGCATTAAGCTTTCTTTGAATATGAAAATGATTAAATGTCGCTATTTTTTATTGTAAAATATGGTTTGTAAGTCCTCTCGGTATATGACGTGAGTATACAAATACTTTTAAATCGTATCTAGCTTAGGGTAAAGTAGGTAGATAAGACTAAGACTCATATTTAAAAAATGAATTTTTTTCTGTATGTTTGTTTCATTTAGATCAGGTTTTCCAAAAAAATAAAGTAAATAAGATATAAGCGGACTAGCCAGCCTCAGTGACAAATTTTTTAAGCCACCTTAGGCGTCCAACAAAGCTAATATAGGCCTAAATCTTAATTAAAACAAGAGTAATCTATTTAACGTATAATCTGAGCTACGGTAGTACTCAACGATCGCTAGTAAACGCTGCTGCACGCTGTCCCCAGTCACCAATACTAAAACTAACTTCGTTTCAGGCCTTATATAGCTAGGCTGTGAGCGCTACAATGACTACGCTATGAGTGCTACAAATGACCACTGACAAGATACCACCTGTTAGGCAAAATGTGTGAAAATCAATACATTATTCATCAGGGAAGATGCTATCGGTATAGTTAAGCACTTTATGAATGTACCTAGTACAACACATAGTGAAATACTCGTAAATATAAATTCACATTGAATGAGGACACCAGGAAAGCTGGTGACTCAGAATGTTTACTTGACAAATCAAATGATTTTGAAAATGACGTAATATTCCTATTTATTTGTTACGTTTACTGCCTACGTAAAGAATATTGCTACATAGAACTGTTAAGGTTAACTGTTAAGTACTGTATAGGTTAATACAGGGATATTTTATTAATCTTAAAGTGACAAATTTTTGATCCATGGCGTTTTATTCATCCTAAAAAAAACTTACCTGTTCAGTAAGTAACTGATTTATCGGACAACGCCGTGTCATATTATACCTACATCAATAAATAAAGGAAACATCAGCCTATAGATCAGGGATAAACACACGCTGCATTTCATTTCTATATGTAAATGTGTAGCGAAATAAGCTTGACTTACATTTTAAAGCGATCTTAAAAAAGTATATTTGCAGACCCAATGAATATGTTATGTTTGGTAAACAGCACAATAAAATTGAGCACAATTAAACCAACGAATATTTACTCTCAATAACCCTGTATTTGTTTATACGACGATGAGTAAACTATTCGAAACACTATCGCAATGTTATTGCGTCATTTAATTAAGGAGTACAGCAATTCACACTGAGATGGAGAAGTTGAAGTAGCCATAAACCGAATAGAGGCGGAAACCGAAGGAGCGCCGCAGGTGAGTGTGGCGAAGTGAGCTTGACCCATATTTTAAAGCTATCGATCGATGCCGCGTCCCTATGCACTTCCATCCTTCCACTTGCGTAAACAACTCAATTCTACCTTTCTCTAGATGCAATCCAAACTGAAGCTTCAAAGGAATTATTGGCATCGTGATCTTGCGAAATTTCACAAAACAGTCGCATGGAGATTGCAACTACTTATTTGGCATATGTGTTAGTAAAAAATGTATAATTGCCGATAGTAGAATCAGGCTAATCGAAGTAATTTTGTTTGGGTTTTTTGCATCCATCCATACAGACATAGGCCTCCCCTATGAATCTCCTATGAAAACCGATTAGAAGCGGCTTGCACCCAGCGCGATCCTGCGGTCTTACACTTAGATCATCCGTTCACCTTGTGGGCATTTTTAGTTAAATGTCTTTTTTTTTTTAAAATAAATAACAAGAAAACCTATTTCGTGCATTCGTAAAAGAAAATGTAACTTGGATCCGTCTGGTTCTACTGTCATAAATTGTACAATACGTTTTAATAATCATCAAATCTACGATTTTTTTTAGTTTATTTGTGGAAATAGTTTGAATTTCCTTTCGTTAGTTTGCTCCATTAAACTGTCACTGATGCACTGATGCAGCACCAAGCTCTTTCACTCTTCTAATTACTTGAGACTTTAGGGTTAGCGCACTGTTCACCATGCTGACCAAATGTGGGTTGACAAATATATATTCAAATATCTTCGAAAAAATGAGAAATTGAATTGTTACTCGGAATTATATACACAAACTATCAAAAAAATCAAAAAGATTACCATCGTTAGACGCAAAATCTCAATACATCCAATTTTAATACTCCTGGAGAACTCTCAACAATTTTCAGATGAAGCAACCAAACTAAATTACGCTCAAAATCCTACTAATACTCGTATTATAAACGCGAAAGTTTGTAAGGATGGATGGATGTTTGTTACTCTTTCATGCAAAAACTACTGAACGGATTGAGATGAAACTTTGCAATAATATAGCTTATCAGAATACATAGGCTATAAATTATAATGATATTGCGTAAATTTTCCATAATATAACGAAAAGTGTTAAGTAAGTAGGAAAAAATCTGCTAGCGATCTGCAAGCTATTCTAGAGAGCGCTGTCAAAAAAAAACAACTGTCGAATCGAATAATCGTCAAATCGTTTTCAACTTTTCACCTCCTTTATTATGGGTGGTAAAGTAGAACCTCAGGTTTGAAAGACGGAAAGTGACATAGTCTTCTTTTTATCCCGGATAAATAAAGGGTTTCCATGGGATAGCACCAAAATCAAAAAATCATGCGGGCGAAGCCGCGGGTAATAACTAGTGACCAATAATTCCTACTTTTTACGAAGACGTAAAGTATGGAACGTAATTCGCAAAGAGCTAAACGTTAACCTAGTTAGAATAGATGTGCGTCGCGTGTGAATTAGTCACCTGAACAATGAATAATTCTGATAAAATACTGCTGACATCTTCCTCGCTCCTTCTCGCCGACCGTTGCCCACTTTGCTTGGAAATGCGTCGTTTCTGTTTTTCCCCGTTTAACACGAACGGAAATAAACACGGAACCGTTTAACATGGAAGAAAAATTATAACAGCATCGTATATCTTTTGAGGATAATATCGTCATGGCTAAACAAAGTATAACATAGAAATCGGTGGTCTTTTTAGGGTTCCGTGCCCAAAGGGTAAAAACGGGACCCCGTTTTTACCCTTTTGGCACGGAGATTACTAAGCCTTTACTTAGATTACTATTACTAAGACTCCGCTGTCCCTGTGTCCGTCTGTCTGTCTGTCACCAGGCTGTATCTCATAAACCGTTATAGCTAGAAAGTTGAAATTTTCATAGATGATGTATTTCTGTTACCACAAATACTAAAAACAGAATAAAATTAATATTTAAGGGGTACTCCTGCGAAATACAACCAACCTGATTTTTAACCGTTTTTCGCTCGAAATTAATAATGGTAATTGGTGGATGCTTGAAATATTCACAGAATGTTTAGTTGTATACCTATACCTACAATTCAATAATAAATAATAAAATAAAATAATACAAATATTTAAGGGGGGCTCCCATACAGTACGGAACCCTGCGTGCGCGAGTCCTACTTAGCCGATTATTTACTTTAGTAAACATATCGTAAAATGTTCTTTTCATCACATCTATTCGAAAAGGACTACTTGGTTCGCCTTTAAGTGCACCCAAAGGAGGTGTTTTCAATAAGAAACTCTTAGCGGGCAGTAATGAGTTTTTAATCCTCTTTATAAATGCGTCGCAATTATCTTTTCATACCACCTGCTCGAATATGACCCATTATATGTCATAGAAACTTAAAGTAAAACGAGTCATGATTATCTTAACACAATCTCGAGGGATTTGGCAGGTCAATAATGTTGTATGAAACTCCCTAGGGGTAAAAGTGATTTAAATTTGGAACGTCTAATTCGTATGAAAATCTCTCAAATTAGAACATTTAAGGACATCGTAATGAGGTTTCATTTTGCAAAATCAAATATAACCTCTTTACATTGTACGGCAACTAGCATTGTAAGGAGGTTCTACTTGACTTCACAGAATAAAACCTCTTTGGTGCCCGTGTCAGTTCGCTTTTATAGAATAAAACCTCTTTGCAATGCTTGTGTTAGGCTATGATAATCGAGCAGCCATTTCCTTTTTTATTATAAATTGTGCTATGAAAATGCGTAGGTACATTCTAGTTTGTTTTAATTTATTGTGAAAAATACCGAGTTTCCTAATGAGTACCTACACTTAGTGAATATATGACGTAAGTATTACTCATATTCTTGGGGTTATATTTTCCCGCAGGATGTATGAAAAGTAGAGTATGGACCTCTAGAACCAAGTCTGTCAACGTCTTAGGCGACTTGAACCCCTCGCTTCACTCAGAACTCTAAATAATTCCCTCGCTTCGCTCGGGTATTAACTTAAGACACCTTCGCTGTGCTCGGGAGTTAACTATAAAGTAATATTGTTCTTTGCTATAGGTAGTCTCTCGCTACGCTCAGGGTCCAACTGTCGCCCGTGACATAAGACACCACTTGGTTCTCTTGGTACGTAATCTACTATTGTCGCGCACTTTTTGAATTTGGAACATGTTAGTGTTAGAGTTCTTTTAGCGGGCTGTAATGAGTTTTTAATCCTCTTTTTAAGGGCGCCGCAATTATCTTTGCCGCGCACTTTTTGAATATTGAACATGTTAGTGTTCAGCGCCAAGAAAATATCTAAGTAGTATAAGTTTTTAAATACAAAAGTTTTAGTTGTTATATCATTAGATGCTATTTAATTTCATATTAGTTGTTACTCTATGTTTTATCCTACTTTCTACTAATATTATAAATTCAAAAGTTTGTGAGTATGTAGGTACCTATGGATGTTTGTTACTCTTTCACGCAAAAACTACTGAACGGATTGAGATGAAACTTTGCAATAACAATTCTTATACATAAGAATAATACTTAGGCTATAGTTTAAAAAGATAATGTGCGAAACAAAGTTCGCCGAGTCAGTTAGTTGAATAATAATACTACAATAAATTATGAGGCGCCTTTTATTTTATCATAATATGATGAAAAGTAAAGTGTACCACTCGGGCGCAAAACATAAAAATATATTTCAGGCAACGTACTTTGAATCCCTCGCTACGTTCAGGATTCTACTAAAGAATCCCTCGCTACGACGGATTCAAAAAAGCTCCCTCGCCGTAAAAATATTATTTTGCTCCCTTATGATACAATCTACTATTAACAGCTGGTAGCAAATAAATTGTCTGTCCAAACCCAAACGTCAGCAACGATCGAAGATAACTCACAGGATATTAAATTTCTTTCGAGAAAAATAAAGATTTCGATAAAACATGTCGTTATGTAGGTAGAGCCACATGTTAAGAGATTTGTATAGAATTTCTGTCTAAATATACTTTTTGTTGAAAATATTATAGAAATATTATGTTTTTGTTTAATTTATATCTTTCATAACTGTTATTATCACTTAAAATGTATTTAAATTTAAAATTAATCGAAGTAAACACGGTCATGCACAACGGTACTGTAATCTCATTCAACGGGTCAAAACAAAACACAGTCAGCCAAGGTTCAATGCGTAGTTGGGTATTTTGTCCTGCTCCAATGACGTCACAAGCCGCAAATTCCAATAAAGTTATTGTACATATCATTTTACCTACCTACCTTTATGAATAAGACTGAATCGTTTCCCGTCTGTTTTATACTTGATGTGTAGCCTATTAACGCCAGTCTGTCTGCTGCTTGGAGCTGTATAGGGTAGTGTCTTGTGTATTTATTTAAACAAATTAAATACCTACCAATGTCACTAAGATGACAGAGGAAGTAACCGATTCTAGTGTTTTGATGCAGAGCACCTCTACTGCAATAACCGAAAATGAGCCTATCAGTTTCGATTATGCATCTACCACGACGATGGACGATCTTGGAACTGCCTTCGGCTTGTCAAATGCGACTGAAGAAGAAAATTTACACAACGCCATATTTGAAGCTTTTAACATCATGGAAATTCTTATGACATCCGTGGAACTGATGGTGTGGATTATAGCAGCTATCAAGATGCCGCGCTGGAGAAGAAATTATAGAAACCAAATGTTAATGCAAATAAGTGTGGCTCGATTTGTAAAAAGAGTGATATTTTCATTTAGATTTTTAAATGAAAACAAACAGATAACACTTTGGGATCAGTGTACAGCAATTCTCAAAAGTTCAGAAATTTATATCGATTTTGTTATTGTGATTTTGGTGTTCTTTTTTATAAAACATATGTATGATAGCTTAATAATAGTGGTAGTGAAAATAAGACAAAATAATTTATATAAAGTATCAATCTGCTCGTGGCTCGTGCCCATACCCGTCAGTGCTGTGTGGACTGCCATTATTGCGTATGAAGCTTTAGATGAAAAAGTGGTTTACTTAATAATCTGTTCCATCTTCAGATGGCCTTTAATATTTTTGGGCACAACCGTCTATATCACGACTTTATACAGAGTACTGTTCGATAAAATAAGAAGATTTGCCAGGAGTCTCACAGTTGTAACATTTTTAATGTGTTTATTTATTAATTTTTACTTATTTTCAAAAGATGTCATTGAATTGTGGTGTATACAGTCATTTGGAACTAAGCTTATAAGCTATATTTTGGGAATTATTATGAATTTCCTTATCCTGAGTTTCTATATCATTTTAATCACACTAGACTATAAACATTGTAATCAAACACCTAAAACTGTAGACGTGATACCGAACTATAGCTTGGCTGATACATGTTGTAAAATTTCAAGTGTAAACGAAAATTATGACTAAGTAGATCTGCTTGTGCCAAATGTATGCTTGAATAAGCAAAACTTAATACCTATCCCAGCAAGCTGGCTCCGTTTTAGGGTCTCTTGTTTTTATAATTTTATAATCAGACGACAATAAAATTGTTCAATGATATTACTGTTTTTTGATCCCTTATAACTATTATTAGTTAGTATTTAATTGATAACAAGTAACTTTTTTAGGCATGGCTATGTTTTGGGCTTGAGAAAAATATTCTTAAAATTCCAAGCATAAAAGCTGTAGAAATGCTCTCACCGAAACCTATCCGATGGACTGCAGCATTTTTGACTACTACAGGCAAAGGGCATTTAATTAGTAGTAAGTAGTTAATTTAAGTAGTGTAAATGTTCTAATATATGCATAAAATCAAATTGAACTCGTAAAACGTGCACTTGTTTGACATCTTGCTGGATGAATGCCTGGTGTACAAAGTCCACTGTAAAAAAAGTTTGCTTAATGTTGGACAAAAAATATGGAGTTAAATTAGCCGATCACATTGCAAGGTCAATATACGATTAAGCAGCACAAATGGTTGATGAATCAAAGTGGCCACTGAATACTCGTATCTTAGACAATAAATACCTCAGGAAAAAAAGAATTTAACTTTGCACTACATTTCCGATCCAATTTTTTTAAAAGATTTATGATCACTTTCAGACCGCAGGATCGCGCTGGATGCAAGCCGCTACCAACCGGTCTTATTGGAGGTCTTTAGAGGAGGCCTATGTCCAGCAGTGGACGTCCTATGGCTGAAAAGAAGATGATCACTTTCTGAGCATGAAATCACCAAATGCTGACAGATCCATGTGGATCTTCAAGCGCCATCTTGAAAAAAACGTTTTTGGCCGATATCTCGGATTTAGGGCAGAAGTTACGGAGACATTATTGTAGAGAATAAAATTTAGCATCTTTTATTCCCAGTAAACTTTTTACTTTTTAACTCAGTAAATCATGTAAAGAAATTTTATAAATGATCATTTACAAAATTTCATTACATGAGTCATAAATCGTAAACGGTAAGCTTTACAAAAGAGATTTTTTTACAAAGAAATTTTATTTTCTACAATAATAATCGATGTTACTTTTGCCCTAAAATGCATAGTTTCCGAGATATCGGCCAATAACGTTTTTCAAGATGCGCTTGAAGCTTCACCTTGATCTGTTAGCATTTTGTGATGTTACTCGTAAGTTCGGTAAGTGATCCTAAACATTATTAAAAAAAAAATTGTTCGAAAATTTTGTGCAAAGTTGACCAAAAAAACGTCTATTTTTCCTGAGGTAAAAACCAGCTAGCCGACCACTCAAGTAAAATTAAATCAAAATATCGTCGAGTCAGCAACCATACTCGTATTGAACTTTTTAAGGTGTAATCTAAGGTAAAGATACCTGAAAGGTCATTATTAACAAATTTTATTAGGTACCTTTATAATGGTAGAACAGATTTTTTCGATAGTAAAGTTGATTCTAATAAGCAATCCTGATCCCGGTAAAAAAGTTATTATCATACATTTTATCAAAGATACAAATGAATTTTTATTCGAAACGGATTTTCAACGGCAATTTCAGGGCAGGTACTTTAGCACAAGGCAAAATTTAAAAAAAATGATGTATAGGTATGTCGAGAAAAACGGAGTCTGAAAGGAGAAACCTATGTCTAGTAGGGATTGATGATAGCCGAAGTTTTGACCTATATTACACTAAACTTACTGAAAATTAGCCTAAAGACTAAAATAAACAACAAGCGTTAAATACATCGAGGTAAAAAAGATGATACATATAATTCTATCCAGTGTTCCTTGATTTTCCTACGCTTTGGGAATTCCACTATACTATATGGTTTACCTATTTGACATTAATTCTTACTTATAAGTGCACAGAAATAATGTATATTGAAATTGTATATAACACGGCAATCATATGACTGTAAAGTACTTAGATTCAGTAAAGAAGATATAGTCTTGTTTGTCAGTACTTTGTAAAACAATGTAAAAATATCAAGTAAAGTGTGTACAGGCAATCTTTTCTCGTAATTTTGTGGTTAAAGCCTTGCCTTAAATCTAATATTTTCCTCATTTTCTTAGAATGTAATAAAATATAGATATAAACACCCGCAAGCTGCCTCCACTCAGCATGACAAAGCAATCTCGCGGCCGTTTTATCCCAAATTAAGGTGGGATTACTCTCAAAATGGAACATCGAAATGAAACTAGCGTACGAATATAACTAATATAAGTTTAATTTAAGGATCACAAAGAATACAGCTCACTTTTAATTTTAGCTTTACAATATCACGGGGCGATTTTACAATAACATTCAGCAGGGAGTCGATGTAAAATAGAGTTCGAGTAAATGCAACTAGTATTAAATGTATTTACCTACTGCGCATTATTAGTAAAATCGCTTTAGTGCTGAAAGCCGGAACTACTTTAGGTATTGCGTCGCCGATAACATCCTACTTCACAATTATTAATATCACACCTGTGAGTACCCACAAAATCATAACACGATAAAATTACACTAAACTTAACTAATATACGTCGATATTGCATCCTCAGGAATAACCGATGGTAGAAATTTTATATAGTAAAAACGAATTATAAAAATAATATTTATTTAACAATAATTAAAATTTCCCATAAATACAACCGTTACCCACGCGACGACAGGCAGGCAATTAAAAACGACTGTTCGTTCCGGATGGATTAACAACTTTATTTACAGAGGATTAGGAGTTATTTTAGAGATCTAATGGAATGGTTTAATGTTTTGAGATTGTATGGGACGGGAGAGACGACGCCGGAGCGACGTCTATGAAGCTGCGTCGCGCGACACGGAGACAGTCGCACGACTTGCAGTTAGCTTTACTTGCAGTCGCAAGCGCAACGCTTCACGCGCTTTTCGGACGGGACGAGCGCGTCAACGCTGCGTACTGAACGTGGCTGCATGTCTGAAAACAAAGAAAAATATTACATTACTTTAGGCTATTGATTCATCCAGAACTAGTGTACTATTATGAACAACTTTTTCTGTGGGGCCAACCTGGAATACGAGAAAATAAATTAACCGTTCCATACATTTATCGATTCCGAGTTGCAATTTCGTAAGGAATAGCTGATATTTTTTTCGCAAATTTCGGGTTGGCCCCATAGTACTTAGTACAGGGCAATCAGATAACCTTGTGTACTCTTATTATTATTTTTATTTTTTATAGGTAATACAGGCTCTTTATTAGTAAGGAGTGCATGTGTGCGTAGCTTTGTTGCTTTAGTAATAAAACAGCCTGTAATATTGGCCATTCAAAATGGTAGGCACCGAATCTACGGGGTCTACAACCTGAAATACAGTTCATTCTAATTTCTCTTACAGATGATTCGGGGTAGCTCACAGACGTATTCTTACTAAATTCTGGGAAATCACACTTCTGAGGGCAACGTTGCTAGTACCTACCTACGAAGAATATATTTTCCTAAATATTCCTAGTACGATTCATACCTAAATATTCATAGTACGAAAATACCACAGGTTAAGAGAGAATATTCACCTCAAGTAAGGTTCGAGTCCTGCATTCGCAACCAATTTTGGAAATGTTTATCACAAAAATAACTCTTTGGAATGTTCACCTCTACCTATAACATACTTTATGGGCACATCGTGAAACAATACCATATTCACATGTCATATTCAAAAATAACATACAGAATAAGTATAAAATATAGAACTAGACTCGTAAATATCATTTGACATAACTATACGAGTACAAAACAAAGACAAGATACCTACGACCACAGTTGAAAGTCGAAATGAACACGTTTTACAAAGTGAGACCGACTTTCCAGCATTTAATGAGTAGACAATACTCGCTAACGACGTTCCAATGTGACCACAATCTCTCCGTGCTAAAGAAGCCATAATTACTTAGCTATACAACTTAGCTCTTACTTGGTGAAAGCCTGTACCTACTCAACGTAATTACTCACGAAGTGCATTTCATATTTTTTGAGAAACATTTAAAACGTAAGTGCTTTATAAAAAATCTTATTCGTATTTAGCAATCTGATGCTGCAACGCTTACTCATACTCATACTCATTTATTTGTACAAACATGTATACGTCAATTATAACAAAACAAAGAATAAAAAAACCGGCCAAGTGCGAGTCGGACTCGCGCACCGAGGGTTCCGTACAAACCTGCAAGGTTTACAAAGTTCGTTCATTACGACAATCGAGTCATAACTATGGTAATCTTATTGCAAAATGAAATTCATAACATTACAATGGGGAAAGATGGAGGAGCATAAATTTAAGACAAAGATCTCTTTATCGTTTAAGTAACTAAGTACTAAGTAAGTATTTCAACTTGATAGCTCTACGCGTTCATGAGGAAAAAAGTAATAAGTTTATATTTATTAAAAAATATATATTTTGTAATGTAACTAAAAATTTAAGGTTTTCGGAATTTTTCCTTTATGTGTGCTATAAAACGTTGCTTCGTGCCAAATTTCAAGATTCTAGGTCGACTGGAAGTACCCTTTAGGTTTTGATTCCCTTGCGAGTACTTGCGAGTTTCAAAATATGCAGCTTAAATTGCTGTTTCTTTTGATTGCGTTGACATAGAAGTTTGATTTTGTTACAGCTTAAAGGTATTATAGACTTGAGTATTTGGTATTAATTTCAATTTAATACCTCTACGCGTTTATGAGGAAATGGGTAGTAAGGTTAAAATTATTAAAAAAAAAAATATTTTGTGATGTAACTAAAAATTTATAGTTTTCGTAATTTTTCCTTTATCTATGCTATAAGACGTTGCTTCGTACCAAATTTCAAGATTCTGAGTTCACGGGAAGCACCCTGTAGGTTTTGATTCCCTTGCAAGTGTCGAAAATTTGCGGCATAAACGGCTGTATCTTTTGATTGCGTTGGCTTAGAAGTTTGATTTTTTCACAGCTTTAAGGGACAGTGGACCTGAGTAATTGATATAAATTTCAGCTTCATACCTCCACGCGTTCCTGAGAAAAAGGGTCTTGACAGACGGACGGACGGACAGACGGACAACAAAGTGATCCTATAAGGGTTCCGTTTTTTCCTTTTGAGGTACGGAACCCTAAAAAATGCAATTTAAATTAGACAACTTAGTACAAATAGTTTTAAGAAATGTCAAATAATTCAATAAAATAAAAAAAAGGTACAATTAGTCAAAAACAAAATAAAAATGTATACTTAATAGTAATGTCTATTTATAATGTCACCTTTAGGATAAAAAATTCTTTGTCTATATCGTAGAACGCCTGACTGACAAGCCAGCGTTTTAACCTTGCCCTGAAACTCCTGAAAGTAATTAGATTCGCTGCCTCTATCACGTCCTGGGGAAGTCTGTTATATACCGATGTGCCCATGACGTGATTCTCGGATTTCGTGAGAGAGTGTTCGACAGGCATGAGTCTTTTTTTGTGATGAGTGGGTCGTTGTTGACCTTCATCCATCGTTCTGTAAGATTTCAGATTCATTCGCACATATACTTGCATAATTATTATCGAAGGCAGTGTCAATATCACTAGAGATATAAAATATGGCCTAGCCGATTGATCCTGTGATATGTGTGCTATCGTATGGACGGCTCTTTTTTGGCATATGAATGCTCGTTTCCACTCCGCACCCCTAGCCCAAATCTCAGCGCCATACTGGAGTACGGAGTGAACTGTCGCAAAATATCATGAGCAATTAAATTTTTATCCTAATTTTTTTTTTTTAAATATTATTATTTTATTGTTATTATTATTTTTAACTTTTAGTGTAATAAATTTATTTATGTTTTATTTGTTTTTAAAATTATAATTCATAAAACAAATCTAAATAAATAAATTTTAAAATTGTTTATTTGAAAAATGTTATAAAAAATAGAATAATTTTTTCACTTCTCTTGGCAGGACTCTGGCAAGTCGCCTGCGGGCAAAACACGCTGCGCTTAATTTTCCGGATACTTTATCTATGTGAGCTTCGCAGGTGAGGGTTTTATCCAACTCGATGCCCAGAAAAGTCGTCTTATCCACTTGGTCAATTTTGGTGCCATCTGCAAAGACGTTTAGTTGCTTACGTGCCCTCCCTGACAAGTCGAAGTGGATGTAGTGCGTCTTCGTCAAATTTAAAACTAGACCGTTGTCCTTGAATCATTTGGCGAGCTGAGATGCAGTGGCGTTCAGATGTACTTCAAGTTGCTCAGGTGACGGGGCCGTAACTACGGCAGCTACGTCATCCGCGTACATGAGCACTTCAGCCTCCGTTATTGCACTGGGTAGATCATTTAAAAGCAGTGAAAACAATATATTGGAGGCTGAAGAGCCCTGTGCCACTCCCATCGTGGTAGTCAGATGATCCGATCTCAACCGTCCACCAACTACTATTTGGGGTCTTTCGTTCATGAGATCAGACATCAGCGATAATGATCTATTTCGGATGCCGTAGTGGTTCATTTTCAACGATGATATTCCGCGATTGGCGACGTCGAATGTTTTCGAGAGGTCACAACAAAGAACGGCTACTTGGAGCTTCCTCTCACGAGCACCTACTATCCGACGCACTACTTCTCTCGTCAGCGAGGTCGTTGACCTGCCCTCGCGGTACGTCGCGAAATTTAATAAAAATAGTATAGGAAAATAAAAACATCTCAGAAAAGTAAACCCAGAACAAATGGTCGGGCTCGCGAATAAAAACATAAATGAGTGCCCATTGCCCATTTATACTTTTTTCCTGTAAATAACATCGTTAAGTACAAAATTACGCTTCCTATCGAATATAAATTGTTCTGAGTGTGGGCGTCGTAACTTGGCAAATACTACACCTCACTAGGTAAAGATAATTATGTGATTAGTGGAATATGCTATACTGGACAACCAACAGGAACATACCTACTTGATTAATGTATTTATAGTGATTGACCTAATCGCCAATGAACTAGGTAGTAAACAATCTTCGTTCAATAATGAGGATAATATTATAATTAAATAATGAATATAATTGGAAGTAAACGTAAGCATTTGTGTCCAAGAGGTATTCTATAAAATACTAGTACCAAATTGATTTGTTTGATTTAAAACAAGACTAAAGCTAAAACTTGACCCAAATCGTTCGTATGCACATATCTTGAAATATAGATTGAGAGAAGCAATTAATAAAAAATGAAAACGATAAATATCTCATAAATTATAAATCGTAATTATTTTTGATGTAGAGCTGATGTGTAATATTTACAGAATAATAATTATTTTTCGCAAAAAATCACAACTAACTTCCACCGTGCACAGAATTTGAATATTTTGCACGTGATCATCAATGAGACATCTACGTACATTATTGATAATTTATCAAAAACAGATGAGCGATTTTGTAAAAAATTCAATGGGACCACCTCGGAAGTATATCCTTTCGAACTAATAAAGATGTTTTTAAATTTGTAATAGATATTTTCGCCAATTGTAAAACATATACATAAACAAAATATATACACAAAAAATACATACAGACGAAAATATAGTACCTCCTTTTTGGAAATCGATAAAAACTTCAGACCAAGAACATTATAGGTAAAAGGTGACTACTCTTACGTAGTTTTGTACTCGTATTCTCTTTGGTGACAACTTTCATTTTTGTGACGTATTTGTCATAACGAAGTATAGGTCATAAATGTTATTATGATTCATGACCAAGGAAAACATCCACATTTTAGCCTATAGGAAATAATGTCGTGACCATCTTGACTGATATCAGTGATTGTAGAGTGTGTCATAATATAGTTTATACATATATGTGTAAAGTGAATCACTTTTCCGTAAATGCAACATTTCACTTAGACGGACTTAATAATGTATAAGGAAATTATTAATGTTACTTTGATAAAATATTAAATGCTAAAGATATCCCCCCATAATAACCTGTACCCTTGGCCTGGTATCAGGACAAAATGATAGGCCATGTAATTGAAAATAGTATAGTCTATACTTATATTATACTTACTAACGCTGCCTTAACGATATGAGATGTACGGTTGAGTTGAATGGAAAAGTTTTAGAGCTGGATAATACCTACAAAAATATGTGTACGTATGTGTAATGGGACCGAGCTGCCTTCGTCCGTGGGTGGGAACCCTTTTAATTTTTTGTCCCCCACACGTGGTCCTGGGTGGTGCTAACCAGGCAGCAACCATACTGGTGGTAGGCTATAGCCGCGGCGAGAGACCACCCACCAGACTAAGCCGCGCCGCCAAACGACTCTCTTGAGCTCGTGTTCCGGCGCGAAGTCTGGTGACGCCAATCTGAAAGTCGGGTCGGAACAGTAGTGTCCTCTGGTGGATCGATTACGGTGCACGCATCAATTGCCGCATCGGCCGACTAGTCGTGGAGGGCAGCGGGATCCGAGGCACGGTTTGTCGCTGGCCGACCGCAGATAGTAGGGGGCCCAAGTAGTGAGCTAGCCACTCATGAAAGGCTGCCCCGCCATCTGTCGAAAAATCCCAGGGATGCGCCATCGTGCCGGTTGGCGACCGGACGAGAGGGCCCGATGGACATCCTTGGGGGGGCTCGGGCGTCCCCGCGGTCTCCAGGCTAGTCTACCATAGATGTGTGTGGTTTGTGCGTTGTACCACTGGATCTGCAGTGTGACGTCTCGTTCCACTACTGACTTTCTACCTACTTTACTCCGCAAATAACCATGAGAAACAGTAGAAGCAAAAGAACGTGTACACAGCGGCAGCACTCCCTCTCACTTAAAGTGCACCTGTGCAATATTCGGGGCCTGCACTCCAATCTCACACCTGTCCATCATCATCTTGAGACAGATCGACCCCACCTATTGTTTCTCACGGAGACGCAGATTGCTGGTCCATCCGACGTGTCGTATCTTTCCTACCCAGGGTATTCCCTGGAGCACCGTTTCAAACCACGTGCGGGTGTATGCGTGTACGCCCGGGATGACATTTGCTTTCTGCGCCTTCGTAGGTTTGAAGACCCCTCTTTCTCAGTGCTCTGGGCTTTGGCGGACACTGGCCTAGAGAAAATTATCTACGCTTGTGTATACCGATCACATAGCGGGGACCAGGAGACAACCAGACTCACTGAATACCTCAGTGAGGCGGCGGATGCTGCTCAACTCAGCTACCCTTCAGCCCAATTAGTGATCCTGGGGGACTTTAATGGCCACCACAAGGAGTGGCTACACCCATACCTAGACACTAACCATGCTGGGCTTGAGACGCGCAAGCTTGCCTTGACACTAGATCTTACCCAGCTGGTTCAAGGCGCCACACGGGTACCTGACGTTGACTCGCACACAGCCTACTGCTTGGACCTTTTGCTAACCACCGATCCAGACCGTTATTCAGTGGCGATTTCCTCACCGTTAGGTTCATCTGACCACTGTCTGGTGAAATCTGTATCCGTCTACTCCCCATCAGACCCCAGCCCCAAAGGGTCACGGCGAGTGTGGCGGTACAAGTTAGCGGATTGGGATGAGATGCGGTGTTTCTTTGCATCTTACCCTTGGCAGTCTGTTTGCTTCTCTTCCGATGATCCTTCTACGTGCGCGGATGCCGTGACAGATATGCTTCGTACCGCCATGGAATACTTCATCCCATTTTCGGACGTGCCTCTGTCTAGCAAAGCTCGGCCCTGGTTTGGACCTGAATGTGGACGCGCCGAAGCGCAAAAGCATCAGGCATACCTGGCTTGGGCCGATGCTCGAAACCGTAAGTCGAGGGACATTCGTCTGAGGAAGAAGGCATACAATAGGGCTGCTAAGTCCTGTAAAAAGGTTATGCGGAGGGCTCGCTTTGATCACATTAGTCGAATAGGCAATAAGCTTGCTTCTTACCCTGCGGGTAGTAAGGCATTCTGGTCCCTAGCTAAATCGGTTGAAGCGAACTTCTGCCGCCCCTCACTGCCTCCGTTGCTGAAACCCAATGGTTCGCTGGCCCATACCGCGGTTGAGAAAGCAAATTTATTTGCATCTCAATTTGCTGAGTCTTCGCGTCTGGACCCCGGTAGTGCGAGACCTCCAACTTTGCCAAATTGTGGCTCTGTAATGAGTGATATACATATCCGGCAAAAGGAGGTTCTCAAGGTTCTCCGCAGTCTTGATGTGAACAAGGCCAGTGGCCCTGATGGTATTCCGGCCATTGTACTGAGGACTTGTGCGCCTGAGTTGTCGCCTGTGCTGACTCGCCTCTTTCGCCTATCTCTGAAGACAGGTCAAGTGCCCAAATCTTGGAAGCTTGCTAACGTGCAGCCTGTACCCAAAAAAGGTAGCCGTGCCGACCCTGCCAATTACAGACCGATTTCGATCACGTCCATACTTTGCAAGAGTATGGAACGTGTCCTTAACAACAGGCTCCTGGCGTACCTGGAAGCGAATGACCTACTCAGTGACCATCAGTACGGCTTTCGCCGAAACCGGTCTACTGGGGACCTTCTGGCGTACGCCACACACATCTGGAGTGAGGTCATCGAAAAGCACGGGGAGGCGCTGGCTGTTTCCTTGGACATCTCCAAAGCTTTTGACAGGGTCTGGCATGAGAGCCTAATTGGCAAGCTTCCATCTTACGGCCTGCCTGCTGATTTCTGCGCATGGATATCAGATTTCTTGAGGAATCGGTCGATACGAGTGGTCGTAGATGGCTGCTCGTCAGATCATATGGCTATCAATGCCGGGGTTCCTCAGGGGTCAGTGCTCTCTGCGACCCTCTTCCTACTGCATATCAACGATCTGCTAAAGCCCGGAATCTTTGGGTACGCAGACGACAGTACAGTCGTGGAGAGCTACACATCCGATGCGAGAACCAGCGGGCCACAGATCGAGTCTCACAGAGAGGCTATGGTCGAGCGGCTCAACTTGAGTCTGGAGGCGGTTTCTGACTGGGGTGATGCTAACCTGGTCAAGTTTAATGCCACGAAGACTCAAGCCTGTCTGTTTTCGGCCAAAAAGAGACCCTTCCAATTGTCTCCCGCTTTCCGTGGTGTCTCCGTTCCGGTAACTGACAGCTTGGAACTATTAGGCGTTTCACTCTCATCGACTCTTAACTTTGGCTCTTACATAGAGTCAAAGGCCCAATTAGCTTCCAAAAAGCTTGGTGTTCTCTCTAAGGTGAGACGGTATTTCACACCTGAGCAACTGCTTAGTCTGTATAAAGCTCAAGTCAGGTCGTGCATGGAATACTGCTCTCACCTTTGGGATGGCTCCGCCAAATATCAACTGGAGGCTCTGGAGTCGATTGAGAGGCGAGCCAAGAGGCTGATCGACAACGACACTCTGACTATGTCGCAGCTGCAAAGTCTCGAGCATCGACGTAAGGTAGCGTGTTTATCGGCCTTTTACCGGATCCACTTCGGAGAGTGCGCCCAGGAGTTGCACAATCTGGTCCCACCTGCCCCTTTCTTCTATCGTACGGCTAGACAGACGCGACCAAAGCGCCACCCTTTTATGGTGGACATTCCGCGCATTAGAACCAAGCGTTTCGAATCCTCATTCCTCATACGAACAGCCAGAATGTGGAACGCTTTGCCTGGGTCTGTCTTCCCGCTAAAGTGGGCGTATTCAAATCCCGAGTAAATAGGTATCTTCTAGGTAAGCGTGCTACAACCTAGACCGCATATCTGCTTAACAACAGGCAGTATGTGGTCAAACGCAAACCTATTCAGAATAAAAAAAAAAAAAAAAAAAAAAGTGTTACTTTTATATTTAAATCACAAAAAGTAGTTTTTTTTATTTAAAAATTAATTTAAATATGTAGTTAGATTATATTTATTGGTCAATTTATCGACAATATTATGAATTCTTATCAAAATAGGTAAATTTGTCGTCTCAAGTGTTTCAAAAAAATACCTTCTTTTTACTGCATATAGTTTGGACGAGTGGATGTAGAGATAATACGAAATAGGTATGAAACCGCAACCGTGTAGTAATTTATTGTGTAGCGAGAGTGCCAGTAACTCTAAATATTCTTATTATGTGTCTGATATCTCCGCTATTCTTGTACCTGTATCTATATCAGCATTTTTAATAGTCCACTGCAGGACGTAGGCCTACTCCTGAAGGATGAATGGGCCATATTCACCACGCTGACACAGTGCGAGTTGGTGGATTCAAATAGGACATCGAATTCCTTCTAAAAAGGTGCTTCATTCACGAAAAGTTATCTAATGGAAACTACGGGCCAGCAAACGCAGCATAGGACGTCGATCGACTAGGTGGACTGATGATATAACAAAGGTTGCAGGAACGCGCTGGATGCAGGCCGCTTTCAACCGGCCTTATTGGAAATCTATGGGGGAGGCCTATGTCCAGCAGTGGACATCCTACGGCTGATGGATGGATGGATCGATTTCCTTCTACGGACGTACGGAGATTGCCTTGATTTCCTTCACCGAAAAGCCAGTGATGTGAAATTCTGTACTTACTTAAGTTCCAAAGAAACTCTTTGCTACGGGATTGGGATTTGAACCCACCACCGCAGGATTGTAGGGCGGGTGTTACTAACACTAGACCATCTATATACCTGTGCTAATATTAGTGGGCCGATGACGATGGATGTAGACAAACTATTGGCAAGCGTACTTGTGCAGGTCTCCACGTGGATCGAATTTCTGGTCGAGACCGCCGGAACACGTAGAATGCAAGCGCTTCTATCCATTCCATCACAGATCTTTGGGTTAGCTAGTTCAAAATGCTTTAGAAGATGGCCAATTTTTTGAAAAGTTCTTGAGTAAAGACATCTTGAGATAAAAAACAAGTGCAGAGTACCTAGGACGTCAACTAACATATGTACGTAGGTAGAATGTAGATGGACTGTGGATCCCTGATATTTTAACCGTTTAAAATCTCTGAAACCAGGGCTATATTATATTATGTAGCCACGCAACCCATACCATCTTTCCTTTACGCAAATAGTCGAACTGTCCAAGACTTCAGTCAATCATACCACCGTAACACCAACGATTCGGGTAAGTAGCTTTCAATCGATCCTATTGGCCAAAGAGTATATTTATATACATAGATGCACTTGGCTAATAAAAAAAAAGATTGTATTATTGTACTATGTACGCGTACATAAAATATTGCACGCCCGAAGAGGGTAGAACTGTGTTACTTTATGAAAATTATTTATAAGACCTTTGTACCAGTTTTATGCAATAAATGATTTCTGATTCTGATATTGGCTCGTCCGATTTATCTAGCATTACAATAAGTACATTCCAAGACAACAACACTTTAATGAGAATCAAAATCAATTCATAATATTGGACGAAATGATTGCGTAACATACCTACATACAAAACGAAACACAAAGTCGAATTGAGAACCTGATTTTTTTTATAGATGCATGGATGGAAACGCTAGATGCAAACCGCTTCAAATGGTTTTATTCGGTGTTATTCAAGATCTTATAAGGGAGCACTATATTAAGCAGTGGACGTTCTTAGACTGAAATATTTGCTTATTTGCCACAGTTATATGAAAACGCGCTAAAATAAGTGTGTTTATGTGTGTGACTATGGCTAGACATATCTTAAGAGACATAATACGCTTAGACTACCAATATAAATTAAATAACCGTTTGATGAGTCGCAATACTTCCAGTAAAACCATAAAAATTAATAAGTACACACAAACAGAAGGGGATATTAATATTAATGATATGCCAACATTGCTTGATGAACATAGCGAAGCTACAGTAAATAAAGAGTTTTTTCGCGTATAACTTTATCCATATTATGCACCAAAACATTAATGGTCTAATAAATAAATCAGATGATCTCACTATAAGCGTCGATAATTTAAGAAAAAATAATACCTTTATTGACGTAATATGTGTCACTGAGCACAATATGATAGAAAATGATTCTAATTTACTTAACATGGCAAATTATGATTTAGCTGCCAGGTATTGCCGACACAATAGAACTGGTGGATCTTGTATATTAGTTTATAATCAGCATAAGTATAAACCTCTGCCTGATATCAATTCTTTAAGCGAAATAAATATATTTGAATGTTGTGGTATTGAATTGGTAGAACACAACATAATTATAGTATGTATATATATGTAGATCTCCAAGGAAAAAAGTGTCGATTCTTGAGCAATTTTTCTTGAAGCTTAGGAAACTCTTAGAACGTATTTGCTATCGCAATAAGAAAATTTTTATTTGTGGCGATTTTAACATAGACTTACTGAAAAAAGAACCCGCTACTAGACAATTTGAAGAAATAATATCGCAATTTAATCTTAAACTGAGCATAAATGAACCCACCCGACTTAGTAGTAAAACTTGCCTGGACAACATTGCCCATAATGTAAGAGGATGCAAAACCACTGTAGTGGAACATGCATTGTCTGATCATACTGCTCAGATTTTGAAATGCCCGGTTAAAAAAAGTTTCTTCATCAACCACTTTTTCAGGATGAAACGAGATTATGGCCAAGACAATATCAATAAATTCCTTGAATGCCTGAGCTCTCTATCCTTCAATGACGTGTACAAAGCTGAAAATGCGAATGTAGCCTACAACGAGTTCACTGAAATTTTCTTATTGTTCTACGATCTTTGTTTCCCTGTAGTCAAAGCTAAAATCTCCGTAATTAAGAGACCTAAATGGCTAAGCAAGGGTATTAAAAATTGCGCAAAGAGAAAGCGTTGTTTGCTCCAGAAGTATAGACATTCCTTGCAAAATAATGATAAAATAATTTTCAAACAGTACTCTGCTAGGCTGAAACGAGTCATTAAACAGACGCAAAAGGCTCAAAATAATTATCACGTACAACAAGCCAGTAACAAATCAAAAGCGGTCTGGGACATAATCAATAAATATCAACAGCATAATGTTAAAAACGAAATCACACATGTAAAAGTAAACGGAAAAAATATATCTGACCCAAAAGAAATCACGCAATGTTTCAACAACTTTTTCATAGATGAAGTAGAGACTAGCTCGGTTAGTAATACTAAAACATCAGATACTTTGAGGCACTCTGAACCTAACTCTTGCTTTATGGAACCAACTAATGAGAACGAAGTTGATAATATAATACTGACCCTGAAAAATACACAAAGTACTGGCTACGATGGGATATGCACCAAGATAGTAAAATTAACATCAAAAATAATTTCACCTGTTCTCTCTCACATCATTAATAGAAGCATCGAAGATGGTGTATTTCCCGACAAGCTAAAGACATCTGTAATAATACCTATTTTTAAAAAACAAGATAAAGAGGAAATGCAATACTATCGACCCATTGCCCTAATACCAATCTTTTCCAAAGTTTTTGAAAAGGTTATTCATCTAAGGCTTAGCAAATACTTTGAAACTTTTAATATTTTTTCTCCTAACCAAGTGGGCTTTAGGAAGGGCAAGTCCATAAATATGGCGCTTCTAAAATTTTTGGAAATTGTATACACAGGCCTTGATAACGGAAAAAGGGTCAATGCTCTCTTTATGGATATGACAAAGGCTTTCGATCGCGTCAATCACAACATCCTATTAAAAAAACTGGAGTGTTATGGCATAAGAGGCAATATATTAAACTTAATAAAAACATATCTTACTAATAGACAACAATATACAGAAATCACGAGGTTAAATATGGGCACTAAAATAGAAGAAAAATACCAGTCAGATCTAAGAACTGTAAAATATGGAGTGCCACAGGGCAGCATCCTGGGACCTTTATTATTCCTGATATACATTAATGATTTCCCTCAAGTTATAGATGACCCCATGGTTATGTTTGCCGATGACAGCACTGCAATTTTTACAGACAATAAGAACGGCAGACATGAGGACAATATAAATGACTCATTGAAATCAATTATAGATTGGCTCCAAAATAATAATCTTAAAATGAATCTGGACAAAACTAACATTATGACTTTTAAAAATATTAATTCAAATTTTGACAATTTAAATATTAATTATAATGGTAGACAAATTGACGAAACGCAAAAGACTAAATTTTTAGGACTTCATATAGACTCCAACCTGTCATGGAACAGTCACGTTGAGCATGTGTGTACGAAGCTTAGTCAATTCTCGTACGCACTCTATATGTTACGCAAGGTAGCCAATGATAAAGCCCTATTAAGTGCCTACCATGCATACGTCGGCTCCACACTGAGGTATGGTATTCTTGCATGGGGTAACTGTACAGAAAAAGAATCGGCATTTAGGGCCCAGAAGAAATGCATTCGGGCAATTTGTAGACTGAAGCCTAGAGACTCATGCAAGCCGTACTTCCAAAAACTGCAAATAATGACTTTGCCCTCGATGTATATCCATGAGGCAGCTCTGCTTGTACGGAATAATTTAAATGACTTTGAGACTTTAAAGTCGAAACGACACCAAAATACGCTACGAGTGCCTAAAGTTAGGAAAGCTCTATTTAGTAAAAGTATTTTTGTTAAAAGAATAGATATCTATAATAAACTACCTAAGAATATAAAAGAATCAGAATGTGATATGACATTTAAATTTAGATTAAAGAAATTTTTAATTGAAAAAGCATACTATACTGTTAATGAATTTTTAAATGGAAAAGCATGATGTAATATAATGAACTTAAATAATTATTGACATTATTAACAATTTGAATATATAATATTAAAATAATTTGTAACTTTTTAAGGTGACTAATTGTATAAATTTGCCACACCCTTATAGGGTCATATGTATATAACTATCTTAAACATGTAACTTCTGAACTGCATGTAATATCTACATATGTTGCAAATAAATGATTGAAATTGAAATTGAAATTGACTTATACATACATTACGTGGTAGGAACAATATATTTTATGAAATCATGTATCTTAAGCCAATCGCACCCGAGCGAAGCCGGGACGGGCAGCTAGTGTGATATAATATTTCTATAAAATAAATACTAAAATTCGAACTGTCTACCGATTGTGTTCACTATGAGGTGTGTATATATAAACGAAGAACATAATATTCTAAGATATCTTTTTAGTTATCATTTGGTCAATATTATTACTATTGGGCCAACCCTAAAATATCAAAAAACATGAGATATCCGAATTCAAAATTTATTAATCGAATGTTTACTTTGAGGAAATATTACTACGTAGTAATATATCTCGATGAATGTCTATGAACTTTTTGTACCAAACAACTGATTTTTGTCGCAAGTCCTTAATATCCTGGAGCAAGGTTGCCCAAACTATGGGTCGCGACTTAAATATACATACGCTTTGTAAAATCGTAGTTCAGCAATTGAAAGACATGATTGAATAAAAATAACAGGCCCTCACCTCAGACTTTTCTCAATAAAGTTGTCTACACAATATTGATAAATATTAACATCGCAACGTCAGACACATCTGTATCATTAACACACCTCCAGAGTCTCGACACGCCTCTGCAGGCTTATGATCCACGTTTATAGAGAAAGTTTCCATAACTACGCAGTAAATTAATTGTCATATGATACTCGCGGAGCGTATTTATGTGTTAGATACCTATACCATTTTCATCGGAGAAACTTAATTGGAAACTCAATATAAAAGGTCAGAAAAGCAATATTATGATCTAAAGTTCAACAAAATAAAACAATAATAGAACCTTATTCATTGATTCAGTGGAATCCACATTCTTAAATATCGGACCTACTTATCTACTGGATTCATACGAGCAGCGGTTTTGACCCTAACTAATAAAGTTACTATGGACTGCGGTAATGTTTTTAGCATTTTAAAGCCTTTTCTATCCTACCACAACGATACACATCTTGCCGTGTCATCTCCATATTATGTCTGTGTATCTAGTATTTAATGTTTTATGTTGTCTTTCTCCGCTTGCTCAACAAGCCTTTACAGGCTTTCTTCTTGCTTTCTCTATGAAAGCAACCTTTGATATTTTGTGATTTGAGATTGGATCATTTCCTATAGCGCCTGCCGAACTATAATTAGCTATAACTATATACCTTACAGGCCTTACATTTGGGCAACCTATAATATTAGGACCAAATTTTTCTCATATTGTAGATATCCCTTCAAGTAAGTATTGTATATCCATCCATCCATCCATCAGCCGTAAGACGTCCACTGCTGGACATAGGCCTCCCCAATGGATTTCCAATAAGGCCGGTTGGAAGCGGCCTGCATCCAGCGCGTTCCTGCGATCTTTATTATATCGTCAGTCCACCTAGTCGGTGGACGTCCTACGCTGCGCTTGCTGGTCCGTGGTCTCCATTCGAGAACTTTACTGCCCCATCGGCCATCCGTTCTCCGAACTATGTGCCCTGCCCATTGCCACTTTAATTTGCTAATCCGCTGGGCTATGTCGGTAACTTTGGTTCGTCTGCGGATCTCCTCATTTCTGATTCGATCTCGCAGAGAGACGCCGAGCATAGCCCTCTCCATAGCACGTTGGGCTATCCTGAGCTTATTCATAAAGTATTGTATATAAAGGTATCTATTTATGCATCATTTTGGATAGGATTTGGATTGGGTCGCTACGTTCCTCCTAGGGTTTGCGATTTTTGGCGAGCGTTTACGGCATTTTTCCCTAAATAGGTATGACAGTTTGAAATTGGAGATACGGCAACACAGATTTGTCGTATAATATCATTGAATAAAATAAGGTCGTATAGACCGGATAGCTAGGCATGGTGTCAGAGTTTTTAAGCCGTTTGAATGCCTCTGATATATGTATCTACGAGTATGTTAAAACAACCGGGACCTACAATTTAATAACAGCAGCGGTAGCGCTCATTTGGAAATGCCACCCGTAGTCAACTATCCGTACACGGACCCTGTCGAACGAATGTTGACAACCTAGTCAAACTACGCTATGAACTTTGCTAATGTCATGAAAACCCTGCCAATTTCTATTAATGAAATAAAAAACCTACAAATATCTATTAGTAGAATGAAAATCCAGCAAAGTGAATAGTGGGGGTAATTCGCATGCCCAGCTATGCTCCAAATGGAAACCTATTTGAGTGCTCATAGGAGTAAGGGGTATTGGCTCTGATGCCAGGACAATAGAATATGGCATCGGTATTCCCTGCCTAGTAGTAAAAGCTTACTAAAAGGGGATCTTTAGGCTCGTAAATGGTTAAAGGTGGGGCTCTTGCCATTCACTGAAACGGACCCGGGCAGGACTCCAACGTGTGTAGCACCATTGTCGTAGAGGACCGTCAAGGTAGGCTCGAGTCACGAAATAAAGTACTTGGAACACCGGTGTGTTCACCTGATCCTGGAGCTCCCAAGAGAGTACAAAAGCTGGCCACCGAGGTTTTAGTGTTTACAATACCAAGTAAACCGCGCGGCTGAACCCCAAATCAGTCGGGTATCTTTCGAACAAAAAGAAAAAATAGGAGGTTGGGGGTGTACTGACAGTGCGGCCTGGCGTCGAGCGGCATGTCCTGCGGCAGCAGCATGGTACGCGGCGCGCGCGCCGACTGCGCCTCCTCCTCCTCGGGCTGCGCCTGCTCGCTCCGCTCGTCCGCAGCCTCCGCCTCCGCCGCCGCCGCCAGCGTGTTCACGATCGTCTTCATCTGTAACAATGTGGACATACTAAATGGACATTTCTCCTGATCACACTTTTCATTCTCATTTTCGTGGCTCATTTTATGTTTTGATTATAAAATTATTTTCGAAAAGCTGTAGTGCTTGATATCCCGATGAACTCGTATATAAATTTACAAAAAATTGTTAGACTCGTTTGAAATAATACTAGGTAGGTACATCGTTGGCCAAGCAAGTGACTTATGACATATGACTCAAGTAACGCTGTCATTCGCGTCGAGAAGTATACCACCCCAATGATAGCCAATACTGAGCACCCCGGTATTGGCTATCATTTGGGTACTTTGGATACATTTGGGAAGAAGCTGATAAAATTAAATAATGTAAATACTTCCTAGTATCTTCTTCTTTTCGAGTCAGTGATTAGATCATTAAATTTGTATTTGACTAGATATTGTTTGACCAGAGGGGTTAGTCCAGGTTTACACGTAAATTGAAAATACAGATGTTTCCGTATGGCTCTATACATTTATGTACAGCGCCCCTGGCGGAAACGAGGCAGAACTAACCAAAATGTATGAAGCCACACGCGAAAGCGAATGTTTAAGTAAACTACGCAAAACCTGGACTAAGGGCTCAGTAGGTGGCCACGGAAACTACGGTAGTGTTGGCCACGTAGAGATTGTCTTGTTTACAGGTGATATGGCACAGTGAACACATGTCTACTTTCTAGTGTAAAAAGTGGCTATCGTCTACGACTATTAAAATTATCAACAACCGAAATATTTCTAATATTAAATTGTTAGAAACAAAAATTATTATTGTAGAGAAAATGTGTAAAGATGAAAAGATTATTCAGACTTCATGGTTTTAATAAAGTTCGTGATTTTGGATCGTAAGAAGAAAGTGAGTGAAAGAAGGAGAAAAAGAACTTAGGTGAACTGTTTATTTTTTATGTTGGCCAATATTATGACTATAAACGATCGGTAAACTGTTTCAACAAAACACTCTTAAACGTCATAAAATATCTATGACTATTATACATAATGGAGCATGAAAAGTCCAGTGCACTGCCGACTTGATCGACGGAGCGATGGATTTTTACCCACAGAAACACAAGTTATGTAAAATAAGACAACTCAGAAAAGGTCTTTCGCATGCAAACCTCCACCGTAAATACTAAACATATATCGATCATAGTTACCTGTTGCATGTGGATGTGGAACTTTTGCTGGTTGCACTACTTGCCAGCCTCCTTGGCGCAGGGGTAGAGTATCACCGTTATAAACACAAATATTAGATATAAGATATCCAGTCTTCGTCATGCAAACCTCCACCTTCAGTAAGGGAGCATGTACCGACCATAGTTACCTCTTGCATGTCGATCTGCTGCTAGTCGCGCTACTGCTGGCCAGCCTCCTCGGCGGAGCGGTGGATGGCGGCGAGCTTCTCAGGAGTAGGTCGCCACGGCAGCGTCCTCTATACCTTTCGCCTAGAGATCTAGACTTAATGCAACCTCCACCATGAATACGGAGCACGTCCCAACCATAGTTACCTCTTGCATGTCGTTATTGATCTGCTGCTGGTCGCGCTGTTGACCGGTCTCTTCAGCGGAGCGGTGGACGGCCGCGCCCTCCTCGGGCGGCGTCTTCTGTAGGCGAAAGCGCCTAGACATCTAGTCCTCATGCAATCCTTCACCTTAATACGGAGCATGTACCGACCATAGTTACCTCTTGCATGTCGTTGTCGATCTGCTGCTGGTCGCGCTGCTGCTGTTCGCGCTGCTGCTGGCCGGCTTCTTCAGCAGAGCGGTGGATGGCGGCGAGCTCCTCGGGCGTCAGTCCCCACGGCAGCGTCATCTGCACCGGCGTGCCGTCCATCTTCTGCACCTGCCACCGACCCTTTGGTTCGGTCATGCACACGACTCATTACTACATCCGGGATTTTTATTATAGGTATAGTAAGTTCGTATAGGCCGGTTGGCAAGCCTTGGTGTCAAAATTTTAAAACCGTCTCAAGGCCTCTGACACGGCTAAACGGTCAAAACAACCGGGGTCTACAATTTAACGTTCATCTGAGCTACGGTAGCGCTCAGTTATAGATGCCTTCCGCGGTCACCCATCCGAAGACTGACCGTGCTGAACGTAGCTTAACTTCGATGATCGCTAACGAAAACCTAGTCAAACTATGCTATGAGCGCTTTTTATTATTATTTTAAGCTTGAATACTTAGCATTAGATATTTGGACGTGTGAAGCAGTGAAGAATCTAACTGTGCCGTTTATCTTTTGTACCTGCCACTGACCCTCCATTCACGAACACGTCTAAATACTACATCCGAAAGTTTTATTTTTCTACAGTTTAATACTTAGCACTAAGTTCTTAGAGTTTTGTAACAGTCAAGAGCACAATACTATAAATTTATACAGTCTATCTGATCGACCACGTGCAATACGTACTCTAGGATGTAATGTTATGTGATTGTCATTATGGGCACCTTTCACTATGGGCTTTTTGTGAAATATTATATATTATGTCACATAATATCATACTTATGTATTTGTATACACAAAACGCATTTAAAGGAACATATCCGGTAAAAAAATAGTATCTCCTGATTAAATCAATCAAACATAAATTCCGTCGCAACGTGGTCGCATCACGTTACATTACATTTAGAGATGATTGCCAATCTACAAAATCATTATAGACTTACGGTTGGCTAAATATGATTTATGCATTCTAGAATTCACAAAATATTTTTTGTAAAAAATAGACCTTTGCATTTAAAACCTTCTCCCGAGTTCATAAATCATCATAAATCTGGCAAAATTCATTATTTAAATGAAAGCATAAATAAAATAGAATGCATTGTATATTTTTGAATAATTTACTGTCTGTAAAATGTATTCAGATTACAAATTTAACCTAAAGTGAAAGTCACTACTATCATCGAAAGTATCAGCATTATTCTTTCTCCAAAATGTGAAATCGGATTTCGATTTTGGGTGTTAATTTCTCTCATTTGCACAGAACAATAAACTGGGGAAGATAGAGTTGATACCTAATTTGGTTACATTCTCGAAAATATTATTCAAGAAGACCAGATGTTTCATTTTCAATTAGTTCCAAATTCGTAGGACTGAAGCAAATTGCCTTGATAGTCGCCAGTAGACAACTTGCTTACTCGTTTTCCGCCAGCAATGCCCAGCATGCTGTGTACGCTGCCTCGTAGGCTTACCATTTATCTTTATTTACTCTTGCTTTTGTTTAAATAGTAGTTGTTTATGTACTGATCGTATGTTGATTTCTATAAATATTAAAACCCAACTTAGTTCCTAAAATAGATTAACTATTAATCAAAATTTTAAACGACACGAACCAATTAATTTATTATCAATAATATAATTCAGAAGCTACATATACTAGTCACAAGAAGTCGTGGTGGTCTAGAGGTAGTGACTCGCCTTGCAATCGTGAAGTCGTGGGTTCGAATCCCAGTCCCGTACCAATGAGTTCTTTGAAATTTATGTACGGCATTTCACTTTTCATATTTTCGGCTTTTCGGTGAAGGAAAACTTCGTGAGGCAACCTGCATACGTCCGTAGAAGAAATTCGATGGTGTATGTGAATCCAGCAACCCGCACAGGGTCAGCGTGGTGGAAATGGCTTTATCACCTTTCATGGGTAGAACCAGCAGTAGACTATTAAACCGACTGGCACAGTACAGTACTATCCACAATTTGGGAACATGTAAGTTCTACAAAACTATTGCAATGCGTAGCATGATACACAATTTTGACTATTGTTTATGCTAAAATCTAACAGAAAACGTTATTGTTCGGGTTGTACGAGTACCTATTAACTGCTTGAAGGAACGTATTATATTAGCAAGGGTATGCCAAAACAGGCCACTTCAGAAGAGCTGTTCAAAAAAACTATAAATGTTTCCCATCACTACAAAAAGCTGTTTCTATAAAAGTTTTTTCTTACTTCAGGTTGCTCCATTTCTTGCGTCGGGGCGGACTGCGGCACGAATTGGTGAAGGACGGCGGATTGCTGAAGACAAAATACAACATCATAAGCAACTACTTATGTGATGCTAAAAATGGATCTAGGATTCTAGAATAAAGGTTTTTAGGAAACTAAGTTTCGTTCAGGTTTAGGCCTGTTTGCATACATTAAGAACATAACTAAAGACTCTACAAAAAACGATTGTAGTTAAGATCAGTTTGGAGTTGTTTGAGAAATCATTGTAGGTAGCTATGCAACCCAATATAAGAGTAGATATCTTAACTATGTCTACCGTCTTGTACTAACGTGTACGAGTCGTTAGGTAGAGCATTGGCGCGTGAAAATGTTGGTGTGCTCTAAAAACTTTTAATCATCACCTAAAAATTCCTACTTGTGTTTCCCATTTCAACCGCTTCACCTTTCAATCAAATGCTAACTTCCTAACCATAAAACGGATTATGAAAAAAGTCCTAAACTGGTATAATATTCTGGGAAAATTTATTTTTAAGTGTATTTTTTTTCAACAAACACAAAAAAAGCCAGTGGCATTTTTTGAAGGCAAGATTTGACCTGTTCCATCTAAGCAATATTACCTATACATATTGCTTAGACGGAACAGGGTAATCTCTAACTGGGTAAAAAAAACTGAGTTCAGTAACCTAAGAAAATCGAACAATAGCAAACATAGCTCAATTTATGTAGAAAACTTTTGTTGTGTGAATGTAAAGGTGTCATTGTGTTACGGTAATAAAATCAAAATTTGCAAGTTCATTCACACAGAAAACAATTTCAGAAATTTTCTATATCCAATTATTTATTTAGATATTACACAATCGTACTATGTGCGCACAATGCTTTATACATTAAGTGACCATCATTGCATTCAAAATTATAAACAATTTTTGATGTAGAGCCACTGAAATTGTGAAAAATACGAGCAGACCGCCCCACTAGAATACCACTATAAGTACCACTGTAAAAATACCACTATTTTTCTCTGTTAATTTTAAAATAAATATGTGGCGAGTCAAAGTTTTTTAGTGCCTATAATATAATTTTGACATAATATGATGCCGACCAACCAAACTGTAGAGCTATCCGCACGGTTGTTCAATTGAATTTTGTGCTTGAACTATAAAATATTCATTAATCGTCAGGAAATACTGGTTATTTCCTTATTTTAGTAAATTTGTTATAATTACAAAAACTAATTGGCAAACAGATTAATGTTACGAAGGTTCATCTAACGTTTGAATAAATTATGTAAGCCGTCTGTTTGTACAATCACTTGCTACTAATTGAGTCTTTAAAGTATCTGAACCGCACAAAAAGTTATTTTTGTAACACTAGAGCACATCATGTGGAACATGTTAGATGTTCCACATGATGTGCTCTTGTACGTCAACTTGTTTATTTAAATAGATATATTAGTCGGTGTCATTATACGTATTTACGATTCAATGCTTCCGTATCACATCATCTGTAATTTGGACGCGTTGTAAATTGCTTGCTAACGGAACATTTTTTGTACAACTACGCTCTTCAAAGTTTTTCGACACCGATGTATTGAAAGCAGGTGGGTAGTCGATGCTCCACGAGTGCTATTATTGACCAAACTGATGAAAAGTTACAGCGAATAACTGAAACATTATATTCATTTAAAAAATAAACGTATGTGACCAATTAATTGCTATTGAACTGAATTTTTACACACACTACTAGGTATATTATGAATTTATGATTATAACTTATACTTTGCTTTTACAATTAGCGATATTGATACATGTACTTGATAAATTCAGAAATTCAATCGTATGAAATCATGAGTATTAAAATAATGATTTTTAGAATTATGAAAGATTCTTATTGTTATTTCTGTTGCCTTTGATGTTAATGCGTTTATTTTATTGATAACATTTCGAAAGATACGACCGCGCTTTTATTTCCCAGACTCCATTATTTCTGTATCTTCTATTTATCTTCAAACTGTCATAATAAATGCATACCTTCATTATTTTCTCTTAAATTAATGTAAAATTGAGCACTTAATTAAAGTTTCAAATCGCCAGTTCAGTTGGAGTTAAAAGCTTAATTCAAGCTCGATTACGAGCCCCTTACGACATGGCACAAAATTAAGCAAATAGGAGTTCTCAGCGGCGGTGTACACAGCCACCGCCTACTATCCTATCAAAACAAACAGTCTGCCTTATCCCGAGAGTAACTTGACGCTAATTAAATACCTTCCGTATTCAACTCTGTTTATTAGGACCGCTGACTTCGTTAAATCTCTAACGGACTTTTAAGTGGATCATTCAGTTTGGTTAAGTTGCAGCGGGCTGGTTGTTTATTACGGTTTAGACTTAGGTCTAAGCAGCAAATATTAGATATAAGTAGGTATATATTTATGTATATTGCATGCATACTACAATACTGACTGTCATGTTTTCTATACACTAATTGATGTACTAATTATATTTATAGTTTAGATACCTACAGCTATACAGTAAACGTTCTCGCTAGTGTCTAAAACGCTGATCACCAAAATCTCGTACGTTAAATTTGGTCGTTCTAACTTCGCATTACGAGTAATTTTACAATTTGTTCAAGTAGAATAATGACAGAATCGTAATCAGTGTGTAAAGGAACAAATAATTTGTTGAAAGAAACAGTAAAAAGGCATTTTGATGATTTTGATGGCCTGTTACTAAGATATTATTATACATCTCGCTGGAGCTTTTCCGAACAATGCTTGCTCCCCAGGGAGAAACGTGACACTAATTAAATCTACCCCGTATTCATGAAGTTCTCTATTAGTATTTATTGACATCGAACATATAAATACAAACGAATTTCATTAGTAGAATGACTTCATTACGCCTAATGATGCATAATGTGATCTCTTGGATTTTATTACAGTTATTTACTTAATTTAATTGAACGCATATTGTCTGCCTAATTTCTCTAGTCACTTAAAAATTAAAATTGGTTTTATTTTTAAACATGATTAGATTTATTTTTAATGATGATTCGTATGTAATTGTAAAAAAATATACTTTTAAAACACGTAATTCGTTGTTGCGTATATTTATATACGCAGTATTTAGCAGGTAGTTATTAATAAATATTTGTTAGCCTTCTTAATATAATAATTACAGTCGTAACACATTGTGTATTACGTATGTATGTATATGTGTATACGAACGGTTTTCAGATATGACAAATGATAGAGATGAATGGGAGAGGGATACAATCTTCTTACTGTACTGATTCCACTTAATTAAGACGTGTGATAAGCAGGCATGATGATGATGATAGCAAATTTGTCGTTGTAAATAGAGAACAATTATCAGAAGTCAATATTTCAGGGAGGTGTCTGAACTCACCTCATTCTGGTCGTTGTTCTGCGGTGGTGGCGGGGGAGGGGCGAAGGGTCCCATGCTCTCTGGCGGCGGGGGCATGTTCTGGGGCGGCGCGGGCATGTTCTGGGGTAGCGGGGACATGTTCTGGGGCGGCGGGGGCATGTTGTGGGGTGCGGGGATGGCGATCACGCGCTGCACGTGGATGCGCATCTCGCGGGGCGCGCCCATCTGCTCCTCGGATGAGTCCCATGGCAGCTGTTCAACAAAATAGTTTTAATTAAAATCATTTATACTTTATGTAGGTAAGAGTTATATCAGCGACTTGGTATCTTTTGCCCTTTTCACTTTTACAATGCGAAAAAATATAATAGTCCATTCGTAGTCGCATTGCAAGTCTAGCCCAAAATTTTTTCTTAACAAATATCTAAAATACGGCAGTAAATATGCAGCTACTTTGCACATTTGCATCTTCGCAGCTCATAGGAGCTGCGTAGATAAAATATCATAACTGCTCCCTATGGAGCAGTTTTCTTTATTATGTGATAAGTCAGTATATGAGAGAGCGAGTGCGTATCGCATATTTATTTATTCACATAATTTTGACTCTACAAGTCTGCGTCCCTAATATTATATACGCATACACGATTTGCGATTGATAATATTTACATTAACGTAATTATATTAACATGATTGACACGAAAAAATGTTCACAATCTCTGTAAAAACTCCAGCTTTACGGCTACACAAAATTTATGTCATAATAACGTGGTAAATAATCGTAAATCTAGGCAAGACCTTGAAAATCAAGGAGATGAAAAACTATAACAACATCTGGTATTAACTAATAAATAACAAAGGCAATTTACGATAAGTGAATTAGCATTGTAATATGAAATTATGTGGTTCTTTAGAACAAAGGATAATGGAGGCTCAATCGTGTTGGGTATGAATAATGTATGAGAGGTTGCGCAAACGCAGCGGGAGCGTCACCCAGCCCTGGCGCATCTCAGCAGGAAGCAATGACCGCGGCCGCCGAGGACACGCCTCTTAATTATGGACTACGCAGCTCTCCACGCGTTATTCTCTTTGCTCCTCACGATAACAAAGAGATTTCCTGATGTCCTTCTTCATAGACTGATCAACTAACATAGGACGGCAACGAAATCATCGTTCATGCAAACCGTATGGTTTGAAACTAGATGTAGTATTTTTGAATACGACCTGTTGGACAAGTGCTCATATAGATTTTCTCATTGATAGGTAAATATCAAGCTTAAACTTATAAACACCTTGGCATTACTGAACTGTACAATATATTATACAATGTACATACCTATTCATCGATTTGCAATAACTCAGCTTCAAGCCGGCAAGCACCAATGCGAGTGCTTCTTCAGAATGTTAAATCAACAAAAAAGATCACAAAAACCAGCTCATAAAAATAAACAAAGGAATCGATGTGTATTGACTTCGGTTAACGAATATTAATATTCTAACGATGATGCTGTGAGCCGCGAATGATGCGGAACGAAACAAAAACACGGAAGAAGCGACGCTTCAAGCATTGTCCATGCGCCCTTGACAAATATCGCTTAGTGCGCTCTACAAAACATGCAGGCAAATAACATTACCCACAACCTATGTAATACTACGCCATTGTTACGAAATATTTGTGCCACACTAAGTTAGATCATTTTAAATGTTTTATTGCATAACATTAATTTTATTAAATACACAACATTACACGCTGGAATAAACTGAAGTCATAATTATACTATATTAATGATCGTAATTGGCCAAGTGCGAGGGCTCAGCGATAGTGGAGCAAAATTAATTGTGATAGTTGTGGCTTGTAGAAAAGATAAGTACCTTATTAAAAACAATTATAATAAAATTGAAATAACATAAATAATTACAACTGAGAAGCTTTTTGTCTCATAAAAACAATCAAGTATCGAACATAATTTTGAGTCTACATTATACAAATATTATGAATGTAAAATACATTCATAATATTTGTATAACAAATATGAAAGTTTACAAAATTTCAAAAAGGGTGTCAGTGTCCCTTTTGTGTTTCCATCACGGAACCCTTAAATATCCATAGATGTAATGGCGACAAGTGACTATTCAATCTCGCCGTAGGAACCAGCTTCTGCCACTTTTTCATAGACCGTAATTGAATTAATTACATGATTAGATTTATTCACGCCCGATCATGTTTTTGCTGCTTCTACTGGCCATTGAATTCCACTAGTAGAAAAAACACATTTCTGATGCTAATTAAGTCTAAATTGGAGCTTTCCGACGATCATCGGATCATCAAGTCGGCAAATCGACCAACAAAGAAAACGTCTAAAAATCTTACTTGCTATGGCTACTGCTGTGATGTCAAATCATTTAAAACGGAGGTTAAAAGTATTTTTTTTAATAATGTTCTGTCTTTTTTCTTGATACGTCAACTCAACCGATTGCCAAAAGGACCGGTTGCATTCAATATATTCCTGTTACTTTTATTACAGCATGCTTTCATCTTGGGGGTAAATGAACCGGCAATCATCCGTGTTTTATTTCCTGTCCTTTGCTGTTTCTGATCTCCGTCAGAGCATTTTTTTTTTAATTCTGGACTATCGATAACGATCTATTTTATTCATCTTTTTATTTCTTGTCTGATCTTATAAATAAATAATGACTCTACGAGATTTTAGTCGAGCGACATCTCGACCAGCAAACAAAGGCTAAGTGTTCGAAACTTTAGTTATTGAAGTACGCAGATATGGTTACTCGCAAAAATATGAGCTTGTCTTAGGTAATCGGATAGCAACAAGAGCTAATCGAAAATCAGAAAGGTTTTACCTAACATTCCACCCCAGACGCCTTCTAATTTATCCTTGATTTTTCCAAATCCGAGCCGTGCTACCGTCCCAATCTCCACTTGTTCGTTTATTTAATGAATTGCTTCCGGTTAATATTTTAATATTTCCGTAATTACATCCGATACTTGATTACCGACCGGCTCGTTTACATTGAATAATTTTATTTATAACATTAGACATTGGTACGGACTAGACTAAATTAATCAACATTATGTAACTTCAACCAAAGCAAAGCACTTGTGAACACTATTGGCGTAATAGATACTGAAAACATTAGATAGCTCTGAAAACAAACTAAACTTACCATGATAGGTTATAATACATACAACAATTAGAGGTTTCAAACATTTCGCGATTGAGTTCTCACACTACATATAAATATCCAGCTGTGTATTTGAATAATTTTGACATAGAAATAAACGAACAAAGACGAAGCTAAAAAAATTTTTCATTGTGCACGCTTACATAGATGATACCTGTTTACTCTAGATTATAAGATGATACAATTACCATACTGTAAACACACTCATTTAGGCGAGATATTCAGATATTACTCGCATTACAATAAAATTGATAATAACGGTCCTACGTTAAATTTTCAAATAGCCACCTTTAAATGCAAAAACTTTGTTATTATTAAATAACTGGTTAAGTAAGTAATCAACAGAGCAAGACATCTCGGAAGGCCGCGGGCGGTCGGTTAGCTGTGCTTCCTGTGTTTGGGGTTCCTAGCGTACAAATCGGCAATGACCCTTAAATCGTACTTCCGGCACTTCAAACTTTCTAGTGATGATGAGAGTATTGTTAGTATAAGAGAAATTTGTGAATAATAAATGTATATTTTCTCGTCACGAAATATCAGTAGATCTAGTATATTTAGATTGTATGCTGCGCAATGCACCGAATGAGAACTTTAATGCATACCGGTCATGGTACCGGTCAATTTATAATAACGTCTCATCCGAACTATACAACCTGATTGCTCTGAAATATATTACGCTGGTACATTTTAGGTTATACAATGTTTTAATGACAGAGATATACTAAACCAGGCAAGCAGTTGTAAACTATACAAATATACAGCTAAATATAGTTGTTGAAATATCCTTGAATAAATCGTGTTCTAAGCCTTTGAATGCGCAATTTACAGCGGTTATGCACTGTGTCCAATTTAAGTTTAAACAATTTTAAAATAAATAGCATTAGTATTTACTGGCATGTTCTCAAATATGCCAAGTAGGATGTTTTAGGTCTTCCTTCATAAGGACTTTGCTAAGTATGGTAAACTTTTACGTAAAGTTCATCGTACTTCCAGCACACCATTAGCCGCGAAGTGTGATAATTGAATCCTTACATACCTGTGCGATATTCACCTTGTAACGTCAAGAGCCGTAACATCAGTTAATATCAGCTAATGTAAATGGAACGAGGTTCGTAAGCGGTCGAAATCACCGGTACTGCATCAAGTTTATACGAATAATGAAACGAAGAGACATCGCGCGCCCAGATCGAGCGTCGTTCGCCGGCCGCGCATCGCTGACGCCTGACTCTCGCGGCACACTATCAAGTTCAAGAGCGCTTCGTACATAACAAACAAAAAATATGTACTCAAATTGGGCGCGAATGGTATCGATCGCTCGGATATATAAAAATGTGTGTTGGACGCGCGCGGCTCAAACACTCGACACACATCGCAATATGCACGCGTATCTCGCGCTCGCACTCGCGCTGGCGGCGCCCGCGCTCGCCGCCGCCGCAGGCTCTCCCGACCGCTCCGGGTACGAGAGAGAAATAGCTTCACAAGTGCCGAAACTTTTAAATTACGTGCTTAGCGACGAATATCTTAATTCACAAAGAAATAGAGTGAATTTGGAGACCAAGCCGAGGCCCGACGAACCGATCGTCGATAATGTGGTGCTGGAGTCCAATTGGCTGCAAGTTCGGCCGGCGAGGGTGCAGGAGGCGGCGAGCGAGGAGCTGGTGCGTCGTCGGCGCGGATACAACCTGGAGAACGTGCGCGTCCCGGCGCGGTACCCGTACCTTCCCGTGGCGAACTTCAACCGTTTCCGCCGGTGGGGCTAGTGGCCGCGCGCCGCACCGCTGCGCTTCAAATGTCAAGGCTGCGCAGGCGCTACTCTAGCTGTACTTGTGCACCGGGAGCGGCCGCCGCGCCACTCGGCTCCTGCCCCGTTCCCGTCAGTGCGAATAGTGTACGCTCGCGAACTCTACTTAGTTACATTATTTAATGGAAGTGGCTGTGATGACCGCAAATTACGCCGGTATATCGATGAAAGGTGGATAACATAAACAAAAACTGTACATTGATTAGTTGATAAGTAGATATTAAAGTGAAAGTGATATTTATAAGGAAATATACGGTATTTCGTTCATGTTATGTTTTCTTTTCTCTCATTACTTTTGAGTTAAGTAAGTACTGATATGATAACTTTTATCTATATATCTGAATTACCAAACATCCAAAACATGCGTTTTGTCCGAAAATAACTAATTTAAAAGTGATTTATCGTAGATCCCTGTAAACATATTGAATAGAAACAAAGCAGGCTCCAATGAAATAAGAAATCGCATGCAAGCACGAACGGGCGCGCACTTAGACAACATTACAGCAATTAGGCCCTATAATGTTGTAATGGGAACAATGAAATATAATGTATGCGAGTTTGTAATTCAGTTGGCTCAATCTGTGTCAGACAAGCTAGTTATTGAGCATTCTATACTTCGTCAAGTTATTACTGGCTATGGTTGAATTACCTGTAGTAAGTAAGTTAATGTATACCGTAGTGCACTTAACTGTACGCATATATTGCATATAATAAGGTGCATCCTTTCCGATTTCACCAATCACGGTACACGTACATTGATACACATTTGTTAATCGGAATTTCTGCATCAATAAAATATTTGCGCGATATTTGAACAGGAACAGCAGGTGTGTTACAAATGCGCTCCAAAGTTCCTCGATTTCCGTTGAAATTCTCATCATTCTGCACGTGCTCCAGACATCGGAGAATAACCAATGAATACAACGACAATAAATTGAGATTTGCATTTACAAAACGAACTCTGATCGGGAACGGTTGCTAGAATATTGATTTTATGTGGGTTGTTTATAAGAAGATTATATTCAGTTTCATATAGGATTACGTAGCTTACAACGATCTAATAGGTATATCAGATCGCTGATATTACGTCGCGACATGCATTTAAAGAGTTTCATTTTGAATACACATATTTATTATAAGATGATATGACTTTGTGGGTTGATTCATCAAACAGGTTCAAAGCGAGCCGATGTTGAATAAAAAATCTCATTGATTTAATACTCGTACCTGCTTGCATAACCCAAGGTGAAGCTTGTAAAACATCGATATATTGTTTCGATACTTGAAAAAACTAGATATGATAGGTAGATAAAGAGTAATCAGATTTAATAAATATTTTAATCTATACCAAAATTGTAAAGAGGAAAGATTTGATTGTTTGTTTGTTTGCATCGAATAGGCTCCAAAACTACTGAACCGATTTGAAAAAATCTTTTACTGTTAAAAAGCTACACTATACTCGGTGAACATAGGCTATATTATTTTAAAAAAATAGAGATCCTTATTTTTTGGCTTTTTTAACCAATTGTACCTAGGCGAAGCCGGGACGGACAGCTAGTAATGAATAAGTATTTTGTAAAAAAAAACTAGCTCTATCTCTCGATTGTTAAAATGTGTATTATGTTTCAAAATATAATCCAAAAAATATACTTAGGAACAAACAAAAATTAATTAAAATAGCATTTTACATAGAATACAATAAAATCAGTAACATAACAAGTATGTATTCAGGAAATCTTAAAATAATTTAAATTTACGTAGAATTGCCTATATAGATAAAGGAAAAAATTCCAAACTTTCTAGCTACCTGTCTTGGTTAGGCCCGGGTGAAACAATTTCTAAAATCAACCCAACAGTTTTAGATCTGTTACGAACAAGCAAGAAACATTTTTTCGCAAAAAATCGCAACATCGACTTCCACCGTGTACAAAATTCGTATAATTTGCAGGAATCGATGTGACATCTATGTACATTTTGGTTGATTTATCAAAAACGGCTCAGCCGACTTCGATAAAATTTAAATGGGACCATTGCGGAAGTATACTCTTTCAAACTATTTTTTAAATTGATTTGTAATTGGCGAATAAATCGATGAACACACACACAAAAATACATACAAAAATACAGATGAACACAGTACCTCCTCCTTTTTTGGAAGTCGGTAAAAATAAATAGCTTCTCATTATAATATTAGTGTAGATGTAGATTATTATACATGGATTTCTGTTTGACTTTAAAAACAGTCGTATCACAATGTTTATAAAAATAATAAAATACCGAAATCATTACACGTTATACTATCCAGTATCCAGCAGTATCTACATTCCAAACTACATCGTTGGGATATTTATGGTTTTTAGGGTTCCGTACCCAGAGGGTAAAAACGGGACCCTATTGCTAAGACTTCGATGTCCGTCTGTCTGTCTGTCACCGGGCTTTATCTCATGAACCATGATAGCTAGGTAGCTGAAATTTTTACAGATGATGTATTTCTGTTGCCGCTATAACAACAAATACTAAAAACAGAATAAAATCAATATTTAAGGGGGGCTCCCATACAATAAACGTGATTTTTAGGAGTTTTTTTTCTCGCTATTAATAATGGCAAGAGAAATGAGGCTCCCATACGGTACAGAATTACGGAACCATACGTGCGCGAGTCCGACTCGCACTTGGCCGATTTTTGTTTGTTTTTACTTATTTAGTCGTAGTGACATGGACATAGTACTTTGTATATACCTAGGTACAAAGTACTATGTCCATGACACTTTGAAGATACCTTAGGTACCTACCTAATTATTTTAAAATGATAATGAAGATAGCTCACTACTCTCACTAGAAACCATATTTTAATACTATTTGTAAGTAATTCAAATTATAAAAAGTAAAGGAAATTTATTCCTCAGCTTTATAGATGTTTTTTATAGAGTAAGACAGATATCTCTACTCGTAGTTCCGTTCAGTGCGCAAAAATAAACTAAACAGTTTAGCTTTTTTAATATTAGCAAACAAGCTGTTACGCTTAGTTTCCATCTCTACAAAAAATCAGGCTCAACTTAGAGTTTCACTCTTTATTAAATATTGATTACTTAATAAAACAATCTAAATTCTATCAGGATTTATGTGGGTATACTTAAATGAGCAAGCTATCAAGACCGGTGCGGTGGTTTTGAAGTTGACAACTCGTCGACGGCCATGCAGTCTCCAAGCCATCACGCGGCACAACAATGTCTACGTACATCTTTATACTTGTAGATGCCCGAACACCCTCCCTGGCCCCCCGTAGCCGGTAACAGGGCCATTTACCCTCCGCCCTTCAACTCCTACACAATTACTGTCAGATGCTGCCTCTCAAACCTACTGAAAACGTCTTCAAACTTTTGATGAAAGATTTACGCTATAAGCTTAGAGATCAACATATTAAAATATTTATTTAAGAACAACATTCATTATGCATTTTAAAAGACTATTAACCTACGCTATCTTCACCCTTTGCCACCTTGAAAGGTTCGTTCACTCAAAACTATAGGCATAATTACTTTGCAAGCGACTTTTTGTAAAACATTTGATTCAATTTTTAAGGCACTACGTAATAGACCAAAATAATAATTAAACTCAAGTTAATGTTGAAGCAAAAAAGAATATTGTTCACGAGATCGTAAATCATCGAAACTGGAAACCGACACATTAAGTTTAGAAACGCCAACTTAGAAAGTGAACACTTCTCGAAAAAGGTTAAGATGAAAGTTGACTTCAAATAGAGAGTTTCGTTGTTTCGTAAGAAAGAGCTATATGGACCTACGTGTACAATAAAAGGTGATAAACATTCATGTAGTATTTCTATGGATCAATTTATTTATTGTGTGGCATACATTGATGAATTCAAATCACAGCTCGGTTTGATCTACATCCTTAATTTGAGGTTTAAAATAGTCATGACGTTCCAAAGATGTTGAGTGCTCATTGTAAGACGTGAGTCGACATATACTTACCTACTGCATCATTTTTTGTTCAGCTGTCCAACATGTAAAAGTCGAACGTCGAGTACAGTTATTTTGCTGTATGAGACGAGTGATTATCAATGTAAGGCTGGCCCACTAACACCTAATTGTCTTCTATACCCACCCCGGTAATCTGATACCGCTATTCGCAAACTTAGGAGTGATCTCTCCACGGAGCTTTACACTTAGTCATTTTATTAGAATGATTGCTAGTTAGTAGGTACATAAATGGAAATCGATTTTTGTTTTCAAGACAACTAAATACATTTTAAATATTAAATTATCTCCAAGTTTTTCATTTTCACAAGATTAGCTAAAAACGGAGGAGTCAATTTCGTCTCTGTTTAATTATTATCTTTAAATGTATCGCAGTTTTTAATCTGGCATGTAAGCTTTAAATATTTTCCTTTCATTGTTTTAAAGCGATGGAAATAAATAAAAAAACATCGTAATTATGGTAATTGTAGGCTATTAAAATAAGATATGCCATATCTGTGGCGTCCGTGGCGTCTAATACAAAAACTTCTACGAAACGACAATAACATGATATTCACATGACATTTCAATGAGTAGGTACGTCAAATATAAATATCTGTGTGCTGTGATAATACCCTTTAAATGTATATTTATTGTTTAGTTTTGGATTTTTCCTATAATGTGATCAATTATGAAGGCGCCATGCTAAATTTTATAGCAATTTAAAATATTGATCTCACTGTTAAACGCACATAGCGAAAAAGAAACGGCAATATTTTTAACTGCTATTAGGATGGCGCCTTCATAATTGGCCATGTTCCATACTTAATAAACATGTACTCTTAAAGAAAACTGGCAAGGATGACCAAGAAAAGAGCCAAAATTGTTTAGTAGCTTATCATGGATCAGGGATGACTTGCGCTTAGAAAATTTTACTACAAACCATACATTCCATTACTATGAAAACGCGAAAATCAAATCAAATACATAACAAACATATGAATCACATTAGATAAAATCAATGGAGAAACTACTTTTTTATACTTTTTCTAAATACTGCTTGCTTTTCTTTTACTGTAAATTTTTCGCTATTATAAAATCAGTTTCATATTTACAGCTGTTCATCATGTTAAGTACAATATAACATCTTTGAGTAAGTGTTCCACCAGTGAACCAATAGGTCTGTACACTCATATAGGTAGGTAGGTACATTATTGAAATTGGCTTTACATTCTTTAGCGCTCGGATCAGAAACTCATTAAACCAGCTACATCAACAGTATAAAGCGTTGCATCGGAATAAACAGTTTCAAATATTCAACCTTTACACAGCTAATAAAATTCCTACGTGTAGAGATTCAGATTCGATTCGTGTTCTCATCAAAAACCTATATATTGACATACGCTACGCGGATAACCCTGTTAACGGAGAGTAAAAAGCAAAAAAAAAAACATATCTGGTCAAATATCGGTGCACGGTCGCCGAACGTGATCTTGTTACAGTGTCTGCCAGTACACAGGGTCTACATAACAAGTGTATAAATCCGAAAAGGGATCGCTCGGTTAATCATAGGAAAAGTTAATTTCATTTAGGCACAATCCCAAGCTTGATAATGACGAGTATGAAATGGTCAAATGACAGATTAATTAAATTATTATACAAATACCATAATAATGAAGACTAGTACCTAAAGTCGCTATTTAAACAAAGAAAAAATACAACCTCTTAGATGAACCAATTTGATTTTATTTGTTTGTTTTATTTGTAACTTGGTCAGGAGTGTAAGAATGTATGGAAATCCACCACAGGATATTATGAATAAATAGCTTTATTGCGATTTCGTAGCTAGTCACATTGTAAAAATTAGACTTAATGTTGAGTGCAATAAACCCCTGTCAGGTTTATATAAAATACCCGCTGAGTGTTACCCGACATGTTTTGTTATTTATTACTTGTATTAGTTACTTGTCTCAACATTACCATTGCCATACAAAAAACACGATATATTTAACTGTAGGAAAATAAGTATTATTAATTCTCTGAAATTCAGTAAACTCAATACCATAGATAGACACCTGACAACCAGGTCCAGGCTATTGTTATAATCACAAAATATTGATAAGGGTCAGCTTTTAAAGTCTGCTTCAAAATTTATGGAGTGGTGTTTAGTAAGCACTTAAGTCATTAAATCTTCATCAAGAAGCTGAACATTAAATCCCGTTGGCCCTGACAAGATTCACTACTTTATTCTTGAAAATAAGTAGAAGTCAGTAATTTTATATTATGTTTTAGTGTTCCGATCACTCTAACTTAAACGTGAAAATTTACGAATACTTATTAGAGCTACTACTCGTATGTGTATAATGCTGTAAATAGCCTGATAGATAGATTTTCTTATAGATAGACAGTATTTCTTGTAAAATAAAAATAAAAAATTGTAAATTGTAAAAATAAATGTGAAATATGTCACATTTATTTGTAAGGTTTCGCTATTAAATACAAGTATAACATTAACTGTGCAAGAAATAGAATATTTTTGAAAATTTTAGCAAAGTCATTTACTTGTTGCAAATTGACTTTTATAGGCTACATATTTTTTCTAACAAAATCAAACCGTCAGTGGTATTGCCGAGAACAGAACAAAGGTGTTTTAGTTTCGTACTACCCGTAAGCTTTGCTTGTTATAAAGCATGAATGAGCTTTACATCGTAGGTAAGTATATTTTCAAGGCAGTCCTGTAAATATCCAAGTATGCAAATGTCGTATTGTTAGGCATATGACCGAGGCATTGGATTATACTACTAGAATATTCATGGCAAACATATAAACTTATCTCTACAGGTACATTGACATTACATCTTCAATAAAATATTTGGTAGTTTCTTTAAAAGTATTTTTATAGACTGATTCCACAGTAAGTATTTAAAGTATCTATTTTTGTGACAAATGTTTTCAAAATGTGTCGTGACTGCAGGTATAATCCAATTTTTCATCGATTTCTATATTTGCTTCAGTACGAGCTACATCATTCGGTTTTACCTGCTAGGTTTAGAATCAGAAACCTTTTTAAAAAACGTTAAAATGCATATAAAACTCTGTTTCATCCATAGTACGAGTAAGTACTATTGACTTTACTTAGCTTTAATTGCATTGTGCAAACAAGAAACTTTATTTTACTTGTAAATCACATTTATTACATTACATTTTACTAAATCATATTTATTCGTGAATTTTAATTTGAAGTTCAGAATGTTTTGTAGACTTCAAAGAACTTCAATTTTCTTAACAGCCTATCAGTTGGAGAGCAAAAACGTAACAAATAAATACGCAGAATACAAGTCAGTTTAAATACATTTTCTAAAATTTATTTTGCTCTGAGAATGAATCAAGGCTTCGAGAAGTAACTAATCTATTAGCACGTCTGATACAAGACGTGAGCCTATTACCCACATAATAATCTACACTAATAACCAACATGATGCCTGGTTATAGCTATATAATAGGTTGATGAGATCTACTTATTGCCGTTACTGTAAGTGGAAGAGTTCTACTCTCGTAGAGGCAGAAAACTCATTTATCTATTCTCATTTTATAAGTCAAGAAACTCAAGAATGACAAATAAATTAAATTAAATAAAAAATAATTATGGTGCTTAACTAATTTTCTCAAAATTATAGTTAACTATTCAAGAACAATGTTGTTCAAGTAAAATGAAAATGAACAATGAATGAATATTATTCATTGTTTTTTTTAATTCGTTTCATGAACGGATTTTGCGTAGTTGTTTTTTAGATAGCAATAGAAATGATATATAAAAATAAAACGGTAGATATAAGTAGAGTAAAAGGAATCAATTTACAAAAAGTACTAGATTTGAATTGATAAGTAAATTAACCATAAAAACTGGATAATAATAGTCATAAAAAAACAGGAGAGTTCAAATAACTTATTTACATGCACCAGCACCGCAACCGTTGCGTACAACCAAACCAAAACAAAGTCGTCTCATTTAAGTAACGGAACGTCTGTTGCGTGTTTAAACAACATGTGTAATGAGTTCGTGTCCTCCTCGCAAAAAAGCGGCTCCGAATATATTTGAGGAAGATAGCGAGGTCGCAGTGCGGTGTGCCAGCGGTATGTAAGCGATGCGAGCGATTAGTATTGCTGCCTCGATCATGGAGTTAGGTGCTAAATTATATCACTTAAAAATGCATATTACCAAATGGATACCATCGAACCGCCTAAAAAATAAAAAATAAAGCCCGTGTAGACCGAATGATTAAAAATAATTTTCAGGAAAATCGTCTTAAAACTAAATATTATACAAATTAAGCACCATTGTGATAATGAGTAGTTTTGTACGAACGGTTGATGTTATTTGTTGTTTTCTGTCATTTTATATTTTCAGGCTAGAACCCTAGTGAACTAAATTAATTTTTAACTTTTTCGGATAATACCTGCTTTACGCATAGTTATTTTATTACAATCGTTAAAGCGATTTGCGAGATCCAGAATAAATCCAAGAATCATGATAGAAATTTTTCAAAATTTTTTTTGCGAATTATTGAAACAATATTATTTATAGATGTAATTCTACATTTAATTTCAGATTGGGCACTAGGAGTGAATAATTCAAAAAATCGCGTTATTAACTTAAACTTAAAATAGATCTCATACTCCGAGGGGCAAGAGTGTGGTAAGACATGTAGAGCCTTGTTTGTTGCGATTGGAAGCGCTCATATTTATTTACTCGATTCATCCTTCTTCCGCACGCGACTCCCCCCCTCCCCACCCCCTAACTCCGCGGGATGTATTGTTTACTGCAAATAGAACTCGAGTGACAAACTCGAGTAACTCGCTTCATCCTAGCCGTGCCGGAGAAGCTCAAGTGTCACTTCTTCCGGTTCACTGATAATCTCAAACCCGCTTGGGCAGAAAATTGCAACGAAAACTGTTTAAAGTATCTTTCAATTTGCAGAAAGTTTCTCGGGAAAATCATTTCGGGAATCAGACAGTGTTATTTTCAGCTGCCGAAACGGAGATACTGGAGCCTTCAAAATAATTGTTTACTTAACTCGGCTCTGAACAAAATTAATTTCATTTTGCATGAAGAATTTCGACATTTTTTATTTGTTTTAGAGAGTTCTTATTCTGTACTGTAAATGCGTGACTTATTTTGTCCTTATTTTTGCTTTGAAAGTGTAATTTTATGAAGAACTTTGAATTGAATACCTGTTACGCAGTTTAAGAGCTACTAATCTAATCATACTTTGTGAGCATAATAGGATATCTATAAAATGACGTAACTTTTCCGCTAGGAAAACTGTTCTTATCATATCCAGTTTGTCTTTTCATCTAGCTGAAAGTATTTCTAACATATTAACTTAACACAATTTTTATATTAAAGTCCTTACGATTATAATGATAAATGAAAAGGCATGTAGCCGTCGACCAGAACCGGACGCACGGGATTGCATAAGCCCATGTGCACGGTTGCAGCTAACGCGAGGGCGACGACCGAGCGACCCTGATTTTTGCGGATTTTTAACCAGAATTATTGCACTCCAATCACGTGGTCAAAGCTCGGAAGTTAAAACTTTGCGGGACATTCACTTATTTTTTTCCAAAAGTTAAAAACAATTGAGTCATAGCGCCAGATGATAGCTTGTCGATTGTTTTATTTACGTATAAAAAACAAAGTACACAAAAGTAGGTAGTAGTTGTAACACAGTGCAAAAGTTGCCTAAGTTACGTAGAATTTAACTATACAGTAAATTACATATGTAGCATATTAATACTGAGCATATTAAAATACCTTAAGTAAGTACGACAAGGGAACAGCAAACCTTTCAGAGCTAGTTTCTTGGATCCCATTATGTAAATGGGGCTTAGAACAAAGCTGCCAGATGATATTCCTTACGCCTAAGCTATATTGTATACTGCTACATTAATTAACTCAGGAAAATAATGATGGGGAAACAATAGATTTCTCGGGTAAACAACAAACATAACAGTAGGTGGGGTAGGTGTCTCTACACCTACCCTACCTACTCGTACCTACCTCTCTTTTCATGAGAAGAAAAATATGGAAATGTTTTACAACACATTCCTTTCATCCTCCTAACAAAAGACTTTTTCCACATCAAAATACGTACTGTATATAAAGGAAAAGAGCTATTTTACTTTTCATATTTAGTTCTTCTTCAAATAAAAATAAGAATCTTTTTTGATTGTTCAATAAGAAAATATGAAGAAAATGTTAGGACCATTCAACAAACTCCATACCTTGCGATATCGCCGAAAGATTTGAAATGTAATCATGGATTACCAACCTAAAGATAGATAGGTACGGAGATAAAATTCGATGAATTAGTACAATTTAATATATTTTCTCGTCTAGGTACCTGTAGGTACCAGTAGGTACAGTTAAGAAAATTTACTTTTAAAATCTTGACTTCATTTGTAAATTGGCAAACCGTTGGACACTAACTCGAATCTATGTATACCAGTAATCGCCTTAAAACTAATAATAATGCGGATGATAATGAAAAAATACCAAGTTTACAGAATAATGTACCTTTAAACACGCATTCTAACAAAAGGCTTAAGGATATTACAGAGATGGCAAGATCGTGGTTTGACGTAAATTACTTGATTCGGCGCAAACTACAGGTTTATCTGCGATAAACCAAAATGTCCCGTGAAAGATTTGTGGGCCATTACCATTCAGGCTTCCTTTATAACGATATAGGTGTTCTATACGCAGTAAGCACGAGCAATACCCCTAGTATAAGATTTTCAAGTATTATACGCAGAGTGAGCGTTTAACTTTATACTGTTAGCCATATCACAAGCTTTGCTTAGTTTGGTGTCAGAGAACGTGTATTAGGTGTCCCATGATATTTGTTTTTTTATTATTTTTTTAACAACAAATTTCTATGGAACTTGTAAGAGGTCGTATTTAGGGATGAAGCATGAGCTGTTTCATTTACAAAATTGTAATTTACGCTATCTCTATAGACTCCGTAAATAACTAAACAAACTCATACCAGGGGCACAAAGAACGTGGCAGTAATGGCAAAGGTAGGTACGATGTAACGTGGGCGCACTAATTGCTTTTGTTGAGACCCATCAATCATCATTTGAAGCCACGTGCAGGCTGGGATGATTCGTCAGTTGTGAGTAGACGGCAGTACGCACTTTGTTTCAATGTTAGAAAGTTTTAGAGAGAGCTATTTGACACATTCGTCCCACAAAGCCGTTCCTAAATAAAACCATCAGACATTGCTGAGACTCGACTGCTTAGGAAGGAGTTTCATATTTTAGAATGCATGTCTCCATGCTGCCTTTTGCAGAATAAGTAAATGCTGAGACATATTTTGTATTCCTTTGTCTTTGTAAATCTCTAGAAAGCGCAAATTTGTGTATGTCTCGAAACTATAAGCTAATCTCTCCAATAATGTAACTCTAACATTTGGGAACAATTTTTGCTCTTATTCTAAAAATAAAAAACGAAATGCTATTAATGTAGAAATAAAAAGAAATAAACGTAATCAATACGACTAATAATATAACAAATATACTAAAGTAACGTAATAAATAGAGTAAACGGAACGTGTCGATCAGATGTTCGATATTAGTATTAGTGGAACTTGATTAAGCCTAAACTGGGTCAACTGATTCGGAGCATATTACAGGTGCCCTCGCAGTTTACATATCGGAAAATTAACTCAACTATATTGGTTTATAGAATCTCGGCCTGATCGTATTCGCGATAACGGTTAATGAAATTTTGTGTTAAGGGTATTACGCAGCGCTCAATTTTAGCTCTACTTTGACACCTAATTTATTGAAAAAGGTAAATACAATTAAAAATGTGAGTTTTTAAGTAATCCTTCCACTGATACAATAATATGCTTACGAACCGGTAGAATAAAATAAAAACTTAAGAAAAGGATTTTTATGTTCATTGAATTTGTAGAGTTAACCCAATATTTTTTATTTTGGTATTTATTATCACTACCTACTATAGCAACATAATTACTAATTAGTGGCTTAAGAAGGAAATATCCAATAACCGAACTATTAAAAACATTTTTATCGATTACGATTTTATTTATTTATTTACTTTATAATGACGAAATTTCAAACAGACACACATTTAAAAAATCTCTACGATTTTCTAAAGGGTGGTAACCCTTGAAATCGGTGAAAATTAGACACGACTCTGCACAAATATATATAATTCCTCAACTAAAAATGCCGAACAAAATGCAAGCCTGCGCTAGGCTTTTGTCTTTAGTCTTTTGTTTTTAGTCACTGTTTCTGTAGATTATACAAAATTATGTAATTTACATCAGTATAGTCGCAGCATCGCGAAATAACGAGCGCCATAAACCAATAGGTCAAATAGTTGTTGACGTCAACTATGTAATTGACTTCTATTCCTAACGGGTCTAGTAACTCGGTACTACAAATCTTGATGATTGATTGATTGGTTAATGATTAAGTGGCTCGTTTAAGTGTGTACTGACCTAGTTTACTACAGAATTAAGAACCAAAGAAAAAAAACCAGTTATACATGTAATAATGATAAGTAAATATAGCCATATAGACAGTAGACAGACACACATCGACATACGAATTCCGTTATAATAGCGTATCATATCGTATAATCGATTTCTATTATTTCTAATTCAGAAATTCTATTTATCATTTCTATTATCTAAATAAATCTAAAGACACACGCACCTCAGTCTTATTGCGTGTTGCCGCTAACTTCAAACAATGAAGCAAAATATTGGAAATATGCATAATATCTGAATGTTTTTATTTTTGGAAGAAGTCTGCCAATCCGGATTTGACGGGCGACCCATCGCCCGCTATGACTTAACTCTTCTACTCGTACTTACATAATGAGAAGAAACCTGTACCCATAGAATAAGAACAAAGTACTAGAAACAGTACTAAAATAGCAAGAGATATACATCATTATGTCCCATTTTAAATATGAAATTTAAAAGGTGTTAGATTAGGATGCACATACACCCAAACTTACGTAATTTCGAAGGGTTTCACAAACTAGCATTGAGCTAACTCGGGTGTCCAAATTCAAAAAGGTAAAATGATCTGAGATTTGAACCTTCTTACTGGAACAAGAGGGTTCAAATTTCCGAAAAAGACAAATGACCTAATTCAACCAAACCATTTCAACCATTTTGACATTCCAAGTGGTGATTTTGATGTATGCGACAGACATTGCGTTTTTTTTTGTTCCACTCACTCTCGCGTATGCTGTATAACCAGATATGAATAAGACAGCTGTAACGTAGTTTTCATTTGAGTAAAATTTAGCAATACTTCTATTACTTGTAATTCTTCTGAGCCTGTACCACAGTAACAGTGGCTATGGCCGTAGCTACGAGGCACTGAAGGATAGTGACACTAATAACCTATCATAAAATACTAATGCCCTCCCCTGCCCATTGTCTAACTCGTCCTAACCCCGCGAAAATTTAGCTTCGGCCTTTCTACCTGACTAATCACAGATGTATAACTCTAGTTACGACGATGCGATGGGATAATTTCAACACATGACTAAACACAGGATGTCTCGCCTTGTCAGATAATTCCCATCACAACTTACTTCGAAGGGCGCATGCAATTATAAATATCTAACAAGATGGTTTGGTATTCTACTCTGCACGCTTGGCTAGTGCGGAACCATCATCTGCCAACTCTACAGTTGTACATATATCGCAGCATCGTATTAGAATTAAATTAAAACGCCTCAGTGAACATATGTATAACTCTCGCAATAGTAATAATATTCATTATATTAAGGAGTTGTTGATGTTAAGATTACGTCTGATCTATCACTCTAGTGAAGTGGCAAAAAGGAACGTACTATCTCGACTCCACCTAGGATGATGAGGGAAAGAAGATGATGATGATAGAATAAACTCTAGTATTCTTATAAATGTTCCAATCATTAGTATCATCTTTGTTTGTTTGAAATGACGATTATTTTCATTTAATTTTAAAAACCTTATTATATAATATAGGTACTTAGTTTGATGAATTATCTAAAGACAGCTCTAAAATAATTACTATAATTTTCTCTTCCAATGAATAAAACACACAAAAAATCCGAAATAAGTAAAGTAATATGCGACATCGAATTACAAAATTGTATTTCGTTTATCACAAAAGACTGGTCTATAAGTATGTCAAATCATAAAACAGGCTTTTATAAATCGCCGTCCTGAAAGCATTATATAGAAAGCTTGGGTCGAAAAACATAAATTCAGATAAAAATCCAATTATGCCATCAGTTATTTCTACAAAGATTCAAAGCCGTGACTCAAATCTACCTAATTTATCTCGACGCTCGACTAATATAAAGCAAAAGGGGAAGGCACAATTTGATCAGTCAGAAGGCCACATCGTGATACACAGATTAGAGGCGATTAGGACGATCGTTAGACTGAATTACCATCTTGTAAGCAATCTGTTCTTTGCCAGATCCTAACATTTGTACAGTAAATACAAAAATATTTTCCAGGTGTACCAATAATACCAAGTCCAATTTGTACGCGCACTTCAAACATCTAAAGTCTCGAAACATTACTATTGGGCTAGATACGAAAACGCCTACACACAATTCAGAAAATTGCTAAGGTAGGTTGGCAAAGTACCTACTGAATTGTAAGTCCCGTGCTCTGGTAATTTTTATTAGATATCTATACAATAGAAACAAATACATTCAACTCTTCAATCTATCAAAACTTGTAAAACAAGATCCAATAAAAACATTTTCATGTGAAATGTAGCCAAGACTAGACCACAGTTTACACTATCAAAAAGTTGTCAGATCTCACGTAAAGCCCAAGCTTCTAACTCTACACGCCTTAACTCTACAAGTCCTTACTCCACAAACTCTACAGCTTTGTCAATATATTATCATGTGACTTGGCCGTTTCGTTACAACAAGAACTATTTGTATGTATAGAATTAATGAACAGTTGTGGTAAATAATCTTCATTTTACGCCCATGCACAGTTAGCGAAACAGCCAAAACAAAAGAATCCTTTAATCGTGTTATATTATCTATTACAACGAGTTCTAATATCCATTTTCAGACTTCTAGCATCAAAAGTTTCGAAAGTGACATACAAATTTCCATCCCCCAATTTTAGGGGTTGGGGGGTAATTTATTAAAAATTTTTAAAATAAATTGAACTACATGTTTTATTTTTTTATAAAAAGGAGTCTTTACATCGATTTTTAGAATTCTAGCATCAACATTTTTGGAAGTCTAAAGTTCAAAGATTTAGTTATTTGCTTTGTGTACGCCTATCAGTCTACCTTGATGCCAAATATCAAGTTTCTAGGTCATCTGGAAGTGGGTTAGGTTTTTGATCTATAAATCAGTGATTGAATGAATCAGTCAACAAAACCCTGGTTTTTCAACGTTAATATACCATTAACGGTTTTAGTCATATTCATGAAACTCCAGGCAAGCTAAGGAACGTTAATAAATAAGCCAAATTTCATATATTTAGGTTAATTAGTTTTCAAGCTATGAAAGGGTCAAAAGTGGCTCGAAATGGTTCGTGTAATATAACACACGGCTGCTGCGTCACCAGTTCTTTTTCATTTGTCTTGGCTGGACACGCTACTGCGTGTTTAGATTCTAAGTAAAATTATTTTCAAGTTGTCTGGCTTGAAGTTGTTGGGCGAAAACAAAATCCTTGAGCCCACTACAAATTGGCAACAAGATCTAAACAGCAATTTACATCAAAGCTGAAGAGAAACATTAGCCAAATCTTTTAATACTTTACAAAAGGGCTTCAAGCATAAATGGGGAACTTGAATGCTATATTTGGCCACTCTAATCCCGGAGTAATCCCTCGATCCCTAATCAAGGTCGCACTTGACCTGGAGACGGGGATTCATCGGCACTTATTGCTTCCGTTTAAAAGCTAGAAGCACTGTCGCGTCTTCTGATAAAATACACAGAGGATATTACATCACTCGCCCGAAAGCGTCTCATCTAGAACTGTACCAAAAACGCCATGCAACAGTTTGCGTTCAGTATCTCGATTGAACTTTAATTTCTTATGAGTTAAGTTCTCCAGCGTAATAAAACGTAATGATATAGATAGTAATTGTCTAATTAGCAAATGTACCTACCTAGATATTCTCTAGTATACACCAAATAAGATAGGTATGCATCTATCACTATTTTCACGAAACTTTTACGACGCGACGTCCGACTTCTACTGAACGTTTTATCAAAGGTCATATCAAAGGGACGCTGCGCTGGGCTAAGGATGCTTAACCGCCTCTTGTCGATCCACATAATAAGTACTCAAGCCGATTGTATAGGAAGTAAAAAAAAAATTGACAGCGGTCTTTTAAGCGACATCGCAAATAGAGAATAACATTGTTCATGTGTTTGCTAATGGGTGTTCGTAATACTTCGTATGTGACCTCTAAATACATGCGCCGAGCTACTTCTTGGAATCGATTAGCAAGTAAAGGAGCTTAGGTTGCAATTAGCAAACTTTCACATACCTGGTTCATATTTACTTAATTTAGAAAACCTAGTAAGAATTTTTTAACAATTTCTTTTCACGCTATTTTCAACGAGTACCTATGCACATTGCATCTACAATCTCCAATCTCAACGATCAAATATACTGTTATTTAATCGTTGAGATTGGAGATTGTAGAAAAGTAGATAAAGGACAATTTGCAAATAAAATAACTAAAACGCATAAAATATAATATAATAACTTTCCTGTCACAAATAAATCTGGATGTTCTTTCTTGATACCACAAAGCTACTTGTAGCTTCAAGATGGTGACATAGCAAAAAAATATTATCAAGAGTTAATACATTTTGATACTTTACTGTTTACTGAGTAAAAATCTAATGCAGTCATGCACCGCAACCGCTAAGTGAAATCAGTCTTTCCTCATCGACTGCAAATGTTAGGAAATAACATTTTATTTCGTAGAAATCGAGAAACGTTGCAGTCAGAACTCAGAAATCCCTGGTTTTACTTATTTCAGCGTTTTCTAACTTCGACATCAAAGGAAACTAAGCGCTAGCTCAAAAGAGCTGAGCATTATGGCTGTATATTTTGTAAAATGCTCTTTGCCTTACAACTGCCGTCCACGTGCCTGCGACGAAGTCAAGGGTACTAACATCGTAGATATGCATTGGCAAGGATAAGTTATTAGGTCCGCGCTAAGCGAACCTAGCGGAAAACCCCTAGGGACCAGAAAATCTAGCTTTAATTTCCTTGCCTGTTTATATTGCAACGATGCCAAATGTGAGATGAAGCGGCAATCCGAGTAAATAAAGTGATTAACATTCGAGAAGAGTGCAGTATTTGAGATTTACTGTATTTTTAGGGAAGTTACTTTATTTAAGCTTAAAATAAAAAAGTTCAAATAGGCCTGATGGCTTCTTTTGGTGTCAGTTTAAGCCGCCTAATGGCCTCTGAAATGGCTTTATACTTAGTGTATGCTAATTTTTCTTTACACCTCCTCACACTTGTTCATTCTTATGTAACTGCACTATCCAAAAGGAAAATTTTGAACAAAATGTTCATGTTTTCATATTGCGCACTATATACCTAACTACGCCACCTCTACAAATATTTGCTCTCTAACTACAACAAGTCACATCTTGCCACTCCTCGCAAAATTTACATTATTTGCATCACATGAAAACCAGGCGACGTATTTTGCAAAAAAAGAATTAAAGCTTTAAGATCAAGGTTAGTTAGTTTCAAAATGAATGTAAAAAATAGGTACATGTGTGGCTCCTATTTATAGTCGAAATGTTAATATCAAATCGGTCTCTAGGCATTTGATATCATAGTTCTAATATCATACGAGTATTTCCATCCACATAGTCACAAGCAGATATCACTTTACATAAAGCCTTTGTTGTTTCAATTAGCAAATTCAATAATCTTGTGATCAACTATCAACAACCTATATGATGATCTACAAGTATTTACTAATTGTTAAGGCGCTAAACAAAAACAAGAAGATTTACTTTTAGGTATTTTAGGTTTTCGTACCCAACGGGTAAAAACGGGAACCTATTACTAGACCCCATTGTCCGTCTGTCCGTCTGTCTATCACCAGTCTATCTCATGAACCGTGATAGCCAGAAAATTGAAATTTTCACAGATGATTTATTTGCTTGATATTAATAACGACAAATAGGAAAATGCTTGAAACATTCACAGAATATTTATTTGTATATTTCACTTCAAAATTAAATAACTAAAATAAAATATATTAAGGGGGGCTTCCATACGGTACGGAACCTTTCGTGCGCGATTCCGACTCGTATTAGGTATTTAATTTAATTCATTATACATAAGTCTAATTTAGATTCTGATACAAATAGTATCAGAATCTAAATTAATAAACAGCGGTTGATAAAATCGTCACTGACTTCTGTATATTTGTACATTGATTGCTTGTAGTGTATTTTATATTCGTCGTCGTTGTCGTTTCCCATATAGAACATCATCTGCTGGACATAAGCGTCCCCTTAGATTAATGATTGGTCGCGCTACGCTTGACTAGCGAGACCAATTAAGATTTCCCTCCCCACCCCTATAAATTTCCAACAAGACCAGTTCGAAGCAGCTTGCAACCAGTGCAATCCTGCGGTTTTAATGAGGTCATCCGTCCACCTTGTGTGGACTTCCTACGCTGCACTTGCCGGTACGTGATCTCCACTCGAGATCTTTTAGACCCATCGGTCATCAGCCCTCCGTGCTATGTGCCCTGCCCACTGCCATTGCAACTTGCCAATCCATTAGGCTATGTCGGTAAACATTGGCAATATTTTACATTGGCTAAGTTTAATTAAGGTTTATTTTCATACATCGCGTTATTTTATTATATATTATCTTCATAAGTATTCAGTAAACATATGAAATTTGAAATGGATTCCAGCACTCTAAAAAGATATCAATCTCCTAGAACAAGTAGTTTTTTTTACAATATTCTCATTTTTAGGGTTCCGTACCCAAAGGGAAAAACGGGACCCTATTACTAAGACTTCGATGTTCGTCTGTCCGTCTGTCTGTCTGTCTGTCACCGGGCTGTATCTCATGAACCATGTTAGCTAGGCAGCTGAAATTTTAAGAGATGATGTATTTCGGTTGCCGCTATAACAACAAATACTAAAAACAAAATAAAATAAATATTTATTGGGTCCCATACAACAAACCTGAATTTTTAGACGTTTTTCGCTCTATATAAATAATGGTACCAGGTAGATGCTTGAAATTTTCACAGTATATTTAATTTTATATTACCTTCAATAATAAATAATAAAATTAAAATAAAATAAATATTTAAAGGGGGCTCCCATACAGTACGGAACCCTCCATGCGCAAGTCCGACTCGTACTTGGCCGATTATTACTCATTCGACTCAATATGTACCTATAGGTAGACACTGTTATAAAGGTATGAGATATGGCAGATGGATTCCGCTGTTATTGTAAACTTTGACAAGTTATGGAGTGCTTTTCCATCCCTCACCTATACCGGTCGACAAGAACAGGAAGCAGCATCATCTACCGAAGTTGTCGCCTAAACTCTCTTACTGACGACGAAAACAAGAAAAGGCAGCAGCATCATCTACCGAAGTTGTCGCCTAAACTTACAAACAAAACGTTTAAGTATGAAGACTTACCGGCAGAGGGAAGGGCAAGTTGCGGTGCTGCGGCATTGGGCCCATCGGTCCCATAGGAGGGAATGGCATGCGGGGCTCCGCGGCGGGCGCCGGCCTCTCGGGCTGCGGCCGCAGGGGCAGCCTCACCGGCCCGCTCAGGGGGAACGCGAACACTTGCGACTGCGGCTCGGGGATCATGGGCCTACAACAATACGCACCAACTCAGTCCCCACACAAATCCTGACCTTTCTAGAGTACCCTCCAAGGCAAAGGTCGAACAGTCATTAGGTAAATGAACCAAAATCCCTCAAATACATCGAACATGAATGAAAGGCTCAAAATAAGCAGGTACCTTTGATACATTTGGTCATGTGGGTAATTTCAATTCAACATTGGATCAAGCTTGTTCGGATCTATTTTTATTTTATATTGTGGGTGAAATTCTGTGAAAATAACAAGAAAAATGTCAACCTGATAACGACTTTTTATCGCTGTCCATATAACAAATTTGCAGGTACATATTTATATGTAGTTGTATTTGTAGCGGCAAATATCTTCCCTCAAAAGAAGCTTCAAGTTGTTACAAGTATAATAATGTCTCCATTCTCAGAGATTCTCAGAAAATAAACGCTTTTAATAAATAGTAGGCTTCGATACACGTGTAAGCTTACTCCTTCAGATTACAGCAGGTCTGATATTATCATTGCAAAGTTTCACACAGTTGGTTTGCAATTCAGTTCATTTGCGGTGCGTCGGGGCGAGAAATACGAGAGAGATAGCGGGATGTATTTCTAGGCAACGTACGAGTACATATGAGAGATAACTACGAGGGGTATTTCTAGGCGACGAACATTAATAGGATGTCGTTGTATTTACCGATGACCAATTTTATTACGGATCAACCTGCAATCGCAAAAACTTTAGTGTTCCTTGCAAATGTTTTATTGATATTTCAAGGTTGGTTCTGTAGTAAAAGTTTAAAAATAAGTCACACTAATGAGTATAGAGCCGATATAGAACCTAAAAATATTAACGCGACTAAACATTCTACGATTTCACGATAAGTATTCATTGCACCTAAAAAAAATGATGCATCGTCCAATTTACATTTTTGCTCCATTAAGCTACGAAAATTTGTAGTTAAGGTGTGGTAAATAGATGTTCGGAATTCATCTTTATTTTGTTATTTTAGGATAATTTAGTAAAATTATTATTTATTAGAATCTACTTATTGCCAAAATATTTCTATTAGTTTCTGCCAATATTAAACCCAATTTCGTGAAGCGTCTTAACCATGCCTTTACGCAGTTTATGTTCGCAGATAGTGCGAGGCATTTCCGCACCCCTTTGATCTAAGTTAATCATGTAATGTCAAGTGCGTTTCCACACTTGCGAATAATCGAGCCTAAAGTCGAGGCATTCCAATCCAACTATAGGTATTCAGACACAGAGGCGAGAATAATCACATTTTGGAACTATTAGTATGTACCTATAGATTACGCAAATTCTGCGGACATGCACAAACTAATCGCAAACAGTGGTCGAAGTCTAGGAGAGAATTAAAGAGCGTTATTGCACTTTAAATAGGTACCTACACTACCTACCTACCAATTTTACTAGAAAAATTTGCAAAGCAACCGTAATTAGTCTGAATAAGATAGATAATACAAGAAATTTTCATATCTATCGATGTACAAAAATAATCGTGAATAATTCTTTGTTCTAATGTAAAAGCACATAGGATTCCTAACACTTTCACCTATCCTGAGTGAATACAACCACAAATAACGAGTTTATTGCAAACTAATACAATAGTGATCCCTAGTTAATATCATTTTTAGGGTTCCGTACCCAAAGGGAAAAACGGGACCCTATTACTAAGACTTCGATGTCCGTCTGTCCGTCTGTCTGTCACCGGGCTGTATCTCATGAACCATAATAGCTAGGCAGCTGAAATTTTCACAGATGATGTATTTCGGTTTCCGCTATAACAACAAAAAAAATTAAAAACAAAATAAAATAAACATTTAAGGGTGGCTCCCATACAACAAACCTGAATTTTTAGACGTTTTTCGCTCTATATTTATAATGGTACCAGGTAGATGCTTGAAATTTTCACAGAATATTTAGTTTTATATTTCCTGCAATAATAAATAATAAAATTAAAATAGAATAAATATTTAAGGGGGGCTCCCATACAGTACGGAACCCTCCGTGCGCGAGTCCGACTCGTACTTGGCCGATTATTATTATTCCAATAAACCAACCCAACGTATAGCCCACCCAAATCTCATGGAATGAACAAGCGAAAAACTCACGACGAGGAACGAAGACGCACAAATTCATGTAAGATTTTTGAGATTACGAGTAAAACTTCAGCGAAACCTTAATAAACTTAAGTTTATGGTTAGACTGTTTTTATGGAGTCTGCAAAGTGGAGATACGCTTTTGATGTACCTAGAACGCCGTAATTTTGTAAAACAAAGACGTAGGAGTTACTAGCGCTAGTTTGTCACGTTCTGAGGGAAGCATTAAACTGGCGACCTTGCCCCGAGTTCCTCCGCTAAGTGAAGGTTAGTTTGTAGAACGGAATATTTCTAATGTATTCGTAGAAGGTCGTAGTGCCACAAAAATATATTCAGCTGGCAAAATTCCGCGAGTGCCTTTTCAATAAAACGATAACTTACGTTGATGTCGTTACAAAGTTGTCCTAAACCTTGGTACAACCCATTGTGTGACAAATACAGCGTTCATTAAGAGAAGCTTGTGGCCAGGGCGGTCGAATATTGACTGCCGAGTATAATATCGACGATTATTACTGTAATAAAAATAGGACTAAACGTCGATTGTCCTATAAATAGGATCGAGAAAATATATACCTTTATCTCATCATTATCATGTCAGTCATAGCACATCCACTGTTAAACATAGCCCCGAATAGTTTTCCAATAAGATCGGTTTGAAACACTTTGCACCTAACGCGCCCCTCAAGATCGCCAGTTCACCTTGTCGATGGATTTCCTACGCTGCGACTGCCATTGTGTGGTCTACATTCGGGAACTCTACGCCCTAAACGGCCATTGATTGCTATGTGTGCTTGCCCATTGCTATCTCAATTTTATAATGTACTGAGCTAAGTATGTTACTTTATCCATATCTCTAATAAAATATTGTACATCTACTGTACGGTGAAGTCAAAAAGTATAGTAGATTATTACGGTTACCGTATTTAACTATTGGAGAAGAAGTATTCGCTGGCAAAGTATTAAATTACACCATTGTACCTGTAGACAGCTACAGGTACAATGGTGTAATTTAATACTTTGCCAGCGAATACTTCTACTAGTACTAGAAGGTAGCTACCTAAATTAAATAAGCAAAACGTTAACCCGCTGAGGTCTGACTTTATTACTCTTATAAAGTTTAACCAGCTTAATCTCCCGAGGGTAGTTTTTCATCGCGAAGAAACTACTTAAGGGTAGATATATACACTAAAGAAATTATAGTACCTACGTTGGTAGTATTAATACCTCACGTCTATTAAGTTCTTAATCTTTACAACAGTAAAATAAATTCAATATGTAGATTGTTATGTCATGAAAAATTTTCAATCGTGAGTCAAACTTTTAACAAATTTACTGTTGTCAACAACAAACATTTTTCTCCAAAAATGGCTAGTAACTGACTTCAACCGTGTCCTACAGAGTCCGAATAGTTCGCACGGATCGATGTACCTAATAATTTTCTCATCATTGTTGACGTTTTCAAAAACGACACAGCCAATTTTCATAAAATTTAAATAGGACCACTAGTCCATTGAAAAGTTACAATTTGAGGACCTAATATTGCATTTTTTAGAGGACGCAAATTTATTTTTGGGACATGTGTGGGGGTGGGGGAGAAGCTTAACCCCAAGTTTGTGGGGTTGCCGCCCTTGTCCCCCGGCCGCCATCTTGGAAAAAGGGGTGCAAACACCTTTTTCACGATATCTCGGAAACTATACATCCTACAAAAAATCATCAAGGCATAATTTGTAGCAAATTGCTTTGCCTACAAATATGTTTACAAAACTTCTTGCCCTAAATTTAAAATTAACGAAGTTATATGCAAAAAAGTGAGAAATACTTAAAAGAATAATAAAAACATACAGCCGAGTTTAGAACCTCCTTTTTTGAAGTCGGTCAAAAGTGTATATTATACTTGTTCCGTTTTTTTTTTTATTTAGGTGCCCATTTTGGAAACATTTAAATTCATATAAAAATACGCCTAATTTAAATTTATTTTATGAATATTTATAAATTTGAATTACGCCTATTTCATAAATTGAACTGTACATCAATACTAATGTCAGACAAAAAAAAACGGCTGCTACTTAATTCTTGAAACAATCATACCTTTCGAAACTTTACAGAAAAGGTCTACAAGCTACCATTAGAGAGTTTGACAGATAATCTCATTAAGATTCCAATGGTTCAAATATGTGAAAAAACGGCAACAGCCGTTTTTGTGGTCACTTGTGATATTTCAACCGCTCGGCCACGACCTTGCCGCTATGAGCGGTAGCCGGGTGCAGGCCGTGCAGGGCATTAAGTGGTAAAGAACCAATGAACTTAATGTTCGAATAATGAGGCCACGAGGTTTTTCGAATGATCAATAAAATGATTAGGTCCAAGGATGTTATGTACCTGGGTTCGTCTCCGCCGTGGCAGATGATGGCGATGCGCTCGGCCTGCGCACTGCGCGGGGCGAAGGCTCCGAGGATGTTGAAGGGGAAGCGGCGCTCCATCGGCTCATCGCGGCGTTTCTCCACTACGCAGTTCATGCGGCCCCTGCGAAAGAAACATTGTATTGTATTTAGCTTGGTGACACCCACTACTCGTCAAAAGCCTCTTCACGACTCTTTTAGTCTCGACGGTTCAGTGCCGTGGTATACCAGTTGGCAATTTATCCAGAAAATAACAGAATGGGTCCTTTTTAGGGTTCCGTACCCAAAGAGAAAAACGGGACCCTATTACTAAGACTTCGATGTCCGTCTGTCCGTCTGTCTGTCTGTCTGTCTGTCCGTCTGTCACCGGGCTGTATCTCATGAACCATGATAGCTAGGACGCTGAAATTTTCACAGATGATGTATTTCTGTTGCCGCTATAATAACAAATACTAAAAAGAAAATAAAATAAATATTTAAGGGGGGCTCCGATACAACAAACCTGATTTTTCAGACGTTTTTCGCTCTATATTAATAATGGTAACAGGTAGATGCTTGAAATTTTCACAGAATATGTAGTTTTATATTCACTTCATTGATAAATAATAAAATTAAAATAAAATAAATATTTAAGGGGGGCTCCCATACAGTACGGAACCCTCCGTGCGCGAGTCCGACTCGTACTTGGCCGATTATTTCTGTTCTTAAGTTGCGTATGAGTAGATAAATATGTTAAAAACCGTTTACTATTTAGTTATTAGAATAACCAACGTTGTGTAATCACCTCTGTGATCTGTACCAACAAGTACCTACGGATAGCGTTTCCCTGTGTCGTGTAATATATCTACTATAAAGTTGGCAGTAAGTTTGAAATCTGACAAGTTGTCTACGAAAACTTATCAGGTAAGTATCGGTAACCATCTCTATATTCATCTATGTTCATTGTACAATACATAGCCATAGCCACTTGATAGAGCTTTTGACATCCATTATAGTTTCGCATGGTTTAGCAACTAAAATATGGAAGTTGTTATTTCATAGTGACACGAGGCTAATGAAAGAAAAAGTTAGGCTACGAACTTCCAGTCAACTAGATCATCACTACATAGTATAAAACAAAGTCGCTTCCCACTGATTGTCCCCATGTATGCTTTATCTTTTAAACTACGCAACGGATTTTGATGCGGTTTTTTAATAGATAGAGTGATTTAAGAGGAAGGTTTAAATGTATAATACATTCGCACAGGCGAAGCCGGGGCGGGTCGCTAGTAAGTTATAAATGAAAGATGATTCAAGAAAACAAGTACCTAACAAGGAAGAAACCTTGTTTCTTTGATCTGTGAAAGGTACCTGCCTAATTAATATGATGGTTCAGAGTTTGGCAAGATACGATGAGCAAGTACAGAACAAAGATGGATTAATCCGTAGCTCGCAGAATCCAAAATAGTTAATAAATAATAACACACTAGCAAAAGTTTTTCTATCACAGATTTGGTAAGTCGCAGTTACAGTAACATTATGGTATTTTATTGCAGTCCACCTTTTAATAACATTGCATAACCTCTAACATTGACATCGCGTGACGCGATTGCAATTTAGATGATTATAGGTAATTGACTTTTCTGTAATCGTTCCAATCATACACAATTTAAGTATTATCTATTTGTTTATATAAACTGCTATTAAATAGCGTGCATGTGGGTGTCGTAATAGTGAAATCAAAGTTCACGACCGTTTATTTTCTCTTATATTTATTTGATTACACAAGTTTGTGCGGTTTTCCGGGTTTGCTTCCGGGTTTTGTTAATCTCCCCGAGGAACCGCGGTCAGGCAGGGACGGGGCCCGTCCGGGACATAAGTGGCTTACAGAAAAACTTGGACGTTTCCCCGTTTTTCCCCACCATAAACGTATTTGAGCGAACGGATATCACTCGAGTAAATCTCGAGATGTGAAGTGTTTTGCTGACGGTAGTTCCATTTTGATTTCGTTGATAAAATCAATTTGCTATAAATTGGATAACGGAAGAGGTTGACTCTCGAGAATGTGCTCGTAGATTTTGGGTAAGAGTCCCTAAGGTGAAATATGTATGTGTTTACTGCTTATTACATTTTTAAGACCGGAAATTAAGATCTGCGATAGATGCAATCGAACCGTCGGGATAATGATTAATTTATTTCGTATTTTTAGTGCGGGATTAGTCCCGTAGTTAATAATGTTAATAAGGGTCACAGATACTCTCAACCATCGGCATCAGACGTGTACTTGAGTATTTTGGCCACATAGCTAGGAAGGACGGCGACAACTTGGAAAAGCTCATGGTTACGAGGGAAGTCGACTCGAGGAGGTGGCGGATGAAAATAATAACAATCATTGTTGCAGTCAACAAATATACTTGCCCTTGTAAAAAAAGATAAAAACAGTGGAGAAGGAAATAGATCTATTTACTTGTTCTGGTTAGCGAGGAAGGCGCCCGCGATGTCGTCGAGGTCGAAGTGTATGGGCAGGCGAAAGGGGCGCGCGTCGAGCTCGTCGTCGTCCTCCGAGCTGTCCTGCTCCGAACTCTCGTCGCTGTTGCCCGACTCGTTCTTGTCGTCGTCGATTTTCTGAAATTATTTGAATTTCGAATAAGATATCTGTAAGGTTTTAATTGTTATTCAAAATGTTCTAAAGACTTAAAGACGAAATCAGTGTCTATACAGACTGTTGCTTTTTAATGTACAGTCTTTCAGGTACAATGTTATGTAAGGGTTTTTTTACCCTATACAGTGGGATACTATCTATTATAGAAGCTGAGCAAAGGTCTTCTCTATTTTATTCTATGAGTCGTGATGCTACCTCTATACTCATCAACATGACCAACTGTTACTATGGGGCCAACCTCGAAATCGCGAAAACAAATCAGCTGTTCCAAACATTTCTTCCAAAGTCAATTAACTTGCTGTGTTGAACTGCTTATTTTTCTAAATTTTAAAGTTGGTCCCATAGTAACAGCTGTTCATGATGATTGATGATTTTCCAACTTGAGGGCGGAATTAAAAACTCGAGTCTCTAGTGCTCATGACTCATATATGGCTAATATTGAGCTGAACATCAAAAATAATCCCCGAGAGTTCTGGCGTCACATTTCCAGCCTTCGATCTAAAGGCGGTTTTGAATCCACTGTTATTTACAATGGCAACACTTTGAAGGGCAAACAAGTTGCTGATGCGTTTGCCGAGTTCTTTTCTAGTGTTTTTCTACCCGACAGCCCTAGGCTTGACGCAATAAGCATATCGAGAGAGGATTTGTCCTTGTCGAGCAACCATGTGTACACACCTGAGATAGCGCCTTGGGATGTTGCTTTGGGGATTCAAAATCTAAAATCCGGTAGTTCCATAGGGCCCGATAATATACCACCGTGGCTCCTCAGGGAAGGGAAAACATTATTGACATATCCGCTTTGTTACTTATTTAATCTCGCGTTACAGAGTGGAGTCTATCCACCCCAGTGGAAGCTTTCCCGGGTCACTCCTATCCCCAAAAGCTCGGACAGAACATCAGTGGAAGAGTATCGTCCTATAGCTATACTACCAACAGTGGCTAAAGTATTTGAACGTGTACTCCATCAAAAGTTGCATAAACAAATAGAGCCATTTCTATGTAACGAGCAACACGGATTTAGGAAAAGTAGATCTGTTAACACGAATCTCTTAACACTGGTTAATGATATCTCCACTAGTCTGGATCGAAGGGTGCAAGTAGATGTGGTGTACTTTGATTTCCGGAAGGCGTTTGATAGGGTCAATAACGATATACTGCTGGCAAAGCTCAGCGTTTTAGGTTTTGAGCCGAAACTGCTCAAATTTTGTGCTGATATGCTTCGCGATCGCCAGCAGTATGTTCGGGTTGGGGTTTATGAATCTATGCCCTATCACACGCGTTCCGGAGTTAGTCAAGGATCTATAATGGGTCCTCCGTTTTTCATTTATATGATCAATGACCTTCCAAAAGTTATCAAATATTCGAAGTGTCTTCTTTATGCAGATGATTTGAAATTATACCGTGAAATAGAAACTATGGAAGATTGTTTAATGCTGCAAGAAGATATAGATTCTGTATATAGCTGGAGCTTGCGTAATAAAATGGAGTTTAATAGCTTGAAATGCTTCCAGATGACTTTTGGTCGAATGCGACACCCTATCACATTTCAATACAAGCTGGATCAATTTGAGATAACTCGCGTCACTTCGGTCAAGGATTTGGGTGTTTCGTTCGATAGAGAGCTCACGTTTCACGATCATATCGTAACAGTGGCAAAGGAATCCTACCAACGGCTAGGTTTTGTGTTAAGGAACTCTCGGGAATTTCAAAGCACGGAAGTCATTAAGCTCATATTTAGTGCTTTGGTTCGGAGCAAACTTGAAGCCAGCGCGTGTGTTTGGCATCCACATGAGAATAAGTATACCCTTTTGTTGGAGAAAGTCCAAAAAGCTTTTCTCCGATACCTATATAAGCGTAAATATGGGTACTATCCATATTTATACCCTACGAAGTTTCTACTCGGATGTCTGGGATACAACTCGCTTGAAGTCAGGAGATCGCATGATCAGCTAGCCATCATGTGTAAGATCCTTCGAGGGAAATTAAATGCACCGGATCTTCATGATCAATTGTGTCGCTTGTTTGTCCCTGATAGCTATATCCGGTGTAGGAAACATAGGCTATTTGCGGTCCCACAATGCAAAACAGTTGCCCACCAGAAATCCCCAATACCACGATCACTTGCTTCGCTCAATGATATCCTTGACGCCAGACAGCAGTGCGATCTGTTCACTGATGACTGGAAGACAATCATGGCGGAATGTTTGTGCTACTGTGAAAGGTGTGATGAATGAACGAATGAATGTTTGACATGACTTTGTTAATTCTTCTTTGAAAACATTTAATTTTTTTTTGTATTATTGTTGTCATTTAGTGTTTTAATTTTTATTTTTATAATTGAATTCATTGTGCTTTGTAATTTATTATTATTTTAAACTATATTTGACATTGACGTAATATTTTTTGTGTGTGTGTTGTGTAATTTGTAATTTATTAGGTATTATTATTATTAACTAAATTTGACATTAACGTAGCGTAAGTAAAATTATTTATCATTAGTGTAATTGGTTACTGTTACCGTGCTAATTTGATATAAATAAATAAATAAATGATAAGCTATAGCAACACCTTGTATAAGTCTAAGTCATAAAAACCCCTTCAAGAATCTAGATAGCTCTTGTATAGAGACGCAGGTGATTGGGTAGAGCGTTGCGCGGCGGTTCTCAATGCCTAATTTCAAATATCAAGATTGCTTCTTTGTGAATTCACTCATATTATATTGTTGTATATTGAAAGTTCGATGCTACACCGCCCAATGTGAAGTGTCTCCAAAAAATCCTTTGGCTACTAATACGTTTTCAACATCTGCAATCAAACTTTCACTATACGTATTGTAAATATATAAGATCTTACAGATGGAAAAAACCGTAGCATAAGAATTTTTCATCATATTCATTAAAACAAATATTTACATAGATTATTGCTACTTTCAAATACCACGCGCAAAACCATGTAACAGTGTTAAATCTTAAAAATAGAATAAGCTAAGTATTGCTGCTGTCGAAGTATAAATAAAAACAAATTAAAACAAAACCAACTTAGATCATGCAAATAGAAATTTAAAAAAATTAAAATGCAGAGGCTATCAAGGCATGTGTCAAAATACAAATTTTGAAATACATAATGACGTCTTGTGAAATCATAGGTTTCCAAACTCAGTGACGTAAATGAGATCATCATCTAGTTGATATAATTTGTGCGTTTCTATAATCTGATCTAGTCGTGCGATTTAGTATCGACTGAAACAGAATACAAATGCTTATTGTACCCATATCTAAATCGTGTATCGTGATAATCGTAATTGGAATAAGCGAATCGTATGAATTCATGCGGCACATTCATCAATACTTACGAGTAAAGGTTAGGTCACTTTGGTCTGACCCATGGAAGAAAGAGAGCGGAAGAGCCCTAAAGTTTAAAATTAAAACCTTGATTATCGCAAAATTATTTCCAAAACGTACTAATAACAGCTACTTTTACTAATTAACGACATAGTTTGATTTAATGTTGACCTTTGAATTGAAATTCAAACTTCAAGAAGAACTATATAGTGAAGGGCTATACAGGGTTATTGGTAATCAATTAGAATCCTTTAAGGGACTTATTCTGTACATCAAACTAACAAATTTTGTTCTGCTACTTTTGTCAAAACTAAAAAAACAGCTTTTCCATACATTTTGTCAAGGGTGATCGATATTTTTCTATGAAACAGCATTTTTTTTAGGTTTGACAAAAGTCTTTGAACAAAAGTTGTTAGTCTTGATGTAAAAAATAAGCCTCTAGAAGGATGCTAATTGATTACCACTAACTATGTATACTAATAATGTGACGAATTACGACAATATAACTGATCTTCTTATGTATAGATATGTATAATCTAAACTCTATAGCCTGACCCCAGACGGCCGCGCTGTGCCTTAGGTCATGCGAAGATTACATTTGTCTTCCTGCACTTTCAACATTCTAGCCAGACTGTAGCGAAAGTTGCTATCGTGAGAGATCAGACTAAAATAAACTTTCGCCCAAGGGAAGTTCTCAATCTTAATAACCCTGGCGGCCTTGCTTCACATAATGATGAAATAAATGGCTGAAACCGCCTTTCTTTTTACTAAACATTTACAATGTGTAGGAAATTTTAAAGAATTTCATCATTTCGCAGAGACCAAAGTTTTTGTGTTATTCAAGAGTCAACGTTGTATGCGGTATGTGATTGCGTATCGGGATGGACGGATTGACCACGCCGAACTTTTTGAGCAAATACAGGAATTGTCTGTGTGATGAGTGCAACAAGTACAGTCAAACCTGGCTAACTGAGAACTGGATAAGTGAGAAACCTCTATAACTGAGAAAAATTGCCAGGTCCCGTCATTTTACCCCTCAAATACCTCTATAAGTGAGAGACCAAAACCTCTATAAGAGAGAGTCGTTTTTCCCTCATGGACCTCTGTAACTGAGAGTACTACTTGTCTGAACCTCTATAAGTGAGAGTTGAGGGTAATGAAACATCTGCACTTTATAACCCATTCTTAAATTTCTTGGAACTAACTACCGTTGATTTCAGATCGTGTTCTATTCAAACTTTTTTTTTGTATTTCGTGGAAATAAGTAACATTGTTTTTGTATCGACTTTTTTTGGAATGGCCACACGTGCGTCTATACTATCCCGTTTGTTGAAATAGTGTTCTATTCAAAATTATTTTGTGTTTTTCATTTATCTACCTAACATTATTTTTGTATCACATTCTTTTGAAAGAGCCACACGTGCGTTTACACTATCTTATTGGTCAAACTAACTACAGTTGACAAGTTTCAATTGAAGAGAAAGGTTCGGTGTTAATAAATCAATCTTTATAAACAAATAAATCGCTAAGATTGAATGTGTTCAAAAGGGGAAAGTCTTAAAATATGAATTTGATTTAGTACAAACCAACATTTATAAAATAATAAAATCCAAAGACCCCATACGGTCTCAGTGCTTTAAAGGACATGGAATTATCAAAAATATTTTTGATTTTCCCAATTTCTAAATGGGCCTTTTATAATGAATTAGTCAATCATCTATGTTCAATCCTAATCAACACATCCCGAACAATTAGTACCTATATACTATTTATAAACATATTTATCATTCTTCAAGTATGTATAGGTAGATACATTCAAACCAATGGACCAACGTATAAATTATACGTATTTTTTAACCTCTATAAGAGAGAGTAGCCACTTCTGAAACTGGATGAGTGAGAAACCTGGATAAGTGAAAAACCTCTATAAGCGAGAATTAGATGGCGGTCCCTTCAACTCTCTCTTATCCAGGTTTGACTGTATTTCAAAGGCGTGCTCAAATATCTGTGCCACAGTAATAATTTTATAAAAAAAAAAATTACGGCACTGATTCTTCATAATTATGGTTACTTTACTTGCTTAAAGACAAATAGATCGCTATTGTGATATTAATAAAGATAAAAAGAAAACATCTCATTTCAAGCCACAAAAATATAAAAAGAACGAAGATATCCTCGATATAAGAAGGTATGAGTTCCACTCCGCCTAAATAATTATATCAGTTTGGTAAATATACTCAGTTGTTGAATTCATTAAAGGCTATTGTATTGCAGGTGCCATTGTTTGCAATGCGTCATAGTTGTGTATGAAAAATGTCATTGACAAAATTGTGATATCATATTTTGGAATTAAATTTATCTGGAAAAATTGGAAAATTTCAATACAATTGAGATTATATTTTGATATATAGAATTCCATTGATAAATGGAAGATAGGCATTGTGAATCTATGACATGCCTCTTTCTAGTTTGAAATCAATTCCTAGGTTCAAATCCCTGAGACAATTAGTCTGTAAGCTACAATTTCAGATAGACTCTACATAGCCCTACAATTAGATTATTTGTACTTTCCACCTCCACAGCATCACTTCCATACCATTCGACTATAGAAAGTATGTCTGAAATTCCCCAGCTTCCATTCTGGCAGCGTTATTCGCTCTGTAATCTCGTTCTGTGCTGTTTGCCGGACACAATGGTTCGGACATCCTGCCGAGACAATGCGCCCGCGCACCATTGTTGCGACCCCCATTTGTAAACACTGCCATTTCGATAGATACATCACTCATCATTCGATTGATTTGTCTATGCTAATTTAATCTATAGAAAACATAGACTTTGTTGATCGAATTTGATTGAATCATTTATGATACGAGCGGACCGTAGTTTTAACCGACTTCCAAAAAGAAGGAGATGCTAAGTATTTTTTTGTGTTTTCATCGATATTTTTGCCAATCGCGAACAGATTTTGATGTTTTTTTTTGTTTGGTAGAGTGTTTTGTTTTGTCATAAAGTAGGTCCATAATAAACGTTATTTTGTTTACGTCGTTTGACGTTTTTTCGTCACAAAAAGTGTTTCAATGTAAATTAGCCAACCCGTTTACTATTTTTTCGGGCTGTTCTCATCATCATTTCAGCCATAAGATATTCACTGCTGGACATATACCTCCTCTAATGATCTCCAATAAGACCCGTTGGAAGCGGCTGCCATCCACCAGGTCTGTCTTATTGAGGTCGTAATGTGGTTTTAATGTATTTATTCTATTTGACACAAACTTGAAATTTTGTAATGGTGTTATACAACATTTCGTAATACAAGATACATACAAGTAAACAAATAGCACGAAACGCCGAGAAATGCCGGTAATGAACGATTTTGTTTAAAAAGTAAACCGAGTTTAGCGTTTATTTACAATTGTCGTGCAACGGAATATGTTTTTATTTTATTTTCTGAACCATACTATGAATATATAAATAATAATGAACTGTCATTGTTGTAGGACTGTTGCAGCTAAAAAACGAACTCAAAAATGCTGCGGAATGTTTTCGTCGCGTATTTTTAGTGTACGAAAATGTACACGTAATTAGTGATTTTGAACTTTATTTAAAAAAGTGCAAGTGGAGTCCCTCCGCGCGGAAGTGAAACTTCGACGCAACAGTGCTTTCGTACCCCCTCCATGGTATCGTTAAACGTTTAACGCAACCTTGATGGAAGTCGCATTAGAAGTTTCACTTCAATAAAATTACAAGAGTAACTCTTTTTCAACTGTTATAGTCTGTTTTACTTTTAAAAAATATTGCGTCGCAATAAAAAATACCTAAACGGTAAAATTATACGCTTTTAAAATTTAAATTTGCAAAATTATATTTATATTACTCTTACACATGAGAATTTATTGTAACAATAAATAAAACCTGTTCTGTGCTCGTCACCCTGGACATCACATGTTCAATTTAATGTACCTATTTATTATTTTGAAAGCATTGCCCTTCCAAGTGGAACTCACTGGTAATGTGTTCCTGACCCGTAATGAGGATTCCATGTAAGTAGGAAACCAGGTCAATCAGGGCCTGCGGGGTCACGGTCCCATAGGCGGGAAGGGACTTTATACAGATTGGAAACAAAATAAACATTGACTCATGTGTCTATGTGTGTTTGTTTATTTATTTGTCTGTACCATGCAATTCCCGTAACTTTTTCTAAGCTCCCAGCGTTTAAAGAAAACACAGAAAAGCTTTCCTATTTGTAACTTTGAGCAAAGGCTCAAAACTTGAAACATGACTCGTATAACTTGATAACTACCTTAATAATTCGTCTTAGTATAGCTTATTATTTATCTGTGAATGCACCTTAAAAAAAATTCTTGATATTTATCGATTATTATTTGTTTGTTTGCTCATTTGTGACCGACGAACCGAACCACGCATAACTTTTTCATAGTAGTCCGATTTCAATAATTCTTTATTTATTGGAAAGAATATTCTTCGAAATTGGTCCTGTTCAAATTTTATTGAAATCGGCTCAGCCATTTTTGATAAATCAACAATAATGTGAAAAATGCAACATTGATCCGTGCGAAATATTCGCGAATTCTGTACACGGGTGAAGTCGGTCATGCTATTTTTTGCAAAAAATAATTATGCGTCTTTAAAACTTTGCCATTTTACGAATCATAGTGAAGAATCTCATTCGACGTCGTGGAGTATGTTCTAAAACTGTCTTTGTCTGCACTTACAGAACTATAAAGTTTACAGTGCGATTAAAACTCACGTACACAAGATATCTGTGTAAAACATATAATAAAAGCCGCTTTCTCGTGGTGCAACGGTCGACCACCACCACCGGCGAGTGAAAGCTGCGGTGACGACACCACTTGCACCGGCCGACTGACGAATGCACATAAAATTATTGGCACACTGCGAATTGTCATTGAATGCATAACGTAATACGTAAATTGGTGGCTGCTAAGTGTTGCACAATACAAGATATTGGAACCCGCATAGAATTAGCAGCACTGAACCGATACCCTGAATCTCAAACACACAATTGACCGTCAGGCGAAACTGTTTACTATCACCATAAACTAAGCTACCCATCACGTTAAGCACAAGCATGCATTGGCTTAAAGTGATCTCTACCATGAAAGTGCATCTTTAAAGAGAGAGTTTCAATCTTCAATTCGTGCTCTAGCTTTTAGAGTATTTAAGCACGCAATTAGCGTTACTAATTTCTTTTGTTGGTTACGACACTGGCCGAATTAAAATTATATCTACGACATCGATTTGTTACGGTCAGCAATCGACCGGCGAGTGAGGCTCGACTCAAGAGTCAATGCTCAACCTTCGACCTTTGTTGCAAGAGTTTTTGTTCAATTAGGAATGAAAATCATTAAGATTTAGTTTTATAACTTCATCCACCTTCAGCTTCTTCCGTTCATTGTACCGTTATATAAATTGTATTGTTTCTTGAACATTATATCGCTGTCTCTCTTGTTTTAAGAAAGATGTACCCGTAAACTTTGTATGTAATAATTGTGTTTAAAACTGTAACGCATTTTTAAGACATTACAAAGAAAAAAAAAAGAATATATGTATATTTATAAGTCATGTTGAGAGCATGAGTCTACATTGTGAATCAATCGACTGAATCAATGAAAGTTCTAGGGAGTGGAAAAACTGCCGGCGTCTTTGTTTCTCGATAAACATAATCTTAGTATTTTTAAGGTCAGAGTATATTTACTCTGTATTATTTATTTATATATATTTTCCTAAGTACCTTCTAAACCTACGTGTTTCATCTTCAACTACATGATATCGCCTCAGGTGGCTGAAGATAAAGCACGTAGACTTAGACGATATTTATTTTGTGTTCGAATTCGGAATAAAAATCTAATCAAAAAAGCCTAGAAATATACGTAAAGGATTTTTACCTGTAGTTTATCCTCGTCGAGCTTAGACTCGGCGTGGTAGAGCGTGTCCTCTGCTTTCTGGACGGGCTCTGGCTGAGTCGGCGGCGGTGGCGGCGCCACTGACGACGCCGGCGGTGCAGGCGGGGCCGCGTGCAACGCGTGCGCATTGCCGATCGGCAAAGGCTCGTCCTGAAATACAAATAAAGCCATATTCGTTAACGCCAAAGAAATAAGCTGGTCCAGCATATTTAGCGATCCAGCGCGACAAAACCGCTAGCATATTAGGTACTTTCGGCCAAGGCGCTATGAGGAAAAGACTTTTTGACTACTTAGGTTGACATGTAATTACTTTTTTTTTGAAATGTATTGTTGATTTGTGTCTAATGAAAAGGCAAAATAAACTACGAATAATATATCGAAAAAGGTTATTTCCAGCGCAGTTTGCAGCACCGTTTTGGTAGTTAGCTTTTTTGTAGAGCTCGTCTATGGAAGTTTCGCTCCTTTGCTAATTATGCAACTGCCAAGCAATGAAGTGCAAATTATTGGAGAGTAACGGTCAACATATATATACATGTACGTACCTACATATATAAATAGAAGCACAGTATTAAAAAAAACATTGCTTTTCAGGGCCAATTGGGTAAAATTTGTTAAGGTACATAAATCAAACCTAGCGTGACATTTTCAATGCCTGACACGTCTGTTTACAATCACAACAATGACTTCAGTATTTTAGATAACAAAACCACTGAAGTCATCGACGTCCATCTGTTTGTATGGTCTCAAAGAGCACGTATTCTTCACGTAATCACCTTTTCTAGGTTGAAATGCTCGTTTAAATTTCATTGAGAAACATTTACAAAATGACTATTTCCACGACAAATTACCAAGTACCTAAAAACATTGGCAAGCGACCACCGCTCACTTGGGCACAAAAACCATCAAAGTGTTTGTCGCAAAATGGCGGATGCCTTTTGCATGTAGCCAGCCTCTTGCGTAATCTATGTAGGTACCTGCAAAGCGGTATATTCTAAGCACATAAGCTAAGTGGGTAGACGCAGCCTTCCTACGCAGCTATTGAGGATTGTCATTGTTCTTGTCAATTGCTTGTTTACATTGAATAATCGCTAGGTACGAGCGTGTGCACTCATTCAAGCCGTTTGAAAAACATAGAAAAAAGTGCAAGGCTATGCCGTCGCCGCGCTGGTCGGTGCGTCATAGTTTATTGTGTAGATTGATATTTGACAAATCGCGCTTCGAATTTCTACAACAATGCTGATTTTCTAATACCTAAGTTCACCAACGCTTGATTAAGTTAAACGTGTGATTACTGTATTTAAACAACGATTATACTCCAGTTTTAGACCCTAGTTCACCAGCAGATGTTTAATTTGTCAACCGTTGGTTAAATCTTAAACAGCTTTTTAACGAAATTTTGCTGCTCAGCAAGCAAAAACCGTTGGTTGATGAACTCGGGGCTAAGAAAATAAGACTTTAATTATGCAGCTTTGATTTTGAACATATTCTGCTCGATGTTAAGCTGTGATGTGGTTAACCATTGTGAACGGTTGCTTGCAAGATGCTTGATTGCTCTAGATTTATAGACACATTGTACTGGAAATACGGTCTCCAGATAGCAAGAGTATAAATAAAAAAAGCGTAATGCTAGAAGATAATATAAGCTTATATTTATCGCAAAAAATCAGACAAAATACTTATTACCTAATACAGAAGTGCGGTCTAAGATAAAGCACGCTTACATAAAAGGTATAGCAGATATGTATTTGTTTACTAATTAAATTAAAACAAAACACCTACATTGTACACGTATTTGACGATAACATAAGTTTACAGATAAGATTTTGACTGCCTCGGTGGCTCAGTGGTTTGTTAACCTGACTTCTGGATCAAAGAGGCGTGGCGCGTGGGTTCGATCCCCACCCAGGGCAAGCATTTATGTGATGAACGTTGGTGTTTCTCTGTGTCTGGGTGTTATTTAGGTATTATCTATATAAGTACGTATTTAAAAATATGTAAATGTAGTAAATGCAGTCTCTGGCAACCATATCACAAGCTTTGGTTAGTTTGGGGTCAGAGACCATGTGTAAGATGTCCCCTAATATTTATTATTTATTTATATTATTTATTAATATAGCTGTACTACCCAAAAAAGCACTTAACCTTGCTCGAAGTCTAGAGCTATAAGTTACAAGAGTTATTCTGCTGCACAAAGTGAGGTCGTCGCCGTACTGCCGGCTCTCGAACGTGACCACATAAAGAACCTTAATTGTTCACGTACTGCTCGATAATCTTTTTGTCAGAGAAGTGTTTAAAAACCGTGCCGTGACACTTTTGTTTGTCTCAAAGGTATAACCAACCACTTTGTTCAAAATACAAGTTTCATGTGAATGAAGGAAGAGGTCATATAGAACCCTTTTTCCGCTTCAAAGATTCGCTTGACTAACGACAGCGGTCTCCTACGATTAGGTTAACTTTAGTTTTGCTGATAAGGTTCGTGTAGATAGCATGTTCAGGGTAAAATATACTAGGTATTTGTTAAATAGGCGCGAGCAGCCGAGCGCAAAATGTTCGCGACCGCAACTGATAGAAAACGGTGATTACGTCGGAACTATTGTCGCATTGTGCTCTACGCCCACACTTTTACTGGATTTACGAAACGGTTTAAACATTTTATCGTCATTGTTGCCTTTGGCGTCGAACGTTGCGTGATAACGAGGGAATTGCCTTGGGAGGCAGAGGCAATCATCAACGGGGTGATTGCGTTTCAAAAACCGAGTGGATGGGTAAGCGCTTACGAAACCCCTTTTTTTGAAACCATAACGAGTAAGTGGCCATACTTAAATACATAAGCAGCCATTAAAATGAAGAGCGACCCGTAAATTTTAATTTTCGTAATAGTTCATTATACAGCAGTAGATAATACGCATTAAGTGATACTCGTAGCGTTACCATTTATTTAAAATCAAAATTGCAGCACTAAATCAAAAAACTGTTTTACTAAAAAAATAATCCTATTGTTCATCTTCACTTGTTAATGTTTAAAAAGAGGTTACTTACCTTTATTTCTAAAAAAGAATCGTGTCGCAATACTACTAACCACACTGAGATGTTTCAGAAAATTTAAAACTGAAGCACCAAAAAGAATACCTAAATTATCTTTTGGTAAACTTTGTAACTATCTACCTAACCGAAGCGTTTTCCTGGTTTCATCATTGTGTTGATAGGTACCTACAAATGTAGAGTATATTTGACGTAGATACATTGCTGATAAATAAGAACAGATTTACATGATAAATATTTTCCTTGTGGTTTAATTCCAAGGATTTTTACACTCGTAGCATTACAAAAACATGTAAGTATAGACTAAGTTAGTCATACATCACACAGTTCTCTTACGAAATTTATTTGGAGTGTGTTTACCTTCCACATTATCATCATTATCAAACTTTAATGATCCATTACGTATTAACTTACAATATTCTTACTGACCTGACTTGGGTTATTCAATATGCTTATTACGTTAACAATAAAATAGTAGGTAAGTACATAAACTAAGGAAATGAAGTAAAAGTGTTAAAAGTACAAAACTGAAATTTAATCATGTGAAAGGAAATTTCCCAGACATGCAATCCACATTTTTATATCCATTTATGAAACTTCCGGAAGTCTTGATAAAATTTCCTATTAAAAGAAAGGTGCTGTATGCACCTTCACTGTTCAATTCCTTTCGTTCTCTCTCTACAGTTCCCTAAAATACAAGTAAAACTCTGTCACCACGTATATTAAGTCAATAATTTGGCAAGCTATACAAATATTTGAGGTAATTATTTTGACTCTTACTTAACCGATATTAAATTTGATTCAACTTGATCTCAACGCGAAAAATATTAGCTATTCCATTTATTTTGTCGATAATATAATAAATGAATAAATATTAGGGGACATCTTACACACGGTCTCTGACCCCAAACTAAGCAAAGCTTGTGATATGGCTGCCAGAGACTGATATACTACATATACATGTTTTTAAATACATACTTATATAAATAGTACCTAAATAACACCCAGACACAGAGCAAACACCTATGTTCATCACATAAATGTTTGCCCTGGGTGGGGATCGAACCCACGCCTCTGATCCAGAAGTCAGGGTCACTGATCACTGAGCCACCGAGGCAGTCAAAATGAACTATTTGTATGGAACAGCTTAATCGTACCCATAGTAAAAGTTGACCATAAGCCCATAATGATGAGCACAATCGTACCCTAGAATCCGTAATCTCGATATTTAGGTTGGTGACGTTGAGTCTCAAAGTCACTGTATTTAAAAAACATAGTAATCTTGATAGGTTAGTGAAGTTGAGTCACATAGTCACTGTATTTAAAAGACATACGTTATTACATTTTTATAAATGTAACAATTTTTTAATACGTGACAACAATAAGTCATAAATTGAATTATACCCGTATTGTCAGACAATGATATTCAAATAGTTTTAGAATTTTCTGGAAATACCCAGCAGGTATCATTACAAGTGTTTTGATAACATCCGTCGCCTGTCTTTTAAAAGTAATTTGAAGTTGTTCTAGCGTGAAGAATTTTTATACAGCTACGAGTATTTGTGTAGGTAGAGCTCTTTTCGCTCTAACACGTCCGCAATTTGTATGAAATAGGTAGGTAAGCTTTACGTTCGATAACGTGAACTTTTAGATAACTAGGGAAATATTGTCTACATTTCAGTAGACTGAAACGAAATACATAAATGAATATCTAAAATCCATTTGCAAAAGATCCCCTCGACAGATAGGCTTATATTCTAATATTTCTCGTCATAATCGATTTAGACCAGAGTTCACCAACACTTGTTTAAGTTAAACGTGTGATTACAGTATTTAAACAACGGTTATACTCGGGTTTTAGACCTGAGTTCACCAACTGATGTTTAATTTATTAACCGTTGCTTGAATTTTAAACGGCTTGTTAAAGAAATGTTGCTGTCCACCAAGCAAAAACTGTTGTTTAGAAACAGTAATCACATTTTTCGCAAATAATCGCAACACTAACTTCCACCGTGTAGATAATTCGAACAATTTGCGAGAATTGATGTGACATCCATGGACATTTATGTTGATTTATCAAAAACGACTCAACCAATCTCGATAAAATTTTAATGGAACTACTTTGGAAGTATATTTATTTTTAATGATTATTTTTATTTTTAAATTAGAATTTCCCAATTGGCAAAAATATCAATGAACATATATGCAAAAAAAAAACATCTGTAGGTATCTATTTTACCTTTACCTTTTTTTTGTATTTGTTAATCGATATTTTCGTCTGTACGAACATAGTACCTCCTCCTTTTTAGAAGTCGGTAAAAAATTAACAAGCAAATCATAAACTTCCGTTTACTCGTATATTACATTCACACAACACGATCTTTTGGAATAAAAATGTATTCATGTTATTTTATTTTATTGAGTTAATAGCTAGTGGGGCCACGTGGCTTAACGACATTCACTTGTAATTTATCCGAACATCACATCGATGCACGTGCGCAGAAAATAGCCCATTTCCGTTTTTTACTGACCGTATATACCAATTTAATTGAGATCCATCCAGAGAGCTTAGGTATTAAAATTAAATGTAATACACTAGGTATTTGGGGAAAACGCTCATTTTTAACCGTCGAAACCGAGGTGGTGCTCAAGTCGACGCGTATATTTTTTGTACGAAAGCGCATAACTTTTTACAGAGTAGTCCGATACTATTCTGATAACTTTTTTTTAATATTGGAAAGGGTATACCCCAAAGTTGGTCCCGTACACAATTGGTTAGTTAGTTTTTGAAAAATCAACAATGATTGAAAAAATGACGGCATTGATTCGAGCCAAGGCCTTTTCTCTATAAGAATAAGATTAAGTAGTACATAGTCCACCACGATGGCTAAATGCGATCAGTCACATCTTCAAGAAGCATAATGTGTATAAAACTTCCACAGGATAAAAGTGCGTGCTTTAGGCTTCGATCCCTGGACCTCTATACGTAAATCACCTAATCCCTAATTATAGCCTAGTGGTGATGACACCCGCCTTACAATACTGAGGTCGTGGGTTCAAATCCCGGTCTCGTACTAATTAAATTTATGTACAGATTTTCTCACCACCGAAGGCTTTTTTCGGTGAAGGAAAACACCGTGAGGCAACCTGCATACGCCCGTAGAGGAAATTCGATGGCGTATGTGAATACACCAACCCGCACTGGGCCAGCGTGGTGGATATGGTCCAATCGCCCTTCGTGGGTGGGCCTACGTCCTGCAGTGGACTATTAAAAAGGCTGGTACAGTACATTACCCAATCTCTTGAAAACTTTACTATTGCTAGCGTAATAATAATTATGAACAAAACTCACAAACTTTCTTACACCTATAGGTACGTTTGATGTGATCTATTACTAATTCTTTTATTTACCACTAACTGAAAACATCTAATCTAAAGATATCATAAAATCTAAATAGCAGCAGTGAAAATATACCTTACCAAGCCAACGGAACAGCCTTCCAACGAAACGTGTCTTGTCTAGCACATAACAGCGTAGTGTTGTATTAACTTATCCGTAAGCCATTTGCCTAGATAACAATCGCCTATAAACTTTTTCATCGCCTCTATAACCGACTGAGATATAATCAAGAATAACTACTGTTGCTTTTACGGAATGTGAAAATAGAGTTTACCATAGAGATTTTATTACTATTGTATTTTTATAGCGGTGGTAGTTCAGTAGTTTATTCATCAGATTTACATTTTGGAGGGCGTAAGTTTAAATCCAAGCTAGCATTTTTAAAAGCTGAATTTTTGATATTACGTTACCATGGCGGTGTACAACAATACCCCGGAATCAGTCAGCTTGGTTCCATAGCGTTTAGCAATTGTGCCGATCTGTGCATACTACTATAATTATGTACCTATATGTATAGTTTTACAGCAAAAAGTTGCCAGTAATCCTTTAGTGATTCCTACATTCTGGTAGACTCATTAAAGTTTGTAAAGTACTGGCTAACCTTTAACATTCTTAAACTTTTCACTTTAATTCACTAAACTCTAAAATTCTTTGACTTTAAAAGTAAAACTTTTTTATTGATTTCGTTACGATTTAACTTTCTTCACCCGAGGACATTCCGTGAACTGAATATCAAAAAATTAATTAAGTAGTTGTCGGAATATCTTTTACTGTATTATATTACTTTTGAAAACCGTCTTAAAGTTTTATTAAAATGAGATGCCCTTAGCCCATTAAGTGATTTGTTTTCTGAAAATTGAAATAAAAAATAACTTTTAATCAATTAAAGGTCTGTGGATGATCCAATGCTTTTTATGTAGTAGTAGGTAGTGTAGTTTTGTTGTAGTTAATAAAGGCAATTTTGCCCGATTAAAAACTTTTAATCAAACAAGAAAAATATTTCTGTCAAGTACAATGTAGGTGTCTTCAAATCCCGAGTAAATAGGTATCATCTAGGTAAGCGTGTTACATCCTAGACCGCATATCTGCTTAACATCAGGCAGTATGTAGTCAAACACAAACCTATACGAAATAAAAAAAAAAATTAAGTAACCTACTTAATTGAAAGTAAATCCTTCGAAAAACTAATTGCTTCACCTCTATATTACTTTTCCTAAAATATTATTTTCTCGTACCATAACATTTTAAATAAATAATACAGTTTAATATCTGGCCAAAGCATTAAATTGTAAATGAATGCTAGTTTTTGAAACCCTACCCAGTCAAATAGCTTTTCAAGTTGCCACTTAGACAAAACTGTCTGCGATAACAGACTACATTTGTTTAGTCTAAGTCAAGAACATCTTGGTAGAACGGCTACCCACACTAAAACAATTAGGATGTTGCATCTATGAAAGTATCTATCGAATCGAATGAATAAATTCTATTGTAATATTCACCGCCAAGAACGCTCAAGTACAAGTTAATTTACAATACCTCAGTCACGGAGACTGATTCAAGGACTTCGTGCCTTTTAAATGTTTGCATTCCAACTCAACGGAGTGTTACCAAAAATGTTTCGGCTCTAATATGCTATATGTAGATATGTATACCGATGTTAAGTCGCTGTTAGTTTGTTAATCAAATATTATGAAATATTTTGACTCTTATTCCGCATTAAAACCGCAGAAACAATCTGGTTGCAAACCGCTTACAATCAGTTATTATGGTTAGAAGCAACCTATAGGTATGAATGGCACTTTTCGCCCCGCTCCAAACAATGCGGGGCAAATGGATACCTTTAAAAAGTATGAGTATGAAACTTAGAAACTTAACTTAGTACTTAGAAAAGATTCGCCCCTCATTGCGAACCGCTTGCGGGGCGAATCGCCACAGTACCCTATCCAGTAGTGGACGTCATACAAATTAAGTTACAATATGGATGATTTCGGCTCAACAAAATAAAACTTATATCGTAAAACTGTTATTTAAATTCTTACCGTTACTAAGTGAATATATTAAAAAATAAACATAATTAGCTGGCAGCGCCTAGTCTAGTTTTGAAATGGTATTTCTTATAGCAAGTTTGAATTACAATTTGGCAACGTAGCTCATTTAGCCACCTGTATAAATAATATTAGATGTATTAGAATATTACCGTTAATATCACAGAAATGACCACCTTTCAGCTATTATCCAGAGGCAAAAACTACAGCCAAGTAATCTACATTCATTTTACTACTGCAAATTACAGAAGGTCTTTACGATCACCTAATCTCCTTATAATAGGTGCGACTAGATTAACAGCCTCCTCGACCGCAGGCGAGGAGAGGAAGCCTCAGAATTTGCCAATCACCCAAACAACGCTAGTGACAGAGAAATATTATATGGAGGTCAATGCTCGCAACAAACCGACGAACATTCTACAACTCTGTCTGTCTCTAGGCAACAGAATTCTCATAAATAAAGTCTCTGGGCTTCGCAATTTGGGACGAGTGCTATCTAATCCATAAGATCTATCTCTTCAAAGACTTTCTTTCTCTATCATGTCGATTATCTACTTGTATCTCTTCAGGTCAAAATTGGTCAAAGGACTTTGACCAATATACTCGTAGTTAGGATAACTAGATAGATTAATGTAACGAGTCGGTAATCATATTCTGTATTCTGCCATGGAATATGTACTGTATATCCTACAACAATAGCACCGTTGCCTTTACTTTTTAGGGTTCCGTACCCAAAGGGAAAAAAGAGACCCTATTACTAAGACTTCGATGTCCGTCTGTCCGTTTGTCCGTCTGTCCGTCTGTCTGTCTGTCTGTCCGTCTGTCACCGGGCTGTATCTCATAAACCATGATAGGTAGGCAGCTGGAATTTTCATAGATGATGTATTTCGGTTGCCGCTTTAACAACAAATACTAAAAACAAAATAAAATAAATATTTAATGCTTGAAGTTTTCACATAATATTTAGTTTTATATTCCCTTCAATAATAAATAATAAAATTAAAATAAAATAAATATTTAAGGGGGGCTCCCATACAGTACGGAACCCTCTGAGCGCGAGTCCGACTCGTACTTGGCTGATTATTTCAGTTAGTGTTCAGCAATCGTCATTCTACTGTACTGCACTGTACCAGCCTTTTTTTAATAGTCCACTGCAGGACGTAGGCCTACCCACGAAGGGTGATTGGGTCATATCCGCCACGCTGGCCCAGTACGGGTTGGTGGATTCACATCCACCATCGAATTTCTTCTACTGACGTATGCAGGTTGCCTCACGATGTTTTCCTTTACCGAAAAGTCAGTGGTGTGAAATTCCGTACATAAATTCCAAGGAATTCATTGGTACGGGACCGAGATTTGAACCTACAACCTCATGATTGTTAGGCGGGTGTCATTACCACTAGACCACCACGGCCTCCATTGTCATTCTACTATGTAGGAACATTACGCACAGTCTTCATGAAAAAAAAAAGTTGATATATTATTATGAGCGATTTGTAAGCAATAAAACGTAAAACAAATAAATAAATAAAAATTAGGAACGACTGATCATTTAAAGCAATAACCATTTGCAGTTTCTAGAAATTTTCAGTATTTTTTGTATGTACAAGTACATAAGTACGAGTTGGTTACGTTTCTCGAACAGTTACTTAAAGTCATATAGGTACTTAAATATGAACCATTTCAAAAGCAATGTGTGAGTCAATGCCTATTCTTATGTCTTATGTTTTTCTCAACAAAACCTCGTGTAAGATAATTACTTAGTCTACCTACGTAATACATAACATAATTACTAAAATTTTCCATAAAACTCTACCACAACGATTTTAGAATAATGACCCGTTTTAGCATAACAAGTGATACCAATGAGAAGCGAGAATAGCCACATTCATTGTTTTGGTAAAACTCGCCTACCAAGAGAAATCAAACAAAGAAAGGAAAGTGCTCTTCAAACAGAGATATAATACTAATATATCGTTGACGAGTCTCGAATAGCAAGATACTTTTAGAAATAAATTATCACAGGTAAACTCTAATGACATAAAAATAGATTTTTATATAAGTATAAAAATGAACCGTGGTTGTTAGTCTCGCTAAAATTCGAAAACGGCTAAACCGATTTGGCTAATTTTGATCATGAAATATTTGTGGAAGTTAAGAAAACAAAATTTATAAAAGTTGCGAGAAAAATAATAAAAACATTTTTCATTTTCCCATACAAAATGGTCCTGCATGTAGAAGTTGTCATTGGCAGTTGAAAGATGGTGAGACGATGTTCACCGGGTCAGCTAGTATAATTTAATTATGATATTAAGTACCTACTACCATAGATTAATGCCTTTGTCATGATATGAAGTTTAACAAAACATCCATGAGTATAACTATAATCAAAAACTACATGTAAATTATGTATCTACGTTAATATTCTTCTTTTCATGGCTAACATTTTATAATAATCAACGGTTTCCAAAAATGGCTGTCTGGCATTCATGGTCGATTGCTTGAAAACACAAAACATTACTTATTTACTAAGGAGCGGAAATTCAAAATGAATGGTTAAAATGTTTAGGTTGTAAAGAAACTAGTACATTTAAATATTTTTTCTTCCCCCCATATCTGAAAGAGTATTTTTGCTCTTCGAAATCTGAGTGCAAAAGCCATTTTTATCCGCTAGAGGATAAAGTAAAATTGAATTTAGAACATCGTGTGCACTAATTTTGTGAATTAAAAACATCATTAAACCTATTTACTTCTACCTCCATGGTGCCAAATTTATCATACAACCTTTTTTAATTTGTTAAAAACTCGGACTCGGAGCCTTCGTGTACTTTTTTTAATTTGCTTTGCGCGCGCTGTTATCTTTTCACGTCATTTCGTTTACTTAAAACCTTAGGTAAAAAACAAGAAAACTTTAAAACAAGTGAAAATTGGAAAAACTTAAAATGAGTGATTCTAGTGACGAGGAAGTTTCACCAACTGAATTGACTGAAACTTTTAATAATGCGCAAATGAGCTTTCTCCCTCAAAGATCACGCGAGAAGCATTTGAAACAACGGTGGGATGAAAATTTACGTGTTGCACTCGAGTGCAAAGATTTTTCACCTTGTGCTCTTTTGATTCCCTCGCTAACGCTCAGGATTCTAATTTTTGAAACCTTCGCTTGCTCGGTCATCAAAATTGAGCACGCGGTTAAAAAGCAACTTTGCCCTCATGTATAACAAGTAACTATTATGCATTCAAGGCATATTGTCAGGGATGATAATTCATAAATACAAAAATGATATTGAACTGATGTTTACTTTATCTCCCTTAAATTAAAATATGGCAATTTATGGAAGTAAACAGTCAGTTTGTTGGTTCTTTAAAGAGTTTTCACAACAAAAACTATTACGTTAGTTGTAAGTGTTATCTAGAAATCTTTACAATATTTGCATACGAAACATCTCAGCGGTCATTACGTCAACTAACAAGAGAGTGCGGCATTCGAAACGCAACAAAATCTGCTGTCGCGAAATGCTGCATCTCCTCAGGTCAACGCCCGCAGGCCACTTTCGCCACAAATACATAATCACTATGCCTTCCTATTATGTTCTTTTGTGTAAATATCCATAAATCATTGCAGATGAGCGGCGCGTCGCTGACCCCTGACTTGCCTGACTAGCATTGCGATTTACTCTATTGATAGTCGAATGTTGCACAACGCGGTGCTACAATAACTTGTTGCGCATCTTCTATTCTATAGGATTACGTGTTTGTTTGTATGAGAAAGAGTTAAGTATGTGCGTCACCTCACTTCTTTATTTGGGAGTAGTAAGTAGCTCTTCGATTTCATCTAGGAATAAGTCAATTCAAGTCACTCAGTGGCATTCAAACTATAATGTGTGTACAAGTTTATGGGTATATAGTAGCATTAATGGCGATGTCCTGTAAGTCGAACAATCCTACCCTAATTGATGATAAATAATCAATACCTCGATGTCATTAGTGGTAGTCAATTTAATATACCTACTCGCTCACAAAATACTTTTTATGACGTTAAGAATTTTAAGATACTATGTACCCACGTAATTATCACCGACCTGTAAATAATCAACAATACCAGCCCAAAGTAATTCCCCTGCTAGTTATGTAAGCGCAGGCTCACGGCTGGCTGATGCTACGAAGACGCAGAAAAACACAATGAAGGGCGGTAAAAACAGCCTTATAAAAACCACGTCACATCAAAGAACAAATTCTACCTATATATAGACGTGTCTACTTAGTGAAATCAGGGTCGACGTAAAGGCGTGGGAAACCCAGGCTCAGTGCGGATGGCCAGCAGTTTGAATACCCTAGATTTACTTAGTTATTCCGTAAGCATAGGACGGGTGCCTAAAGGTTCCGCCGTGGTGAAGGGTATTATAGCTACAAATAAATCACAACTTTATTATTCAAGTGAAAATCTAATTTCTTACTTATAGACATTAGAAATATTTTACTACTTGCAAAAACCATTGTTACCAAATGTTTATTGAAATTAAAAAATAATGTTCAAACCTCAAACCAAAGACTTCAACGAGATTATAATGGTGTGGACAATGGCGTCAAATTAAAAATTCTAAATTACGTAACAAAACAACGTTTGGAACCTTCGAGGCTTTAGTAAATTTGATATTGGTTTTCCAGTCATGAATACCATGCTAGTGCTTAACTACAGCTCACCTGATGCTAAATGACGATGAGGTCGAAAGAAAACCCTAGAAAATTAATTAGCGTTCTAGCCGTTTTATTTGAAACTAGCTGCCCACCCTGGCTTTGCCCGGGTATTAAGGATTCCTAATTTTTTTGAAATTATGATATATATAGCCTATGTTCACTGGTGTAGCTTCCCATCAGTGAAAGAATTTTCAAATGGGTTCAGTCGTTTCGAAGCCTATTCAATGCAAACAAACAAACAATCAAATCTTTCCTCTTCATAATATTGGTTTAGAGGTATAGATAAAACGGCTAAAACGTCGGCACTTGAACAGATCTTCAATTAGGTGCATGACACTTAGCTAGTCATCTGAGTTTAACTACTACTTACACAGTAACCCATTATAGACATTATTGACAATGCTACTACAATGCAAGGGTTTCCTAGCTTATTATTATGTGATAGAAATCATTACATAGTTTAAAACAAAGTCGCTTCCCGCTGTCTGTTCCCATGAAGAATGATTTAGTATTAAGAAAAATGTAGAAATCCATTTTTATATATTAGATACTCGTATCCAGTCCCATCGCAAATCTGCTCTATAGATTGTTCTTGTATGGTTGCGCATGGCCGGCTTTAAAGTATGTTTGCGTCCGTTAGCGGAATGGCAAGCCGGCATGTGCCCGGGATGGGGGTAAATAACGTTAGATTAGAATCACAACACGGTTTTGTGCCGAGCTCGAGATCCAAGGTGAGCCGGTCTGACGACGTGGCGTCCTCAATGCGACGACCGAGTTAAAGACGGTTGTACATTATTCAAATCGAAAGTTTTTGTTTCAACATGCCCAAAACATCTTTTTATATAGGTAGAGCTCCTTTGTAGAGACCGGCTGGGGGAATACCACAACATTGCCACGTAAAATCAATCACTACTCAGCGGTGTACAGACATTATTGTGTTATACTGTGAAGAATAATGTTTAAAATCAGATAAATTTTGGGATTCATTCAAGATATCATAATTATCTCAGACCGACAAGCACTATGCTTAACAGAATTTTTATTTTATTTATACGTCTAAAATCTTATGATTTAGGTAATATGGACAAGCGTAAAAATGACTTGCTCTTTGTCATTTTTATCTTTACAACTTTTGTCACAATCCTGCAAATGATCATAAACACAAAAACAAAAAGCTATTTCGGACATTTGAACAAACAACTCTAGTAGGTACCTGAAACCATAAACCAAAATAATATCTAATAGTCAAATTAAGTCAACGGAGCGTATTGACTATTAATCCTCCGAGGTATTTTAGATGAAATATTAAGCCTGAGTTACATCAATAAGCAATGCAAAAAAGACGGATGGGCAGATTCGTGTCACGAAGGGCCTTTTGAAGAGATTGCTAAACGTTGCCAAAGCTGGCACGTCTACATAAGGTTTTAGATCCAACACGAGTGGTTAGCTTTATGTGCACACGGAACCACGACACACGAAGATTACATAATTACACAGACAAACATGACGACTTTATACAATAGCTGAGGTGAGACATGACGGATAGAACAAATTAGACGCTTTGAACGTAATGCCGGTCAATTTTCCTTCAAGGAAATATGTCGTTTTGGTTATGTCATGCGTTTAAATGGGTATTAAATGTAAGGTTATATGGAAAATAGATGTAAATAGACGAACATATATCTATAGTTATGATCTAGTTATTAAAAGTTCCATTAACTACCATCCATTTTAAATTACTGTTTTGTGTTTAGTATAAATGGTGTTTACCTAAAGGACCGATGCAAATTTTCTTGTTGTTAAACCATAATTATGGTTTGCATATCTGCACCGATTAGCAACTTTCTTGTCTATTACACACGAAATTAAAATAACCAAGTATACAGGGTTATTTTTTATCAGTTAGCATCCTCTTATGGGCTTATTCTGTACATTAAAACTAACCACTTTTGTTCCACTACTTTCAGTAATTCTCAAAAAAAAAAGTTGTTGTTCCATAGAAAAATATGGTTCACCCTCGACAAAATGTATGGAACAGCTGTTTTTTTTTTTTGGGTTTAGACAAAAATCGCTGAACAAAAGTTGTTAGTTCTGATGTAAAGAATAAGCCCCTAAGAGGATGCTAATTGATTAGGAATAGCCCTGTATATTTAAATTGTAATATCTAAGTACTCACAATTATTAAATGGTTAAAACATCTCTGGTGACACCGGGTTCATTTCTCAGTGAAATAATACCCAAGTGCACTTCGAGTAGGTACGTAGGTATCCTACGCTCCAGTGCCAGCCACTGCACAAGTGGGTTACTCAAATTACACGGAGCAAATATTATCAACTGCTTTTAAAACAATTATTATTACCTTTAAAGTATTTAACACGTAATGCATCGCAGCTATCGCATATTTGTTTGCGGAACTTTAATGGTTTCGTCTGCGAAGTTTCAATAACCAATGCTACACCTGAATCATGAAACTGTTTTTGCAAATTGCCTTGAATAAGGCATCATAGACTGCGTAATTATCTCACTCTATTTATCTACATGAATCAAAAATAAATTAATTTTAGTACATTTTTTCTAATTTCTCACAAATCGTACAGAAAAAAACAAGTCAAATCATTCTCGTCTTCATTCTCGCATTTCACAACTTCATTTCTCGCCATCAAGATTACAATGAAATTTTGAAACAAAAGTTGAAAATGTTAGTATAGAAACATTTTGAATTATATTTTAAGTATCGTAACATTTTAACCCAACTGCCCAAGAAAGTAGATAACATCCGCAACATGTCGTTTACAATAATGCAGCATGAATGTCCGTAACGACATACCACTGACCATAATACATACAGACCATAAAATCATTTAGAAGAAACTAAAAAGTGGTACTCACCGCCATCAAGGCATCATTTCCGTATGCTCTTCCCTCGAGCGCCAACTCCTTATCAAGCATAGCGTCCAGTTGCTCAAGCTGGTGGCATGAGGCTCGCGCGGCCACCCAGCTGGAAGCCAGGATGAAGGCGCCCACGATGAAGGAAGCTGCCACCACGGCCACCGCAGCGATGCGCGCGATCTGCACCCCCGACGACACCCTCTGCCGGTACGCCTGCACAATTAAACACAACTCAAAATTTAGTACATGAAGCTAAATTCACAGATTGGAAAACGCCCCACTTTAAATTTGGCCCACGATAGATGAAAAGTCATATCTAACATTATTTTTCGTACTTGAGTAACATGCATTACAAGAAAACCAGCAAGTGAAAAAATTTAAAGATGCTCTGTAAGCATTTCATATTTTATAGAAAAATAACCACTATACTCCACAACTGCTCCAAGTTCTTATAGCTTTAAAAATGTAATAGGTAGGTACATATTATACCTAATAGTGTTTCACAAAATAAAATAAGAAAATTGTATTGTATGAGCATTGTAGGCATTGCCTAGCGCAGCGTACACGCTGTAAATTGTTTGCAAGGTGTCTGTTTGTTCCCACAAAATTATTGCACACCAAAAAGTAGTTGCAACATCGCAGCAATAACCTATACCGGAGCGCTTGATCCTTAGCGAGGCCGAGTTAATGAAGTGGCTTGCTAACAGTTTGGATACCGCTGCACTGCACTCATAGAGATCTAGAGAGATGCCTTCTGTACAGAAGGAGGGAAGGCGCTCTAGAGAGTTTCCTAATCAAGAGACTATTAATAGATGTATCAAATGCTAACACACCGCAAAAAGCATCTTTACGAAACATATAATACCTATGCACATTGCTGAAAACTGACTGTGTTGTGTGAGCCCATTAATAATTTGTCGTTCTCTCTGAGTAATTATTGTTTAATCACTGATTGGCGTAAGCGTAGTTGTGTTTTTAAACAGAATTTTTTGTGTAACATTCTGTCCAACTGAGATGTCTCATCTCATAAGACCTGTGGCTATCAAAATTACATAATTCTCAAACGGCACAGCGCGGTCGGTAACCCAGAGAAAGTGCTTCGACGAATGCAATCGAGAAATCCATCATCTGAGCGTTACCGAGGAAGATAATGGCGATTTCAATCTTGCCGATTTGTTTGGTACATCTTCATTAATCCGTATCCAACTTTGCAATTAAACATGGCCGGCGGAAGACAGTTCAACTTTCAACTCCTTACAAAATTTTGGGTCGGTACAAACGGCTAAATGGATATAATTATGTATAGTACCTAGAATTTAGTAGATATTAAAATTTAAGTGCCTATACTCTACGGCTTACAAAATATACTTATCTCTAGATCTTAATAAGTCTATGTGAAATGTAATAACTTTAAAAGTAAGTACCTACATCTAGCAAATAATTACGTTAAATTGTCTTTTTTTTTTGTTTTTCTTGCACGGTGGTATCGTCAATATCAATCTATGAAATATTTTCTTCAAAATCTTATTTTTGCTATAAATACATGAGTAGGTCATATTATTGTCTAATCGATTTGTGCAACTCTATCGTGTCTACATTTTGACCAACTTGTTATTAAAAATAACAGCAAACGAATCTATAATACTTATAATTAGAATTTATAAACATGAAATCAGTAATGTACATAAATTGACATCATTAGGCATTAAAATATTAGCTCAATAAAACATTTTTATTAATATTTTATTAATTTAAATTTAAATTTAAAACTGCAAATCCAGTTTGTCCTACATGTTCTGCTTGCATAAAATTTATTAACCAGTAGTTACCAGTTACATTTAAATTCATTCAAGTATTTTATAATATGAGTATACCGACTGCTGTTAAGTTTTCGTAGAATATAAAAGTTTCGGTTTCTTTGATATGAAACAATAACTTGTATGGTATTACTGCTAGCTATCATTTAGCGAAATGTCAGAAGGAAAGTTGAAGACAGACATTCAATAAAATTCATAGTAGAATGTTAAATCAGAAAATTATAAATTCCTTATACAAGGAAATGAAATTGTGTGGAACCGATTATTCAATTTGTAAATAAAATATATTGCAGAAAATATGTAGAATAAAATCATTTTAGTACGTGAATAAATCACCCAAACATAGGTAGGTAACGTAAGCTCTGTTGTAAGCAAAATAAAAACTCTACGTGTGGTTGGCGTAAGCTTACTGACAGCAATCATTCTCCGTTTGACGTGGTTTGACTCACACAAACGCTGATTTTTATGCCATGTTCGTAGTACCGGCTCACCGGCATAATATAAAACATTATTTAGAATTCTATCGACATCCAGAACGCATACATTCAAAGGTACTTTCAAGCGTCATAAACATTGAAAACTATTATATATTTAAGGTATACTTAGCACTTACAATACACCCAAATACATGTACGTTTCAACAATACCCATGTATGTGCCGGTCACAATGGTAAAAACACTAAATAGAGACCGTAAACGTATGACAACAGAGGTGTTTTCTGTTATTGTGTCAAGTAGGTATATTTTTATAGAGAACGTATGTTTGTATGTATGCAAATCACCTCTCGGTTCCAGTTACACACCGGTACGGGCGACCAACTATGTCATTAAGTAATAATTAGACGGCCGCTGGTTATGGCGTGCTGTAAAAATCTGAAATATCATTATTTTGTGGGTAACGTACGTCGTAGGATCGATAATTAAGATCTGATTAAATTTTTAATGACACTGTGATTAAATGATTATGTGCTATGGAAAGTATAATTTAGTAATGACACGATTTTAAGGCACTACCTTCCTACGTATACCTACATCAAGTCTTGAGAGACCAGAGAGGAATGACGAGACATGACATCGCAATTTTCGTGCAAGAAAAAAATACTGTTTTTTCTCTGATACGTTGAAGGTTTTTCCAGGAAAGCAATATTCCATCTAATTTTGGACAAATAAAAACATAGGTAACCTACCTTTCGCGAACTATCATCATATTTATATTATGACTTATTTCACGAATGCTTTTTAGGATTCCAAACCCAAAGGAATTCCTTTGATGTCGACGTGATGAGTCGACTGTCTATGTACTGTATCTTTCGAACAGTGAAAAAGTATACATATTTTAGGTATACTTATTTTACTTATTTTCTTTTTAGGTATACTTAGTGATCTGACGACGCCTTACATGATCACAAAAAAATGAGCGGTAGGTAAAATAATTTTACCATGTTACGCCTCATTGAAATCTCCAAGTTAAGCTAATTTATCTAGGCCTACATTTCAGTTGCAGTATTTAACAAACTCGAACAAAAGAAAGAATGATTGATCATGTGCCGAAAACTAATTCACCTCTCGGGTTTAGTTTTCTGAAGGGAGATCATCAAACAGAGAGTGCATGCGGGGCGCAAATATTTGCACAACAAGAGTTACCTAAGCACCGAGAACTGTCCCATGCAAACAATTACGTTTTTATGTAGTCAGTGTTCAATTTCGAGCAAACATCTAGTTTGCGTGCGGCTGACCGACTCGCTAGGATGTGACGCAAGGCTATTGTCCACCGGTCACTTGGTCCGCGGTGATTTCACTCTGTCACGGTTATTGTACACCACCAAGTCTTTCAAAAGTATCTGTCACCGTTATTGAAAATTCAGTTGAATGTCAGTTAATATTCATCAATGCTCAAAATAATAGCAGATTGGTTAGGTACTGAAGCACAAAAGCTTTTGTTATTGCATATTAAAATTAGTATTGTTACCCTAAATCTTTATTTTAGCAGTCATTTTATTTTACTTTTAAACAAATATGACATTGTTAAATGAAACTGACGTTGAAAAAATTCATCGGAATATAATATCATTTTTTTTAATTTTTTGTTAGTACAGTTGCAGTTATGTTAGGTTATTGTTCCTCGTTAGTATCCATATCAATTTTGTAGTTTTCCTAAAAACTTTCTGGGACTTATGATTGATAAGTCAATTAATACGTCCGTTAATATCATACTTGTAGAGATATTATCTAGTAGAGTTCTTGTAATTCAGACACATTATATGAATCTATCAATCTAATACTCCATTAGAACTATGAACTATCCATGGGTTAACTTTGTAATGTACGGTTAATTTAAAAATGTAAAGCTTTAAGTACCTTCCTACAGAGGAGTTAAGGGGAGAGACGTGGAAGAACGACCTTCACCCATCTGATAACCAGATGAGACGTAATTTTTTTACAAACATGCCTATGATAGCTTGTTTATCGAAAAGTGTCATGTCTATATTTAATGCAAAAAAAAATTAAAAATTATTTGTAAATGTTTTTTTTATGTTTTTTATACCTGCCCTCTTTTGATAGCAGATTTTTTTATTCCCTAATAGTTTTTAATGTAGAGAATAGACCTTGGTTGGTTTCCTTACTTAATTTCGATCATACTACCTGGCAAGGAACTATGTACAAATTTGACTTTATGTTATTGTATGAAACCGATCTTATACCCAGTCAAAATTGGTATCATAAGGAAGATAATCTAATTACAAAATTAATCATACAGGCTTGCATTCAAAAAATCTTTCATGTCATATTTTAAATATAAAAAAAAAAAAGCCATGAACATTTTTCGATAGGCAAACCATCATAGGCGTGTTTATAAATAAATAATAATTTTTAAAAATACGTCTAGTTATCACGTGGTTGAAGATCGATCTTCAGCCCGGGTAGCACGGCAAGGGGAGAAAACCATTTTATCCACTCTTAATGTCAGATGTCATTGTCAATCCATACTTTATTTCCTCTTCGAGGGGATATAATGGGGGAAAGACTATTAGTCCCTTTGCCATGCTTCCCGTGCAGCGGCTTAAAGGCCAAGTTAATGTATAAGATATAACCATGGTATGACCACTGACACAAAATGATCAAAAAGGTGAAAGAAAGTCGATAGCTGACGATCATAAGTTATTATATTCAATATATTACTACACTAGTTTTTCTCCCTTTGAGGAAAAGCTTTATAATTGGCTCGTATTTACGAGTGTATTATGAATCATCTACCTACATGATCGCCGTGCAAGAAAACATATTTAGATTGTTATATTATGATAAAGAAGAGGCATTTTACCCTAGGGCGGTATATGTTTATTTTCACTTAATTCTCTAAACGAATTATGGGATTTAATATGAATTCAGTGTATATTTTTCTTAGTTTTTTACCTAAACAAGAATCCTCAGCATATTTGATATAATAGACGGTATGTATACTAAATATCTAGGATTAAGTGACCGTTAAGTTCAGTAAGCCCTGAAAAAACGGTTTCTTAAAAGACCAAGTACTACCGCTGCCTTAGCTAAAGCTAGCAGACAAAGTTATAAAGGCAAGAGAGAACGGGAGAAATGTAATAACATTAGGTTACGCAACGTTACATAAAAGTTCCAGCTACTTGAAATACTCAAGTAGATAACATTACCTGACCAACTTTTTCATCTCGCTATAAGCTGTCTGTAAAACTTGGGCTACAGGTTTCCGTGTTTTTCCTTATTCTTCAAACAGTGCAGAGATAAAAAGTCATTTCTTCTCTGGCCATGTTCAAAGCAATCACGAGATCGATGAGGAAACTCTATCAAATGTTTCTCAACGTTACTTGTATTTTGTTTTGGCAGAAAACTTAAAAACAACTCGTAGCTACCTGAACGACACAACACAATAAACAAGGAATTAATTATACATAATTATGTGTATAATAACAAACATGACTTGTTTGCCGGCTACAACACCAAAATAGCTCTATGCCCTTCGAAAGGTAAGTTGCCTTTTTGGGAAAAGTACCTAAAATTATTTTACATACCACCTGCTCGAAAATGAACCATTAGATGTCGTAGAACTTCAATTTAAAACGAGTCATTATTATCTTAACACAATCTCGAAGGCTATGGCAGGTCAATAATGTTATATGAAACTCTCTAGCGGTTAAAGTGATTTAAATTTGGAACGTCTTATTCGTATGAAAATTTCTCAACTGAGAACATTTGGACATCGTAAAGAGGTTTCATTTTGCAAAATCTAATATAACCTCCTTACATTGCACGGCAACAGAATCGTAAAAAATCCAAAGTCAGTAACAGGCGTCCTAAATGTTGATAATATTTTCAAAAAATAATCAATTTCAGAAATAATTTAGGCTCTAGCGAAATAGCTCAATGAGAATTGGGAACGGAAATTAAATTCTATTAACAACCGGTATGAATATTAAAGATTAGGTGCTCAACATTTAAGTTTATTAAGACCAAATATCAGAACCAGAATTTCAGGAAAGGGGCTTAAGTATTATCCAAATCGAAGTATGTATATATCTAGGTTCTTATATAAAACGAATACCTACCTTACAGAAGTAAAATGAGACAGAATAAAGCCAGTGCAAGATAAATGCAAGACATTTTTTAAGCCATCAATTAGTAATCTGGAAAATACAAATAATAGAAGACTCTATATTGCTAATTTAGGTTGTGTGAATCTTTTCGTCTAGATGGTAGGTAGGTACATCAATATGCAACTTTGCCAACTTTGGAAATCTGTGAACAAGACTACTTGCATTATTTTTAGATTGTGTACCTATAAACTTAACACTTCTCTTGTACCTATTAGGATGGTTACATAGATGCTGTCGCGTGATAAAACGTGATAAGTAGGTACGATAATAAATGCCCACAAACAATAGAACAATGATTTTCCCACCTATATACATATCACGATTCTCGGAAAAATATCTAAATACGCTTTACCAACTATACATCTATCATCTTAATATGCCTACATCCTTTTCGAGTTTGTTCTATCTTGACCCGCGGTCACATCACTTATTTAATCCTAAATAACCGGTGACTTCTGTTTAACATACTTAAAAGGATTTCATAAAACCTTAAATCACAACTTACATAGTAGTAAATAGTACTCGTACTTCGGTAGAGTTCGTGCGGTCATATCGAGAGTCATGTGGAACTGAAACTACTTTGTGTGCAAAGTGTTTTATTCGTCTTGTATGTTGACTTGTCGTGAAATAAGGTTTTATTAACAATTTCATCAAATCCCAAAAAGGCATTTAAATGAATTGGAATATCTATGAGCAATGCGCATTTCGATCACACACTGAAATATTGGTTTTCTGTCAGTAGTACCATTGATTAGTTCCATTGATGGTACTACTCACGTATGTATACTTCGCTAGTACCATCACTTAGGTAGCATAAGTTTATTCAAGGTAGGTAGGCAACTTTACATTGAACTCTATATTAGGTGATTGTGTGATTAATTACAATATGGATTGGGACAATATGGATAACATAACATAATTTTTTTATTTATGATTCGAAGCAGTGTAGATATGCAAGAATACCATTATGAACTTCGACGTACGCCGTTGCTTCCAATGGTGCGCTCCACTGAGTTTATACACTACTTCATTTTTGGTATTGTAATGTTTATAAATATAAAATGAGGGACTTAAAATAGCTCCGGTAAAGTTGTGAATAATTGGAAGTAAAAGAGTTTTTGATACTCCCAATGTAATGCAATATCCGCAATTCCGTTTCGTCATCTCTACGTTTATAGCTGTATGTATCTCTGCATTTGATTTGTCAAACACGAGCACCCAATTCCAATTGCAATGTTATTAATTTTGCATTCGAATTTCTATCATGTTTGATGTTATTATCGTGCGTGGCCGCCAATTTGCGTCAAAGTAAAATAAACAAACAAGTGCTCTAACCAACATTCAAATCAATATTAATTCACAAGTAAATGCGAGTAAGGAGAATCAATGTGTTTATTTCGGTATTTCCAGATATTTTGTTTTTATTTAGGTAGGTATTTATTGGATGTATTCGCGAATTTTTTTGGTGAATAAAAATAAGGAACGCACAAAAGGGAGCAAGGGGACTATAGAGTTCAACAAACAGACTGCTTCGCGGTCACTACGCTCGCGCAATATTTTCGCCCCAATTAATTTATATTATTTTTACTCGTACTTATTATACTACCTAGATAATAGTTCAAACCAAACCATCACACCAAATTAAATATAAAGGTTTATAAGAACTGAAACAAAAGTAAACATCATTACTCCCCTCTACTTTCATGAGGAGACACTTATTGAAAATATTTATGCCCACTCACTATTCTTTTTTATCATGGAAACTACGTGGTTTTCACACATTGAATGCACTCACGTTTATTTTCATAGTCATTACATAGCACAACTATAGTTTCGATTGCATTCGGCGATCTTTCTCAAGTTGAGGTGAGTGCTAGAGCGCTGAGCCGTCTCGCAATGCACTATTCTTATTTATATTATGCCAATAGTGACCAGCAACTAACATTGGAAAGCGCAACTACATTAGACATTTCTTTGATTAGCACTTTGATGACTAATCCAAAGTAGTCATACTATTTGAAAGGCAAACTTTCAAAAGAGAGTAAGAGAAAACACTAAGAACAGAAATATTGTCATGTGATCCACAAAAACGTTGTTGGTACCTACTTACTATAGATACCTATCTATACCTAGGTATATCGTTAAAATAAGGTTAGTGTTTGACCAAAGTTTTTGTTTTTTTATTATTGAGTCAAATATGTGAAAAGAAGTAGAGAGGGTAATTTATAAGTAGGTATAACTAACTTTTTTAAATTAAAATTCCATTTATTGAGAAATAAAAAATAATAATCGGCCAAGTACGAGTCGGACTCGCGCACGGAGGGTTCCGTACTGTATGGGCCCCCCTTAAATATTTATTTTATTTTAATTTTATTATTTATTATTGAAGGGAATATAAAACTAAATATTCTGTGAAAATTACAAGCATCTACCTGGTACCATTATTAATATAGAGCGAAAAACGTCTAAAAATTCAGGTTTGTTGTATGGGAGCCCCCCTTTAATATTTATTTTATTTTGTTTTTAGTATTTGTTGTTGTAGCGGTCTGTGAAAATGTCAGCTACCTAGCTATCATGGTTCATGAGATACAGCCCGGTGACAGACAGACAGACGGACAGACGGACAGACGGTCGAAGTCTTAGTAATAGGGTCCCGTTTTTCCCTTTGGGTACGGAACCCTAAAAATGAGCGTCGAGTTGACTATAGCAGGTGCCACGGTTGTGGCCACTGACCCGGTTGTGGCCATTTTGGTGTCAAAATTATTGCACAATTGCAAAATTATTGTAATTATAAACAATTTAACAACATAAATATCGTTTGTGTGAATCTCAAATGATTTAATTTTTTAAATATTATTTGAACGTTAATTTAACGTTCTAGTTAATCGTTAAAATTCAAAGTGGCCACAAATGATAATAAGATGGCCACCACCTGCCCTACCTCCTCCATTTTTTCGTCGGTCAAATACAATATTATATCTACCTACAGACGAAGGTCTACCCTACCTACCGTTACCTTCATAAATAATATAAAAAATATTACGAGTAATACCTAAGTTGGTTGTAGGTAAAAATACAATTTATTTTATTTTCTGTTCATGGTTATATTCTGTTCACCTTCTTACTATTATTAATTATTAATGAGATCAAAACAAATAAGCGTACACATACTTAACCCGGTACGTAATAATTATGTACGCTTAATTTATTTATTTATATCTGTGCGCAGGAAAAGTGCAAAGTCAGGTTATTACGTAAGAAAAACTTGCATACAGCATCACCTTTTTGGTAAAGTGGGTGACTAATGTCAAACTTGTCCGACGACTGGCCTAAGGTTGTATTTACAAACATTGCGGCACTCTCGTCGCCGGCCCGGGCGGCGCACATCTGGCCCTCACACCTCGCTGTGACACAGCCCTAGCCGAGAGAAAGGCGCTTTCCCGCACCTAGGCTCGCTCGGTGGACTAGGCACTCTCGTTTGTTTCGTTTTATTATCGTAACAACTGACATAATGATGGTTTCTCTTCTTATGTTCGACAGTAAAGCCTCTTTATGAATGTTTTCGGAAGTACTAATCAAAACCTTTGGGTCGCTAAATGATAAAGAAATTTTATTGACGGATGCTAAATGGCTTGTAAAGTATAACATCTCGGCGTATCAAAACTTTACATAGCTGAGTAGTGAATATCCTAATCTAACAGGTTATACAGCGCCTATAATGTGTTGGTTATGGCCAGAAACCGTAATTAAATAAAATATATGGAAGTAGGCCATAACTAAATTGTTTTGAAAAAAGAACGAATAACATACAGATATTACGACGTAGGTAATCCAAGGCTTAATAACAATACAAAATCCTGTAAGATATTTCGAGAACCAAACAGTCCATTTGCTCCGCTCCATTTAAAACACACCGCACGATTTTCACATAGGTATCCGTATTCAAAAGTAAGCTTTGTGGGAACAGACAGACATTACGTGCTTAACATTTTAGTAAAGCGAATAACGGATGTATGCATACCGGTGGAGGCTCCGAAGCGCTGCTGTACACTTCGGAGGGAGGGTACTCCGGTTTCATGGTGATGGTGGCCATCGAGTCCGGCTGGTGCTTCTCTTCCATCACAAGTTAAATGTTCACGTTAAATTAAAGGTAGTGATTGTCACGCGCAGTTTGGTTGACGTTCGAAATAGGAGTGCGCGCGAGTGAGCGGCGGCGGCTGGCGTAGGCGCAGGCGCAGCGTGGTGGGCTGGTGGGGTCGCCCGTCGCCGCGTCGCCCGCCCGCTCTCTTCGCGAAGGTGATTGTAGAGATGACACTCGATGTGCTTGTGCATTTGTGAAACCGGCGCAATAGAAACCGTTTATGGTTCTTATCTTAACAACTGTTTGTCTCTTTATTGGTCACTAAGTAATCCAAGTGATTTCGAAAAGATCTTCAGAAGTTTATGTTTTTTGTTGTACTGTACTGTATCAGCATTTTAATAGCCCACTGAAGGACGTAGGCCTCCCACGAAATTCGATTGGGCCATATACGCTACGAAAGCACAGTGCGGGTTGGTCGATTCAGATACGCCATCGAATTTCTTCCATGGTGGCAGGTAGCCTTACGATGTTTTTCTTCACCGTTTCTTGTACAGGGCGCGGCATATAAGTCTAGCGCTGAGCGAAGTGTGGAGGGGATGGCTGCGCATGAGTTTAGAGTATTGGGGTCAACATGCGCTGCCATCTCCTCCACAGTACCATCAGCGCTAGACTTACGTGCCGCTACTTGTATTCTGTACTAAACTTTGAATCCTGATTAGCCATAGGCTGAGTCCATGTAGGTATTCATGTCTGTACCTACTCCACTGTTTATTTTCATTATGAATTGTTGCATTCAAATGGACAGTCTGTCGCCGTGCGGATATAATAAAGTATATCAATGAATAGTTTAACGGTTGCTACCAAGAATTTACCTAAATAAAATAGAAAACCACTTCCCATTTTAATTTTTAACGCACTTTCTATTTCTAAGACCATTCAGATTTTCAGACTTGATTTAAGTACAATTACTAAGCCTGGAAACAATAAAAAATATCATTGCGGTAACCTTTTAGAAGCTGTAAAGACGGTATCCGCGCATATAGGTAAATAAGTACTAAGAAATTGTATTTATTATGGAGAGGTATTGATTGCAAAGGAAAAGGATTCAATTTTAAAAAGCTTAGTTCTCTAATATCATATACACGATCATCGACTTGGCATTTTTTATAATGGTTACGATACAATAGCACGCAATGAAAATGTCGGTTAAAATAGTATCTGACTGTCCCAGACTCATTTTTTGGGTTCCGCACAAAGGGTAAAAACAAGGCCCTATTACTAAGACTTCGTCTGTATGTCTGTCTGTGTGTCTGTCTGTCTGTCACCAGGCTGTATTTAATTAACCGTAATAGCTAGAACGTTGACATTTTCACTGATGACGTGACGCTATACCTAACAACAAAATAAATACAAAAAGTATTAAAAATATATTTAAAAGGGGCTCCCATACAACAAACCTGAATTTTTAGACGTTTTTCGCTCGATATTAATAACGGTGACAGGTAGATGCTTGAAATAATCACAGATTATTTAGTCAAATATGCACTTTGAAAATAAATTAATTAATAAGAATAAAATAAATATTTAAGGGGCCCGCTCCCATACATGTAACGTGTTTTTTTTTTTGCTTGATATTAATAACGGCAACAGCACGGATAGCATGGAAAAGGGACAAATTGTCTTTTCACACATTAGGTATATCACCACGAAAATGAAATAAAGTATGGATTGAAAATGACAACTCACATTAAAAGTTGATAAAATGGTATTCTCCCTCTGCCATGCTAAAATGCTGTGCAGGAAGAATCTTGAAATTTAAATGGCATATTCCTTTCAAAAAATAATAATAAATTAAATTAAAATATATTAAGGGGGGCTTCCATACGGTGCAGAACCCTTCGTGAGCGAGTCCGACTCGCACTTGGCCAAATACATACCAATTATTAGTACCTACTTACATCTCAACACACAAATCATGTAAAATGGTGTTATTTTCACTATTTTAACGCAATAACTCTATATTATTCTACTCTAAAAATTAGCTTTCTGGAGAGTTCAAAGAAAACTTTATTTTGTATAATTACCTATGAAATATAATATATTTATTATTCAATAGGTCCTACCAATCACTTAGTTTTGCAACATATTATTACTAGCGACCAGCCCCGGCTTTGCACAGGTGCAGGTATTATACATAAATAAACCTTCCTCCTGAATTACCTCCTCTATCTATTAACAAAAACGCATCAAAATCCGTTGCGTAGTTTTAAAGATATATAAGCATACATAGGGACAGATAGACAGGAAGCGACTTTGTTTTATACTATAAATTTGCCATCGTAATTTTAATAGCAATTTAAAATGTTCCTGTTTCTCTGTGACTATTTGCATTTGAAAGAGAGAACAATATTTTAAGTTGCTAACGATGGTGCCTTTAAAATTATTGGCCACAATATTTAGTTAGGTGCGTGCGGTTCGTGACTGACTGACTGAACTGACATGCTCTATATAACTATACAAATAAAGATGTTATGATCCTATACCTAAAGATATAGCATTTTTTACTGTTTATAGTACCTAAGTCATAAAATTAAGTCTTACAAATAAAAAGGTCTAGGATGCGACGAAATGCTTCGACAAGAGAAAGAATTTCCTTTTTAACAAGCTCGTCAGATCAGTAGGTATACCTTATTACCTACTATATACATATATTGTATATTCTTGGACTAATCGCGCACTAAAGTTCCGAGATAAATAAATACTCGTACCTTATGACATCAGTCTACCCGTGACCACGATCGATGCAACTCGGTCGAAACGTCGGGATGATGAGATATTTATTTATCTCGTAATTTTAGTGCGCGATTAGTCCCGTAGTAAATAGTAATAATGAGTTCGAATCGCCAAAGTTTATAAACAACAGTAAGTACCTACCCTCAGTGTAGGTACAACATTCGACTATAGCGCAAAGGTGCAAATCGTTACAAGTACCTACCGTAAACTTTGTAACAGTTTTAGAAGTTTTTGACGTGACAACGTCTTATAAATTGGTTTGCCGGGTGACACTTCAAGCTCACGCTCACACTTCATGCGCTCACAATGAGAGCGAGTGAGAGGCACTTACGTGCCTCTCACTCGCTCTCATTCGTCTCAAAGTCGTTGTCACGTAAAACTTTCGCCCGTATACCGACTTTACAGGCAAGCAATTTTTTGCAAATAACTTTTTTATATGTTGTTGCATTTCATAATTAAACACGTTTTTACCATCTTGGCGACATAATTAATCGATTTAGTATGTAAACGTTAACAAAAAAAGCTGTTTAATTGGTAGGGTAGGTACGATATTTTATCACGTTTTTCGGGCCGTATCCAAAATGTATTATCCTTTACCATAGTGGTGATCAAATAGGTTATATTGTCTTTGGATGTAATATTTCTGGGAAATATCGTCCTTCGTAATTGTCAATAGCATAATTGCCTTCATGGTATGTATCTATATGTGTATGACATTTTGGCACAAAGTTCCCCCGTGATGTAGTGATTTTTTACAAATGACGAAAACTCACTAAATATTTTAGCAATCAAAAACAATATTACTATATATTTGTCTTTTAGAAATTTAACACAAGAAAAACATACCCGTAGCGTCAACAGCGCTTAATTTTTCCTGGCAGAACAAAGTTTGCAGACCTCACAGAATTCCGCGAAAACTTGCTTGACAGTAAATTCATCACAGATAGAAAAAATACCCTAGACAAAGACTGTACTATGTTCGAAAACGTTCATAAGGTATGTTCATTTTAAAAAATCACATAAAAATAGCGTGCGAAATGAAATATTAAAAAAATAACTCATATTATGTTCTGAAAAGTGGTTGTCACAAAGTTTGACGTAAGGCACAAAGTAACCCCTGTTTATGGTAACGATTTGCACTTTAGCGCTATATATCTTTACCCTCACTACTTACGTATGAGATTATACTTAGGTACAGGTAACGGCACGTAAGTCTAGCGCTGAGGGTAGTGTGGAGGGGATGGCTGCGCATGTTGACCGCCATAATAAACCCATGCGCAGTCATCCCCTCCACACTTCGCTCAGCGCTACACTTATATGCCGCGACTTGTACGTAAACGAAGACTGTGGTAGGGTATGTGGCTCTATACAGTTTTGTACATAGACCATAGCGGAAAAATTACATAGGTAACAGAAATGTATGGAGCCAAGAAAATGAATTTTCCTTGTCTTATATCGAAGGTAGTAACTCATCGACTTCGCATTTTTTTGCAGTAAGTACCTAGTACCTAGGTACCTAGGTAGGTTTGTTAACGACTTATTCGCCCTCATTAGTAACGACATAAGTATTTCGCACTTCCACGCGCACCAGACATGGTGCTTACGAAAAGACAAAGTTTAACTTTGATCTAAATATTATTAATCGTAAAAATAATCAAAAACCTGCTTGAGCGTGTGCTAATAATGAAGCTACTTCATAATCATTATTATGATACCCCACATAGTATTATCATATTTCAAAATGTGTCCTAAACCTAATTTGGACCAACAAATTGATCCTAAACGCTTCCGTTTATTCATTTTAAGATTCGCATAGTGAAGAAAATTCGGAACTCAAAAAATATAGCGCTAGTCATCGAGCTATATTACTACGTACGTAGTAATATTTCCTCAAAGCGCTAAGTACCTATACTTACCTTCCTCGTGGAAAACTAACATCCTACTAGCGCATAGTAGGTGAGGCAACCTATATAAACATCCATGGAAAAAAATGCCTATGTGATTCCACGCCATACCTACCTATATCTACTAGGAGCCACACAAATCGGCGAATGGGAAGTTATGCGCAGAGCGCTGCGCAATAGCGAATCACGGCGAAGTGTCATCTGCGGCTAACTTCTCATCCGCAGATCTGTGTGGCGTTTTTACGCAATATATCAAAATTATCAAAGTTAATTGCGTACGCGACCGAAAGTGGAGTATTTTAGGTAGGTATTTGTATTGTACCTACTTACGTAAAAAAAATCTTGGCATGGTTCGTAGGTAAATATATATCTAATTATTGTACTAACCTGAAATAATTCGCAGATAAAATGACATCTCTGTAGTCTATTTTTGCGATCTCTCCTTAATTATGTAAAGAAACAATTAAACACGGTATTTATTTATTACAAAATTAAAATTTCCCGCTGTCAAGCCAGCAAAGCCACAGACCAGCCACGTGCCAGCCACAGACGGACATTTTTTTTTTCTTCAGCTAGGTACATGCTATTTCAGTTATTTATACCGAGACTCCATCCGTGATCCGTGGCATCCATGGCTATTTGCTGAAGTTACGTGGTAGTTTTAATCTAAGATACTCGGAGGATTTAGAGGAGGATAGATTCTCAAGCTTTAATAGGATTATGGGTTTGAACATGTCCTTTAAGATAGGCACCAAGTCTGCGGGACGCTTATTCCAAAACGCTTTGATTACATTGTTTCTTAAAATAAATAAATTCAAAGCATAGTTTGTACTCATCTGTTTGTACTACAAAATGAAAATGAATGAAAACTACAAACTTTGTAGTTGCCATCGCCTTACCGACGACGCGGTAAGGCCTTGGGCTTGGGCTTGAACGTAATTTTAACTCGGACCTATGAGTTTAAACCTTGAAGGATCTAGGATCTGGTAGCTATATCCTATAAGAAAAATGTAAACTGATTACAAGCTATGAAAGAAAAGTATGTATTTTAGTAAGAAGAAATGCATTTAGAACTTAATATCTAGGCAGCAAAATATTAACGAAAAAGCTTACCACTGACCTGAAAGACAGTGAACTCGGTAAAGTAACATTGATTGGAAAACGAAAGAAAAGCCTCGGAGTTTTGGCGGGAACACGCAAAAATCATGTCGCCTCATTGTTTTATTTTGTTAAACTTTTGTTTTTATCAGTGATTATTAGTAAAAACTAGTGGTATTTCGTTGATTATGAGCTGAAATAAATGCATGAGTGTAGGCAAGTGATATAATTTGACGTATCATGTAGTTTCGTGTTGTTTCCAAAACTCCAAAGACAAAAGTTAAGCATCCACTGCTTTACTGAGGTATGACTTGGACTATGTTTGGACTTGACTGCGACTTTATTGTACTATAACGTGACTACGACTGACTATTTTGATATATTATCAAAAATTATTATGAATACTTGACACTGGCAAATGCATGATAATGCGTCGCCAAAACATAAAAAAAGAAGAAGTAACATTGACAGCTGTCAGCTTCATTTATTGTCATTTGTCAAGCAAGTCAAATAAAAGGAGAGAAACATTCTCTTTGGAGAGAAAAAGCAAATAAATTTAATTTCAGGAAATTGGAAAAGGAATTTTACAGGAAAACATAAATTAATCTTGTTGCTTAAATAAAATGGCTACTTCAGGAAAAGGAACTTTTCAGCCGGTAATTACTTGCTTCACATTTTTATTTTAGGTTATATACATTTTTAAATTTCATATTAAAAATAGATGAAAACCCTGAAATACTGTTTCTATTTTCACTCAAAGCAGTTATATTTTTGCGTCACGCCTTAAAATAATAAAATTAACATTTGATTTCATCAGAAATACTACTTTTCGGCTCGAATGTGCTGCAGGTGTTCAGCTGCTAAAACCTTCATACTTGAATTGGAGAGGTATGCTTCATTCACTTTGCAAGTTATTTATTTTTTCAGGATTCTGATGTCCACATATCCTATGAAGACCAACAAAAGATCAATCGATTTGCTCGTCTCAATGCTAAAGTTGATGACTTCAAAGATGAACTCAAAGTGAAACAGAATGACGTTAAGAATCTGGAGGATGCAGTAGAAGAGCTGAGTTTAGCTGATGATTCTGAGAAAATACCTTATCTTGTTGGAGAAGTCTTCATATGCCAAAATCTTGAAGATACACTGGTAAAATATAAAAAATGAAACTTGCTTGATTCATAACTACAACAATTGTGAAGGCAATGTCGTAATTATAATTGCTAATTAGTCTATTTCTGTTTCTTTTTCACCTTAGGCATTCCATAAAGATAACACTTTACATTGCTATTAAATTAACAATGGCACCTTCATAATTAGGCCTATTATTGCTATAACATTTTAGGCTTTGCGTCTTTGCCAGATTTTTTTCTTTTGCCAAGGGACTGTAAATATTATTATTTTCTTTATTCAAGATTTCATACTACTATTGTGACTTCCTTACTTTATGAGGCTAATTACGCTAAATTATGAAGCTAAGCAAACTAATAAAAATAAATATTCCATTCCATGTTTTTAAAATTTGATCTCAATTTTCAGAAATCATTAGAAGAAGCAAAATCTAAAAAAGAAACGGAGATAGGTGATCTAGAATCTAAAATGGAAGAAATCAAATCACAAATGAGTGAACTAAAGGCACATTTATACGGAAAGTTTGGAAGCCACATCAACTTGGAAAATGAAGAAGAATAAAACAAGAATGCTTATTTTATTTAAATTGGTATTATAATGCTACAATTGTGTAATAATAAATGATACACAGCTATTTATCCTCTTAACTAACAATTGCACTAAAATAAATATTGGCAAATTCTTAGTTGTACCAAGCTGTCTGTTAAAATTAAAATACTAAAAATATTTAGGACTTCAGATTATGGCTCCATCACAGGAACAAAATATTTACTAATATACATAGAAAGTGTCATATAAAGAAACTCTTTGTACTTCGCAACAATTTTGGTTAGTATAAAATATGTGACATTGCTATTCAAAGTGGAATGCCATAGATTTTACAATACTGTATGTATCACTAGCAAACAAGCTTTTGTATCTTCTGCAGTAACCATTATTTTAACTAAAATAAATAACAAGATACACAAATCTGAATGGTTTTTCTTTATTCCTATTTATAAATAAAAATAATACCATGTAGTCATATCTTAGCCTCAGAAACCATTTCAAAGAGAGGTTGATTAATTATGCTATAATACAAACGATTTGTTGCCAGTTTCCTTCCCATATGAATATGAGTGCAGATGAAAACATGTCATGGTTGTGTTACATTAATTTTCTTTTTGCGAGCAGCACAGGACAGGACCAAAATCAATCACATTTTTACAGGCCATTTCAAAACTGTACTAAGAATAAAGCTAGCTTTTTTTTAATGAATGTATGTGGGATAGAAGTGATTAGCTAACTAACGAAGCAATAATATTCCAAATGGTGACTCGCGCTGAATTATTAGGACCATAGACAGGATTACACAGCTTGCAGCTTACTTCACTTCACTTACTTCGCCGCCAAGAAGGGTGATTCGCCTTATGCTTCTGATATAGAGTCCTTATGGTGCGTCCTCACTCTCCACGAGGCGACACGAGCACCGCTTCTGTAGCTAACTTCATATCGCCGACTTGTATTATGTATACTTGTATACAATGTGAAGTTAGTTACAGCTGCGGTGCTTGTGTCGCCTCGTGGAGAGTGTGGCGGCACCATTAGTCTGAACACACGCGTGACACCGTCATATAATCACTCTGATACTTACTAAAAAAATTATATTATGATAATTAAGTACAACGTTTTTGTTTAAAACATTACAACAATAGTGTAAATTTTCATTTATGCATTGAAATCACATACATTTTAGTGTATTTAATACTAAAAATCACATTGAATGTGCTTTTTCACACAACCAACAAATACAAAGAAATAATCACAATAACTTAAATACTTGTACATCTTTGGCGTGTCTAAACAAATGGGCTTACATTATTCTACGTCCATTGATTATTTCACGTTGTTTTAATAAATATACTGAGAAGTATTAGGTATATCATTTTATAACTGTAGCATATAGTCCGGGAGGCAAGCGCAAAAAGTGCAACTACTTTCTGAAAGCTTAAATTATTATTTATCTACCCGTACACCAATTTTCAGCTTTTAGAAGTAGTTGCACGATTTTTTTTTTTTAATTCATACGGATATCCCCGCCAAACGCTAATCATCTCAGCTTACTGACTCCGGGGTATTGTTGTACACCACCATGACAATGTAATACTTAAAATTCAGCTTTTAGAAAGTAGTTTCATTTTTTGCGCTTACCTCCCGGGTGTATTGTCTTTACTATATTTTGACTTAAGAAATGAATAAGTAACCAATTTAATATTGGATACGCTACGTACGAGTAAATACTCGTCATTTCTTAAGTCAAAATATAGTAAAGACAATTCATGAATGCCTCCAAAATTCAAGTATAAAATACATCATATTTTTAACGCCGTATTCTACATCATGTTAGATCGTAGGGGTCTATTCACCACTAGGTATGCGTCTATTTGTGTATAAAATAAGGAACAATGGATTAGCAAATCTACTTTTGCACATTAAATTTGCAAATGTGACTTGTGCTAAAACACTTAAAATAATACTATCACATTCCTTGACTAAACAATGAATTATATTACATTGCATATTATGTCACAATTTACTAATACGTAATTATAATAATCGTTTTGTCGCACTGAAATAGACTGTTCCGTTTATAATAAACAAGTTTGATACATCGCAAATATTCTGGACACTTAGGTAATCGAAATTTTCTAAATATTCCTTCCTATAGCCATTCTTCGGGCAATGTCACACCCTGTTTATATTGAATTTAAATGACAAAGATAAACCTTGTCAAAGTTTGGAAGTGAGGATCGTGACGACACCTCTCTCACAGAAGTCAATACATTTGTATGGCATTTGTGACGTCACGCTGAACTATAATGAGCTATATCTTTATCAATTTTTGTTTAATAACTTAACAAACGTAACGAAAAAATACGTGTCTAATATTTTTTGATAATCTATCTGACGGACTAATTATATTTTTGAGTCGTCATGCCTATTCTGCCGTATCTGCCACTACCTGTCCTTGTTCTTCTCTTGTTTCATTTGTTAGACTTCTGCTATATGTCGAATCAAACAACTTGGCAGTTTTGACGGTAGCTACAAGCTACTCAAAACCCAATCCTGACTGAAGCTCACATAAGTTGGGCGAGGATCGAGTTTCGCGCAGGTTGTAGCTATCTTCACAGCCGTCAAGAACTTTGATTTGGCCTATAATATCGGTATTACTACAGCCACTGGTGCTTATAGTCTGACCGTTTAACTTAGTTCTCGCCTGCGCGGTACAGGGGCGCGGGGGTAGACGACAAAGGGGACTGAGACCGGTGCGGGCGGCGGGTCCCTGCCGCCCGCACCGGTCTCAGTCCCCCTCCTTGGCTCCATAGTATAAGTTGTTCATAACTATGGTCTTAATCACTCCTTTTGGCTTAGTACAGAGTAAGCAGATAACCCTGTATTATTCCTGTTGCAATCCAATGCTGGACCCTTCGAGCAAATATCTACAAAGCCACAGTCACTAAGTGAAAGTAGTAATAAAATGTCCGAGCGCCGTCATACATATCGACTTAGATATTGACATTAAATCATTCACAATGACCCGTTTTCTCGGATCGCGACGTTATGTCACCTAATTAGTGCTTATAAGCGAGCACTTTGGCGTCGCGCGGCATTGTATTCCGCTTGCAATCGCCTTACGACTAACTAAAAACCTGCCCACTACGTAGTTTGGGCAGAGTTTTGGTTCGGACACTTTTTTTGCACGATTGTGACTCTAATAGATATTTGCTCGAAGGCTGGACCGCAACAATGCAACCGATTCATTATACAAATCTCCCACTGAGTGATTTTAAAAATTTTCCTATCTAAAACTGCGTGAAAGAGACAGCTGTGACCCGCTGGACGGTCACAGCTGTCTCTTTCACGCAGTGATCAGTGAGAGAGCAGCGTGTCAGAGTAATTAAACTAGTATAAACGTCGTGTGATATTCATATAACCCTCTGCAGGCTGTTGTGCGAGTTGGACAGCGAGCCGGTCTGCAGGCTCTCCTCGTCGTCCGTCTCTCTGTCGTTGGATATCCTGATCGCCTGGTACCACTGGTTCGTGAGATCCGTCATTTGACTCTTGCAGTCCTTCAACTCCTGAAAATTCAAAGCAACAATATAAGAATTGGTCTTATGTTTTTTTTTTTTAAATTTGTTTTGATATGTATTGTACTGTACTATATCAGCCTTTTAATAGTTCACTGCAGGACGTAGGCCTACCCATGAAGGGTAATTGGGTCATATTCACCACGCTGGCCCAGTGCATTTCATTTCATTTCATTTCATTTATTTCTCAACATAGATACAATTATGTATACTTGTGAATGTCCAACAAAATACATTAAATATTACAATTGAAATTAAAACTTATAGTTAATTATAAAATTACATTGAAACAGGAATTAAAAAATGTGAGAATATAAGTACAAAAACAAATGTCCAATTACAATTGAATTTAGAATGAGTGCGGGTTGGTGGATTCACATACGCCATCGAATTTCTTCCACGGACATATGCAGGTTGCCTCACGATGTTTCCCTTCACCGAAAAGCCAGTGGTGTTAAATTGTACACAAATTCCAAAGAACTCATTGGTCAACTCACGACCTCACGATTGTAAGGTGGGCATCACTACCACTAGTCCACTAGTTTGATATGTAAAGATCTAGTTATACTACATTAAATCTAATCATTAGGACTTTTACTGTGGGCCTTATGAATAAGCTCAAGGCAACGCGCTATGGAGAGGGGTATTCTCGGAGTCTCTCTGCGAGATCGAATCAGTAATGAGGAGATTCGCAGACGAACCAAAGTTAGCGACATAGCCCAACGAATTAGTAAGTTGAAATGGCAATGGGCAGGGCACATAGCTCGGAGAACTGATGACCGATGGGGCAGTAAAGTACTCGAATGGAGACCACGTAGAACGTCCAGCAACTCGGTGGACCGACGCAGGAACGCGCTGGATGCAGGCCGCTTCCAACACAACCGCAACCTTTCAAAACCATCCATAGTTTCCTGAAGGGTAGGTATAGTGAACTACTCGAAACCACTTTTACATCCAGGCCAACAAAACCACCGTAGACCAGTATAATCGAATGAAAGTAAGTTCGTATAGCCCTGGTGTCAGAGTTTTAAGGCCGCCTGAAGGCCTAATATAATCGATTAATGATTACAGATGGAGCTTCTTACCTGATGCGTAAATCTTCTAGTAAAGAATGGTATCAAATATTTCATGTCAAGTCGCACGAAGCCTTTAAGTCGCGTGGCGTGCGAGTAGTTCACCTGGAATAACATTCAGTCAATTAAACCATTTTATCAATAGGTATGGCACGTAGAACCCTGGAACCGGAGTGTTATACAAAAGAAATGTTTACAACATGTGTATAACAATATATAATAATGTACCTAATGAAATATACCGCGTGACGTCACGAGTGCACTACAAAGGTGCAGACGTCGCACTAGTGACGTCACGAGTCCCCACTTTCAAACTTTTACAAGGTTTATCTTTGTCATTTATTGTTTGACTGACAAAAGAAAAAATACGTGTCCGATATGTTTTAATAATCTTACTTACGGACTAATTATAATAATGGTTTTTGTACCCAGTCATCACGCCTTTCTGTAGTAAGTAGTATATTATATCTGTGTTCATAAATTGTTCAGCCTTGAGCAACATTATGCCGTAAAATGTACCTTGTACCTTCACTTCATAATGACATCACATTGGCCTTGATAACACTGAGTAACGAATCGATATCGAAAGTGCGCGAATGCAGTCAAGTAATAATAAAAAAATTAAGTACCAATTGTAGAGGATCAAAATGCAGTTTTCATCATACTTATATTCTTTAAAATAATCGGCCAAGTAAGAGTCAGACTAGCGCACGGAGGGTTCCGTACTGTATGGGAGCCCCCCTTAAATATTTATTTTATTTTAATTTTATTATTTATTATTGAAGGGAATATAAAACTAAATATTCTGTGAAAATTTCAAGCATCTACCTGGTACCATTATTAATATAGAGCGAAAAAGGTCAAAAAAATCAGGTTTGTTGTATGGGAGCCCTTAAACATTTATTTTATTTTGTTTTTAGTATTTGTTGTTATAGCGGCAACCGAAATACATCATCTGTGAAAATTTCAGCTGCCTAGCTATCATGGTTCATGAGATACAGCCCGGTGACAGACGGACAGACAGACAGACAGACGGACAGACGGACATCGAAGTCTTAGTAATAGGGTCCCGTTTTTCCCTTTGGGTACGGAACCCTAAAAACGCAAATCATTCGCCTGTCCGCATGTTTAGCGTTGGTCTACTGTTACTGTACTGTACCGGCCTTTAAATAGTCCACTACTGAACATAGGCTTACATATAAAGGACGACTGGGCGATATTTACCACGTTGGCACGTATTGTTGCCCCACGTTGTGTTCCTTCACCGAAAAGCAAGTGGTGCGTAAATCCGTACATAAATTCCAAAAAAAACTCATTGGTATGGGGTCAGAGTTAAACTACTGACTAACTTATACTTCAGTCCAACAATTTAACACTATGTGTACCAATACAAATGCTTCGAGATAAAAGCAATCATCTTTATCTATTGGCTAGATAACGATGTTAGGTCTGTAAATCCAGCAGTTTCGCCAGATATCCTTAATCTAGAAACAAATAGTACTTTCAAGAAGTATCAATAACGTACTTCAATGATTAGCGGATTCCATCGCACAGATTTAACGTCATTGCAATTGTATAATTTTTCTTCAAAGGCATTTCGTAATAACAAGGGAAAACACTTTGTCACAAAGGTATTCTGTAATATCTAGTTCTAACTTAACTAAACGCGTTCTCCCTAAAATCGGGTTATAACGGTGCCTACTCTAGGCCGACCGCTTAACGCGCGTACCGCCTGCGCGGTAAAAAGGGAGCGGGGGGAGATGTTGTGAGAGGCTTTAAAAAAGGGGTACGACGGTAAGACGCTATGAAAACTGCGCTTTTGTGATTATTTTTTTACCAAAAAGAACAGTGAGGGCCCAAGACGCAACTGCAGGACTGGATTATTCCAGTCTGTCCCCCCAGATTCGATAGTAGATAGGAACGTACCTCGAGCTCTTCCTCGGTGATTTCGGAGAGATGTTCGGAGTCGATGGCCTGCCCCCACTCCTTGGTCTTCGATAAACTCACTTCCTTCGGCTTGCGGAGCGACCGCGACCGCTTCTTCTTATTCGCCTGGAGTGCAAACAGTGGCATTTAAAATACAAAATAATTATTTACCTTCAAAATATACAAAAGACATGTTAATAATAGTACACTAGGGCTAGCCTGTATCACGGGAGTATGTGGCTGATTACTATTATGGCAGAGGACTTCTACTATTCAGACTACGTCATTACAAATTCTTTGGTATTAAATTTGTGAGTAGGTACCTTTTATTGTATAATAAACTAAAGAGAACTCAAAAATTATTTCTCAGATAATAAATAATCATCATCGTATCAGTCGAAGATGTCCACGACTAGACACAGACATCAATATACCTACACTTCAAACCCTCGCCACAGCGCTTTCACGATCTCTCTCTATTATTACTTAAAACTCGTGTTCACATTTTTTTAATCACCAATGGCATAGTAAGCTATGCGCTAATTAAACACCAAATACAATGAAACATACCCTCAGGAATTTCAACAGTGGCATAGTGGAGCCGCCGAAGAAGAGTGTGGTGAACAGAACGATGATGAGCGTGGTCGTGATGATCACGTGCCGCGTCTCGTCCGAGAAACCCAGGTGGAGGGACAGTGCGTACGAAATGGCGCCTCGTAAACCTACAATCAAAACAAACTCCATTTTAACCGACTTCAAACTAATTATTTTTCGCAAAAAAAAATGCCAAAACCGCCTTCCATCGTGTACAAAATTCGAATATTTCGCTAGAATTGTTTACATTATAGCTGATTTTTCAAAAACGGCTTAGCCGATTTTTGTAAAATTTAAATGGGACCATCACAAGAGTATATCCTTTCGAACTAATAAATAATTTTTCGATTCGGTTCACAATTGGAGCAATTATCAATGAACATACACAACAGTAATATACCTAATTAAAAAACCCCCGACACAAAAATATTTGACAACAAACTTTCAATTGACAACCATTTTGGGCACATTTGTAGAATTTTGGTTCTTCCATCCCCACTTTAACCCACCATAACTCTTAAACGGCTCAATCGATTTTTATAAAACATAGCTAAGAACACTCTCGTTAAGTCTCCTTTCATCCAAAAAAAACTAAACTGAAATCGGTTCAGTGGTTCGGGCGCTATGATGCCACAGACAGACACACTGACAAACAGACACGTCAAACTTATAACACCCCTCTTTTTCGTCGGGGGTTAAAAATAAAAATAAACATAAAAAAAAATATATAAAAATACAGACGAACATAGTACCTCATCCTTTTTGTAAGTCGGTTAAAAGGGAGGTCTCATTTCGACTGTCTTTTTTTGTGAAAGTATGTATGTTATGCGATCATTTCGCCAATTATGAACCGTTTTGATGTTTTTTTTGGTAGATCATAGAGAAACATATTATTTACGTAAAGAAGTATGAAATAATCCACAACTTTGATGATACTTTTAACTAAATTAATGAAATAGTTCAAAATTGTATAATTTGCTTGCCTGATATTTGTAATTATTCTTAAGTGATTAGAGATAAGTTATTTTTAAGCTCAAAAACGTTTTGGTTTTTTAACTGTAAGTTTTTGAATGTTGTAATAGAATAAAATAAAATAAACTGTAACAAAAAGGTTTATGGCGGATTTAGGGATTTGCCGCCAGTTGGCTGTTGAAATTTGCCCCCATCTCGTAATTTGCCGCCGAAAATTTGCAGCTCCAGGCTTCAGCCTGCTCAGCCTGCTGGTCAATTCGCTACTGAATAGTATCGAACCACCCATCAGCCATAAGATGTCCACTGCTGACATAGGCCTGCCATAGGGACATCATATAAGTAACAGCATTCGAAACAGAGTGAATCGAAAACCACCTTCGTCACGCAGTCAGTTTTAAGTGCAATTAGTGTGTATGAAATTGTTCCATCACGGAACAAATATACCTACCTTTTATCGGGGTTTCTTATCAGATCTCGGCATTATAATATAGAGTTTATTATTAAACCGTAAATGTTATGATTGTTATCGCCGCGCCGTTCAAATTAGATTTTCCACTGAAATACTGATTCTGCGCGATAATTATCAAGCGAAAATGTTAATTAGTAAAAAAAAATCATAGAGGTTGTTTGCTGATTAGCTTCATCCATTAGCGTAGCTTGTTGGGGGGCCCAGTACTGCCCAGAATACTCGGTGCTCCATCGTAGAAAAATTTAAAAACTGTCACTGGTCTCCAAACTATGGTCACTCCAGGATGAGCAATCAGCCTATGCTATAATAATCTGCCAAGTACGAGTCGGACTCGCACACGAAGGGTTCCGTACTGTTTGGGAGCTCCCCTAAAATATTTTTTTAATTTAATTACTCGTATTTATTATTAACTAGACGACCCGCCCCGGCTTCGCACAGGTGTATTATACATATAAACCTTCCTCTTGAATCACTCTATCCATTAAAAAAACCCGCATCAAAATCCGTTGCGTAGTTTTAAAGATTTAAGCATACAGACAAACAAACAAACAAAAATAGCGACTTTATTTTATACTATGTAAGGAAGTAAGCATGCAGTTAAATATTATGTAAATATTTCAAGCATCTACTTGTTACCATTAATGATATCGAGCGAAAAACGGCTAAAAACTTAGATTTGTTGAGCCCCCCTTAAATATTATTTTTATTCTATTATTTGTTGTTATAGCAGCAAAAGAAATACATCATCTGTGAAAATTTCAGCTTTCTAGCTATAGCGGATCATGAGATACAGCCTGGAGACAGACAGACGGACAGCGGAGTCTTAGTAATAGGGTCCCGTTTTTACCCTTTGGGTACAGAACCCTAAAAACTGTCACTGGTCTCCAAACTATGGTGACCCCAGGATGAGCAATCAGGGAGCCGACCCGTGCTTGAAAAAAATCTTGCCTACGCTATAATAAAGTTTAACCGGGAGACTAGCCTTGGAGTGATTAACCCTGGGATGTTCCGTCTATGCGCGTCTTGGTCGGGATTGCGGCTAGCAGACATACGACAAATGTATAAATTCATACCACTGAACCACATGATAAACATCATCTTCTTGGTGATCTTGTGTTCGCGGAATTTGTTGCAGAGCAGCGCAAGCGGGAAAATGTTGGCGGCGCGGCCCGCCAGGCACAGCACGATGCTCCACACCACCAGCGCGGGCTCCACGCGGTGACGGAAACTACGGGAAACAATTCAAATATAGGCTTCTTGACTACAAAAATAAGATTATATACGGTAGAGCCTCGATTAACCGGACTTATTCATTTTCGTGGAGCATTCGGATGATCGAAAATCCGAATAATCGAATGAATGAAAAAATCAGATTGTTTTATTTTTGAAGTAAAACTTCTAATGCGACTTCCAACAAGGTTGCGTTAAAAGTTTAACGCTTCCATGGAGGAGGTATGAAAGCACTGTTGCGTCGAAGTTTCACTTCTTCCGCGCGGAGGGACTCCACTTGCATTTTTTTAGTTAAGTTAGGACTTTTTTATACATCATTAATATTTATTTAACCTTGAAAATCGATAGCACTTAGCTTATGCTGAGATTTTTTTAAGTTTAGAGATCGCGTGACGACACAGCGCGCAGCGGAGTACACCTAGAGCGAAGAGCAGAGAAAAAACGAGGCGCGGGCTGGTTATGAAATTTCGGACTTCTCCGTCTATGTAATGGTTCAACTTGAAAAATATATTTTGTTGATCGCGGGTAGTGGTCCGGATAACCGCGAATCCGTATAACTGCGGGCCGGATAATTGAGGTTCCACTGTAGTTCGTCAAAAAGATTATCAAAAAATATTAGACACGTATTTTTTCTTTTGTCAAATTAACATAAAATTATGAAGATATAGCCCGATAAAGTTCCGCGTGACGGACGTCACTAGTGTACTACAAATATAACGCACTAGTGACGTCACGCGCCCCCACTCCGAAACTTTGACAAGGTTTATCTATGTAATTTTTTGTTTCATTGACAAAAGAAAAAATGTGTCTAATTTTTTTGTAAAAGCGGACTAATTGTGGGGACATCTTACACATCTGATCCTGATCTATCTGATCTGACCCCAAACAAAGCATAGCTTGTGATATGGCTGCCAGAGACTGATATACTACATATACTAATGGACTAATTATAATAATGATTTTTATCCCCAGTAAACATGCCTATTTATACATTAGTAGAGCTCATAGCGTAGTTTGACCAGGTGTTTGCTCATAGCTGTCATCAAGGTTAAGCAACGTTCGGCACGGTAAGTCTTCTGATGGGTGACCGCGTGTGGCATTTACAACTGAGCGCTACCGTGGCTATCGGATATCGGATGACACGTTAAATTTTATTCTAAAGAAATAAAATCATCATAAAGACAAGTACAAAATATGTTAGAATATTTTTGAATACAGAATAATAAAAATATCTTAAAAACTCAAACAACTTACATTTACAAATGATTATGCTTACAAATGAAAAATTCAGACAAGATTATCTACTGAAATTATTTGAACAGGTGAAAATCAGGTAAATGTGTTACATTAGTGCCTTTTACGACTATAATGTCTCATGGTCATAAACAAATGTACTTACCTACTCGTTATAACAGTACAGATAGTATTACTTGATATTCTATGAATTTTGCATTTAATTATCAGAATATTATAATTTAACAATCGGGGTTGGAGAGATGTGTCAAAATATATAAACTTCCGCATTCCTCATTTAAATATATGAGAAAGTTAGATACAATAATTTCATGAGATAAACCATAAGTTTCCCCGAATATTAATGATTCTTACCTAAATATAGCAAGACCCAGATAAGCAAACACGCAGGTTTCAGCAATGAAGGCAAGTGTCCTCATGGTTTGCTGCATGGTGACTTGTGTCACTGTTGACAGGTTAAAGTGGGTGTAGTGCGACATCACTATACCACAAAATAGTATCGCCATGATCCCTGAAAAAGAAAACGCAATGCATTTTACTGTAAAATATACACATCTCCAGTAGATGTGTATATTTATTGGTACAAGTATTTTAAAATATCGGCAATAATAGCTTTATCTTTACTTCTTTTAATTTTTATATGTTTTAAAGGTATATAAAGTAGGTATATAAAGTAGGTATATATAGTAGGTAAGTACCCTAATATCAGGTCATTAATAAGACAATAAATGCACTTTAAAGGGATTATTAGAACCTAGCTTGTATTTCCTTAAACAATACTAGCGACTCGCCTCTGCTTCGCACAGGTGTATTATACATATAAACTTTCATTGAATTACCCTATCAATTAAAAAAACCTCATCAAAATCCATTGTGTGGTTTTAAAGATATAAGCATACATAGGGACAGACAGACAGCAGGAAGCGACTTTGTTTTATACTATGTAGTGATCTTACAAATAGCTTTACTCATATAGATCATAATTCATTGGCATGCCAGGAGATAAGATATTTAGTCACAGTTAAAATAGATTTTGTTTCTACTGCTATCTTAATAATTAGATTGAATTGCTTTCAGTCAATGTCCTAATCCAACTGCCACATTTCATTTAATAGGGAATTAACTAGTTTTTCCATTCATAACAAACATAATGATTACTTAAGAATTTACTACTTTGCCAATTTAGTAGGCGCAATTACGACATGTGCAGTTGGTTGGCGTTTTTACGGTCATGGGCAAACAGGTCAACATTCATTTAATAATTATTATGTGTCTGTCAATGACTATTGCAACATAGTTGTATTTTAAACTGGTTAATATGTTTTAGAACTAAGTAAGAAAGTTAATTTACCTGATAAATGTATTCCTTCAGCTAACACATAGGGAGCATATGTAAACACCAACATCATTCCAAATTCAAGTGATGGATTCTTCCTCAAGTCAACATGCTTCAAAAGTAATGCACTCACTAGTGCAAACAGGACTCCAATGCCAGCAGAGGCAAAGAACATCAGCCAGAAACGGTTGATAGCAGACAATATTGCTTCTCCGGTGGACATGACGGGATCGGTGGAGTCCAGCACGGCCGTCGTGAGGACAATAGCAACCGCATCATTCAATATGCTCTCCCCAAACACCAACATGTTCAATACTGGGTCCACATCCAGAGCATGGAAGATAGCAACCGTGGCTACGGGATCTACTGCTGATATCAATGAACCGAAGGCAAATGACTCCACAAAGCTCAACTTATACACAACTTGGGCCAAACCCAACAAATATATCCCGGCACCAATAACAAATGCTGATATTGCCGTCCCTACAATCGCAAATAGCAGTATCGATACAATGTTTTGAAAGAAGTTGCCCTTGTGAAGATTGTATCCAGATTCAAATATGATGGGCGGTAAAAGTACTAAAAAAAATGCTGTTGGTGAGAAGGCTTCCTCTTTTTTCCAATTGGCAATATTTTTTATGGACATTAGATTGATTATCATGCCGATGAGAGCGCCTAAAAATACAATCACAACACTTTCAGGAAGGTACGAGAATCCAGTCTGCAGCATAAGATGTATGAGCAGTATTCCCAGAGCTAATATACACAGGACGAAGAAAATGGACATTGAACTGTTATGTTCATCTTCAGCTGAGCTTTTTTCAGGTAGTGGAGCGGCGTCAGAGGGGCTGACGGAGGCATTGGGCGCCGCCGACGAGGAGAGATTCACTTGAGCGACAGCCAGCACCGAGTCGGCCGACTGCCCGATTTCGTACACCACCTTAGAACTCTCCGTCGAAGAGCCCACGGTACTATCAGCCGTTGCACTTGCTTCACTTGAGCTAGATATGTTCACCTCACCATCTCTTTTCGACCTTGATAACACTTGCTGTTCATTTTCTTTCCCGTCGCTTTTCATCTCTCGTTTTAGGAATGTATCGGTAAAAGGACTGTATTTACTTTGGATTTCAGTAGAATTTTTTACATTAGAATATGCTGCTTTATAATGCAAGCCAAATGATAAGTTTATTGCACTCATCATAATAGTCCCATAAATAAATTTCACATTGCAAAACATTGTCACGATTAAAACCTGTACTCCAAATATCACAGATTAGTGTGCAATGTTAGAAAAGTAAAATAATCAATGGAATTAATAACAACACTTAGCTCATAGACTGAAAGCACAGACAGTGTGACCAGATTAAATTACAGAAAAATACTGAAGCACCTCAAAAATATACTTTTCGGTATATTTCAATTTTTTACCAAAAGTCCCTCGTAAATTGGGTACTAGTACTAGGGTGCCAGCGCACCCTTTTAATTACCCAAATGTCATCATCATCCTGTAATCGCCCACTGCTGAAGTGAGTGCTCTTCCTACCCAAATAATGTACTCAAAAAAATCCTTTTTACAATAATTTCATCTAAATATACTCAAAAGTACCTTTCACAACACTTTTTTTCCAAAATATACTCAAAAATACCAACCTCCGCAAATATACCTACAAAAATACCGCTGTTCGAAAAAGTTATTACAATATACTGAAAAAGCATTAAAATACTGATTCTGGTCACACTGAGCACAGAGCTATATTTTATTGGTTTGTGGCTATACCCTTTATTATTACACTCTGTGGAGCTATCTGTGCTGTGAGCTGTAACTTGAAAGTCTCTGAAGATTACTGACCAAGATAATTTAACATTTTAACCAACCACTACGTTTAATTACTTAAATACTAAAGGAGGAGAACCTCCTAGTAATATTGTTCTGTGAGGAGAACTGAAACTTGGCTGAAAGTGAATCTGAAATCTGACTGAATGGCCAACACAGAGATATCAGAGGGATAATATAATTGATCAAAAAAATCTGAAGGAGATGCATCGGTTTAATATGGCACGAGTTAGAAAGAGATGGCTGTTGTCGGATTTTTAGACAAGGAACGTTAAATGCCACAAAATGTATTTTTGTGTTTGAGAATGTGTCTGACGTTTTTTACTGTACATGCTAATGCGCTTGTATCATCGCAACGCAACCTCAAGTCGATATCTTTGCTGACAAATACACCACATTCACGAAAAACTCGCTTGTATTTAGTGAAAATCTGTGCTAAAACATCAATGCATTTTGCGCAAATTTTTTCTTAAACTTTTACTATTTAAAAAACAACTTAAATTATTAGAATTTCAAAAATTGTGTTCATAGACTGCATATACAATATCTCCTAAGTTTATAAATTGTTTATGTTTTTGGAATTCCAATAATTGTGTTTCCTATATTACGTAGATAGTTCTTAAGCTTATATATTGTTTAGATTATGAATTTATATTTGATTCCTATATTGTGTAGACTATTAGAATTTCTTTATTTGATTTTCTATATTGCTTAGATTATATTTGTGTTCCTACATAGCTTAGACCAAAGTTCTTATATTGTTTAGACCAAAGTTACTATATTGATTAGACTATTTCATAAGTTTTATACATTGTGGAGATTATTAGAATTTATAGATATTTGAATTCCTATATTGCTTAGATTATAAGTAACGATAAGATAAGTAACGCAATGGTTATAACTGTAATGTTATTTTTCTATAGGCAAATAAATAAATAAATAAATCAACAAAAAATTACGAGAAAAACTGTGTTTTTACTATTTTTACATCTTAAAAAATGCCTGAGATATTAACGATCAAAGTGCGTATTTCCGGCCGAAGGTATTTAAAAACGCGGGCCAGCGCTCACTAGCCGCTGACGTCACAGCCTGAGTCACTCAACAGTCGCGCTCTCGTTCGCACGGCGCTGTGCAGTAAACAAAATTATAAAGTTCTCTGTGGTAAACATTAAAAAAAAATACTGCATAAACTTCTCGTCGTTATTCCATCTGTTATTTAAACACATCTGTGATGGCCAAGCCAATAGGGCTGCGTTTCAAAACATTTAGCTGTTTGTCGAGTGAATTTTACCGGATGAATTTTGGTTTCGGAACTAGGCTCAAGCGGGTGAAAATCACACGGAGTGAATTATGTTTTGGAACGATCTTGGCTAAAAAGAGTTGCCTAAGCGCTACCATTTATGCAATAAATATTATTTTTCTTTCCTTACCGTTACTTTTTTGACATGGTTGATTTTTTGTTTTTAACTATGTGGGTCATCATTTCCTAAAATGGTATATATATTTACAGTAAAAATTCTTCTGTAAATAGGTACTTCTTATGGATAACGTCTTTTTTCTAGGATAATGTTACTTTTCGATCTGTCGTACGTTTAAATCGCACAAAAGCTCTGGTAGCACCTGCAATAGCCTCGATCGGCGCGCGAAATTTAATTTTTCTTAGGTTTTATGTCATGTGGAGATATATTACAGTATGTTCACAGTTGTTTTGCCTCTGATATTTGTCACTGTCTCTGTCTAGTCATTACACACTTTTAGAGGTTAGAAAGAGACATAGTGACGGGTGTCACAGGGGAAGTACCTGTGAACTGACTGTACTCATGTTAAGTTTACGAATATGAAGACTCATTGGTGTGACAATAAGTAGTTTTGACGTAGTACATACATAAAAAAACCGAAATAGCAGTCTGTACACAAAACTGTACTACGCTGATAATTTATAGTTGAAGAGAATTTAAATTTCGCGCGCCGATCGAGGATATAGGTTCAAAAAAGATCTTTAATTAACAACAGCATCAACTTTTATGTAATAACTTGTTTCATCTCTATCTAATATGCATATAATATTTTGCCGTTGCAGAACAGCTAATTAGGTGTGGATTGGAATTAATCACGAATTTGAATTAATTTTTCATCAACCACTTGTTTTCAAATAACTTCTCTCTTCGCGTCAGTTTTGACAGCCGAGTGAAATTCAACTCTGATTTTACCAGGGTGAATTTTTCAACTGTCAGGTGGAATTTCACTCTGTCGCAGGCGTTCCAAAACACTAGAGTAAAATTCACCGTTGCGTTTCGGAACCAGCATCGAGCAAATTTCACCCTTTACCGAGTAAATTTTGCCTGTTTTGGAACGCACCCTAGATGAATTATAATTGACACTTGACATGACAGTGACAGCAAAGATTTTTTTTTAGTATTTATAGTCCGACTGTTGGCAGTAGCGCCAGCAGTGTCCAGGTTGGGCCCATATGTGGATCTTGTAGACGCGAGGATAAATAAAATACAATAATTTAAGTAGAAAATATAGATGGTATATTTTCTGGATTCGTACACCACAACTGTGAGAAAAATAACAAAAGACTACACAAACGATTAATTTGAAATAAGAACACCTTCTATTAAAGAGTCTCATATCTAGCAAAGCATTTAACCTCTTTCAACACTCCTCCTTAAATGAACTACTAGAACCAGTCCAAACTCCTCCTTAATGCTGCATCTCTTTCAAATATCTTTCATCTATGAGAGATTTATCGGATCCCTTCCATTGTATTCTCACGCAGTGCTCGGTGCGCGTCTCCCTCTATTCCATGAAGTTTTAGGTAAAAAAACTTCGTGGCATACACGATGCGATGAACTGTTTCGCTTCATTCCAACCGGGAGCTCATTCAATTAATTCAACGGTAAGAATTGGTAGTTCGTGATATGAACCACTTTTTTTTTACCAGGGGAAATCTTTATAGATACCACCACACCTCGAGGGCAGGGCGGGTGGTTATGTGGGAGTCCTGCCGACTGGACAGTATACCCACCAAAACCCCTGGGTGTTCCACCATTGCGCCTGGTGTCAGGGCTACGGGCACGCTTTCGCACTCCTCCGCGGCACCCGACAGCGCTGGCCCAACTCGGGCCCCACCACGGAGCTTGCGCTCCCGCCAGAATGACGATGTGTCGAACACCAGACACCCGACACCTGGGACCAACCAGCACTGGGCGTCGGACAGCACCCGTATCCGACAGCCCTGGTCGCGATGCAACGGGTCAATTAAAATGGCCCCGCACCTGCCACTACGGCTGCAGAGGATAGGGAGAACGGCCATCGCGATATCGACACTCATCATCCCCTGCAGCCCCACCGCATCCGCCAACACGTTGGCGGCACCCGTTAGGGCCGCTGGCAGGTAAGATAGGCAGCGGTGTCTTCACCGCCCATCCCACCCGCCGCCGCCCCCGCCTCGATGGGCTCGGCCGCGGCATCGCGACAAGCGCGACACAGCAGTCCACCTTAGTCGGCAAGCCGACCTACTGGCCAGCCTCCGCACGGGCTTGTCTTGGCCCAAGACCTAGAGGCCGGCCCCACCTCGGGTTCCTCTTCGTTCACCAGGTTGAGGCAGACCTGGCTACTAAGCCCCCCCGCCACGACAAGGCGTCACTACCTTAAATAACGAGAAATGGTCAGAGCCAAAGTGGTTTTTAATTTGATTTCCTAAATTATTTTTTTTCCACGTTTCGTAATCGGAAGAAAAGTTGTTTGTGATTCGATTTTCTACACCTTTGATTCCCATCAACTTTATGTACGATCGATATTTTTTTTTAAAAGATAGTTGTAATATTTAGTTTCTTCAATAACTTGTGTTTTATCAATTTTTCGTCTGAAGTAATCGGAACAAAAGTTGTTTGAGATTTGATTTTCTACACCTTTGATTCCCATCAACTTTTTGTAGGATCGATATTTTTTTAAATAGATAGTTGTACCATTTTGTTTCTTCAATAACTTGTTATTTTAATATTTCATCAGAAGTAGTTTGAACAAAAGTTGTTTAAATTTGATTTCCTACAACATATTCTCATCAACTTTTTGTAGAATCGATATTTTTTATTCAATTAGATAGTTGTACCATAATTGTTTCTTCAATAACTTGTGTTATTTCAATTTTTCATCAGAAGTTACCGGAACAAACGTTATTTGAGATTTGATTTCCTACAACTTTGAATCCCATCAACTATTTGTAGGAGTAACATTTTTTAATTAGATAGTTGTACCATCTTATTTCTTCAGTAACTTGTGTTATTTCAATGTTTCATCAGAAGTTATTTCAACAAATGTTGTTTGACATTTGATTTCCTACAACTTCTATTTTCATCACCTTTTTGTACAATCGATTTTTTTTAAATTAGATAAGTTTAGTGTACTATTTTTTTCTTCAATAACTTGTGTTATTTCAATTTTTCATCAAAAGTTATCGGAACAAAGTTATTTAAAGTTTGAGTTTCTACAACTTTGATTTTCATCATTTTTTTGTACATTCGATAATTTTTTAGTTAGTTAGGTTAACCATTTTGTTACCTCAATAACTACCTACCGGCTATAGTTAACACAGATAGTTAACTATATTTGGCCTCCACTGGATTAATCTGATGAACTGATGCGATCATTCATCATCGTGTCCTGTGCGCCCAGTTTCAGCGGGGCAATTCTGTCAACCAATCTCGTCACCGTAGTGATACGTTCCCGAACCCCTCTCACTTTTCTGACAGTTTTGATAGCTCAAAGCTGTCAAAAAAACGAGAGAAGCTCAAGAACGCGTCACCTCAACAACGAGATCGGCTAACAGAATTGCCCCGTAGGTAGTAGTACAAATCGTGAACGACCAATTCCTACCGTTGAATTAATTGAATGAGCTCCCAGTTGGAATGAAGCGAAAAGATCAGTTAATCGCATCGTGTATGCCCACCTTAATTTCGACGCTATGGCAACATCTGCGCCCAACGGCGAATATGCGGACGATAATGTAGCCGGGTACATCGAGCCAACGCGAATCTTCGCGCGAAGATTCGGGTTGTCGACGTCGGGCGACAATATTCGCTTGGGTGGCTACACTTGAGCTTCCCTGTCGCGCAGAGTCCAGTGTTGCCAACAACATTTGTTTATTTATTTACCATTTTATTGCACACCATTTGTACTAAAGGAGGACTTAACCCTAAAAAGCATTATCTGCCAGAAATAGTGTGATGCGTGAATGAGATAGTAATATTAAGTAATATAGGAATTATGTAGTGGGTTAGAAAGAGAAAATAAAAGAATTGTATGGGAAGACGTCGCCTTTTTAATACTTTACAGGAGGTCTTAGCGTTATTAATTAATTAATTAGTTCTATTAATCTTAGACAATCAGTAATAATAAAATATCATCATCATTATTATCTGCAGTAAGACGTCCATTGCTGGACGTGGGCCTCCCCGATGGAATTTCAATGAGCACGGTTGGAAGTGGCTTGGATTCATCGGCTTCTACTCGGTCGGTCCTACTTTGCCCGTGCTGGTTCGTGGTCTCCATTCGAGAACTTAACAAACAAACGAATATCATAAATTAACTATCTAAGTTCAACACATAAAATCTAAAAAAAAAAAAAAAAAAAAAATATCACCATCATTTTATCAGCAATAGAACATCCATTGCTGGACGTGGGAGTCCCTCTTCCTATGGATTTTCAATAAGCCCGGATGGAAGAGGCTTGCATCCTATAAGCCGATGGATGCAAGCTGCTTCCAACCGGGCTTATTGAAAATCCAAAGGGGAGGTCCATGTCTAGCAGTGGACGTCCTACTGCTGATAACAATGATGATGATATTTTTTTTAGATTTTATGTTTTGATGTTTGTAAAGTTCTCAAATGGAAACCACGTACCTACCGGCAAGCGCAGCGTAGGACGTCCACCGACTCGTAGAACCATTGAGAAAAGCCGATGGATGCAAGCTGTATCTAACCGGGGTTTGTGAAAATCCATAGGGGAGGTCCATGTCCAGCAGTGGACATCTTACTGCTAATATATCAAACGTCCACCGTACTATGTGCCCTGCCTATTGCTACTTCACCTTTCTAATCGTAATCCTAGATAGGGGAGAAGAGGCGGGTTAGTTATAAAATAATATTCATGAATTCTACTGGTTTTCCAAAAAGTACTATTTAAATCTACCACACTACCGAATTTACATCGAAAATCTACTATGATAGTAGTCAATCTACTTCACTCTGGCAATAAAACATCGCGCGATGTTTAGCGCGCCAATCTTCGCCGCATGTGTAGCCAGGAACTTCGTCTGCGCCCGACAACGATGAACATCGCGAGAAGCTTCGGGCGAATATGTAGCCGGACCAGAGGGATAGGCTGTGGATTCAGGGGTGCGTTTACGCACTCCAGACTAAGATAAAAATTAGCGGCCTATGTCACTCGTTTAGGGCGTCCGTCAGGCGAAAAAACCTCCTCCTGGCTAAAAATTAAACTGCCTCGTTCACATGCTCCCACCGGTATAATTTTTCTCCTGACTAGGCTTAGTTTTATCGAGGTTTTTAGTTATATCTTGTGTCTGATTGGTCAGATATTTGTCATCGAATCGAATTTGACAGATCGATAAAGAGCTTGACAGATGTGACTGGTTTGTAGTAGATTTGAGTGCCATGATTGGTCTAGAGCTATGACGCCGTTCACGGACACCCCTCAGAATAATTTTTATCCAGCATAAAAATATCTGGAGTGCGTAAAAGCACTCCAGGCTATCATTTTCATTCATTTCACAGACTACTATAGAATAGATACTACTTCATTTCATTCACTCGCTTGTATTTTTCTCTTGATTGATCAGATTCTTTTCTGTTTACGAAATTAATTATTTTACTACAATGGATTCTACTTTGCGTGAGCAAGTTATGATAAATCAATTCGTATTAGCAGCAGGTTGTGCTCAAGAACAAGCTAGACAATTATTACAAGCCGCCCACTGGCAGTTTGAGGTAAATTTCCTAATATATGTAAACAAACAGTGAGTAGAATCATGAAATGGCTGCTTCTAATTTTATTTTGCAGTTCTAAAACTCAATCGTGTAATTAGTTAGGTAGCTAGCAAGTGATTCTACTTAACTAAGTTTAGAACAAACTCCTCTGCCGATTATATACCGCAATACCGCATAACAAGCGTGTTTCAACTAAACTATTTTTATTTACCTCGTGCTGATTACGTCCTGCTTATGTACATACCTATAGTTGTATGTACCTCCACTATGTTGATGTTGACGAAATACGCAATACGCGCGGACATTGCTTTAACATGATGATAACAAATAAATTGATTATCATGTAGGTATCTTTATGGAGCTGGACATAACAAAATTCACCTCAATTTAATATGCACTTATAGAGATTATAATTCTCAGCATGATGGTGAGGTACTAGGTATTTTAAATGTCACCATAGGTGCTTATGAAATTATTAATAGATAAGATTATAAAGGTCACCAATACTGATCTATATTTCTTATTTAGGTACATTTTTTAGTAAAAAACACACCTACTGAGGCTATTGTGATAACTGTATGGAAATGATCTGACACTAACAAAACCAATTCTTTATCTGATCAACTGATTATTTAGTTCAGAGAGCAATGTCTTCTATTATTATTAAGTATTATTCATATTATTCATAACATAATTTTGCTGACAATTTTTGTGTCCACTCGTCTGTCAAGGCCTTCTGTCGTGGGAATATGTGGAGGTTTATAATTACGCAGTTGAATTATTATATAAGATGCAGAGATGATGCCGATATTAAATGAAATCACTTATTTGGTCTTCTGTTTTAAAGCCTTCAACATCTTATTCTGTGTGGGGGCAATAAGTGCTGCACTGACGTGGTGTCTTGTGCATTTCCCCCTCCAGCATCTACCCAAGCCAGCCCAGCTCCATAAAGTAATGGCTCTGGGTTGCAGGCACAATGGCTGCAGTGGCTTGGATAGTGAATAAGACAATGGCGATTTGGATGACAATGCAGAGGCGTCATGCAATCCGTTAGCTATTCCAGTGTCCAGCTATTCAAGCCAGCCCAGCTCCATAAAGTAATGGCTCTGGGTTGCAGGCACAACGGCTCCAGTGGCTTGGATAGTGAATAAGACAATGGTGATTTGGATGACAATGCAGGGCGTCATGCAATCCGTTAGCTATTCCAGTGTCCTCTGTAGCATTGCAAAGTCACAGAACATGCTCTACAGTTTCATTTTCTTGCAAACAGCTGAGACAGAGTGGGCTGTCAGTGGCTCTCAGTTTATACAAGTGACTAATTAAGTTGCAGTGACCAGTTATGAGGACTACCATAAGTTGGTTTTGTCGCTGCAACTTCAATAGTTGGTTTGTGATGTTTCTGTTTAGAGTGCTTGCATTCCTCTCTTTTGTTCCAAACTCAAACTGAATTCATGTTGCACATATTCTGTTGTTCTTTTTCGGTATGATGGCGCAGCAACTCGCGCACTTCCATCGCGATTGGCTTACAGTGTTTTGTTGCCTGGGCCCCTACCTGTTTTCTCATTCCCTCCTTGGCAAGGGTGTCTGGTATGTTATTGCCCTAACATGATCCATGACTTTGACTTTGTCCAACACAATGGTTATGTATCTACTTGAATGAGTTTGGAGTGTTGCATGACACTCAGCGATAACTCTAGACGTCTAGACCTGGTTACAGGTCTTTTAAGTGCATAGATAGAGCTGCTACTGTGATGAACATGATGACTTCTTTGGCCTCTCTGTTTTCAGCCTTTGACATTCTGAATATAATAAATAAACCTATTATAAGTTTATTGGCACCAAAAGTAACTTAAAATTTTTACATAAACAGTTGGTATACGTATTAATAAATACAAAGTAAACCTGAAGACCCTGTTCCATAGGGTGTCGCAAATAATTATACAAAATAAATTAAATTAACTTAATTAAGTACAATTTTATTTGGTTTATGATAAAAAATGTTAAAAAAACATATTTATATCAATGGCTAGCTGCACCCTTAGCCTTAAACAACTCAGTCTCCGTTTTTGTAAGATTGTCTGGAAGTCTACAGATCCCTCCATGGCGTGGGCTTGACATTTATTTTCAATACATAAATAAAAAGTATTTTAAAAACTTTATTTTATCATAAAGACTTTCATAGTAAAAAGTTGTTAGTTATTGTAATTGGAATTATTTATTTTCCTCATTTCTACTACTTATTTGCCTCACTTGCTATCTTTTTACTGCGATTTTAGCTAAAAGAAAATAGACATGCCAAACAAAATATTTAATAGCTTTGCTTAGTTTGGGGTCACAGACTGTGTGTAAGATGTCCCCTAATATTTTATTTATTTATTTAATTACTTTAATATCAATAACACCACTCAAGAAATTTATCTGTTCTGAGGCATATACATATTTAATTTTTATTACTTATTTATTTCTAGATGAAATCTGCCTAAACAAAAAACTTGAAATTTGCATGAAAAAGTCATGCACAGATTTAACACAATTGTCACAATAGAAGTGTGTCTGTTAACTCTAAAATTCACAGAACTGCTAGTATGAGAAAATTACTTTACAAAAATCATTCACATGTCGCGAATGCTTCGAGCAAAATATCTATAGAGTCCCAATCGTGCAAAAAAAGTGTCCAAGCTAAAACTGCCCAAACTACGTCGTGGGCAGGCTTTTTAGTTGGTCGTAAAGCGATTGCAAGCCGACTACAACGCCGCGCGGTGCCAAAGCGCTCGGTTACAAGTACTAAGTAGGTGACATAACGTCGAGATTCAAGAAAACGGGTCATTGTGAATGATTTAATGTAAGTATCTAAGTCGGTATGTATGACGGCGCTCGAACATTTTTTCACTACTTTCACTTAGGGACTGTGGCTCTGTAGATATTTGCTCGAAGCTCAAATGGGATAAAATGAACCTTACGTTATAACAGCAGCCGTTTAAAAATATGGTTTTTAGGGCTTTAAAGAAAACCTTTAAAATGGGCGCAATATATGCCATAAACATAATTATATACTTGCAGACTGCGCTATCAATATTCTTCCAAGAAGTTGCCATACCCAGCGGAGCCAATGGCATCGCAGCACCACACTACCGTCAGGTAAGTATCTTCACACAAAGGCCACATAACGCCGACACCAGCACAGTAATGATTTCTAACATTATTGTGATTCGGCCCTAACCTTGAAATGTATACCTACAGCGCCACATGGCCATGAATAACGGATCACTTTCTAGGGCTGCCCGCCTTCAGTAGTTTCTTTCTAGTTTCTATCTATCTTCTATCTAATAAAAATGAATCGTGGTTGTTAGTCTCGCTAAAACTTGAGAACGGCTGAACCGATTTGGCTAATTTTGATCTTGAAATATTTGTAGAAGTTATGGGAAGGTTTAAACGGTTAGATAATTTGTAAAAGTTGCAAGAAAAATAATAAAAACCTGAATTTAATTTTCTCATACAAAATGTTCCTGCATGTGAAAGTTCTCATTGACAGTTGACACTTGACAGATGGTGAAATGAAGTTCACCGGGTCAGCTAGTTATGATATAAAATTATTATATTTATTTCAAAATTAAATTCATTGTGAATGAACAAGGAAACGTTCAATTAAATACATATTGGGTTTTTTGATGTTTTCAGGGTTCCGTAGTAAAACGAGGAACCCTAAAAACATAAATCAAACGTTTACTAGTTACAAATCTACACGTTCATTCATCACTAAGGCGCGCCGCGGCTGAGTCGCATACCAAGATATAGGCGCGTAGTTATAGTTCGCGTTCCGACCGTTTGTATAAAGACGGAATACTGTTAGATATCATTACCGTGACACCAGCCACTGATATTTGTGCGAAATTGTATGAAAACCGTCGGTGGCGGTTAGCCTAAGATAATTTGCAATCTGCAAACTGCAGCTAGGTAACCTAGGTGAATAATGATTTTTGTAAATTTGGATCAAGCTCGAGTTTGATCCTGGTAGTCCAGTCGCGTAGTCGCGTGTAAATGCATATACCATGCGTTTTAACTGCAATCCAAAATTGTGTATGTATTTATACTTTACATACTCAATCTTACATACATATTAGAATTATAATTTTTATTTGCATCTCCAAGTCACCTTAAAAAATTAACATACACATATATGAGTATTTGAGTATTTTTGGATTACAATTAACCACATAGTGCATAGCACACTTACACCTGACAAGGCGACTGGACTAGCAGTGCTGGGCTTGAACTTCAAGTACCTACTTATCAGGATGATTTGTTTTTTTTTTTCTAAATCTATTGTAGGGGGCACATTGGATTATGCCTCCTGTTGCCTAATAATAATAATGCCCCGGAAAGTTGCCCTCCCCTAAATCCGGCCCTGTGTATACTAGTTATATCATGCGTATTGGTCGAATTAAACTTTTTGGCGGCTGTGAGGCTATGAAGCTAGCTAGAAGCTGTGCACATCCTCACTCTTGCGCCACTAACACATCAATACATTATAGTAGTAGTAGTAAGAAGTTAGCTACAAGCTGTGCAATATCCAATCAACGCGCGGCTTTGTGTGAGCTTTAGTCAGGATTAGATACTGCGCAGCTTGTAGCTAACTTCATTGCCGCCAACTTGTGTGACGCGGCCTATACTACTGCGCAACCACTCGCCTTGTGTTCACAGACGCCAAGTAGTTTAATTCCTCCTGTACTTACCATGTTCTAACAAATAAAGTATATGAATATGTTTTCAGCAACTAATGACGCCTTGCAACACTCCGGCGACGCCGCCCAACTTCCCTGACGCGCTGGCCGCGTTCTCCCGGCTGTCGACGACGGGCAGCCCGGGTGGCGCCGGCTGCGGCCCGGCGGCCGGCGCGCCGCCCGTCTCGCCGCTCGCCACGCACCCGCCGCCGCACCACCAGCATCCGCATCCGCATCCGCACATGTTCCAGGGCTCGCCAAACAACCAAACCAATTATACTCAACTCTCCTGCTCAACCGCGGTAAGACCATATACTCAACTCTCCTACTCAACCGCGGAATAACAATGCTGATTGATCACATAGGCATATAATAATAAAATCAGCTCGCCACATACCAGCCGCCGCACCCGCATCTGCACATGTTCCAGGGATCGCCAAACAACAAACAACCAACAATATACTCATCTTTCCTGCTCAACCGCGGTAAGACCATATACTCAACTCTCCTGCTCAACCGCGGTTTAACCATGCTGATCGATCACATAGGCATAGAATAAAAAAATCCGCTCGCCACACGCCCGTCGCCGCACCAGCCGCAGCCGCATCCGCATGCTCGCGTGTTCCAGGGCTCATCAAACAACCAAACCAATTATACTCAACTCTCCTAATGACTCCTGCTCAACCGCGGTAAGACCATTTACTCGACTCTCCTGCTCAACCGCATTAAGACCATATACTCAACTCTCCCGCTCAACCGCGGTAAGACCATTTACTCGACTCTCCTGCTCAACCGTGGTAAGACCATTTATTCAACTCTCTTGCTCAACCGCAGGAAGACCATAGTGATCAACGATATAGACCATCGATAAATACATACAACACGCAATACATGGCTAAAGTTGCGCGGGAGTTGATTTATGAGTATAATTTGAGGTAGGGTAAGACGCATTCGCACACACGCCGCCGCACCAGCACCACCCGCACTGGTTTCCCGGCTCGCTAAACAACCTGACCAATTTTATATTCAAGTCGCCAGAGGGGCTTCTCTTTCCAATCTATTGTTCCATTGTTACCGGACTTTCCCACTGTGGGCCGATTCTGAAGCATCTTTTTAGACTATAAAATAATACCCTTCCTTGACACTCGAATAAAAAGAGAGTAGAAACGTGTCGCATTATGGTTCCGTAAGAAATTTATTTACATACTTTGGTATATCAGTTCTAGAAAATAGATGAAAATTGCAGCAACTATAAAAATAGCTACTTTCTATAAAGCAGTTCCTTTTGGGTGGGCTTGATTGTATAACGTAGGTTCTTACGTTTTTGGCAATGTTAACAAAGCTAGTCGCGATATTGCAATATATGCAACTAAGTTACTTTACATATTAGTGTAATGCAATAAAATCTTTTTCTACTTTTCAGGTGTGCAGCGAACACCTGCCTAGATAAATAGAATGTATTAGTTTAGGAGCATCAATAATTTATTTTTCTAATGGTGCGCAATGTGAGCTGTGGAATTGTGTATGAAATTGTATAAGTAATTTAGGTAACGCCCCAGATGAACTCGGCAAGCTGGACTATGTTTGGGGTCGTTGTATGTAGTCAAATCATGTTATAAATATTTGCAAATAATGTATTTATGTATGTATAACAGCGGTTTCAAAGCACACTTCGTATTGTTTAAAATTGTTTATCATGTGTATTATCAAGATCGATAAATGTATAAAATTAATAAAAGCTTGATGTGCACTCGCGCGACAGTGGTATGTATTATGAGACAATTCATTTGTATCTACGATGTTAATAGCACTATATTAGCGATGCGGCATCGTGGGAGCGTGGCAACACATAAACTATAGGTTCCTACACACTACGTCGGCGGATATTTAGCGGATATTTGCCGCGCCGGTATGTCACCAGCACTTGGTGCTAGCGGCTGCAGAATAACCGCTCGGGCCTGCCTCAACCTCGCCGCTATCAGCGGTGGCGAGGCGGCGAGCAGTAAGAAACCAATGTACTAAAATGTTCGAATGACGCCACGACCTCTCGCTCCGAGCGCTCGTAGACCCCGCCGCTGCCGCTGCCGCTGAAGCCCGAGCTCGTGGCGGAGGTAAGGCCGGCGGCACAACTGCCGCCATTGTGTGTAGGAGCCTTTAGATAACCATGTTTACTGGGTATAAAAATCATTATAATTAGTCCGTTACTTAGATTATTCAACAATATTGGACACGCATTTTTTTCTTTTGTCAATCAAACAATAAATGACAAAGATAAACCCTTTCAAAGTTTGAGATTCACTCGTCACTAGTGCGGCACATTTGAAGTAGACTAGTGACGTCACGCGAAACTTTAACGGGCTAAATCTTCATCAATTTTTGTTAAAATAACAAAATAAAAAATATGTGTCTAATATTTTTGGATAACCTAATTGACGGAATAATTATATTTTTTTTAGTAAACAAGCCTATTGTTGCTGCCCTATACCGCTGTTGCGATAGTGCCGTCCAAGTATTAAACTAGACTAGGCTCTTCAGACAGCTACAATAAATCCAATCAACCTTATCTGACCCACCCCGCAATATAACACACACGAATGTATTGTAATGTTATAATGCTTTAGGGTGGTGGATCAGAAGGTAAAGCACAGAATGCTTGCTGTTTTTCCAGTGAAAATAAAGACGCAAAAGTCGGTGATGAATTGATGATACTATGTGTATAAATGTTACGGGAATAAACAATGATTTTAGCAACACGAATGTATAATTAGGCGAAAACGATTCTAAAGTATAAAAAAAAAACGTTCCAATCATGTTTCAATTAAAATCAGCATGAGTGTACTATATGTACGTACTATACAAAAATATAAATGCTTTGCATGCATTCGGAAACAGTTTTCGTGTAGCTAAAACAACGATGGCAAGAATGTTGACTGCCCCTAAAAAAATTCTCGCTCTATATTTAGCGCACAGTCTGAAAAAGCCTGACATAATTGCAAATTTGCATACTTATACCTACTTGTAATTTACTGAGTGAATGAATTTGCGAGGGCAACTACTCTTTCTGAATATAATTAGATAGTTGTTATTGTAAGGTGTTTCTAATGTTACTAAAAATTGAAATTATTACCTGTCTAGTGATAGTTTTTGGATGTTAATAACTTGTACCTAAATTAAGCCACATAAGAACACAAACACAAAGCGTAGTTGCCTTCATAGTAGCTATAGTACCTAACAGTTGTACACCCGTCTTTAAATCAATGTTGATATTAAATGTTTTTATTTTAGTGTTATTTCCTTACTGTCTTACTTTTATAAGACAAAAATTGCTTTTATTGGCATATAATAAGAATAATAAATAAAATTGTATTATATCATGCATTTTTAGTGTAGATATTTCTTAAAAAAATCCATCAAGGATGGTTAGTTTCAATATGTATTGGTCGTGTATTATGTAATAAATTATGTAATGCACTTATTAGGATAGAGCATGGTAAAGTTAACTGTTCTCACTGACATTTCTTAACTTTGGAATGAGTTTCTTCCTAACCGAATCTAATAAAAATTGGTCTACTTTAAATCGAATCTTTTCTTGAATGTAGGTATAATTTTATTATCAAATTATTAAGTTTAATTAACACTGATAGTCCCGGTGGACAAGCTGCTCAAGTCCGGATAATACAAAAGGGACCCACAAGTCCTTAGTCGTCGCGACCATCAACGTAAAGACCTGCGTATCTTTCGGAATGCATTGGTCGAATGTCTCGTACAAAATATAAGGAAAAAAGTAGGTGTTAATAAAACTAAAATATTTTATTGCACTTTAGGATATGTCATACTCAAAACGAGAGATTGCTGAACTACGACTCGACAGCGTCCTTGCAAGACTCGTGTGATTTCGCTAACGCACCGACGTTTCATCGACATTCTGAATATTCTCGACAATATTCCGTTCACTCACCGCTGGACTTAATGTATTCGAATGTTTGCTTCTCTTAAATATAATCTGCAATCAGAAATAATCAGGATTGGCACAGAGGCAGTTCTCATGGAGACCACGTACCGGCAATCGCAGCGTAGGACATCCACCTTCAAATTGGACACATGACCTTATTAATACCGCAGTATCGCACTGGATGCAAGCCGGTTCCAACGGGTCTTATTGAAGATTCACGGGGGAAGCCTATATCCAGGGGAAGCCTATATCCAGCAGAAGATCTATTATAATGGATGGGTGGCACATCATTATACAGGGTTATTTCTAATCAATTAGCATTCTTTTAGGGACTTATTCTGTACATCAAAACTAACATCTTGCGCCAAACGCTTGGTGGCGCGGCGCGCTTGCAGCAGCAGTGGTGGCGAATTGCAACACCTGTAGCTTTATACCCTTACACCTTCGAGCAATTATCTACAGAGCCACAGTCCCTAAGTAAAAGTAGTAAAACAATGTTCGAGCGCCGTCATACATACCGACTTAGAAAATTATTTACATTCTCGACCGCCGTTATGTCACCTAATTAGTGCTTGTAACCAAGCACTTTGGCACGGTATAATGATATCTAGCATCGCGCAGCGCTGTAGTCGCCTTACGACTAACTAAAAAGCCTGCCCACTACATAGTTTGGACAGAGTTTTGGCTTGGACACTTTTTTCACGATTATGACTATAGATATTTGCTCGAAGCCTTACACTAAAAAAAATATATAATTTGAGACATAATAGAGAATCAGAAGAGCATACGCGAATATTTTATCACCATTCTCAGCTAGATCTTTACAAGGAATATGTAATAATTATACTAGTATTTTATTTTTTGCTGTTGGAGGACCGAGTTACCTAGATGAGAAAAGGCTTCGGATGATGATGACGATTCTACTTTGTATGGTATCGTAGAAGTTTTGAATGAAAATCTAGGTTCAAACTATGAAACTGCACTACGGAAAAGGGACTTTTACGACACCGTTTCCCATTGCAAAAGCAGACCTAGTTCAAAAATAAAAACCTTAAGTACCTTATAAAGTCGCGGTCTGTCAGTAACCCATGCCATAACAATAGAAGTTAACACCACAATTATCGTGAAAATTAAGTAAGTTGAACAATATCGGTATGCTTCCATAAATACACCGGACCAACAATTTACTTGTAGACTATGCATAGTTTTTAACATAAAGTTTAGTTTGCCTACATAGCTGCGATTATGTAGAAACCCAAGGTAAATATTATGGAAATTATTTCGTAAATTACATAGTACCTACGCGTTGAAGTTACTTATCGCATTATTACTTAGAAAACGTAATAAAATAATTCGGTTTTTTTCACAGATTCCTAAAGAATCATCAGAAATATCAAATCGTAAAAGTACTTATTATATTATGGCTGGCTGGTAGCAAAGACATGACAGATTTTTCTGAATATTTTTGATTTATTGATGTCAAATTACGTGCCTATTTCCTTACCCACAGTATACGGTGATACGGTATATATGTATATCCTACTTGGTTCCTAACTTCACTTCATCTTTAACTGAAATGATCAAGTGGACAAAATGAACGAGGTCTTATTTGAATTATGTTTGTATAAAATGCGATCGTGGCTCCTCCATTCTCTGCAATAAAATTGAATAAACAAGTTTCGGTATGTAACAAGGTCGCTATTTTCGAGTCATATAAGTAAAACTTGCGAGAAAGCCAATTTTTTGGTGATATTTGAGGCGGAGGTTGTTTGACTGCGCAGAAACGACTAGAATACAATTACGCACGCTGATGAGTAATTGTGCGTATTCATTGTGTGTCATGTTTGTTTGATAACCCGAATATTCGCATTATCATGATGAATGTGGCCCTGGCATGTTGTATCATCAATCGCGCGTCCCTAAAAAATCACGCTCCGTGGCCAATCTATAGAAGTCCTTGAGAGTAGAGATTTATGCCGAATCAAACTGGTTGGCGGCTGTGATGTTAGCTACAAGCTGCGGTCGCTGCGGATAACCCAAGCCTAACTGAAGCTTACTTATCAGCAGCGCGAGGATGGGTTATCCGCAGCTTGTACCTAATAACGCTAAGACGTTTGATTCGGTCTGTACCAAGTGTTTTGCTATGAAGTACCTATCTATTAAATGGCTTTGAAATTATACGTTTATTCGCTTTGTTTTTTAATAATAGAAGTTTCTGCACTGTCCGCTATACATCTTTCATGCAGGTGCAACTCTGCATGAAAGATGTAGGTAGGTACCACAGAGGTACAGATATCTGTGGTAGGTACATATTTAATTTGGTTTTACGATGATAACTGCAACATTGCTTATTGTAACACCAAAGAGTTATAAAGCCCTTCATAGCCTCAATAGACAGATGTTACAAAAAGAAAATAAGTTGTCTAGTGCGTGTAGTGACATGCGTTTGATTAGGCTTCCGTAGATGGTGACGATTATTATGATGATGATAAAAACTAATTTTATGATGTCATTAGGCTCAATTTTAGAGGTAATCCATCGTAATCATAATATTATTATATCAATTTAATTTTTTAAATTTGAATTTACCTCTATAACTCTTAAAGTTATAATTAGAATTAAGGGTTGGGGACGACACACACTCTTTTTTTTACTTTGGCGGCTTATATTACAGAAATGGTACATGTAACAAAAAAGAGAAACTTTACATTCATTTTAAACACTCTATTCAATAATAACCCACATGAAGGGGTGGAGTTGAAAAAAAAATTTAATTACCAATTTACTTACATGTATGGGAGCTACCCCTTAATATACAATTTTGAAATTTTTAGGTATTTAAAATTGAGATCTATATTTGAACTATCATAGCGTACAATTTCATGCAATTTGGTTCATTAATGTGGAAGCTATAAGGCTTTGTAACATTAGGACAGACGGACAGACACAATGAAGTTATAAGGGTTCCTCATTTTACTACAGAACCCTATAAAAGGAGTTTTTCACAGAATCTGAGTAAAGGAAGGATTTGAGTTTTTTAATCATTATTTCAGGCCATGAGAACCAGTGACCCTGCATTTAAAATCCAGCTTTTTGTGCCGTAATGTATTTTTCAATTACTATTGTTAGGCCCTATGCGCTATTTTGTTTTTGTAAAATTATAATTCCAAAAGTAGTTCAGAATTTAAAAAAAATCTATACATTCATTATTTATTTTCATACACTAGTATAATATCTACATCAGTTAGAAGCTATTATAGATAGTACATTAAACTAACAAACATATAATGCAACCAGTCTGTTACAGCCTGAGCAATTTACGTATTGCAATAAAATAGTTAAAATTATTTGATACCTTTTAGAACATTACAAATAATGAGAAAATATTATATCACAAATGATATGATATTTCAAAACCAAGGATATAGAGTATAGACAGATAAGATAATTTTCCTAATTTCAAATAGATTATGTGTAAAAAACACAATTATAGTTATTTTGCAGTTATTTTGATCATAAGTTTCTGTATTGGCCATGTACAATATTAATTTGTTTATTTTCTAAAACAGTCCAACAGTAGAATCAGTAGAGTTGTTTCCTAAATGTACATCATTTCAGCCATTGAAGACATTTTTTTAGGTATATGAACTAAAGTCTCAAAGTAACTTGCTAATTCATCTATGGTGATGTCGCAGGGGGGGTTTAGTGCTTGTTGTGAGCAGGAGCCAGTCTGGTTGTTTTGTTGCTGCTTTCTGCTATCTCGTGAACATACCACTTCATTTTTCCACCACTTTGTCTTATCATCACCATTTTTACTTTTTGTTTCATTGTTCATATCATTTGATATTTTTAGCTGGTTACAAGTTTTTACAAGAGTGCATAAGTTCAGAGAGTCAGTATTTATACTTACTCTGACTTCGGACTGTTCTTGTTGACACTCTTTTTGGTCATCAGTTTTGTGACTCACACAGCTTTTAAGAATATGCAACACAGGTTCTTTGAGTATTTTGTTTTGCTTCCTTTTCCAAATTCCATTATTTATACTTTTCTTAATGGGGTTGCAACAACATGAGCTATTTTGATCAGAAACTTTTTTTGATAACCCCTTTCCACTGTGTCTTACAAATGGATTCTCATCATTTTTAGATCTTTTTCTTTTAATAGGCTCTATTTCCAGTCTCTCCATTTCTTCTCGCAACGATGCATCTTCTTTAGCCATTTTAGGTTATTCTAAAACAAACGAAAAAATAACTAATAAACTGCTCAAACATTAATTGGCACATTCGCTGTCATGCAGAATTGGGCAACACAAGAAAAGTATCAACACACAACCTACATGTGCCATTTATTTTATTGAAATTCAATATATTCACTACAAAAATATATGTTTTTTTTATTTCAAATAGGTTTGCGTTTGACTACATACTGCCTGATGTTAAGCAGATATGCGGTCTAGGGTGTAGCACGCTTACCTAGAAGATACCTCTTTACTCGGGATGTGAAGACACCCATGTTATATTTTAACAGGAAGACAGACTCAGGTAAAAACGTGCCACATTCTGGCTTCATATGAGGCATGAAGATTCGAAATGCTTGGTTCTAACGTGTGGAATATCCACCATAAAAGGGTGCGCTTTGGTCGTGTCTGTCTAGCCGTACGATAGAAGAAAGAGGCAGGTGGCACTAGATTGTGCAACTCCTGGGCGCACTCTCCGAAATGTATCCGATAAAAGGCTGATAAACACGCTAAATACTACGGCTTAATAGCGTCGGATGCACGCATTTCGCAGTAAATGTGATTTATTTACGCTGTATGCTTAGAACAAAGTGCCTGGTCAACACGAGTCTTTAATGCCACTTACCATTCGATCAGCATGCATTAAAATTATGATAAGAAGCTAACTTCTTTGTAGTTTATGTATTCCTGTGCAATATTTCTTGAATATCACAAGGCTTGAAACAAAATTCACAATCTGATCCACCACACATCAAAATATTTTTGTTTGCGTCATGCTCACTCACTTGTTTTTTTTTAAATTTTTGCAACCGGATACTAAGTCTTTTTGTAACTCTTAATTCTCTCCAATATTTCTTTACAAAATCTTATTAATTTTAACTATTTAAGAATAACATCTATCTAGTCCAAGGAAAGTTTTACAAAATACTACTCTAAATAATTCTCATTCAAAAATAATAATATTAGTAAAAAATAGTCTCATACTGCTATCATGCGCGACCGCAACCTCAATTTTTTTTTCAGTAATTTAAAAACAGGCATGATCAAAGTAGACCACGTTACTATAATACATATTATATGCGTTAGTGATTTTTTTTGTACGTATTTTTAGTAATTTGACCGTTTGAACGCTGTTCGCGTACTTTTGGCAGAGGGGTACGCTTTACAGTGTCGACTCCGTTTGGTTGCAAAGAGTACTGTATATCAAGCTGGATGTTCGTTGATTATGAGCTGATTTACGTGCATGAGTGTAGGCAAGTGATATAATCACAAACCAATGATATAATGTAGTGTATCGTGTTGTTCCGTGTTGTTACCAAAACTCCATAGACGTCTCCACAGATCACTAGGACGTCTCTAGTAAAGTCTCCACTGCTATATTGAGGTATGACTTGGACTTGACCGCGACTTTTTTTGGAACATGATGTGACTACGACAGTAAGCCCGATTACAGAGGCGCCAGCGTAATTATATTAGCTAAATAGCATAGTTCTGTTTCTTTTTCACTTTAGGCATTCGATAGAGAGAACGCTTTTGACGTTGCTATTTAATTTACGCTGGCGCCTCTGTAATCGGGCTTAGTGACTATTTTGATAAAATATAATCAAACATTATTAAAACATACTTGACACTGGCAAATGCACAACAGTGCGACGCCAAAACATAAAAGAAGAAGAAAATCTTGCCGAGCTGAGAAAAACAGGAAAAACACGACAACAACCAACCACTGAATCGAGATTTTTTCATGTCTCTTTCTAACTCATGCTCTATTAAATCAATGCATCTCCAGAAGTACTCGATCGACCACATTATCCCTTGGGTTGTAATAAAACTCTGAGAAAGGAATAGAAGCTACATTTATTGGCAAATTATAATGTCTTACGACGCTAAATACGCCTTGATGATAAAAAAAAAAACCTTGAAAATATCAACTTGGTGCTTGTTTGTAAATCTGTGGGTGCTTGTCATTTATCTATGCTTGGTAGTCTGTGACTTGACACTTAAAAAAAAAACAATGCGGATAGTTAAACTATCAAAACTGTCATTGTCTTGTCAAAGTGATTTTCGATTTCGAGTCGTCGTCGTCGGGTGGTCGTCGAAAAAATAAATTATCATCAGAATTGGATTGGCCGGCTTATGTAGTGAACTGTAGACTGTACTGCTATTGATTTTCTTAATCCGCTAGATAATGGAGCCAAATCCTGTGATCATTGCTGCTACAGCACGACAAACAGCATCTGTGAGTCTTGTTGCCATAGAATTAACACTGCACTGCGGTTCTAAGCTGAAATATTTAATACACTGTTTTTTATTCCAGCTGATCTTTCTTCATGGCCTTGGGGACACTGGGTAAGTAACTTAATATGTTTGCGGTTTTCCTAAGTTTCTGTTTACCGTGTCGTGATTATTAAATTACATTTTAGTCATGGCTGGGCAAGTACGATTGCTGCTATCAGAGGTCCTCACGTCAAGGTAATATGCCCTACTGCTGCTACGATGCCGGTGACGCTTAATGCTGGTTTTCGGATGCCTTCGTGGTTCGACCTCAGAACATTGGATGCAACAGCCCCAGAAGATGAAGAGGGCATTATGAGAGCTACAGGGCTAGTCCATGGACTCATATCTGATGAGATTAAAGTAAGTATTGCCAGATGATTTATATTTTATTATCTGGCTTTAGTAGCACTAGCATTGCATAATAATTATGCTATTCTATGTGCATTAATTAACATTCTCTTAGCTTGGTTCTGCTTTCACTTAATTACTATCAAGAGAAAACAAAAAAACATTGGTTAGTTATTTGATTAAAAAATGAAATTCTTAATGTATTTTATTTTATTAATATCTTTAAAATGATTTAACATGTTCAGTGCTAAGTGTGTATACAGGGTCATAGGTATTAAACGCAAAATCTTTTAAGGGCACCCGCCCTTAAAAGATTCTATTCTAGTACTTCATTAGAGACTGGATTATATGCATTTGCATGTTAGCATATGCATTTGCATATTTAAGCCATCCTCAGCAGTAATAGCATAATTATTTCACCTAAGATCTAGTTATGATGCATATTACTGGTACATTTACAATATTTTTCCGAGGGTAATGTACTTACCCTGCGTTTCTAAATGCAATAAAAGTGATAACATCGCGAATGTGACCAAATTGAATTAAAAATATTTTAATTCCATTTGGTGTTGAATGATTGAGTCAATGATCGTGTCACAATTTTACCACTTAACATATGGAACAATACTTGATTGATTTACAAAAATACTAAAAAATTTTAATACCAGTTAATATAGAGGTTAAAAAATACGTAATTGAATGAAGGTATCTACATGCGTGAAGAATGATAAATATGTTTATTATGAATAGTATTTAGGTAATAATTGTTTGTTTTATTCATTCTAAAAGACACATTTAAATATTGGGAAAAAATCGACTTTTTAAATATTTCCATGCCCTTTAGAGCACTGAGACCTTATAGGGACTGTATATCTTTTGATTTTATTATTTTATAAAAGTAGGTAATTCTGATAAGTCAAATTCATTGCGTATTTCATTTCGAGATTTTCCACTTTTGAATGCATACAATACCTAGCTATCTTAAGCTCATCGCTTAACGACTTATTTATTTATTCCTAAAGATTTATTTACTAACACCGAACCTTTCTCCTCAATTGATATTTATCAACTGCAGTAAGTTTGACCAATAAGATAGTGTAAATGCATGTGTAGCTATTCCAAAAGAATGTGATACAAAAATAATGTTAGGTAGATTAAAGAAAAACCACAAAATAATTTTAAATAGAACACTATTTCAACAAACAGGATTGTTTAGAAAATGCGATACAAGAACAATGTTACTTATTTCCACAAAATAAAATAAAAATATTTAAATAGAACACAATCCGAAAGCAACGGTTGTTAGTTCCACAAAATTTAAGAATGGATCATAAAGTGCAGATGTTTCATTACCCTTAACTCTTATAACCGCTTATAGAAGTTCAGACAAGTAGTACTCTCAGTTATAGAGGTCCATGAGGGAAAACGACTCTCTTATAGAGGTTTTTGTCTCACTTATAGAGGTATTTGAGGGGTAAAATGACGGGACCTGGCAATTACTCTCACTTATAGAGGTTTCTCACTTATCCAGTTCTCAGTTGGCCAGGTTTGACTGTACACCAATATAATCATAGTGCAACTCTCACAGGCTAGTGTATATCTGGATAGATTCTAGGTATACACTAGCTTGTATAGCCTGATATACAGTAGCCTGTGATAGTTGCTCTAGGATGTATAATGAAATATACACATGCTGAACATGTTAAAATATATTAAAGTTTTTAGCTACTAGTTTCATGGCTTTGCTAATTTTGGCCATGGGTCTCACAATCAGCAAAAAATAATCCTGTGTAAAATTGTAATAGATTTTAAATAGAACTCAATAGCTAATTATTTTTGACAACTAAAATTAAATATGCATTATTGAGGATAACTTGAAACTTTTAGTGAGTTATCTTAAATGGGACCATATGAGACTTATCACCTTTCAAACGAGAAAAGAATCAAAATCGGTTCATCTAGAAAAAGTTTTGAGGTAACAAACACAAAAAAACAGTTGAATTGAGAATTGTTCTCTTTTGAAATGGGTTAAAAATAATGTCACATTTTTGCGGTGTGTCTTAACCAATGAGTGTTTATACTTTATGTGATTATGTTTACAGGCGGGTATCCCAGCAAACAGAATTCTACTGGGTGGGTTCTCCCAAGGAGGTGCATTGGCTCTGCACTCTGCGCTGACCTACCCTCAACCGCTGGCCGGAGTCATGTCCCTGTCCTGCTGGCTGCCCAGACATTCCCACTTCCCTGATGCTGTGAAAGCTCCCTTGGAGTTACCTGTAAGTATCTGACACACATTATCTATATATTGGTCAAATGAGTTCTTTGAGACTTGTGTATGGATTCTCGACCCTACTTGCTTTACGGTGAAGGAAAACATAGTCGAGCAACCTGCATGCCTCCAGGCCTATGTTCAGCAGTGAACAAATAAGGCTGCCACATGCACAGGCGTTTGAAGTCTCTATTGTGATTCAACTCCTGCAGTGTGGGGCTGTGAGCATTCAGTATAAGCCTCAATTATTTATAGACGGGCTCACAACTAATTTTGCGAAATTTTAAATTGTGTGACATGTACAACCATTATAACCAAATAGCTTGTGAGTTAAACTGTTTTTACTATTAATTTATATGATGTAATGTATGGATGACCCCTAAATAGCCCACGTCACTCACGGTTTGGTAAAAGTGTCCTTGCACTTCATCCTTCCTTTCTGTCTTTAAGTCCAATCAACCTACCACGCTTGACGATTGTACCGTTTTAGCACAACAGTATACAGGCTGATCTCTGATAAAACAAAATAGGAACATTTTAAGTAATTTTTGTTATGATATTGCAGCATGCTTAGCACAAAATCAATCGAAATAATTTCACCATGTATTCAATGGTAAATGTGTCGAAAGGGGTTTGAACATTTTTGACATATTCACCCGCAGCTTTCCAGCTTTTAAAAGTAGTTGCAAAATACTCATTTATTTTCTCAAAAATTCAAACGGGTATCCCCTCCAAACGCTAAGCATCCCAGCTGACTGACTCCAGGGTATTTTTGTAGACCACCGTAGCATTACCGTGACCGTAGACAAAGTAATACCAAAAATTCTACTTTTAGAAAGTAGTTGCATTTTTTGCGCTTACCTCCCGGGCTATTAGCTCCCCAGCAAAATCTTTGCTATTGTGCAGTTTCTTGGGTACCCTGTATAACCGGGTATATGCAAATACCTAGGAAATGAACAAGCACTGTATATAACACGTATTATGTATTAAGTACATGAATATGCAATGATATTGCTGCGTGTGCGTCTACTTGATATTTTCGTAAGGTTAATGAAATAGTTTAATATTGTATGTAAATAATTACATTACGGTTTTGTTATAACACTAGTGTTTTGGAAGGATGGATTTTTGGGGATGTTACTCGTATTTATGTGATATTTGTATATTATCTATTTGGAAAGTGGAAATTTTATAACTATTGCAAGCCCATAGGGGAGGCCTATGTCCGGCAAAGGACATCCCACAGCTGTTAATGATGATGATTTAGATAGTACCGACATATAAAAAGCAAAATATGTGTTACTTATTAGTTGTAGTTTTCCGAACAATACACTCGCTACTATAGTCTGACCGTTTAACTGAGTCCTCGCCTGCGCGGTGGGTCCCCGCCGCTCGCACCTGTCTCAGTCCCCTTTGTCGTCTACCCCCGCGCCTCTGTACCGCGCAGGCGAGGACTCAGTTAAACGGTCAGACTATAGTCGCTACACATCTCTTTAACTGAATCTTCATAAGCCTATATCTCGACTCGCTCTTGACCGATTTGGTTCATACTCGCAAATTTTGATAGGATTTAGATACCTACTAAACAATCTTGTAAAATATTATCTAAATCGGCTAATAAATAGCGCGACAGCAAATTTACCCTCTTTTTGAGGGAAATAACACCCAAACAAAAGTCGCCGAAGACAAAAAATCCATTAATATATAAAACCTGTGTACCAAGTTTTTCCACGATTTGTCGAAAAATGCGACCTGTTGACAAAAATCAACATTCGGACACAGGAAAAATGAATCGTGATTGTTAGTCTCGCTAATACTCGAAAACAGCTGAACCGATTTGGCTAATTTTGATCTGGAAATGACTGTAGAAGCTTATGGAAGTCTTAAACGGTGAGAAAATTTACAAAAATTGCGAGAAAAATAATAGAAATATCATTTTCATTTTCCCATACAAGATGTTCCTGCATGTAAAAGTTATCATCGACAGTTGACAGGATGGTGAGATAAGTTCACCGGGTCAGCTAGTCTACAAATAAATATAATATAATAAATATACAGTATAAACGTGTAATAAACATTTATTTACAACTAGTTTTTGCCCGTGGTTTCGCCTGCGTAATGTTTTGGTTTTTGTGCCATGATTTTACTATCCCATAGAAACCTTTAATTTTTAGACCTACATATTATGTCCTTGTCCATGCAAAACAATCAAGTCTCTCCTTCCATCTGTTGCCAACGAGAACACAAAACTACGAGTACGTTCTGTTGCTACGTGTAAAAGAAACCAACAAACACACTTTCGTATTTATAATGTTAGTAAGAATTATGAATTATGAATAGGTATGTAAGAACATTTTCATTGTTCTTTTCACAAAAAAATGAAATTATAATTATAAAATGAATAATAATTACTAATTTAAACCTTCAGAGTAAGATAGTTACGAAATAATATACGAGTCGTGACTCCTTTCTGCAATCGATTCATAACGTACCTATAACTTACGTAATGTATTTTTGTAGTAGGTATTGTAGTTTGTGGATCACTAGAATAAATTTGTAAACCAAAAACAATCGTCGTTTTCTACGTCAACGGAAGTAGCAGTACTGGACACAATTTCAATTTATTTCGTTGCCTGCTTTACTCAGGTTAGCAAAATAACTACTTACTTGGTTAGCAGAATATCTATTGGTAGTATTTAGTCCCGAATACTGCTGTGAGTTAACTTACCTACGTAGGTAAAATTGGGCTTGGATTTTTTTTCCATCACCATAAAAGATTTTCGTTGGCAAGCTTTCAAAATTTTCAATAAACGTACTTGATGCGCTAAGGTCTCGCATAGCATACCTACATTATAAGTTATAACAAGGGAACATAACTTCGCAGCGCGCACTGTAGGTACTCGTATCTCAAAAAATCGAAATGTTTTAACCTTAGGTGTAGTATTATTATATATTCTTTGCCTTAGGATCGTATGACCCATATAATATGCTTCATATGGGCCATTGTTTCAATTAGTGATATTTGCACACTGGTGCTTGGCTTAAATTGGTATTTTATCTTTTGTCATATAAACGAAAATTAATGAAGATATAGCCCGTTAAATACCGCGTAATCCCACTTCTACGTGAAAAGTATAGCACTTTTATCGTAGAAGTGACGTCACAAGCCTCCACTCCCTAACTTTGGCAAGGTTTTTTTTCTTTGTCATTGTCTAAACCCAACTAAAACGTAACAAATATTAGTTCAGATAAAATAACATAGATGGCGCCACTAGAAAAATTAGCTCGCGGTAGCGTTATATTCACCCGGCTAGACATACCAATTCAAAAGTTGTAAATAAATTGCTTTTTCTTTCAACGGTAAAGTGTGTGTTATTGTGAACCATCGACACAGTCATCTATTGTTTGATTGAAAAACGAAAAAATACGTGTCCAATATTTTTGGATAATCTATGTAACTAACGGACTAATTATAATTATGATTTTTTTTACCCAGTCATCATGCCTATTATGTTTTGTCAAATTATATTTATTTCATAGATAGATTATTGCAAGTTCAAGAATTCAAGAATCAACGCAATATAAATAAATGGTTGAATTACTAGAAATATTTTTCGAAGGAAAATAGAAAATTTTAGGACTATAGTTAGATTTTATTGCAGACCGCTTAAGTATCACCCACTTCATATACATTATATTACATATACATTATATAATGCCAAGCATGTCTGCAAATATCAGTTAGGGTTAAGGCAAGGTTTGACCTATGACCAAAGAATATATAACAATCTATGACGTAAATGTTATGCATTCATTTGATTGCTTCTACATTTTGATTGGGTATCTCCGCGACTTTCAATGGAAAGCTTCCTGTATTGTATTTCAAAGAGTTTGAGAGACTTTCCTCCGTACCACAAAAGATAACCACGCTTTAAACTTTTACATTGTTTAACCGTGCAATTTGTACTGTTAAACATTGCCTAAAGCGTGCGTACATTGTTTGTGTTAAGACGGTATACATATTTCCATGAGCTCGTTTTTGTGAACCGCATGAAAATTTTTATTTATTGCAATAAAATGATTGAATTGAATAGTTTCCACTGTGGTGGCAGATAAAATATCTACATTTTTCTTTTTTTTTTTTTCATTAACGGCTTAAGTAAATTTACGGTACCCCTCAACCTATTTTATCATTATAAACCTATAAAATTATAATTACAAATATACCCATATTGTATTTTAATTGAATTTTCATTATTACTACTTATAAATGTAATTAATTCGAACAAGGAATATGAATAAATATTTATTCATTGGCACTCAATAATGGTTCGTTTGTAATTAAAATAAGTATTGTGAATAATGAGTTTGAATTGTTCATAATTTTTACCTATTACTGCTTCTATTATAATTATTTTTCGCAAAAAATGGCACAAACGACTTCAATCGTGTACAAAATTCAAATAAATCTCTCGAATCGATGTACATACGACTGTTACATTTTGTTGATTTTTCAAAAACGGCCCAGCCGATTTCGATAAAATTCAAATGGGACCACAATTGGCTAAAGTATTGATGAACTACACAAAAAAAAAACTTACAAACGAACATAGAACCTACTCCTTTTTGAAAGTCGGTTAAAAATGTATACCTACATACGAATAATATAATCCTTACATAGTATAAAATAAAGTCGCTATTTTTGTCTGTTTGTCTGTATGCTTAAATCTTTAAAACTACGCAACGGATTTTGATGTTTTTTTGAGGTTTTTTTTAATGGATAGAGTGATTCAAGAGGAAGGTTTATATGTATAATACACCTGTGCGAAGCCGGGGCGGGTCGTCTAGAAATCTATAATAAACTGTCTTCTCCTTCACGTCCATTGAGTTCTAAAAATTGTACACATCTACCGCCTTACCACAAAAGATTTAAACACGTTTTAAACACAGTTCAAAGGTGCAATTTGTACTGTTAAACATTGTCTAAAGCGTGCGTAAAACTTTTGTGGTAAGACGGGTAATGTTTCAGTAATATTTGAGTATGTTTTACCTTACCTTGATACGTGTACCAAATATTTTTATACTTAATACCAAATATTTTTACACTAGAATGACTGGTTAAACAGTTAGGCCTGGTTTTCACAGGCCTAGGTACTGACCACCCAGTAGACAACAACTGTACATTCTGCTGTCTATACAGTTCCCGACGTGTCACCGACTCACTACTGGGTCTGCATTGGGAGACATAAGTTCACAGCTACGGTGTTACTATTTCTGGCTTGGGTTTCTGACCCATTGCGTTTTCACGAGGCCAGCAAAATGGCTGATCAGTGCGTTATAATATTCGAAAAAATATACGCTTATTGGCATTGACCGATTCGTTGCGGCGGTCCTTTTAACAAACTTTTGCGCCTGGCGCCGAACAAATATTTCGTGGCTCCACATCGGTGCCCTATGCCAGGAACTTTGAGTGCACCACCGAGGAGCCACCCGCCATGTAATTTAACGCTTTTTTCCTGTTTCCACTTGCTGTGAGCGCAGTTGCCACTCAAAATCAAATGTATATGATTTAAAGTTATGGACAAGGTGCTGGTTACAGAGGAAAAATCTTGGATCAACTTCTATGATCATGACAGAACTGCGCACTCATGATGAACATGAACTGACTGTCCAGGCGTCCACTGTCCTTTGGCACTGACCAGCTACTATCTAATTGCGTTCATATGGAGCGAGTGACGCTGACGACCCTGTAGCTGTCCTTTTGAGAGTGGGGGAAGGTCAGTGGCCAGTAAAAACAAAAAAATTTGAAGTAGCTGTCCGACAGCAACTGATCGGTCAGTACTGCCTCAACTATGTTTTCACGGACCCAGTAGCTGCCTTACCGTAACTGTCCTCTTCTCCCAAAATATAATTAAAAGGTCATTAAATAAAGTAATAAATCCAGCGGTTACATTATTTTAATATATAATTTTATGACTTGGTAATCGGCTTTGAAGTACTGCGTGTCCACTGGTTAGTCAAAATTTCGAAAACTACCTTAACTCATGAACTATCCATATTACAAAAATATTTGGTACACGTATCAAGGACAATAAATGTACCTATAGAGAGAAAATACTCAAATATTACTAAAATCCGTAATATCATTTTTTTACCTGTCTGCTTCGCTTAGAATGGCACCGATGATTATATTGTATGCCTTGCTTTGATTTTATTATTTGTTATCTTATTTGTAATTACTCTTTAGTTGGTTTAGATATTGACCTTCAATTGACTCGCATATTCGAGATGCTATGTAGGTAAAGAGATAACATTAAAACGGCAAAACAAATATGTTGGTATATTAGCTATAATATGCTTGGTAGTAATCTTGCTTAGTACTAAATCGAAAGTTTTACTATGGGACTATTTCTGATATCACTTTCGTTACTTATGCTCCTTCTCAAAAAATACATGGTTATAAATATACTTTAAATAAATTGATCGTAGGCACAACATCAATTCCGTGATGTTGAAATTTTTGTTAATCATTATAATTAGTCGATAAGTTAGTTACACATTGGTAACACATTTTTTTTTATTTTGAAATATGTGTAATTAATATAAATGATATAATATATCACATCAATTACGGGTCAAGTGCGATTCAGACTCGCACACGAAGGGTATAGAAGCCCACCCAATATATTTTACTTTAACTTAAATATTTAATTGTGAAGGGAATATATGTAACTTAATATTCTGTGAATATTTCAAGCTTCTTCCTGTTGCCCTTATCAATTTCTAGCAAAAAAATCACGCTTCTTGTATGGAAGCTCCCTTAAATATTTATTAATATTTATTTAACTATTTATTTTTAAAGAAGATGTTTAACTGCATACTGTGTGAATATTTCAAGCATCTACCTGTCATCGTTGTTAATACCGAGCGAAAAATGGCTAAATACTCGTATTCAGGTTTGTAGTATGGGAGCCCCTTTACTATTTTTTTTTCTAATGTTAGTATTAGTTGTTATAGCGGAAACAGAAATACGTCATTTGTAAAAAAATATCACGGTTCATGAGATACAGCCTAGTGACAGACAGACAGACCAACGGACAGCGGAGTCCTAGTATAGGGTCCCGTTATTACCCTTAGGGTTTCGAAACCCTAAAAAGAACGCTGGAGCTTCAAGCTAGTACGCGGCTTTAATTGTAGCAAGGACATTTAACTCTTATTACGATAGGAGTTAAATTTACTCTTCAGCGCGACGTAATAGTCCCTAATATGACACATCTTAGACACAAGCGTTCGGACCGGTCGTATCCGCTACATTTATATGGATTTATCAAAACTGAACTAAATCGTAATCCGCTAGGTAGGCTGAGCAACCAGGGCAAAAAAGTTTTTTGACTGTAGTGAAAACTCCTAAAATTAATGCAAAAGTAAACTGTGTTAACTGCCTACTTACTGCATGTTGAATATAATATAAAAATGCTGTTTTTTCTCATCAGCTTAGCAAGTGCACTGGGACTGTGTTCTGTCGAGGTGTAATTGAATTCCTTCTACCCTGACATAAGGTCCAATTATGAAGGCGCCATCGTAATTGTTATAGCTAATTAGCATATTTCTGTTTCTTTTTCATTTTAGGCATTCGATAGAGATAACACTTTTTACGTTGCTATTAAATTTACGATGGCGCCTTCATAATTGGGCCTATTATTCTCGTACGTCGCGCCGCAAAGATCTGGACACGCTTCCGCGTGTCTAGATCTTTGCGGCTCTCTAGTCTCTAAGTCTCTAAGAAAAAGGAACTGGCGACGCGACGTGTGTAATATTACACGAACCATTACGAGCCACTTTTTGATATGAAATTTAGCATATTTATTAAAGTTCTTTAGCTTATCTACAATACAAAATTTCGGCGGAAAAAACGGCCAAGTCACATATATTGACTAAGCTGTAGAGTTTGTGGAGTAAGGACTTGTAGAGTAAGGCGTGTAGAGTTAGAAGCTTGGCTTTACGTGTAATCTGACAACTTTTTGATAGTGGGAACTGTGATTTAGACTAGGCTTCATTTCACATGAAAATGTTTTTGTTGGATCCCGCTTATTAAAATGCGTTACTGCGTTCTTCAAGCAGCACAGTGTGACACGAATACCAGCGGCGAGTTTTTGCTAAGCGCGACACATCTCAGTAGGAGCTACTCTGATGTGGGAGGAATTCAGCCCTTTTCATCAGAGTAATAGCGGATACATATAAACGAAGCGAAAACTTAGTCATATTGACGTGATAACGTCTTATAATTCGATGAACTCGAACGAAAAAGTGTCACGTTCCGTCTGAGCCGAGCGTGCAAAACGAAAGCGCGGAACAAGCGATTGAGAGGCACGATCGGCCTAAGCTTGTTTCAGTTGTTGATTCAACGATGTTTTCTCATGTGTCAAATTATCAGATACGGACTTCACAGACAACCAATTTTTTATTTCAGATATTCCAAGCGCACGGCGACTGCGACCCCGTGGTGCCTTTCAAGTGGGGCCAGATGACCGCCTCCTTCCTCAAAACATTCATGAAGAACATCGAGTTCAACACCTACCGCGGCCTCACCCACAGCTCCTCCGAGGCAGAGCTCAAAGACATGAGGCTCTTCATCGAGAAAATCATTCCATCCACCAAATAAATACCTATTCTAAGAGCAATACTCAAAAGTACATTACTCAAGCGTAATATATTTTTATCAGAGCTAATTTTATTAATGTTACGACATGAACTCCATTGTAAGTTTAAGTAGTAGTGCGTAAGCCATTTCCTGTATTCATAGTTCTTTTTTCGGATTCGCGTCAAATGCCGCGAAACTATTTTTCCACTAGCTTGTTTAGTAACAAATCGCCTTTTTTGACGCACGCAGTCTAATTATAAAAATCGGCCAAGTGTCGAGTCTGACTCGCGCACGAAGGGTTCCGTACCGTATGGGAGCCCCATTCCTCTAGCCGTTATTAATAGCGAGCAAAAAAACTCCTAAAAATCACGTTTGTTGTATGGGAGCCATCCTTGAATATTTATTTTATTCTGTTTTTAGTATTTGTTGTTATAGCGGCAACAGAAATACATCATCTGTGAAAATTTCAGCTGCCTAGCTATCACGGTTCATGAGATACAGCCCGGTGACAGACAGACAGACGGACATCGAAGTCTTAGTAATAGGGTCCCGTTTTTACCCTTTGGGTACGGAACCCTAACAAACTGAATATTACACAATATGTAGTATTTTCGACGAAGGTTAAGGTTATTTCACACGCTTAATTTATATACGATGTTGTTATTGCTTAGACCTTAAAAACGCATACATTATCTAGTTTGTTAATTTGGCATAAATAAGGACACGGCGTCAACTAAAAATTGTACCTGTATAAATACACATAAACTCAAATGAAAGCAAATGAAGAATAGAATAGTTAATAATTTCTTTTCAATTTTATTATTTTACAATTTTATTTTCACCCTAGTCCGCATATCTGCTTGACATCAGGCAGTGTGTACTCGTAGTAAAACGCAAACCTATATGAAATAAGAAAAAATCTTTGTTTTCTAACTATTTTTATGTTCAGATAATCGTTGTGAATAGTTAATAGACTTGAATGCTATAATTATAGTTTAACAAATCAAATTTAAATTAATGTTTGATTACAGATGTCTACAAAACGCGTTTGCGATTGTAGAACTATAAATACAGTTTCGAACTTGTCCTAAATAGGTAATAAATAATTTTAGCTATAAAATGTTATGTTCCATTTAAGGACAGGGATGTTAAATAACTATGAAAATGGAACTCGCGTATCTGGGACAGCCTTAGCGGCCTATTTTTATTCAACTTTGAGCTTTAAAATAAAATACAGTAATGTTTGGTTTCTTCCTGCAATAATATTGAGTCATTAAAACTAATAATAATATCATAATTATTTTATAAAATTTTATAGAATGACAAAACTATTTTTAAATATCAAAGTTTAGTAAAAATGATGCTTTGCGTTGTCCCCTTGTAATAGGTAAATGCAACATGTGTCATGTTGATAGTGAAATTAGTCTATTGTAGATACCTAAGACGTAATTTTTTTTTAACCTTTTTATTTATTAATAACACTCATCAATGGTATTTCACTATAATTCAGTTTTGTTCAAATAGTGCGGAGTTGGTGGTAAACCAACTTTACATGTACAATGAAATAATATAATTCTATGGTTAATATAGAGTCCATTCAAATCGTCGTTTTTATTTAATACCTACCTTATAAATCGACCAGATCAATTTCTCTAGGTTTCTCTAGCTAAACTACATACTTAGTTCTGTTGCTGTCCTTTGTCTTAGCGCGCAAAATTCATTTTTTTCGGGATTGTTGCTATTTACAGATATAGGTAACGAAAACTCATTTAGCGGACTGTCTATGGACGTAATCAACGGATTTTAACCATTTTTAAGTTGATGCACTCTAACTAGTGTATAGACCGACCACTATTTTGGTTTTTATGTGCATGTCCCTCGTTAATACTACCTATTCATAGCCGCTAGATGAGTTTTTGTAAACTTACAAAGTTACAATGAACAGTTTATCAGTAAATGCCAGAACAAAAAGATTCAAAAACCCACAGATACCCAAAAAAATGAATTTTGCCCGCTGGTCTAGTGAAACCGCGATAAAATTACACACAATTACACAGGTTACTTAGATCTCTCTGTGGATTTATAATACATAATATTTTTTGAGGTGTTCAGAAGAAGCCAGGAGCCGCTCCCCTATAGAAACTTTATAGCTATGTCAATTAGGAACACCAGTTTAATTTGATACTTATTTTATTGAGTTTATAGCTGATGTTTTCTGTGTTGGGAATTGGGGAAATACTATAGTCTCATTATAGTTCGGCCGTAGTAATTTCTCTTCAACAAAAGTCGAAAAGAACAGAGTGTCCAAGCACACCAGAAATTAAAAAAAAATTGAGCTGCCACCCTGTGTTGCCAATTTAACCACTTTGGTACTATTACATTCTCTTTGCACTTTGGCTCACTTTGCACTTTTTAATGCTACTTTTAGTAAAGTGGTGGCGCATTATAACAAAAAACAGATGGATGGAGGCGACATACTTATTGAGTGACTTTAGGAGTGTACCACAATCTGGGCAAAATTAACCTTCCTTTTCATCCAAAACAAATCTTCCAAATCAAGGATCATGCAATGAACTCCGTTTTGCTAACTAACTCCGTAATGAACTTTGCTACGTTCCTTAAACAGATATGATGGTGGTGGCTGTAGCTGCTGAGTAATTTTATCAACTTTAAAAACTACCTATTTTGGCCTTTGTATCGAACTCTAGGCCGCCACCGCAGGCCGCAGCTGTCTCGGGGAGACTTAAACCTTAAATCTCACTTAAATGTAAAATCAGCACGTACAAAATATTCGCTTATAAATTCTAATTTAATACTGAACCTACATTGAGCTATTTATGTATGCTTATCCATATTCTCTTACCATTCACAGATTTGGAGGTTTTAGAAGATATGAAAAAAGATTCAACAAATAACAAGCAGTCAAAACATAAACACCTTCCTAAGTTTCGATTGCAAACCACCGGCGAAAATGCATCATTGTCTAGGTACTTCAGAAAACGAAAGAGTTCCGTTGATGCTCACTGACGTGCAGCACTTACTGCTCCACTCTCTACTAGGAAATTTGAATTTAACTCAACCTCCCCGATGGTATACTGTTAAAAGATGTGGAAAAGTGATTTAATAAGGCACGAGTTAGAAATAAACATGAAAATTATCTCGATTGAGTGGCTAGTTGCCGTGTTTTTCTCTCAGTAGTGTCAAATTTCAATACATATTTGACAGTTTTGACAGCTCTTAGCCTGAAGTGAGGCAAGTAGTGTGGAGAGAAACTTTGTATTCTAACTCCGGAGCGCTCCGAGTGAGTATAATTTTCTTTGGCTCCGAGTCCTTTGACTCAAGCGCAAAAACAAAGAACAATCGGAAGTCGGGCGAAGCGCAGCGAGGTAGCACGAAGCGGAGTGAAGTGTGCGTGCACACTACATATTCGCTCCGATTAACCTCAGGCAACTTCGCGAGTAGAGTAGTTTATTTTTTTTTTTTTTTTTTTTTAATCAAATTTTTATTTGGGGACTTTGAACCCTTGCGGTTATGCCAGTCCCATAGGAAACACAAACATCATTTTATAAACTTACAAAGGATAAATAAAAGCAAAATTATAAAATGCTCTGGCAGCAGCCGATGTAGGCGCTGCCAGAACACTTTGAATGCAACCAACATCTAGCCTATTAAGGGCATAAGTATCAAAAAGTTGGTCTCTGTCAGACGCACTCTGGGCGCACTCAACAAGCAGGTGATATACATCCTCAGTGGGCGCACCACAAGCATCACAGCTTGGATCTTCCACCATATTCAATAAATATTTGAAATTATTTAATGGCATGTGCCCAGAGCGCAATCTATGAGCCATCACAACATATTTTCGGCACATATTCACATTTGACCACCATGGTATATGAGGAGGTTCAGATATTAATGTACGATACCATATTCCTTTTTTGAGAGAAATGAAATCAAAATACTCTTTCCATTGTAACGAGATACTATGTTTGTATTTAATCAACACTTCAGTGAATTCTGGTTTCAAAAACACTTCAGTGCCAATAGATGTAGCTTCTCTGGCTAATTTATCTGCCTCCTCATTACCATGTAAACCAATATGTGAAGGAATCCATTGCAAACCAAGAGACATCCCTCGAGCCTTCAATGCAAGAACTTTGTTTAAAATAGTATAAGCTAACGATGCACCTCTATGACCAGAAGCACATCGCGCCACATGCTGTAAAGCACTTTTGCTATCAGTTAGAATTACAACCTTTGAAAATCCTGCACTGATGACATAAGACAGTGCCTCCGATATAGCAAAAAGTTCCACAAACATAATGGAATAATCTGAATCATTTAGTTTGAAAAGCTCCCTCACATTGCGACTGGGATCAAAAAAAGCTGCCCCACGCCCTTCGTTCGTTTGAGAACCGTCAGTGTAAATTTTATGCCAATCATTATATTTATTCCCCAACATATATAGCGTATTGTATTTTAATACGGTAGCATCATAGCTCTTTTTTGGACCTCTTATATTATCTACATTGATTTCAATGAAATTCATATCTATATTTGTAACCCAAGTATTCAAACTAAACATGCGCAAAGGATTACATATGTTCACTTTTTCATGTTTGGTTTCGTTATAAACTGATAGTAGTAGAGGCCACCTCTTCAATTTTGAAAGATTTAGATTCAAAAACCTATCCAATCTCTCAATCGTAGGATTGCAGGCCCAGGACTGTGATCTAAGACAATATCTAGTGGCTAAATATTTACGTCGCAAGTAGAGTGGAGGTACGCAAATTTCGTGCTCCATGACGTGAACTGGAGTCGTTTTAATGAAACCACCTACGATTCGTAATGCAGCATTTTGGATTCTGTCTAATTTCAAAAGATTACTCCTGGCTGCATTGTCATAAATAAAACTTGCATAATCAATTCTACTTCTAATTAGCGATAAATAAACCCTTCGAAGATGTTTCGGGTGAACTCCCCAAGAAGAGCCTGCTAAAATTTTGAGGATATTAAGTAATTTTAAACATTTGACATGAATTTCTTGTATGTGTCTTTTCCAAGTTAATGTTCTATCTAAATAAACACCTAAATATCTGACACAGTCTACAACAGGTATATGATTATCATTTATTGAAATAGTAATTTGATCCCTTTGTCTGTCTTTGCTAAACAGACACAGTTGAGTTTTTGAGAATGATATTTGTAAGCCTATTTGATCTAAGCATGACGAAACCCAAGATATGCAATTCTGAATATCCGATGTACTATTATCTATATTCACATCTTGAACATAAAAAACAAAGTCATCAGCAAACTGTAAGGCATACAATTCATCAATAGACTGACATATTTTTGCTGTCACTATGTTAAATAATATAGGAGACATTGGATCTCCTTGGGCTAGACCCTTGCCAGTCCATCTTGTAATAGAAACATCATCTCCATCCTCTTTGATACATAAACGCCTCAATCTTAAAAATTCGTACAAATAAATGCAAAATTTAGATCCAACTTCAATTTGATCTAATATCAAAACCAATTGGTCCACCAAAACATTATTGTATGCACTATCTATATCTAAAAAACAAGCGAGAGTGGGAACCTTATTAATAAAACCAGCCTGTATATGTAATACTAATCGGGCTAGGCAATCTACACTTGATTGACATCTACGAAAGCCCGACGTATTAGGAGACAGAATATTGTTCCGTTCAATAAACCACTCAAGGCGTTTAGTCAACATAATATGAAGAATCTTACACAAACAGGAAATCAAAGAAATCGGTCTAAACTTAGATGGAGCATTAGTATCTTTATTTGGTTTTGGTATTGGAATAACTTTGATTTGTCGCCATTGATCGGGCACTGAAGCATTTTCAAATATTAAGTTATATATTCTAAGAAGAAATAATTTACCTTCTATAGGAAGATGATAAATCATACTGTAGGTAATGCCATCTTCGCCTGGAGCTGTATCTTTCTTTTTTAAACAATTAGTAAGCTCTTGTAGAGAGAAGGGAGTCTCCATCTGAAGATTTTGGGACCTAAATGAAGGTGAGGCTGGTTCTACAAAATCAGGAGCAAGAGATTGCAACAACTCTTCTTTTTTGTTGATAGGAGCCTGAATCCGACGTTTTTTAACACCCTTAATCCAACTCATTTTTTGCCACATTACAGAGGAACTTGATGTTTCATCAATATTATCACAGAAACTTTTCCAACTATCAAATTTAGCCTGATTAATAATTTTCCGTGCATCTGTAGTCCTATCATTTAGAATGTCATAATTGTTTGGACTCGGATTTGCTCTAAAGTTTTTAAGAGCTAAACGACGCTTAGCAATAGCGTGTGAAAGAGACGAGCTCCAATAAGGTTTTGGTGTGAAAGATTTTGACGGGTTAGTACAAATTTTAAGAAGAGGTATACTTTTATCAACTGCGAAGTTAATCTCTTTTATTAAATAATTGTACATCAACTGAACATCATCATTGTTAAGCTGAGCACAATTATTGGAAGAAAAACTTTCTTGGCATAATTCCTGATAAAGTTGCCAATTAGCACATCTAAGATTTCGCCATCTAATGTTATGAGAAACGTATGAGTATTCTAGATAAAATTTAATAAACATATGATCACTTCCTAAATTTTCATTTGTGACAAACCATTTAAAATAAATAGCTATGTCGGACGATACAAAGGTAACGTCGGGAGAAGATTTCTGTAAAATACCGTTGACTAATTTCATATAAGTACTTTCACCAGTATTAAGACTGACAAAATTATGGTCCAGAGCCACGTCATATAATTGTTTACCCCTATAATTACAACTGTGAGACCAATTAGAATGATGTGCATTAAAATCACCAGCAATAACGGATCTTTCATTGAAATTAGAAAAAAGTTCATCCCAGTCACAAGGAGTAGTACGAACAGATGACGGACAATACACAGACGCAACATATTTAACATGCTTACAATTTAAAATTTGTATACAAATAATTTCTATACCGGGGTTGTTAATAGGAATAAAATGCAAACGCGACTTAACAGAGCTATGCACTATGATAGCTACTCCACCATTTGCTTCATCTCTATCTAATCTGTAAATATTATAACCATTAATTTTAAATTCTCTATCTGAAGTTAACCAAGTTTCACTAACCAAACAAATGTGAATCTTTTCTTGATTTAACAGTGACTCTAATTCATTCTTTTTATTGCTAAGACTTCGACAATTCCACTGCCCAACACATAGAGGAGCATTAGAATTTCCGAAAGTTGTTTTCCTGTTAACTATGTTAGATACACTATCCATTATGGAAGAAATTGATTAGCTTTTTAATCATGTCACCACTATTGATAGCTCTTAAGATAAAATCCTTTACTTCTTCAAAACAAAATTTTAAACCCGTAATCAATTTCTCTTCCAAGCTACCTTCTGAAAAAACGATGCTTTTTAATTTGTCAAAAATTTTTCGAAAGTCTATTTTAGTAACCTCTTCACGCTTGGTTTCCTCATTTACCTCATTAATCTTGAGTTGTGTGTGTTTGATAGCATTCCTAGCATCAACTGACAATTTGGACTCATTTGGTTTCTTGTTCTTAACTACTTCTGAGAACAGAGGTTTTCCATTGCATTCTACTTTTTTTTGTTTTTTGACTTTCAAATTTTTTGTAGATTGCGCCTTTGTAAACTGTGTATCAACACTTTCGACCTCTTCCTCAATGATCGGATCTTCCGATTCTTCTTCTGTATCAATGTAGCCACCATCAAAGCTTGAAAGTAAAACTTTCTGGGTCGTCAAATGCTCGTTTAGTGCAACTTTGTAAGTGCAATTCCGATTAGACATAATGCGTCGAATGTGTTTCTCCTTGATAAATTTAGGACAGTTGCGGTTGAAAACCATATGGTCACCATCACAATTGGCACATCGATAGCGGGTAGCGTCACAGTTTTCATGCTGGCCGCTACATTTAGGACAAACTTTCTTTCGATTTGGGCAAAATTTGGCGAAATGGCCAAACCGCCAACAAGAACTGCACTGTGAGACAGGAAATGTATACGGTTCTACTTTGAAACGACAGCCCAAACCGTGAACATAGGATGGCAAAAATGCACCTTGGAAGCAAAAACGAATTGTTCCACTGTCGCACCATTCTTTTTTTTCATTTAGTCGTTTTAACCTCTTGACTGACAGAATTTCTGTACTATTGCATTTGAAAAACTCTTTTAGCTCCTTCTCATCCATGTCCAGTTCTATATTTTTAACCACACCGTAAGTGGTCGAAACCTCATCGGTGAAACGGCACCTATAGCCCAATTCTTTGAAAACATGACTTTCTAATAATTTCCGGGCCTCTTCTTTATTTTCAAATTGTATCACTACTTTATAAGGAGTTTTATATTTAATGCATAGAATATTCAATATGCCCTCACCTTTAAGAAGTTTGGCAAAACCTATTTGTTTGGGTAAAACTTCATTAGCCGTGACAGATACTTCAAAATTTTCAATGACTTTCGTAGTTACATGCAAATTATTATTAATCGCCATATTTTTAATTCTTTTTGTCGCTTTTTTCTTCCTTACCACTGAAAAACCATCACTACTATCATCACTCTCATCTCTTATCCTTTTCTCGGCTCTTAATGTTGAGTTACTATCGCTTTTGTCTAGGTAATCATTTGATGTTTTAGCTGTTCTTCCACTCAAAGGTAAGTCAGGTAGGTCATCTTCGCTGCCATTCCCATACTCTCGGAATTCTACTTCAGTAACGTTGCTCAAAGCACTGATAGGCCGAGGTCCTCGGACCTCGTCCATGATAACTAGAAATGGTAGACTCCAAGCTTAAAAAAATAAAATATTCAGAACTACACAAGAAGAAACCGTCCGCTCGCCGTGAAATGTCACACGAGAATGAGAGTAGTTTATTGGAGTCGAGCTATTACAACATTGGAGTCTTGATTTTGCAAGTCTTCATTTTGTTCAAGTTGAGTCTTCATTTGCAAGTTTGGAAATTTATGAATAGCAACACTAAGTTGTGGTCCATACTTTGATAAAAGTGTTTTGTATTTTGGATTTAGCGAATTAATTTAGTTTTTTCTATTTAAATTATTTATGTATTTAGAACAATTAATTGAATAGGAACATTTTAAAATGAATGATATAAATGTACCACCTTCAAACAAAAAGCGTCGTTTATGTCATGAGGTTACTCCAGGTAAGTCTACCCTATAATTCTTTTAAGCATGTCATCCACCGGAAAAGATCGAATTTTCTTCGTTTAAATATATCTGTACGTAAAATCAGCACCTACAAATATTCGCTTATAAATTTTAATTTAATACTGAACCTACATTGAGCTATTTATGTATGCTTATCCATATTCTCTTACCATTCACAGATTTGGAGGTTTTAGAAGATATGAAAAAAGATTCAACAAATAACAAGCAGTCAAAACATAAACACCTTCCTAAGTTTCGATTAAAAACCACCGGCGAAAATGCATCATTGTCTACTTTAGAAAATGAAAGAGTTCCGTTGATGCTCACTGACGTGCAGCACTTACTACTCCACTCTCTGCTAGGAAATTTGAATTTAACTCAACCTCCCCGATGGTATACTATTGAAAGATGTGGAAAAGTCAGTCAAACCACTTGTCTCATCCTAGAAGGAATGTCTATTCAGCACTGGGAAAAATACTCAGATGAATTCTCAAATACAAGAAACATCTTTAATAACTTTGTAGAAGTTCTTACTCCGTCTGTCTATAATGGATCCTTGGTTCAAGAACTAGCATTAGTGCCTCTGTCAGAGGTAGAAAAAGAGGATATCATACAAAAATATGGAAGTTTGAACTTAGCTCTAGAAGCAAGAAAAGATTTAATGGTAATGATGAGAGCTGTATTTCCAATCGGAAATGAAATTGAAGAAAATGTAATAAGCCCGGGTAAAGATAATTTCCCTAGAACTCAGCTGATATGTTCTGCTTGGCAATTGGTTGAAGAGAGCTACCCTGTGCCACTAAAAGGAAAGTTAAAAGATGCCTACTCTGATTATGTATTGTCAAAAGATGAGTACCAACCAGTTACAGAAAAATCGCCCCTGTTTGCCCTGGACTGCGAAATGTGCATAACAAATGCTGGATCTGAGCTAACCAGAGTCTCCGTAGTCAACGAAAAACACGAAGTTGTGTATGAATCATTTGTAAAACCATACAACGATATCACAGATTATTTAACCAGGTTCTCTGGAATCACACAAGCATCACTGGAAAATGTAACAAAAAGACTTGATGATGTTCAGAAAGATCTGAAGGAATTGTTGCCACCAGATGCAATACTAGTCGGTCAATCTTTGAATACAGATCTGCATGCTCTAAAAATGATGCACCCATATATTATAGATACTAGTATTATATTTAATTTCTCGGGTGAAAGAAATCGCAAACCTAAACTTAAGACTCTAGCTAGGGAGTACCTGAATAAAGACATACAGACGGGTAAAAAAGGACATTGCTCTGTAGAAGACGCTCTTGCTGCGTTGCAATTAGTTCAATTAAAACTCACCAAGCACATTGAATTTGGAGATGCTGTGCACACTAATAGAGAGAAATACAAAGAAAAAGTTGTCAAAATGTTCACCACAAAGGAGTATGTTTTGCCCATCTTCAATCACATGATAGAGAAAAAGAAAAGTTCTTTAGTAGTAGGTTGTGATAACATCACAGGTGATTACTATTCTTATTTAACTCAAGCGAAAGAAAGTGTGTCAGCTCGATTAAAAAAAAGCAATTTGAAAAAGGTTAAATTAAGAACCGTTGATGACATTGATGAAGTGATCTCCACTGTCACAGATGCTGTGAAGGAATTCAATTTTACAATGGCGCATTTGAAATTCGAGATGAAGGAAGATGGCGAACATGAGAAGATTAAGTCAGTTGATAGATGGATCAAAACTATTCAGGAAAGTCTTCCACAATCATCATTATTTGTCGTCGTTCTAGGAGGCACGGTAAATGATAATGGTTTAGCTATGATTAACTGTAGTTAGTATTATTTAACTATACATAGTTATAGTTAACATAATTAGCTAAAAAAATAAATTCTTCACACAATAAGCCCAATCATGAAGGCGTCATCGTAATTGTAATAGTTATTTAGAATATTTTTCACTTTAAGCATTCAATAGAATACTTTTTATGTTGCTATTAAATTTACGATGACGCCTTCATAACTGGACCTATTATTCATACAATGAAGGTACCTATTGTATAAATGTGTATTGTAGAATTATGTAAAATATAATGTGTACATTTTACTAATGCAATATGTTATTTTTAGATGACTGACGAAGCGACTTTAGATTTTAATGGTGGATGCGCACCTTTACGCGCCGAAGTAGCCGAACCGCGTCGAATAAAAAAATAAAATAAAAATAATCTTTATTGACACCAAAATAAATGAGATATACAAAGATGTGTTAGCAGCTAGACAAGAAATTCTGATTCCTGGATGCTAACGTCTTCCAAAGCGTTAAATAAAATTTAATTTTAAAGCAAATGAAAACTGAAAACTAAAAATGAATTTAAAACAAAAATTATAGAACGCGTTCGGCTACTTTGGTGCATAAAAGTAGGTGTTTAGCTTAGTGACTCTTTGAATTTCTTTTATAATTTTGATTTTTCGTTTGCTTACTACTAGGTTATAAATTCATAACTTATTTCGATTAATTTAGAAGTTTTGAGTTCATGATGGCAGAACTTTTTTACCTTATTCATTTCCTCGGGTTCCTCGATAATACTGAAAATCTCTAGATGACCCATACAATCACGCGCTATCGTAAAATCATTTTACTAAAATGTATTAACGTCAACTAAGTAAGTTAATATAGACCGGGTGCCTAGCCCTGGAACGGTGTCAGAATTTTTAGGCCGCCTACCTGAAGGCCTATGAATTGGCTAAATGGTTAAAACAACCGGGTCCTACAATTTAACGTGTCATCCGATCCACGGTAGCGCTCAGTTGGAAAATGCCACCCACGGTCACCCATCCAAATACTGACCGTGCGAAACGTTGCTTAATTTCGGTGATCGCTGAAAAACACCTAAACAAACTACGCTACGAGAGCTCCAATATCAACTTATAATTATTCTATTTTTTTTTATCTAGTACCTAACAATGAATCTCAATCTGTTTCAAACTTGTTTGGAGCTCATGCCTACATATATGTTATTCGTATGTTGTGGTTTGTAGTGCCAATTTACATTTAGCCCACATAACTTTACCGGTTGGCTCAATTTTTCTTTGGGACAAAAATATTAGCGTATATTTTTTTAGGTAGGTACTAAAAGAAAGTATGCATAGTTGAAAAAGTATTTACTTAAAGAATAAATGCACAAAAATTTAATTAACAGTAAACTAAGCCCGATTACAGAGGCGCCATCGTAATTATATTAGCTAAATAGCATAGTTCTGTTTCTTTTTCACTTTAGGCATTCAATAGAGAGAACGCTTTTTACGTTGCTATTAAAATTACGCTGACGCCTCTGTAATCGGGCTTATTATCTACTTAGAAGTAAGTGACGGTATTTAAGTACATTTTGGTCGGGGATCAACGCCGTAGCTAGAAGCGTCCCGCCGACAGTTGCGGCCTATTGTTTGACCAATCACAAAGCCCATTTTAAATCAAGATCTGTGATTGGTGGATGACCAAGCCGCAGCCGATGTCTGGGTGACGCTAGAAACTATCTATAGAAGGCAACTGCCTATTTTTGCCTAGACCAGAAAAATAGAACTTTAAAGTTTTCTGGAGTGAGCAAAGAAGTTACAGGTATCAAACTTCTTGGCCGCTGTGGTGTTAGCTCCAAGCTGTAGGTTAAGCAATCCTGACTGAAGCTCACTTGGGTTATCCGCAGCTTATAGCTAATATCACAGTGCAGCCGCCAAGTTGTATGATTCGACCCATAAAGGGTTACTGGTAATCAATTAGCATCCTTTTAGGGGCTTATTCTGTACATCAAAACTAACGAGTTTTGTTCTGTGGCTTTTGTCAAAAAAAAACACATGTTGTCGAGGGTGAACGATAATTTTCTACAGAACATTTTTTTTGAGATTTGATAAAAGTCGTTGAACAAAAGTTGTTAGTTTTTATGTACAGAAGAAGCCCCTAAAAGGATGCTAATTGATTACCAGTAACCCTGTATACTAGGGTGGGCATTGACCACCCGTGCCTCCCTGATAGCAGCGCCCTTGTCGTGGATTATTTTGGTAGCGCGATTTGGTATATTTGTCCGGTGATGGGGTCGACCGCAAGTGAAGGAGGGAGCTCCGCGGCTATGTCCGCGAGCGCTTCCCATCTCGTCGCGCGACTGCTCTGCGACTGGCTCGGGCTGGCTTCCGTTTCGTCGTCAACTTCCTCGCTGTAACAATAGTTCATAATAAACAATAATTATTTTTCGCAAAAAATGGCAATACTGCCTTCCATCGTGTACAAAATTCGAATATTTCGCTCGAATTGTTTACATTATTGTTGATTTTTCAAAAACGGCTCACCCGATTTCTGTAATATAAATGGTACCACCTCGGGAGTATACACCCTTTTGAACTAAAAAAAATTTTTTGTTTCGGTTCACAATTGGCGAAATTATCGATGAACACACACAAAAAAAATACCCACTTACAGACTAACCTAGAACCTCCTCCTTTTTTGGAAGTCGGTTGATAAGTAATACACAAGGTGTTGTTTTGCTGATTACAGGGACTTTCAGAGGCTTATAACCTAGTTACTCTACTATTCTTTATTTACAAAAATTTCGTGTCCCGTTGTTTGTCCTCGATGAACTCCTCAACTACTGAACCGATTTTAACCAAATTTTGTACACTGTGTGCAGTTTGATCCAACTTAAGAGATAGGATAGTTTATATCTCAATTTATAATTTATTGGTGATATTTTTATTATTATGCCAAAACAACGTTTGGCGGATCAGCTAGTAGGTATGTCTATATTATATTATATACTAGGTCCTTGTATATTATGGACCTAGGTCTATAACAAAGATGTGTATATTATGCATATTTCAAAGTCAAAGTTCAAACCATACATGCGTACTTCCATTATAAATCCGAAAGTAATTGGTTTATTGGTTTGTTCATCTTGCACGCAGCAACGGAGTGACGGATTGACTTGATTTTTCGCAAGGATTATTTATAGTTCAAAGGTCGGAAAATGACATAATAATATGCTACTTTTTATAGCACAAAAGTAGGGATAGTCAAAATTTATACAATAGATGTCAAAATTTGACGCTGGCGAAGCCGCGGGCTTTACCTAGTTTCATTATAAACAACGTACCTACCATGGACCAATCGCGAAAAATATTCAGCGAAACATACATTTTATCGCCAATCAACGAACTTTTTGTATGGACAACTGATTTCCTTATCACGTTTCAGGGTTGGTCCCATAGTAAAAGTTGTTCTTAATTATTTGTATATAGACTTGAAAGTCCATTGAACTTTGCAAAGCTCCACCTTTATGATATCAATGTGATGTCGCATACAACAGGTACCTAGAGTAGATAATAGACGTCGCATAACGACGTCTGTTACTTGCTATTTTATTGCACTCTTTGTAAAAGAGTAGACCGATTAAGAAGTGTCAATTTGCGCTATATTCGTTGTTTATACCTTCCTCCTTTCTGCTGACCTTTATGGATTAGCGCATAAAACTGCGAGGGGTTTGCGATTTATAATTAAATAACTACCCAAACTCCCTAATTACCTTCACTTACAGACGAACTGCGCCTCACTAGTCGCTTCACTCCGGAAGAGGGCTAGTTAGTTAGTTTTTAGAACGCGAACCCAACCCGATATTCATTTTCAGGACTTTTAAGACTTAGGTAATTTATGTATCTCTCTACTTTGTGTCTTTAGAAAAATGCACGACATCAATATAAGTACCTGTTTAAATGTTACTTGTACATGTAATATTTTTCTTTTTTCTTCTTTTTCTTCTTTGTGTTAACTAAAATTTACAATTATTTGATTATACTGCACAAAGAGAATTAGTAGGTAGGTAGGTAACTACTTGAAATCTAAGTCTAAGTTAGTCGATGTACTGCGTGAATGCCACGAGCAGACTGGCGACCCGCAAGCAGCACCCGATCACGAGTGTGACACATGTGCCAGCCATCGCTCTCCTCGTCCTCGACCATATTTGAGGAAGGAGAACGACCCGACACATTATACATGTAATACCTACTTATTCGTAATAAATATAATGATTTTTCGCAAAAAAAAATGGCAAAACCGCCTTCCATCGTATATAAAATTCGAATAGTTCGCTCGAATTGTTTACATTATTGTTGATTTATCAAAAACGGCTCAGCCGATTTCTGTAAAATTTATATGGGATTACCTACCTTGGGAGTATACCCTTTTGAACTAAAAAATAATTTTTCGATTCAGTTCACAATTGGCGAAATAATCCATGTTCATCGTGTGCAAAATTCGGATATTTCGCTCGAATTGCTTACATTATTGTTGGTTTTTTCAAAAACGGCTCAGCCGATTGCTGTAAAATTTAAATGAGACCACCTCGGGAGTATACCCTTACGAAATAAAAAAGAACTTTTCGATTCGGAACTGGCGAAATAATCGATGAACATACATAAAAAAAATACATACCTACACACGAACATAAAACCTCCTCTTTTTTTGGAAGTCGGTTAATTAGAAATGCGCCGGACGTATTTAATAGTCATGCTGATGGGGTAAAAAAAACTTTTATAATTATTCCGATAGTTAGATTATAAAATAATATTTATACGTATTTTTTGTTTTGTGGATCAAACAACAAATGACAAAGATTAACCTTGTCAAAGTTTGGGAGTGAGGACTCGTGACGTCACTTCTTTGAGAAAAGAAAAAATACTCAAGTGTCTATCTAATATTTTATGATAAATAAACTATCGATTGGACTAAATATATTTTTTCAGTCATCTAGATTCTAGCCTACTGCCACGTAGCGAGTATTAAACTGTGATAATTCTAAATTCTAAGTGTCACTGGACTGTTACGGGCAAGCGTGACCGTTATCAGCCATTATCAGATGACTGACTTGCATGTCTCGTTATTAAGTCACATAAAAGTTATAAAAATAAATAAAATTGCGGCACTCACGTGTTGTTCTCGACCTCGTTCCCATCGTTGTCTTTAGATTCTGCCTCTGCATTAGTTTCTGTATCTTCATTATCTTTTGCTGCGGTTTCTGGTTCAGCTTCTTTTGACTCTATCGGAGAATTTTCTTCGTCTTTTTTGACCATATCATCTTTGTGGTCTCCATTTAAATGATGATTCGTTTCGAATACTTTATCCATTAATAACTCTAGTTTCGGTATCTTCACCTCCTCCTGAGTAATGGCAGGAGTTTCGACAACTTCCTCGCTTTCGATGACGTGACCATTCGCAGGAGCGTCTGAAGTTATAAGGGCAAAATTTAAAAAAAAACCGAGCCTATATTATTATTATATTTAAGAATGATCGATTACTTTAGCTTTTAAGAAAATAATCACAATCTGCGGTACAAAAAGCTTATGCTTCAGTCATTCGAAACGAACATTATCGCTTAGAGATGTTATTTCAGGCATGCAGCCGTAACAAGTCCATCAACGTCGCGACACATGTCCCTTGGTTAGTGCCGCTTCATTTCGGGATCGTCAATGAGTATACCTACTATACTTATGGTCTAGCATAATTTGGGCAAACGACCTAGCCATAAAATATATTTTATGGTCCAACAAGTGTATGAGGAATACAGCCCTACTACCTATCTCCGGACGACATAGCGGTTTCTGGTGCCTAGAAGTGTGAACAAAGCGTTTTGATTTCACATTCTTAATACGGATGGTAAGAATGTGGAACTCTTTGGATGGGTATTTTTTCTAAGTACAAATTAGGTGTCTTCAAATCTACAGTAAATATGTATACCTATACCTACCTAAGCGTGCTACATTATAGACCGTATCTCTACTTGAAGGATTGAATTAACGTCAGGAACACGAAGCTATCTTCAGTAAAATATTAGGAAACAAAAAATAAAGTCATTATTTAAACCACAATACCAACAGGCTAACGCCAGACGCAAACTTTCTTTGCACAATTTGCATATACCTATTTAACATAGCAACTTGCTTTACGCGGTGTAGTTGCTTTTTATACGGCGTATCTACGGCATACGTCGGACTTCGCGGACAACAGGTAACATGTCTCAAGGTTTTATAAACATAGAATGGCGACCGGTAGCCGGCAGATATACTCCGCCACTACATCTACATGAAATAGAAGGAAACGGTAGGTACCTATTTACGTAATCTTTTTCACTTTCGTTCTAGGCTATAAATTACTTTTTGCACCTAGGTTACTTACTTGGTAATTATTTCGAAATACAACAATAAATTGAAAATGTCGGCACATCGATTACAAATTAATTTTATTTTACCGCGACCGCGACTTAGCTGAGTTTCGAACCGTCGTTACCGAACTACCGAAGTGTGAGCATTGAGCTTAATCATTATCCTAAACAACTATATGCGCGGTAAACCTAGCATTTCGAAAACTTATACAGACGGACAATGAATGACAGTATTGACAGTACATAATCAATGCAGACAATGCAACCTTTTTTCTATCGACAAAAATGTACCTAGTTTAATCAGTTCCATTATGTTTGTACAGGGTTATTTGCTTGCCCTGTACTAAGACGAAAGGAAATGATCAAGAACATCATAATTAACAACTATTACTATTGCCATCCCGGAATTTGAGAAAAAAAAACAGTTGTTCCATACAAAACTGCAGCTTGGAATCTACAAAATGTATGAAATAGGTAGCAGTATTTTTTCTTTAGTTTCGTGTTGATCCCTTAGTAAACGTTGTCATATTGATGGTCTTAATCATCCCCTTCCGTTTAGTAGGTACCTACAGGGCAAGCAGACAACCTAGTATGAAATCTAAAGAAAATAAAATGATCTTACCATTTTGAAGAGATAAACTATTCATTGATTTGTTATTTCTAGCTAACTGTACAGGTTGTTGACTATCACACGAAGGAAGCACTTTAGTTTCGTTTGTTCTGTTTTCGTCGTCGGTGTCGGCCACATCGACCTCTATCGATGGGTTTTCGTTGGTTTCTTCTTCGAATTGTATACTTTTGTCTGAAAAATAAATTAGTAAAAATGTTTTTAGAAATCGTCACAATGATTTTTGGTTCCTCTATATTTTAGAATTCATTATTTTTAGCTAAAAAGAAGTATTTCGTCATTATCGTTATTTTCAGCCCATAATCGCCCACTTCTGAGAATAGGCCTCTCTACTTGTACTACTCAGTACTGTACTCATCTAGGTCCTGTACCTATCTCGTCCACGTCTTGTGTCTTGTTGGACAAGACCCGCGTTTTTTACAATATCGTCGACCCAACAACGAGAAAAAGTATTTTAAAAGTACTATACTTACAAAAACAAATATGGCAAATGTAATTCTAATTATATTCTAAGAGAAATCGAAAAATATCAAACTCTATTTTATCAGAATTTGACGTAAATACGATACAGTGCTTCATTACAAACCTCGATAAATCTAATTCGTACTAATTGTAACGTACTGCTGCTAATTAGAATAAAGCGACAGGCGTACCTGCCGTGCTTGTGTTTAGCGGGATCGTGTTTGGAGCACTGCTGGTACAGCCCATGATGCATGGAGTACGAGGCTAGGTTGCAGCCATGTGGGAAACCGCGAAACTTGGCAGCGGGAGCCGCGAGCGGCGACGCGGCGCTGACCACCCGGGCTGCCTCTCGCAGCACGACTGCTCGCCGGCGCTGGCTCCCGCTGCCCCAAGATCGTATCGTAACCGCCTATTATGGAAGGTGGGTGCCCAGTAAACTGACCTCGCACCCCCATCGCGTTATTCCAATTAAACCGACGTACCACATTCTTTTACTTTGACGCGCAAGTGTTTAGTGAAAGAACTTACTTCCGCTCACTTAGTCCTACGTGCGTCATGGATTTGATAGTTTGCGAAGGCAAACAAAGCCTAATAACATTATACCTTTTTATAACATTTTCTTATAATTGGGTGTCAAATTAGTTTTCAATACCCTGAGAAAAGTGTTCTTATAGCCTGCTCCTTAAATTTTCCCTCCTTTTGTGGTTTAATGCCATATAATTAACTTATATTTACGAAATGAATAAAAGTGGTCAATAACTCTATTTGAAGTGTTCCCACGTAATCTCACATGTATGAAAATGTAGTCCTAGGGCAGTAGGTGCAGCATTTGGCATAAAGAGATGGTACCATGATGCATTATTGCTCCCATGCATAGGTAGGTAGGTACCTACCTATCTCAGGACAAAAATATTACTGTCTACTTTTTCATATAGTAGGTTTAGTTATAATGTTCCCCATGAAACTTCGGTAGAGTCATGAAAAGTGATAATATAATATAGCATCCTTCCAGGCTGTTCTAGGCTAGATGCGCTTACCATAATTTGATAATACCTACCGGTCTTTAAATATATAATACTCAACTGTTCTTAGCTGCTTTATTATAGGCACATGCCTACGGGCTTCGATCAGGTATACATATTTGATCGAAGCCTACGGGGCTCTATAAATACCTATAATCACGGACGTAAATATAGCTCTTGCAAGGGGGGGGCAATTCCAAATTTTTTATCCGACAGTCCAGAAAAGAGCAGTGAGGTTTTTTAAAGAAAATTAAAGTAGAAACTTTATTATTATAATATGAAGTATGTTTATGCCTCCCTTACATAACTTTAGTTGCTGTACTAATTATGATAGGTGTGAGGGAGTAAGCACCTAAGTTCCATCCTCGGCGAACTAATGAGAATCTTATTAGAATCGAATTCACTGAAGAAGTCCCGCAGATGCGGCACCACAGTCGCCTGCCTTGTCTGTCAATATTACTTCCATTAATTTCCATAGGATTTCTTAGGAAAAGAACTCTACTTGGTTACATTTTTGCAATGTTGCATCTCTAAATACCTTTAGCTTTATGTTTGTGTGATACCGCAAAAGTAGAAAAGACCACCGACGCGCGACTGAGAGGCTATTAATAAATATAAATTAAGAACTTCATAAAATTATTTGGCCTAACTTAATTACCAATGAGACAATCACTATTACTGTAATACCTACTTACTCAAGGAGTTCATAATTATTTGTTAGTTAAAATAGGTACCTAATGTTTTGTAAACAATCTCTTATTCTTATTTATTAAAACACTAAAGTATATAAATTGTTTAATTTTATCACATGCTCTAACTCAATTACATAAACGCTGGACCAATAAAATACTTCTGAGGTTTGTCAATCAATGTGAGTTTTAAACAAAGACTAGACAGTTTAAACGGTGTTTCCCTTTTTGAAGCCAACTTTGGTTCTAAAACACTTCATAACGACCTATTCTCGAAAACACATTTTTTTGTTTATGACGAAACTGTTAGGAATCTTTACTAATATTATAATTCCCACAGTATGTTTGTTTGTTAATTTATCACGCAACAACGCAACGGAGAGAAGATTTTTTTTTCATTTTTGATTTTTATGCATACCTACTCTAAAGATCAGATTGTCGCAGGCTCATTTTTATCCCAAAAAAATAAAATGTTGTAGGATTGTACAAAAAGCAAAAAAATCACGCGAGTGAAACCACGGGAAAAAGTTAGTCGTAAAATTCAACATCTTGGCCATGGGTTTTTTTGTCACTTCAAATTGTAAAAGTTCTTTTTTGCATTAAATCTGTTGCACGTGTGTGCAATTGTATTGACCGTCGACCCGATGAAAACAAAAGACTATGGGTTTAAAAACTTTGGGTAGAATGTAACAAAGCAGATGTATCTGCCTGGGAAGGATTCATTCTCCAATTTTTGCCACATTTGCTGAGATGATATTTGCTATTCGTTATTTTACTTGGATACACTCATAAAAATATTTGAAAATGTATAGGCCAATCGTTTCATTCGCGAGCCTCAATGCTCTCTTATTATTTTAACAGTAGATACGAAACTAGTAGTAGTTGTTCAATAGTTATAATGCGTGATTTATGTGTCCCAAAAACTAACACGTGAACATTGAACCAAGAGCTCGTTGTAAAAGTAGGCTGAAAATAACTTATAAGTAAAAGCTTACAATAAATATGTTTCTACACGATTAATAATGTCGGTGGTAACCAACAAAAGCTCTTTGTTCTTATACAGTTCACGCAATAGGTCGGCTTTGCTCGCAACGTGTATAAATTTATGCTTTGCCCGCCCAACCACCGCGGGCCGCCCGACCGGCCGGCCGCGTACGCTGAGGGCGGGCGGGCGCATACCACCAGCTGTTTTCACCCGTTTTCATGACCAACCCTCTAGGTCACAGTTTTAAAAATAGTATCTTTTATATTTGATTTGAATAACAAACACATTGCTACGTATAATTAGGTGAAGTCGGAATTACTGAGACGTCGTGTGGCCTCTAGTTTTAATTTATGTGTATGTGATGTGAGTGTTGTGTGGAATCTTATTTATGCTACGTACAGTTTTTATGAGTAGAAAAGTTAGAAGTTAAAAGCGAAAAGTTGTGAAAATGATATTGATCTGAAAACAAAAATGTTTCGAAAGATTCATTAACCTACTAAGTAGGTATAACTTAGCTCAAAGACACCGGAAATTATGCTTAATCATCAAAAGGAAAATAGAGAAAAATACTTATAGGAATTATTTAATATCTCATATTTGTTTCGTAGGCAATCGGCGCTAACAATAATTGTGTATTGTCTGCCACAGCGAAAAACGCCACAAAAATAAATAGGGGTTTTATTTTTCCAGAGGTCTGATTTTTTAATTTCTGTTTACTGGAGATAAAGTTGAATTCAATAATTCTAGAAGATTAGATATCTATGTAATATTGGTAACGTTGCAAAACATTTTGATCTCTATCAAAAAATATGATATAGTCATATTCAATATTATTATAATATGGATTTGTCAGGAGAACTCTGAGATTTCCGGTCATTTTTTAGGGTTCCGTACCCATAGGGTAAAAACGCTGTCCGTCTGTCTGTCCGTCACCAGGCTGTATCTCATGAACCGTTATAGCTAAAAAGAAAATTGAAATTTTCGCAGATTCTATGTATTTCTGTTGCTGGTATAAAAAAAAAAAGGGGAGTCCCTCGAATCCGCGCGGAAGAAGTGAAACTTCGACGCAACAGTGCTTTCATATCCCCTCCATGGTAGCGTCTAACGCAACCAAAACGCAACCTTGTTGGAAGTCGCATTAGAAGTTTCACTTCAAAAAAAGTTATGGGGGCTCCCATACAACAAACCTGAATTTTTAGCCTTTTTTCGCTCTATATTAATAATGGCAAAAGGTAGACGCTTGAAATATTCACAGAATATTTAGTTGTATATTCACTTGAAAAATAATTATAATTAAAACAAATATTTAAGGGGGGCTGCTTTACAATAAACGTGTTTTTTTAGGGTTCCGGGATGTCCGTCTGTCCGTCTGTCACCGGGCTGTATCTCATGAACCGTGATAGCTATGCAGCTGAAGTTTTCACAGATGATGTAGGTATTTCTGTTGCCGCTATAACAACAAATACTAAAAATAGAATAAAATAAATATGAGGGGGTTCCATACAACAAACGTGATTTTTAGCAGATTTTTGCTCGCTATAAATAACGGCAAGAGGATTGGGGCTCCCATACGGTACGGAACCCTTCGTGCGCGGGTCCGACTCGCACTTGGCTGATTTTATTTTCTATAGATGCTTGAAGTATTTACATAATATTTAGTATATACACCGATTATTTCGGTTCATAAATGATTATACCAGCTAAAACAATACCTATAAAACAATAAGTATACCTATTGTATTACTATAGGCACCATTGTACCAACCTAGCCTAGCATTTACACCGCGAGTTTACGCCCTTGGTATATTCAAGTTAATTAACATTTTTCGTGATCATTAAAAATGATAAAATATTTTACAGAAAGCACAGGTTTATCGTATAAAATTCTCTACAGTAATTTATTTTAATTAATTTACAATTCGCGTGTGACTTAAATACGTGAGCTAAACCTAGGTGCTTTCTCCACTAAATACTTATTAAGTACCTATTCGAAAATAAGGAAGCGAAAGTAAAGAATAAGTAAGTAATAATTAAATATCTATTTCTGAGCTCGGCCCACTTTCGTGTTAAGTACTAGAGATAAGCTATCTGGCCAATAACACTCAAATTGGCCAAACAAACGCGACTATTTAAACACCGGAAAATTAATTGCGGCCATAAAGTACATGGAAGCTAGAAATACGGGACTCCGAGGCTATAATTATTGGGTTTGCTGAACTCTTTACGAAAAATGTTTCTCAATAAAAGTTGCTGCGTGTAGTAAACGGTTATTTTATATAAAACAGGTCCACGTCAGAAGGACATTATTCTTATTTAGGGTTCCGTACAGAATTCTGGTGGAAGTTGCTTCGGGACGAGGGATCACCTAACTAAGGTAATATGCTATTAATCTTATTTTTTTTTAATCTTTTTTTAAAAGCTCATTATATTATACATAAAAATAAAAATTTAGAAAATCATTTAGACGCCATTGATATGAACAACCTACTATATACTACGGGACTAATCGCGAACTAGATAGACTCCGTGACCACGATCGATGCAACTCGGTCGAAACGTGAGGATGATGAAGTATTTATTTATCTCGTAATTATAATGCGCGATTAGTCCCGTAGTACATAATAATATGTGTTCAAATTGCGAAAGTTTAAAAACAACACAGGTACCTACCATCCAATTTCTACCTCTTCGCCATCTTGGGATGGCGAAAAAAATCTGTGATAGCGACTGTACAGAGTTATCTGCTTACCCTGTACTAAGCCGAAAGGGGCCGATTCTGGCCATCATTATGAACAACTTTTTCTGTCGTGCCAACCCAAAATTCGGGAAACATTTTTTTCTCGAATTTTTGTTGGCTTCATTGTAAAAGTTTTGTAAGTAACTAGGTACCTCTATAATTAAAATCCCCCATTATAATGAATCAAGTATACTAGGCTGTCCAATGTCCGTGTACTACTCGTAGTTGAAGGCCTCTATATACGAAATGAAAGCTTAGCAACCTTATACCTACCTACTAGTAGGTAACTCGATATCAACTACCTACATCGAAGATATAAGTCTTATGTAGTAGGAGTAGGGGCCTTGGTACTGAACAATTGCTAATAGCTTGAGTAGGTTAGTCTATGCTACCAGTTAAGAAACCAACAAAGAAAACTTTCCGGATGGTCAAACCTTAGTAAAAACAAACAGAATGACATTTAAAATTTTATTAAACTTATATAATGGCATAAATTAAAACACAACTTTAGTATTACACAAATTTAGAATACACGAGCGAAGTAGGTACAAAATGCTTTTAGCCTGGGTGTAAAAACCATCAGCACCTTTTACCCTAGAACAATTTAGTATTTAAGTCACATTTCACAAAATTATATGTCCCGTTGTGGGTGTTTCTACTAAGGCACCAACTAACTCTATAATTTTCGACTTTTAAACGCTAAGATGTTATCAGTAAACATAGGCATAGGTGCCCGATTCATGGTATTGTGCGTATTGTGGCGACGATTTATGCTGGGTCCTCAAATAGGTATTCTTGTTCGCGTACATTTGCCTATTTGAGCGAACAAAACGAATGCGAAAATACGCGAACTCCCGTATCCGCGTTTGTGCGGATAATTCGTGTTTTTGGTATATGAATGCAAACAACGTCACACGACCACTGAATACCGATATGAGGACCCAACATTAGTTGTTTGTGGTATAGAAGCGGGCTAGGTGCGCGAGCACGGGCAGGGCCCTGCCTCGGCCACCACCAGGTTCCCGCTGAGTGCTATCGCCTCTATCTCGACAGACGCGTCCTTGGGCAGCCTGCTCACTTGGAACGTGGCGCGGGTGGGACAGTCTTTCGGGAAATCTGAAACAGTTATGTAAAAAAATTGCCATTAGGTTATTGAAGTTGATGGATGGCGTGGCACAGTTACATACGCTGCTGCGAGTAGATGCCATCTAGGTCTACCGCTATTTAGGCAAGCGATTTTAAATATTTTTGGAAATGGTTAGAGACTGGATATTATAGATAGCTTAAGCCAATCTTAGGATTGCATGGCAAACCTAAAGTATATACCTACCTACCTAATTAGAGCGTGCGACTACTGCAAATGAAGCTACTAAAGATTACAGACAGGCAGAGTGGTGTCACTTGCAACTTGCAACAGGAAATTACTTTACTCATTATTTTCATACCAAGTTTTCACAAGAGACTTATCGTTCAATTTCAAACCAAGGAACAATTTGGAACATATCGTCGTTAATGTTTACTAGAAAACGAGAACAGCATGCAGGGTAAAAAAAAAGGTTCCAAAGTATTAGGAACTTTAATTAGGTAATAAGCCCGATTACAGAGGCGCCAGCGTAATTATATTAGCTAAACAGCATAGTTCTGTTTCTTTTTCACTTTAGGCATTCGATAGAGAGAACACTTTTTACGTTGCTATTTAATTTACGCTGGCGCCTCTGTAATCGGGCTTAATATGCTGTTAACTTACACTCAGCTTAAACTTGGTTGACCGCTTGGACTTTAATTAGGTAGGTATATAGGTATGCTGTTAACTTACACTCAGCATAAACTTGGTTGACCGCTTGGAAGTCGTTCATATTGGTAAGCAGGATGGTGGTCTTGATGACGGAGTCGAGGGTGGCGCCGCCCGCCTCCAGCACGTGCTTCAGGTTCTCGAGGATCTGGCGCGTCTCGGCCGCCGCGCCGCCGCACACCAGCTGCGCCTGCTCATCCATGCCCAGCACTCCGGAGACGTACAGCATGGAGTTGTTCACCAAAATCGCCTGACTGAAATACGTTGCATCATGTCGGTCGGTCGGTGATGCCGGTGAAACCGTGGTGGCCTTACGATTGCAAGGTCGTGGGCTCAAATCCCGGATCCGTACTAACGAGTTCTCTGGAATTTATGTACGGAATCACCACGGGCTTTTCGGTGAAGGAAAATATCGTAAAGCAATCTGCATACGTCGTCCGTAGAAAAAATGAGACGCCGCATGTGAATCCACCAACGCACCCTGTGCGGGCGATTCACATACGCCATCTCATTTTTTCCACATTTCCAGCGAGGTAAATATGGCACAAACACCCTTTCGGTCATTCTCCAATTTGGCAATCATCACCTAAATTTTATCGTAGGTATTCTTTTTTTTACTATTGATCGAGTTAAAATATGAAACTTAAAAAATGAAACACATCAAAGATACGAATTTTAATACGATTGAAAACTTTGTGGATAGGCCTATGTTCAATAGTGGGCTATGAAAAAAGGCCCGTAACTACAGTACGTACGCTACGTAGTACGTAGTACACAGTATTATATCCTGTTTAGTACCAGTACATCTATTTAATATGTGCTACATCGTTGGTCTACGCCGTAGACAAAAAGGATACGTACTCGTAGACTCTACGAACTCTTTTTGCATAGGCCCTATTTCTACGCTGCGCTGTTCACGTGACTTGATTACGTTCATATGTACATATTTGGTTTAACCTACCGTAGATAACGACAAAAAGAGATATTAATATTATACTATAGTTATGGTAAAACTGGTAAAATCCGGGTTAGCAAATAGAACTTACTAATCAGTTATGAAGTTATGTATACCTAGGCCGCGCCACACAAGTTGGCGGATGTGAAGTTAGCTACAAGCTGCGTACCTAGTATCTAATATCCAACCCTGACTGAAGCTCACACAAAGCCGCAGGTTGATTGGCTATTGTGCATCTTATAGCTAACTTCATATCCGCCAACTTGTGTAGCGCGGCCTATATTTATATTCAAATTAGTTTTAAACTATCTAAAAGTGGGCTATTTTCGCTTTGCGAAAAGGCGCTCCAGTGTTTACTCGGATAAGTGGTAGATACAAAAAGGTTTTGTCATCCTACGTATACAGGGTTATTTCTAATCAATACACATTCTTTTAGGGGCTTATTCTGTACATCAAAACTAACGACTTTTGTTCTGCGACTTTTGTCAAAACTCAAAAAAGAATACAGCTGTTCCATAGGTATATTTTGTCGCGGGTGAACGGTATTTTTCTATGGAACAACTTTTTTTTTTGAGTTTTTATAAAGTCGTAGAACAAAAGTTGTTAGTTTAGATGTACAGAATAAGCCCCTAAAAGGATGCTAATTGTTTAGGAATAACCCTGTATAGTGCCTACAATTGGTACGTAGTTAATAGTTTATAGGTATAGTAGATACATACCTACCTATAGATTTTCATTCAGGTGGGCTTATACTTACTTAAAAGGGTAAAGGAGTCCAGAGTGATAATTTTAAGGGTAAAGATAGGTACATTTTTGAATTCGTCAACACCCAGCGCGGGCACAGATTAAGTAGGGAATTTTATGCATGTGAGTTACATGCTTGAATATCTTATAGACACTAAGTACTCACTTGTCATATCACACTTCACGAAATGTAAGAAGATTATTTTTACTATTAAGGTCTAGTTAGTAAAAAATCAGAGATAATTATTCATTCCATTTAATATAGTTATACCTACCTATACAGCGTGTTACAGTATAGTCTGGGACATGGTGTATTTGTTTTACGTTGCACTGTGGTGCCGTGCCACGTTATCTTTACGACTACTTAGATTAACGAAATTAAAACAGTGCAATGAATTTCAGACTTGCTGTACCGTGCACCTATACAATACCGTGAATACGTAGTAGGTATGTAGGTACTTATACCTGACCTAGTTATCTACTAGCAAGGTTATCTACTTAGGTACCTACCTAAAATAAGTAATAAGTGAAATTCGTAAGTAGGTATCTATATCATGGGTTGTTAAATTATTTGGTCAATTTTAACGTTTGGCTGTTAACGTTGTTGTGGCGGCGTTGTCACTTGTATTTCTCATAATACGTTATCACAATTATAAAATTAAATTGAAACTTATATTAAGTAAATGCTCAGTAGCCTGAACTTCCCGCTTCCTAAAAATCCATAGTTTTACAGCGTATTCGTTGTAATCTCTTAATTTTACTCTTTCTGGTATTTCTCTTAGATAAATAGGTACCTACCTAGTTTTTAGGGTTTTATTACATACCTACTAAAACCCCTCAACAAAATCAAATATGTCTAACTAGGAGCTTAATTCATAAGAATCCCATCTTATAATAATTATATATCTAAGTAGGATAATTATATTCTCATTCACCACAATTACCTCTCACGAAGTCAGTCCTCTTCACATTATAAGCGATCCATACTTACTTGGGCCATAAACCAATATTAATGACACGGTAAGATATCATCTGTGATAATGATAACTCCGTTAGTAAGGTACTAGTAAAGGTGCCGACTGCACGGAGCAGCAGCAAATTACAATCTGTTTTTTTTCCGAATTGGTTTGCTTTTGACTACATACTACCTGATGTTGCCGCGACACTATTATTTTCTGGCTACGGAATTGTACCTACACTTAAAATGCGCGTACGAATAAGACTGAATACTTAATAGAACATACGAGTAAAAGTATACCTACTGTTTATACCACTTAAAAATTAGATATAGTGAGAATTTACGCACCTGTAAGGTCCTACTGGCTTGTAGATTTTCGGTGAGGAGACGATGGTTTTCGTCACTTTGTTGGTGGTCGTTTTCGACATGACGGTGTCGAGTTTTGGTATCGCCTCGACTTTCGACTTCGCGGTTGTCACTCCTTCTGAGCTCATCGTGACAGTTTGTCGACGATCGACGCGCGAGGGTCAAGAGTTCACTTCAAAAATAAAACATAGATAAGTCAGTTGGTATGTAAATGTTTAGATAGTAATATCGTTAGCCATTGAATGAAAACTGCACTTATTTTCGTAAGGATTAATTACTTTATTATCTATCTCCACTACAAATTTTACTGAAAACCGCTTAGCTGTTGGCGGTTTCATTTTAACGCTGATGTATTTATCGATATACTGGGGTTTCAGCTTTATATGAAAGTACCTAACACCTTTGTTTTTCTATTTTCTATTAACTCGATTACACGCACGGGACTTAAAATAATAATAACCTAGTAAATAAATTTAATTTTTGTGGCATCACTTTTCGATTACTCGCTAGGTACAATATGTATGGTTGATGATATTATTACTTAAAACATTATGTAGACATTATTTCCGAGGAGAACTGGTCATATTACGTACGATCTCCTTATCATAGATTTGATGATAGGATATAGTACCTATATAAAAATAACCATCTTACAGAAATTCTACAGAAGAAAACTGCTGTTATTCGGACTGTTATCTACGTATGGCGGTTCCAAGTCGACCATCGATCCATTTAGGTTTCTTGATAACTCAGAATACAGATTTTTTGCATTAAAAGTGAAAAAGTGTTTCTAAAACATTTTGCCAAATTGTAAATCTTGACTTCAAAATCAAAATGTCAAATAGATTGTCACGTGGCTATCAGGTTATGAGCTTTGAGTTTGTAATGATATAATTATATACATCCATCAGACGGAAGAAGACCACTGCCGGTCATAGGTCTCCCCTATGAATTTCAAATAAGGCTGTTTGGAAGCGTCCTGCATCCAGTGCGTTTCTGTCATCATCAGTCCAACTACTCGATGGATGTCCTACACTGTGCTTGCTGGTCCGTGGTCTTCATTCGAGAACTATGTACCCTGCCCACTGCCATTTTAACTTGCTAATCCGCTGGGCTATGTCGGTAACTTAAGTTCGTCTGCGGATCTCATTTCTGATTCGATCTCGCAGAGAGACTCCGAGCATAGGTTTGTATATACATACTAATACAGATAATTATGTAACATAATATTATGATTAATTCCTAGTTAATTTCTACTCTTTTAGGTCGCGCTGTAGCTAAGAACGCCAAGAGGGGATTTTTGCATTTACTTGTCTTCTTCTAGCAGGCTTTGTAACGCTATGCTAACTCCTAAATGGAAAAAAAATCGAAGACATAAGTACCTACAACTTTGTAAATGTCTAATCAACTGAAACTCATTTGTGATTAATTCCTCTATGACAGAAACGAAAACAAAACAATGTTTGTCTAGGTTTATCTGCTACGAATTAAAATTAATTAAAAGCATTGTACCTAAGTTGTAGAATTCTGTGTTGCAAAGTACAATAAAATAATAAATATACGTATGGAAGTCCTACAAATTCTTTGAAAAACACGTGCAACAAGTATTGTATAACCATTTTATTATTCCTACAATAAATAATCAGAAACCCGACAGCCGGCTGACAATAAAAACAATTTTAAGAATTTTCGTAAGTATAGGTATTTATAACTATTGATAGAGTGAATAAAAACATATGGGACCATTTTTATATTATACCTACTTAATATAAAGGATGTCCTCAAACTTAACGTCAAACTGGAACACCCTGTATACTCGTATATGGGCTCGGAAAGACCGGAAGCCCCACCCTCTTGGTTTTTGAGATATATTATCTCAAGTGCCTCAAGTCCTAGTCAATTTTATAATTATGGCCAAGAATGCTGCCCTGCGGAACTCCAATTCATGCCGTGACTTGAGTTTTCATCATTTTTTTGTTTTTTTATTAATTCTTAAATCTGGATAAACGTGATACAAGTTACAATCAAAAATATGATCAGGAAGTACACAGATTTTGCAAAAAATATGTTTTTGAGAAAAGAAGCAGCTACGCCCATCTACGCTCATGCATGAGCATGGGTGTACCTATAGGCTCACCATAATGAACATGAAACCAACCAACTACGAAACCAACTACGGGACCAACTACGAAATCTCGAAAAATATCTAACGTACCGCCCTACTATGTTTATTCTTTTCAGGTACAATGCAGCGGATACTTTCTGTTGTAAGGAATCTCGCGACCGAAGTAACGAAGACTATCATCACCTCACCCAAAATCTATAAGCCAGTAGGACCCTACAGGTGCGAAAGATCCTATTTATTAATTATTATCTATGTATTGTACTTACTTCACAGCAGTGCCCCCGCCGAGTCGGGCATCAACGCCGTGCCATCTTTTCTCAAAGCCATTCAGGGGACTCATTTTTAGGGTTCCGTACCCAAAGGGTAAAAACGGGACCGTTACTTTACTAAGACTCCGATGTCCGTCTGTCTGTCTGTCACCAGGCTGTATTTCATGAACCGTGATAGCTAGACAGCTGAAATTTTCACAGATGAAATATTTCTGTTGCCGCTATAACAACAACGCGTATAAGCGTCTTCTCGTCCGACATACCTCAGTGCCTCAAGTCGAAAGTTTTCGACCAGTGTGTGTTGCCAGTGATGACTTATGGCACAGAAACGTGGTCTCTCACTATGGGCCTTATTGGTAAGCTCCAAGTAGCCCAACGAGCTATGGAGAGGGCTATGCTCGGAGTCTCTCTGCGAGATCGAATCAGAAATGAGGAGATCCGTAGAAGAACCAAAGTTACCGACATAGCCCAACGGATTGGCAAGTTGAAATGGCAATGGGCAGGGCACATAGCGCGGAGGACTGATGACCGATGGGGTCGAAAAGTTCTCGAGTGGAGACCACGTACCGGCAAGCGCAGCGTAGGACGTCCACCCACAAGGTGGACGGATGACCTCATTAAGACCGCAGGATCGCGCTGGATGCAAGCCGCTTCCAACCGGTCTTATTGGAGATCCATAGGGGAGGCCTATGTCCAGCAGTGGACTTCTTATGGCTGATGGATGGATGGATGGATGGATATAACAACAAATACTAAAAACTGAATAAAATAAATATAAAGTTTTTTTGCGGTACGGAACCCTTCATGCGCGAGTCTCGACTCTCACTTGGCCGATTTTTTGAACTTCGCACGCCTTTGTCGTATACGGAACATGTAGGTATGGAGCATTCGTAATTCCATAGACGTATAGAGTTTTTTTTATACAATCTGTCAAAATTCCGTATACGTTTCTCAAAGTTCAACATTAGGCCCCCAGGCCACTTTCAACCCCCGATAACTTTGTTGTGTATAAAGCTAGACGTCTGAATTTTCCATATTATTCTGTCTGGTTCGCTCATTTTAAAGATACGATTCCGTAGCAAACACGCAGCAGCAGACTACAGTCTCGTCGGGCAACACGTACCGTAGACGTGCGCTGCGACATACTAAGTACCTACGTTTCGCTAGCTACAGAATTTTAATAGTGACGGTAAAAATCAGTTACTACCGTAAGCCTAGTTTTACCATTTACCAAAGAAAATATGATAAGTACCTAAAAACTTTTTTACCTACGGAACCCATCATTGCCTATAACAGAGCATGAGATAAAAAAATTAGGCGAACCAGGGAAAAAGGATTATCTCATAGTTACGAATAAATCATAAGGTAAATAGGTTGAAATATATATCCCTTTTTTTAACGCAAATAAGTCCGCGTTTGACCACCAACTCGCCTGGTGGTAAGCGACGTTGTGGTCGAAGATGAAGCACGCAGACCTAAAAGATACCTATTCACTCTGACCTTCCTTATACAGCGTGCTCCAGTATGGCCGGCTTGTCGGTCTGGGACATCTGTATTTATTTTCGTGGCCTTGTGGTGCAATGCCACGTTATTTTTAAGACATTTAATAACGAAATTAAAACAGTGCAATGGATTGCAAACATGATGCTTGTAGGTATATAGGTACCGTGCACATACAGTGAAGATTTTATACAGGTACACCTAGGTAGGTTTATCTATAAGTATACCTAAATATTGCTATAGAAACCTAATTGAAGTATACCTATCTACGTATGTGATATTCGTATAACATGGGTAAGACTAATACTACCTACATTAATAATTGTTGCTAACTACTTAAATGCAATAATTGTTGTGGCTGCGGGTACGTAGTCACTATTTATAAGACCTAAAAAGTAAGTAGGTATTAAAATATTAACCGCTCACTAGCTTGAACCTTTAAATTGCTTCATGAACAGCCATACTTTTAATTTTGTATCTACTTAATATCTAAAAATCTTAGCTCATTTATAAATTTTAAGTGAAACTTCTAATGCGACTTCCAACATTAACGCTACCATGGAAAGGTATGAAAGAACTGTTGCGTCGAAGTTTCACTTCTTCCGCGCGGAGGTACTCCACTTGCACTTTTTTTTCGTCTATAAAGCCTCTGAAGAAAAATCAAACTGTCATTTTGTTTAACCCCTTGACGGCTAATGATTCCAATCCGAACCAACAAAAATACTAGAATGTTTGCATCCGTCTATGGCTAATGGTGCGGATTTGAACCATCGTACTACAGGTCATTTAAAACCTTTTCACAAGGGTATAGAGTCGATTATAGCATGGGAATTTTATATCCATCTGTTGTTTAGAGAATGAACTGTAAAATAAGCCCGCCATTCATATTAGTCAAGTGCTATTTAGTTGTGACAAAAAATAATCGATTTCATTTTGATTTTTTAGTTGATTTTTATTATAAACTAGCATGAAAAGGAGGTTTGGTGGAAAATATGGTTCCTTCTTAGTGCCGGGGTAGATATTCTAGCCTCAAAATCGAGCCGAGAATGAGAGAAAATTACCTTGACAAAAAACTCATCTATTTTTGACTTATTTGAAAATCAATATTTATAACTTTAAAAAAATTGTATATTTGTCACATATCGGATAGGTAATATATTTCTCATCAGAACTACATTTACAGAATACAAATCGGTTCAGTACTTAAGATTTTATGATAAGTTTATCAAGTGGTCTCGCCGGGCTGGCGCCGGCGCCGTGAGGCAAAAAAGAGGTGTTCGAGTGGCGGTAACATATCGCGCGCGCTTGCTAGCACTGACAACTTCAAAGGGTTAAAACAGCTGTTCTTTTCTGTGCGTTTGGCGAGAGGAGCACAAACTAAAGGATACTACGGAGAGGAGTGTTTTTGCGGGCGCTGTCCGGTGAGTAAAGTGTTATTTTTAATGTTAAAACGTGTTTCCAAGCCATATTTTATTTTAATTACGTAAATTGACTATTCTAGATTACTTTAGTGTGAAGAAGTGTGTGATAAATATCAGCAATTGTAGAAATAATATGATTTCGTATAGGAATACCCGATTCCGTTACGTCCTGTCCGTGACTATAGCGGTGGTAACGTATAGGCCGGACTTGAAAGTAACGGACAGGACCACGTAAAGCAAAGTTTACATGGTGCAAACTCGCCTTTTTTTACTTTTTATTTAGACTCATATTTACTATTAGACATTTTTACTAATCATAATTTAAATGTATACTGTTTCATTTTAGTTCCGTCTTCCGGAGTGATTTTTTTTAATTGATCATCAACAACAGAAAAAAATTACAACATTAGTGTTTAAAATAATAAATATTCTAAATGAAATTTCAGATTTCAAGATAGCACTAACGCCAGCTGAAAAAATGCGCCATTATCGCCAAAAAATAAAAGATAATCCCGAAAAATATGAAGAACAGAAGAAAAAAGACAAAGAACGCATAAAAATTAAAAGAAAGAAAATTTCACAGCTCGATGATGAAAAAAAAAGTAAAAGAAGACAACAATGAAGAGATCAAAAAAAAAGGCAAAGGAAAAAAAAAACAGAAAATGAAAATCAAAACAAAGACAATATTGATGGAGTTGCGCTAAGAACAGGTTCTAATAGCTCAACAATGAACAACAGAAAAAGTCAAGACTCGGATTCAGGTTTGAAGTCCAAATTAAAATACATGAAAAGAAGGTGTTACATATTATCAAAAAATCTTGAACAATCTCAGAAAAATGATCATTATTTGATGATCATTATGATCTCATTATTAAAATGTTAATTATATAGGTAAGTAAGTACAATATATTTTTATGAACAAAATATTGAAGTTACACATTAGTTGCCTAAGTAATTTGTTTGTTTGTTGATTAATAAGAAATAACGACTATAGTTTGTAAGTTAATTAAAAACTGTTATTGAAACATGCATCGACGACATGAATGTATTATTTCAAATTTTACGACAAGACTGTTAGTGTATTAGGCTAAATAAATAATGATAACGATTTCGGTCCATGTTTCAAGCTTTTTATATTAGGTATTTTAGTTTTTCCTACTTTTAAGCGTCATGTAAACCTAACCCTACAATGTCCTGTTCGTTATGAACATGTCCTGTTACGAGACTGTACCCTAAACTAAAGTTCCTAAAATGTTGATTACATTAAAAAATATTTAAAATACGTTTATACATATATTATTTAAAGAAATAATTTTACTCCTTAAAGTACAATACATTTAAATAGGTTATTATGTAAACGGTCATTATTGTGAATTTTATGATAAACTTTGTGATACATTTTATACTATGAGTAACGTACTGGACAGGAAAGGTAGATAAATCTGGTGTGTTTCTATGTTAATAAACTGATTATTACATTTAAAATGTAAAAAAACATGTTTCCTTTCGTTTAATAAATAATATTTTCACATATTTATGTATTTTACTATCCTAATGAACCAAAAACAGTCGGTAACGAACAGGATTCAAATGAATGCCTACAGTTAGAAAATTGATAATTTCTCACAAAAAAACGATTTTACAAAAAAACTTTTAAGATTTTCAGAAAAAAGAATTATTAGAGATCATTCATAAGAAATATCAAAGGATATTCTGGCAAAAAAAAATGAATCAAAATTTTTAAGCAGTGTACAACTTTTGACGTTCTTGCCCATGGAACAGCAGTTTTTTTTTTAAAGTCATAGAACAAACGTTGTTAGTTTTGATGTACAGAATAAGCCCCTAAAAGGATGCTAATTGATTAGAAATAACCCTGTATATGCCGCTGATCGACGGGGCTTAGGTTATTTTATAATGAGTTAGTAGTTAGTTAATTTGCACAGAGATTAAATATAGACAGACACATCTGTGGTAAATTGCAGAAAATCTAAGAAAATTCGAATTTCGCGCGCTTCACTAAACGTTGAACTTTAATACTAAATTATGCTTTCAATTATGTGATAATAATATTTATTTACCTCGTGATGTTCCCTTTCATTTGCCTGAGGTCTAAAACGATTTTACAAAGAGCGTCTAACAGTGCGACACAAAAGAGATGAAATTAATTATTCGGGAACTAAATTATCGCTGGAACCACAACCTGAGCTGTCAATCATAGTTAACTTAACATCCTAGCATTTTTCTCGTTTTGTGCTATTTTGTGGATTGTGAACAGGGAAACAGTATCATTTTGCAAAAAATAATGCAAAATATGCTAACAAAGCGATAGTGGCGACTTCATTTATTTTCAAGTCTTTTATGTCGCACTGTAAAGCATAAAGCGAATTCTCTTCCAAATGCGCTGGCAAATGCGCAGACTGCACGATGTCAAAAGCAAAAGAACCTAATGAGGAAAAAAAACATGATATTTTCTAATGTCTGTCAGTCAAAGTTGTCAAAGTATCGGACGAAAACATTGAAAACAAAACCTTCATTTAGAAGTCTGTGAACAAAACAAGTTACTGAGAAATCTCGAATAAATAATAAAAGCTTTTTCCGTTTTATAAAGTAAGTAAGTACAACAACCGAATTTTTAGCTAAATATTAAACTAAACAAATTATTGTGAGCTTTGTTAGAAACAAATGTAAGAAAGTGATATAACCTCTAAATTACAAGTACTATCGTCGCAATCTTTGTCCTAAAATCTTTATTCTTTACAGGAACGATGCAGCGGATACTTTCAGTTGTAAAGACTCTCACATCTTTAGGAAGTTTACAATGCCGTCATTTGAGTATCCAACAGTCATTATTTAGCCCACTTCAAAAACAAACAGTGAACGAGAAACTTTTAGCTGCTTTTACTCCTGTGTTCAACCCAGTATGCTCATTTAAAGTTAAGGGTCGTGTAAAGCGCCGTTGTAAATCTTGTTACATTGTTGTGCGAGATGAAAGGATCTATAATATTTGCCCTAAGTACCCTCGGCATAAGCAGATGTCAATGAAACCAAAACCTCTTACCACTTATATTTTAACACATGCCACACAAAGCCCTGTACGGCCATGGTAATAATGTCAATGTTTTTTCTTGTGATTAGACTTAGTTACAATTTTAATGTAATACATATAAACTTATGTACCTATGAAAATAAAGTTTTAGAGTAACTCAGTTTGAGGCATTTCATTTTCCAAGGCGGAGTATAAGATACTTTTAAATGATACTGAAGGTTCTAAAAGACATCCTATGTAAATAACATATCTCTATGAAATATTGTGGTTTCTGTACTTAAATGTTCAAAATACCACCATATCGGAATATAGGCATAGATTTTATTTACTAGTGTTATTTCATCAAGATGAGAAATATAAGACAGCCATGAATGTAATTTTTTAATAAATAACATGCAATACTTGCGAAATAAGTATCTACATGAACACTATATGATAAATTTCCTTAAGAAAATAATAATGATAAACATATTTTTTACACTTTCTTCAGTATGTACAGGCAGAAGCAACTTATAAATTGAGAAACATTTTCAACATTATTGAGAGTAGGTAGCTTCTGCATTTCCATCGTGCGAGTGGGCATTTGGGCATCTTCACCATAGCTATCTCATTTTATGTTTCAGGATCTCGAACATTCACTAAACTGTAATAAAAAAAAGAAGATGAAAATAGCACAATCTTATGTGTGGCTTATGATAGTAAGAAATCTCATTGCTATTCACATGCAACATGTTCACTCCAAAACACACAATCACTCTCCGAATAAACAATAAACAAAAAAAGTTTGTTAAAATTTTGCAAAAGCTTAGTGAAGAAACATGATACTTCAACTATCCAAACAAGAAAATTATTATTTCAGAAACTCATCTACAGTCAACTTACTTTAATCTTTCAAATTCATCGCTAACATCATCAATTGTTATAATCTCGGGCTCTGCCATCTCAATGATCTCTACATCATCTTCATCTGTGATATCTTCAACTTCTTCACTTGGACTGTTCAAGTTAACATTTGAATTAACATTTTCTGTTTTTGCTACTTCAATGGGTACTTCTGCTTTGATGCCTGCTACCCCTGAAACATAACAGAGATCATGTAAATAATGAGATGTCGAAAGTTTTCGACCAGTGTGTGTTGCCAGTGATGACTTATGGCACAGAAACATGGTCTGTCACTATGGGCCTTATTAGTAAAAGCTCCAAATAGCCCAACAAGCTATGGAAAGGGCTACGGTTGGAGTCTCTCTGCAAGATCGAATCAGAAATGAGGAGATCCTGAGAGCTCTATGGGTAAGGATAACAAACTACTTACTCAAGATTTATGCATTGGTGTTGAAAGTGTTTAGAGCACCTGTGTAAATTAAGTTTTTAAGCGCTAGTAGTCCTCCGAGCAGACACATCTCTTTAACTGAATCTTCTTAAGCCTATGTCTTGACTCACCTTTGACCTATTTAGTTCAAACTCACAAGTCTTGTTTGGATTTTAGATACTAACCAATCTTGCTAAATATTATCAAAATCAGGGCATAGGGCATATTTCTATAATACTATACTTTAGACATTAAGGTACCTTTTGCTGGAAAGAGTGGGGTATCCCGTCGCACGCGTCTGCGTCGTGTTGGGTCGCTGCATCGCACTTGAGTCATGTTCTGAAAGTCTATAAAGTATAGAGCTCCAGCAAGCAACAAGGTGCACTCTGGGTCTCTGCTGTTGAATGCTGTTTCCAACTCTATGTTACTGCGCTCATCATACTTCCACCATCCTGAAACATAAGTATAAAAAGTTATTGAGTACACCTATTATATTATTTATGATTTTGTACATGGCTTTCATCTGTGAATATGGTGAATGGAAACAGTTTCCATCCACAGTAACACTGTAAGTATTTTCAATAGAGTTTTACAGATAATTTGGTTAAGCAAATTATTTGAAGTAATTTAGAACATGGATGACTTTGTTGTGAAGAATGTTAACAGTAAAAAGTGGTAAGATGAACTTTGTGAAAGATGTATTTACCATTTCTTCCCTCATAGTACCATTGATTCTCTACAAGAGGCTCTTCAACATTTGCTTGCTGAGGTGATAACTTTTCTAGTAATATTGGATGGTCTAGATAGTCAGGTGGGATCTCTGCTCGGCACATAGCACATTTTTTGCTTTGAATGGCTACACCCTGTACAAACACAGAATATTAAGCAAAGTTGTTATATTATTAAATCTTTGAGTTTTTAACATGCATTCCGGTCCAATATCTTATAATGATGACACTTGGGAACAGTTTTTACAAATATCAAGAGATTGAACTTGCTTTTTGCTAGATTTTGTAATGCAAATCTAAACAGTTTTATAAGATTTTAAGGGTACCTATTTATGAATCAGTACTATTGAAAAGTGCATTACTTTGAGAGCATGCATTCTAAAATGTGAAGAAGCATTAAGTTTTGTACTTGAGTTTACATTGAGTATTACCTACTTGAAAGTCTCATAACATTCTTAAAATTTAGTTTACAGATATGTTGTGATATTGAAATTGGTCTAAAAGAAATTAACGAACCTTTACACATAGAAAGCAAAACACATGACCACAAGGTAGCTGGGTGGGGTGATGACACTTTTGCAGGCACACTGCACAATCTTGTTCTGAAAAAATCACTTAATCATAAAAGCTGCAACATAGGTGAGAAAGGCGAAAGCGATAAAGATCTAAAATCATAATCATCTGATGAGGGTAAACATCTCGTCTTGACACCAGCATTAATTTACTTAGGGTATCATAATCCCTTGTTGCATTACCTTGTTTGTTATCACTCATTGTGACTTGAATTTGCTCACGCAATGGCTTAATTTTTAGATAATTTCCTGGAGTAATTTCGAAAAGTAGATCAACAAAAACCAAAAACAAATCGTTTGAATGAATTCTGCATTGACATTGACAGCAGGTTAAGCTGATACGACTTTGACAATAACATACAATTGAATAAAGAAAATAATCGGCCAAGTACGAGTCGGACTCGCGCACGGAGGGCTCCGTACTGTATGGGAGCCTCCCTTAAATATTTATTTAATTTTAATTTTATTATTGAAGTGAATTTAAAACTAAATATTCTGTGAAAATTTCAAGCATTTACCTGTTACCATTGTTAATATAGATCGTAAAACGTCTAAAAAATCAGGTTTGTTGTATGGAAGCCCCCCTTAAATTTATATTTTATTCTATTTTTAGTATTTGTTGTTATAGCGGCAACAGAAATACATCAGCTGCCTAGCTATCATGGTTCATGAGATATACAGCCGTGATCACTTCATTCCAACTGGGAGCTCATTCAATTAATTCAAAGGTAGAAGGTGTACCATTTTGTTTCCTCAATAACTACTAACCAGCTATAGTTAATTACCTATATTTGGCCTCCACTGGACTGATCTGATGAATTGATGCGATCGTCGCGTTCTGTGCGCCCAGTTTCAGGTAGTAGTACAAATCGTTAACTACCAATTCCTACCTTTGAGTTAACTGAATGAGCTCCCAGTTGGCTTGAAGCGAAAATTTGATCAAATCATCGCATCGTGTACCTATGCCCACCTAAAAAGTCTACCTTGATGCCAAATATCACAGACTACTATCTAGACACGCGGAAGCGTGTCCAGCCAAGTCAAAAAAAAAAGGAACTGGCGACGCGACGTGTGTAATATTACACGAACCATTTCGAGCCACTTTTGACCCCTTCATAACTCGAAAACTATTTAACCTATATATATGAAATTTAGCATATTTATTAAAATTCTTTAGCTTATCTACAATACAAAATTTCATTAACTTTGCTCTGACGGTTAATGAAATATTAACGTTTAAAAACCGGGGTTTCATTGACTGATTCACTCACTGACTTATAGATCAAAAACCTAACCCACTTCTAGATGACCTAGAAACTTTATATTTGGCATCAAGGTAGACTATCAGGCATATACAAAGGAAAAAATCTAAAACTTTGAATTATTACCCCCCCAACCCTATATAATAGGTGATGAAAGCTTGTATGAGACTTCCAAAAATTTTCATGCTATAAGTCTAAAAATTGATATAAAGACTCCCTGTTAGAAATAATAAGACACATATTTCAGGATTTTTAATAAAACAGCCCCCAACCCCTAAAATTGGGGGATGAAAATTTGTTTGTCACTTTCGAAACTTTTGGTGCTAGAAGTCAGAAAATGGATATACGAACTCGTTGTAATAGATAATAAAACATTATTTCAGGATTCTTAATAAACCACTCCCCAAACCCTAAAACTGGGGGATGAAAGTTTGTATGACACTATTGCAAAGTTTGATGCTAGATGTCCAAAAATTGATAAAGGGACTCTTTATTACAAATATAATCAAACACGTATTTCAAGATTTTTAGTGAATCTCCCCCTAACCTTTAAAACTAGGGGTTAAAGTTCGTATGAGACTTCCGCAAGATTTGAAGCTAGAGATGTGAAAATCGATAAAATTACTCCTTGTAGTAAACTACAAAAAGAAGTGAAATCCAACAAAAACATTTTCATGTAAAATAAAGCCAAGTCACAGTTCCCACTATCAAAAAGTTGTCAGATCTCACGTAAAGCCAAGCTTCTAACTCTACACGCCTTACTCTACAAGTCCTTACTTCACAAACTCTACACCTTAGTCAATATATGCGGCTTGGCTGTTTCGCTAACTGCGCGGGCGTAAAGTGATTAATTCATTAATTCTGTCATACAAACAGTTCTTGTTGTAACGAAACGGCCAAGTCACATATATTGACTAAGCTGTAGAGTTTGTGGAGTAAGGGCTTGTAGAGTAAGGCGTGTAGGGTTAGAAGCTTGGCTTTACGTGAGATCTGACAACTTTTTGATAGTGGGAACTGTGACTTGTCTTTATTTTACATGAAAATGTTTTTGTTGGATAGATACTACGCCAAATATCAAGTTTCTTGGTCATCTGGAAGTGGGTTAGGTTTTTGATCTATAAGCCAGTGAATCAGTCAATGAAGCCCCGGTTTTTAAAGTTAATATTTCATTAACTGTAGGAGCAAAATTAAATTAAGCGACATTTTCGCTATGCGAAAAAACACTTTAATAAAGATTTAAAAAAAAAAAAAATTAATGAAATTTTGTATTGCACCTAGATAAGCTAAAGAACTTTAATAAATATGCTAAATTTCATATATCCTTACTAAAGTCGCTATTTTTGTCGTCTGTTTGTCTGTATGCTTAAATCTTTAAAACTACGCAACGGATTTTGATGCGGTTTTTTTTAATGGATAGAGTGATTCAAGAGGAAGGTTTAATGTATAATACACCTGTGCGAAGCCGGGGCGGGTCGTCTAGTATAGGTTAAATGGTTTTCGAGTTATGAAGGGGTCAAAAGTAATTTGTGTAATATTACACAGTTTACACACGTCGCGTCGCCGCGCCGCCAGTTCCTTTTTCTTAGTCTTTTGTACGTCGATCAGGCCCACAGATGTTCCCTGATCTGTGATCAGGCCCTTAAGACAACAAAGAATTTGCTACTACACCATAGAGGAATATTATATACTGGTACTACAAAATAAATTAAACATTTAAAAAACCCCCGACACATCTTGTTTGACAACCATTTTGGGCACATTATTTTGTAGAATTTTGGTTCTTCCATCCCCACTTTAACCCACCATAACTCTTAATGGCTCAATCGATTTTTATAAAACATAGCTAAGAACACTCTCGATTAAGTTTCCTTTCATCCAAAAAAAACTAAACTGAAATCGGTTCAGTGGTTCGGGCGCTATGATGCCACAGACAGACAGACACACAAACAGACACGTCAAACTTATAACACCCCTCTTTTGCGTCGGGGGTTAATAACTCGCCTCGCGTTCAGACGTCAAAGTTTGCTTTGGCCTATGTTACAAAGCCTTCTTATAATCTGGGGGCTCGGCCGGCGACAGTGCCCCCGCCAAGTTGTGTTATTTTCATAACTAAACTCAAAATTGGTCTGAACTGAATTTACCCATGCAGCCCTTTTTTTATTTGCTACTGTAAAACAGATTGGAAATCTATGGGGGAGGTCTGTGTTCAGCAGTGGGTTTGTTTTTACTCGATCGTTGAACTATTTATTTCTCTCATTTGTTCGAAAACTATTCTCACTCCTACCACTACTCTCTTTTCCATCGCTCATGACCACCTCTAAAATAAATAATACTACGGATTGTATTAAAATGTTGTGCAGGAGGAAACGGGGTATCAGCCAAGGCTAAAAGAAACTCAACTTTACTGTAGAAGTGAACATTTAATCATCATTTTATAAAAGTTTATTACAGCGAGTAGTATGGAATGAAGTGCCAAAAATTACAGTTTACTTTCACTTACCTATTATGTAATTGAATTATGTAAAAGTTTACTTGTCTCTTACTTTGATTAGATCATTGAGATCTAAAGCTACACATATTTCTTTAGAATCGGTGCGGGGATTTCTGTCCAGGATCTCTGTAATAGGATAGTAGTTTTCACGATTGTCAACATTCCATCCGGAGTACTGAAACAAAAAGAAACAAATGATTATCATATATTTTTGTTACAGGCTGAATCAAACTTCTTGGCAGTTGTGATGTTAGCTACAAGCTGCGGTTAACCCAATCCTGACTAAAGCTCAATTTTAACAGCTGCGAGAGGTTTGGGTTTTACACCTCTAATAGCTAACATCACAGCCACAGAAGTTTAATTCTAACTATATCTAGATTTGTTATAAATATTATAAGGGAAAAAAATTGGTTGCCTGTAAAGTCGGTATACGGGCGAAAGTTTTACGTGACAACGACTTTGAGACGAATGAGAGCGCATAACGTGAGCGGAGCGTAACGCAGTTTCTTGAAGTGTCACCCGGCAAACCAATTTATAAGACGTTGTCACGTCAAAAAACAATTGTATTAAGGCCAGGACTAACCCTGTTGTGATGATGGGGCAGCTGATATTTCTATTGAAACAATCTGTCAATTCATAGATATCAGAATATAACGTCAAAATCGAAGCAATATTAAACGTGATTATATTGATAAGTAAAAGTCAGATAACAAAATAAGAAAATTTATCAACAGCAAGTACACAACTTGTATGTTTATGTCTTACAAGTGTCAATAAAGTTCATAATACTAAGCCAGTTGTTACCAAATCTTTTTAAAGTTACTAATAAATATAAAAACATTAACTTAACCTCTTGAGACAAAATGACAATAGTAACTAAACTGTATTCCAGCTTATATTTTTTCCATAAGTGTTTGGAATAAATGCATGTAATGAAACCCATTTTTCCTTACAATTTGTGACCCTAAAAATTGCTAAGAAAATGTTACTTGGATCAATCTGGTTCATAAAATAACATGAGTCATCCAGGACTACTGGTATTGCTAAAAATGCTTGAGAGGTTAAGTAAATTACCAAATGAAAATGATGTGTCAATTTGAAACATCTTACCACGCATGTGCATTTGTGAAGGATTTTCCCGCTAGATTCCATTGGAATGAATTTTTGCAGCAATGCTTTTCCATCAATTTTCCACAAATTGATTTCATCCAACTTGGAAACCACTGTGTCTCCTTCCCATTTCACATCAGATTTCAGCAGGACAAAGTTTCCAGACTGTAATAAAAGAAAATATTGATTATCAAATTGATTGTAGAAGAAATCCAAATGTTGAGCCTGGTACAGACAGCTGTAACGTAACAACCAATGTAAGAATTTGCCATCCAGTGTTGCAATGTACCATACGATGTAACAAGATTCTTATAGTGTGGATGCCTTGCGCGCATCAACAGAGCATTTCAATACGTGCGCACTGTGATTCGCCATGTTTTCTTTGCTGAACACCTATAGGTGCACCTATGGGTGCGCAGTGTGTATGGAGCGCCAGTGTGGACGGGTTTTGTGTATCTGTATGTTCACTATATTCGCCGCATGCACACTTATGAAATGCTCCTTTATGTTACGTTACAGCAGTCTGTACCCTTACTACCTTACAATGTATCTACTATGCAGCAGTGTGGAGCATTAATATGAATAAAACTGATAACCTCACACTACTGTTGGCATTGTCAAGTAATCAAAGAGAACTAAATCTCTTTACAAATAACACACTCATTCCAGTTGGCATATTAGGATCCCTAGCACAGCAAGAAAACAAGCTGTTTGGATACAAACAATTCCACAATCCAGTTGACACTTATTTTGATATAATAGGTATATGTATTTCTACTCCTGTGTGGAAAAATAGAAAGATTTTAATGTGCTATTTCTACTCCTGTGTGGAAAAATAGAAAGATTTTAATGTGCTTTCTGTGTGTGTATCATCTTCAACTTGGACATCACCAACTTCTAAGACACAGTGCATGCTTGTTTACATGTCATAAAACGATATAATCAAATATTTCTCTTACTAATTCATTTCAAGAAACAAGACACTTAAGTTCAGTGTAAAAGAATCAGTTAATTCCTTACATGGAAGTGCTTTGGTACATCTTTAGATTGGCTGGAGTCGGATTTGTTTCCATCAGAACCGTTTTTCTCATCATCTGAGCCCTCTTCTTCATCTAGATCTCCCTCTTCCTCCTCTCCCTCCTCATCCTCTTCCCCTTCACCCTCACTCTCTTCTGATGAGGAATTCTTCCGCTTTTTCTTGGAGTTGTTCAACGCCGCCTTGGTCGCTCGTTTACGACCACCACGAGTCGCTGGTTGCTCACTCTGAAAAACAATTAAGTATAATTAGGCCACATTATAATAAATCTGTTTGTTGCCTTGAGAAAAGCTACGAAATAATAAATGATGATTATAGAATTTAGTCGTAGTATAACTCAGACATTGGGATTTAGACAAAACTTCAGTCAACCAATAAGAATAAACGATCAGTCGGTAGTTTTTGATCATTATAACCTATAACGTGGTTTTTGGTTTAGATGTAGTGGAACATAGAAATAAAGCTTGAATTCGCATTTATAAAGAGAACTACGCAATACTAATGTAATTAAAACACAAAATGCCTCGTGAATTAACGATACAAACGAATAGAACGAATACACACAGGGTCGGCTTCCGGCGTCCAATCTTCTCCAGAGTCTTGGAAGTCTTCTCCTTCGCCCTCAGATTCATCACCCTTTTTTACGGATTTCCTTTTACGCATTCTTGTGTATTAATTAATGAAACAAATTAAGGATTGCGAAGCTTATTTAGATTATTTGGTAATTCAGATAATGAGAAGATTCTTCTATACCCACGCCAAACCAAGAATCAGTGTTGCCGTTATCAATCAATAAAACCGTATTTATTTTATTGATTTACAACCACAATTAAAGATAAACACAAAAATAAAAACTTAAATAACCTATCTAAACTAAAATAACTAATCCAAACCTAAATAAAACTATCTAAACTAAAATATCCTATCTAAACTAAATTATCCTATCTAAACTAAAATATCTTATATCTAAAGTACACTAATTAAAAAAAATTAGAGACTGTTTAAACCTATAAAATGTTTAAACAGTCTCTAATCTCAGGCAACGTGCCTAAAATGCTGGCCGCATTGCCTCGCTGAATTGCGAGGCTGACTTTCTGACCAAAATACAGGCCAGCATTCTGGTCACGTGTGCTTTCTTTTAATCTCCCCGACAAATCTTTGAAAATCTCTAGAGCACCCGGCCCCCACGGTCCAAGTGTCTCTACCCCAAATGGCACAAATGAATATCCTCTGTCGAGAGATGAATATTTGCGCCGTTTGAGGAATTCTGCCGCAATAGCCGCACCGCTAGGCTGCCTTGATGTCTCTAGAAGATGTGACGGTGCCAGTGTATCGACACACGTAGCATCCCACACCAGGGGCCGTCCCATCTTCCAGGGAATCAAGGTCATTCCATCGGGCCTTTTTCCATCGTCTCGTAGCAGACCTGTTGGTTCCAGCGTGGCTGCCACGTTTACGCTACCAAAGGCCCGACGGATGATATCGTTTAAAGCGCTATGGCGAGCAATACGGCCGGCACTCCTGCTGCAAGACAAACCGTACATGAAAAAAAAAAAAAAAAAACAAACATGTACTTAAATAAGTACATGAATCTAACCTAATTAAAATATCCACACTTTTATTGATTACATTATTTCAAATTAGGGTTACGACGCATAAAGCGTCCATCTGACAGCTGCGGCTGCGGCCTAGTCATCCACTAATAGAATCTATCAGCTAACTTGATTTAAAAAACGGGCTTCGTGATTGGTTGAACCTTAGACTGTCGCACATACCTAGTCATACAAATCAATGGATGAGAAGTTAGCCTCAGATGACACTTCGCCAGGATTCGCTAATTATTTCGTATGTGTGCACAATGCGGCGGGAGCGCGCGGGAGGCATGAGGTTGGCGGGCGGGTGTGCCCCAGCGTCTCATCTCGCTGGCTCCCGCGTATACCTATATTTCGGCTTTTGTGCTGCGTTCTGAGCATAACTTCCCATCCGTCGATTTGTTTGGCACTTTATTATATCTCCTAGTTTGTGCGCCGCGCGCCGCACCCCGCACCTGTTCCGCAGCTGTCTGGGGGCCGCTTAAAGCATCACTCATGCAGAAGAGAAATGTGGCCACGGCCAAGCTAATCCCTCATCTTCTAATTAAGTCAATTTCATTGAATCCATGTTTGTTAATTTTATGTTTAATAATTTTTCCAAATATGCTATATAAATAAACACGAAGGTAAAACCACGCATTAATTTGAGAATCAGTCTGAACGTCTAGGGAAGCCTTTATATTGCAGTCCAAACATTAATCCCAAACGCCTGTAGCGTATCACGACATTTAAAAGTAAAACTCATTGTTTGTTTGAAATTGTTTCCTGTCAGCTGATTGCGTCATTGCATTTAGAAGACAATCAACGCAAAAACAAAAAACAAGTCGCAGTAAATCGATTCAGAATATTTGTGATATTTTGGAAATTGCAGTGAAGAATCTCTCAACATGAAATTCCAATATAAAGAAGAACACTCTTTCGAGAAGAGAAAGACTGAAGGCGAGAAAATTCGCAGGAAGTACCCCGATCGCGTACCAGTTATTGTAGAGAAAGCTCCGAAGGCTAGGCTCGGAGACCTCGACAAGAAGAAGTACTTGGTGCCCTCCGATCTGACCGTCGGCCAGTTCTATTTCTTGATCAGAAAACGCATCCATCTGCGACCTGAAGATGCATTGTTCTTTTTCGTTAACAATGTGATTCCTCCGACGTCAGCCACCATGGGATCTCTCTACCAAGAACATCATGACGAAGATTTCTTCCTCTACATTGCATTTTCCGACGAAAATGTATATGGGAATTAGTTCTGTAAATTCACTTTAATTACATTATAAAGCACTTATATTTCTTGTAATGTGTCGAAATATTTGACCATATGGTGAAACATTATTTTTAAGGCTTAGCTAATAATATTGATGTAATATTTTGATTTTAATATTGGAATTACTTATCAGTGTTGTGTTAATAGATACATTCATACATACCAATTTATAGTATACTATTACATTATTTTCATTTCTTTGTTTGGTTTAGGCATATAATTACTTGTGTAAAAACAATAAACTTAAAACAAAACATCCTTTCTTTTCTATTCAATTTAAAATGTACCTCTATAGAAAATCTTATTGTTCAGGTACACCTATCAGTTAGTAGCTAGCTTTCCCTGATACAATATGAAATGTGCAGCCATTACATTATTTAGCTCTCAAAAAGGAACCATAGTGGTTCATGGCTGTCTAGAAAATACAACATTCTAAGTACAAAACAAACCTTATCAGTCATTGACTCATACAAATAGCGTACCATACCTGTTTTGCATTACCTGTACACTGTACAGCTTTATATGTGATAATGATAAAGAATTTTATTATTCTAATGAGTTTAATGATATTCCATTTGCTACTTAGACGTCTGCTACCCATACAAACAAATGGCGGCAGTAGGAGTTTATTTAAAATCATATTGTTCACAAAATATGTTTTATCCTTTGATTATTTACAAGTAAATCACATATAAAGCTGTACAGTGTACAGGTAACAAGTAAAGTGTGTTACAAGTAAATAATCAAAGGTTTTATCTTCAGACTGAAGATGGTATGGCCAAATTCCTTTCCATGGCTTATGTTCAGCAATCTATTCAAAGGGCGGTTTATGAAGATACAATGCAGTAAAAACTATACAAAATGGGTACTTTATTGGTTGTTGTATATGTAGGGACCTTTGCCTCCTAGTTTACTACTATAGCCTATAGCCATTGTCGGCCAAGCATTTGTGGATTTTCGCCATATTATTGTTCATGAAAAAAAATTTTTTCACTATAACTTTTAACGACCTCTAGCTCGCCGCAAACTTGGCCGGGGCACCCGACGCTACAATGTGCGTCCCTCCATAGAGCGCGGCTGTAGAGCGATGGTTTAAGTTTGGGTTTGGGTCAGGTATAAATCGACCCTTTTTTTGCTGTTCGTGCCGCAACATCTGCTCCGTTTCAGAGCATTCCAGTCAGTTGCATAGAGGTCAGATGGCGTTGGCAAGTCTTTTGTTTTGAAGCGTGTTTGAAAAATTAAGGAAATATAAATACATTTAACTAGAAAAGACCAATGCGGAGGTTATCTGAAATAAAATAATTGAATTAAATTGTGCAGTAATATAGGCCGAATCATACAAGTCGGCGGATGTGAAGTTAGCTAAAAGCTGCGCAATATCCAATCCTGACTACTAACTCCACATCCGCCAACTTGTGTGGCGCGGCCAATACAAGCTGCGTAATATCAAATCCCGGATCAAAACGCAGCTTTATATTGTGAGCTTTAGTCAGGATTGGATATTGCGCAGCTTGTAGCTAACTTCACATCCGCCAACTTGTATGATTTGGCTTACAGAAGATTCGTTGTCAGTTGAGTGGGGAGCGGAGATGTGTTCAACTCAGCTTGTAGCTAACTTCACTCACGTCATAAAGTGAAATCGGCCTATACTTCTCTATGTACCTACATCCTACAGATAATAACAGCAAGTTCAAATTGGGATACCTAGATTAAAATAAAATATATCCTCCAATGTATGTACTTACCTACTTATCGTTTTCGGACTGAATGTAATGAAAAACTGGTTTTACAGAGTACGTATTTTTTATTTGATATACTTAGAAAATTCAGCACATTATATTCCTTGTTCAGCACAAATTATGTAGGGATATAGTTATCGCAGATACATTTACTGTTTAGACAATAATTAATAATGTTCAGTCTACAATAGCCTTAAAATATAGTAAAGGTATCAAATCTATTGAATTATTTGCAATAAAATAGCGTATTAAGATAATTAAAGAAAAAGAGTTTTATTGAATCGACGGGATAGTTGCCCAGTACATAACATGACACATCAAAGATTTTTTTAAATTTTGATATAGTAAATTGTCAACAGATATTACTGGATATACAGGTCGAACCAAACATCTTAGCGGCTGTGAAGTTAGTTACAAGCTGCGCGAAACCAAACTCTGGCGCAGTTGTTAAGTGAGCTTGGGCATAGATTAATATAATTAATCTATGGCTTGGGTCAGGATGGGGTTATGCGCAGCTTGTAGCTATACTACGTAGTATTATTATATATTCTTTGGCTATACTAAGCGCCAAACAAATCGACGGATGAGAAGTTAGCCGCGGATGACACTTCGCCGTGATTCGCTAATTATTGCGCATGTGTGCACAATGCGTAGGGAGCGCGCGGGAGGAATGAGGTTGGCGGGCGGGTGTGCCCCGGCGCGAGTCTCTCTGGCTCCCGCGCATACATACCTATATTTCGGATTTTGCGCATAACTTTCCATCCGCCGACTTGTGTGGCGCTTAGTATAACTACATAGAATACAAGAACAAAATAAATCAACGCATTTAGGCTGACTGCACATGTTCGGTTTTCGAATTACGAAACTGCAAGTATGAGGCCAGCATTGCTTTGACAAAGCCTGTGGGAGTTGGCAGACAACTGTTACTGACCTGTCTGCCAACTGTTGCACAGAGTTAAGGATTCCAGCCTTCTTGAACACTTCACAAGCTAAGTCAAAGATAAACAGTAGCAAACAATATACGTTGTTGGCGCAGTACATTATTCGTATTTTAGATTTGCAATTTGAAAACAACGTACATTGACTGCGTACCGTAAATAAATTAATACCATAAATTTCATGTCGTACAGAACTATTCCACCAACAGACGAAGACTGGATCTAGTGTGTGCAGGCCACAGGTCAGGGATCCTTGTTCCCTGATCTGTGGTGCAGGCCCTAAAATACCGTATGCTTTGCAACTGTTTTCTATATAAACGCAAGGAGAAACGTATTTTTAAGTAATTCTAGTACAACCGCAAATCTGAAGGTAACTATATAATTATGGGAAATTGAGATTTAAGCAATTTATACGTGAACAAATATCGTGAAAATAGCAAACATACGTGCGTAGCGTCACAGAATCAAATTACAAGTAAGTATCACATACATTTTATTGAAAATGGGATCAAACACATAATTATAAGTGTGGGTTCAGATTGGTATGACAAGATAGTACCATTATTTAGAAGTGGAATTATTTACTTAATGATAAAAATACGTATTTCGCGATCTGAACACCCACTCATAATAATTGTGTAATGGTGTTAAGTGGAATCTAGATATAATTGAAGTATGTTGTCGGTCAAATTATTATTATGTCCATAGCAAAAAGTTTTCGACAATTTGAGCATACCAACCAACTGATGTTGATTTAGTCGTTAACAGGATGTAGTGAAATAAAATAACATTGTAATTAAGTATGTGAAACAGTGTCTGGGCAGAACAAAAAAAAACATTTTCTAAGTCTAATATGATTTATTATTTTTATTATATTGCTTAAAATTGGAATACCGTCTATTAAGATTCTACAGATTACGCATATAAAATGGTAAGAAGGAATTATTATGATTTATGAATTATATTCATTCGCAATACTAAATTAAGACAACACAGTACATGTGCAAAAATTATTTATTTGTAATACATACAGTGAATAATAGAAATAATTAATAATATAAATTAATTTGTTATCCACCCTATTAACACACCATGCATGTTTGCGGCTATAATTTCAACCACCACACCTCTTATAGACTCCGCAATAGAGAATACCCTGTTACTTCAAACATCAAAATTATAATCCTACTATAAAATAAATGTTAATTCTTGAATGTTTGCCGTTCAATCACACAAACACGGTTGAGCTGATTTTGGCACACGCTCTTAAGTCTTAAGAGATTTAAGTAACTAAATAACCTTGTAAACTTTAATGTTCAAGTAGCATTAGTCAGCGAAAATAGGCTTGTTTACTAACAAAATATAATTAGAGCGTCAAATAGATTATTTATCAAAAAATATTAGACACGTATTTTTTCTTTTGTCATTTTAACAAAAAATGATAATAGCCCGTTAAAGTTCCGCTTGACGTCACTAACCTACTACAAATGTACCGGTACCGGCTAGTGACGTCACGTGACCCCACTCTTAAATTTGACAAGATTTATCTTTGTCATTAATTGTTTGATTGATGAAAGAAAAAATACGTGTCCTATATAAAATTATAATTATGATTTTTACACCCAGTAAACATGGCTATTGTGCCTATTGCCTTAACAGTCGAGGGCCTCATTACAATCAGGTACCTACGTATTTTCAATCAGCCTTTGATTCAAATCTGAGTCATTCTCTGCCAGATAAGAAGCTCAACAAAAACATGTCTATATTATTATTTTTATCGATGCAATGGTACATTGATAGCGAATTAGAGAGATAAGCTACAAGCTGCGCAATATCCAATCCTGACTGAAGCTCACATAAAGCCACACGTTGATTGGCTATTGCGCAGCTTGAAGCTAACTTCACATCCGCTAACTTGTGTGGCGCGGGCTATACCTAGGGTGAATAACTGACAAGTCAAAATGACGATTACTGTATGTCTATTGAAAAATTGTATTATGTAATATTTGAATTTGTACCATAATAAAGAAGATTTTCAAATGTACATAGCATCATGAAAATTTTACTCATAAACACCAAATATTTTGTGCAGTCACAGTTCCCGATGAGCTCGGGCTATGGTAAAGAAAACATGACAACTTAAAATTACAAATATAAAAACACAGAGTAGTAACATTTAGCTCGTATTTATTACAACTAAGATGGAAATGTTTTAAAGGACTATATTATAATAATTATAGAACTAGTACTAATACTTATGTCTTAGAACCTCATGTAAGGGCGGCGCGGGGGCCGACCGCGGGAGCGCGCACCGCGCCCACGAGGTCCACTCTCGCTATCTGTATAAAAAAACGTTTCATATTATTCAAAGAAATCTAATAGCTATACAACATGACAATATTGACAATCTTATGAAAACCATAATAGAAGAAAAGGTTGAAGGAAAGAGAGCAAGGGGAAGACCACGGAGGGCATTTGAGGATCAAATCAAGGAGAAGGTAGATGTCATGTCGTACAGGGAGCTCCTGAGGGAGGTGAAAACACTGGCCGAGGACCGCCAGAAGTGGAAGTTGCTCCACTGACAAGAGCCGAACTCTTCACTACATAGTATAAAATAAAGTCGCTTTTTGTCTGTTTGTTTGTCTGTATGCTTAAATCTTTAAAACTACGCAACGGATTTTGATGCGGTTTTTTTTTAATGGATAGAGTGATTCAAGAGGAAGGTTTATATGTATAATACACCTGTGCGAAGCCGGGGCGGGTCGCTAGTAAATTATAAATGAATGCGATAGCTATACTAAACAACAGTCAAAATACAGAAAAAAATAAAATAAATTGTTTGAGACCCCATCGTAAAAAGACAGATGTAAGTTTAACATATTTTGTTTGTCGAATCAACAGCAACTTCAGTCAACACAAACTTGAGTGAAGCTTACAAGCACGCCAACATGAACAAGCACGCCAGGATTGGGTTATCCGCAGCTTGTAGCTAACATCACAGCCGCCAAGATGTTTGATTCGGCTGATACTGTCCTTCATTATTCGAAGATCTGTGGCATTGAATCACCTAAACGATATTTTATATAACAAGTAAAACTTAAATTAAAAATTTTAAAAACCCCCGACACAAAAACACTTTATGTAAAAAATGACGTGAACCACTATGGAAACAAAGAATTTTCAACACCGTTTGCCAACTAGAGCTATTAACAACTAGACATGTAAGAATCGTCCCATTTTTAGGGTTCCGTACCCAAAGGGTAAAAACGGGACCCTATTACTAAGACTCCGCTGTCCGCTTATTACTAAGACTCTGTCTGTCACCAGACTGTATCTCATGAATCGTTAAAGCTAGATGGCTGAAATTTTTACAGATGATGTAATTCTTTTGCCGCTATAACAACAAATACTAAAAACAGAATAAAATTAATATTTGAGTGGGGTGAGGGGGGTATTTGAGTTCTTCCATACAACGAACCTGAATTTTTAACCGTTTTTCGCTTGATAATAATAATGGTAACAGATAGATGCTTGAAATATTTACAGAAAATTTAGTTGTACTCGTATATCCAGTTAAAAAATAAATAATTAAATTAAAATATTTTTTTAAGGGGGCTCCCATACAGTACGGAACCCTTCGTGCGCGAGTCCTACTCGTACTTGGCCGATTACTGCCATTGCTCTGATTGTAGTCAACAAAGCTACATCATTTTCACGCAGTAACAAATGAACGTATGTACCCCAAATTCAAATTCCAAAAGTACGTAAAGTTTCTTGCTAACTCCAGTTTGTGATAATATCCTAAAATACGTCACACGTGTATTATCATACGGTTATAAATATTCATGAATGTCGACACAGATACATGACTAATATACTAATAAATATATGCATTGATGACGGTTTTCTGGTAATGAACGGAGTAGGTATGTTGGGTAAAACCAAATTTAATATTTTGAGACTGTTATAAACACAGAGCAAACATCTACAGAAGCGGGTGTGTATGTATGTTTGTTCATATATTCCCTTATAACTACTTAATTACTTCTCGTAATTTGACAAATGAGGCGTCGTTACATTATCGTTATTATTATTTACATTCCGCGCGTTTGACGAATCTCCCATGTTATGTGTGTATAGTTACATTTAAATAGCAGTTGTTTAACTCACTCACTAGTTTTAATGTATAACATACTTCTATAATGTTAACTAGCGACCCGCCCCGGCTTCGCACTATTATGGTGTATTATACATATAAACCTTCCTCTTGAATCACTCTATCTATTAAAAAAACCGATCAAAATCCGTTGCGTAGTTTTAAAGATATAACCATACATGGGGACAGACAGCGGGAAGCGACTTTGTTTTATACTTTGTAGTAATAGGTAACTCATTCAGGAGAAAATTAATTTTCCAATTCGGTAATATTTAGGAATTTCGAGTATTATTAAACATTCGTGTGATTATTGCTTGTGACATTACTTGAAAAAACATCTATGAAATCTATGACTCAATCATTTTCAATTATCGAGAACGAAGATTCAAACAATTTTAATAACACAATTCTGCATGTTTTTTTTTTGTTAAAACTAATATTTAGGCACATCCAATGACACCTCACATTCATTTCTTCAAACCAAGAAGGGTTATGTTAATGACCGGTATATGTGTATGTATCATCGCTTACAACCCTTTTAGGGCTCCGTACCCAAAGGGTAAAAACGGGACCCTATTACTAAGACTTAATTGTCCGTCTGTCCGTTTGTCTGTCTGTCACCGGGCTGTATCTCATGAACCATGATAGCTAGGCAGCTGAAATTTTCACAGATTATGTACTTCTGTTGCCGCTATAACAACAAATACTAAAAACATAATACAATAAATATTTAAGGGGGCTCCCATACAACAAACATGATTTTCAGGAGTTCTTTGCTCGCTATTAATAACGGCAAAAGGAATGGGGCTCCCATACGGTACGGAACCCTTCATGCGCGAGTCCGACTCGCTCAAGTATGTAATTAAAAAATCAGCCAAGTATTTTTTAATTACATTCTTGACTATGGGCAAACAAATTATTATACATGTGTATTGTGTATCAATGGAGACGCGGTTGCTTACGTTAACGACTCTAGAATTGATAACACGCGATAACCGCGGCGCACTTAAATATTTCATCAAAAATGTTGGTTCTTTCTTCGTTAGTTCTTTTAGGCCATTGTGGAAACCGTGAGAGCATACTCTTCCCACGTGTTGCAGTTACAATGTAACGGACCGATCAACGATGTCAATACTCCAAAATATTGCTTTAAGTTTGTTCAACATTTCATACTCGCACTCCAAGTATTCCATATGGGATTTCGAGAGTAATAGTCTAGATCATATACAACATACTAATGTTATGGAGATCAGAAACTGCGACCAGAACATGCAGTCCTTTAGGCTAGCAAATGAGGGTCTTTTCATTGCGAAACTGGAAGAAGCAGAAGCAGCCATTTATTTATTTATTTTTGACTAGACGACCCGCCCCGGCTTCGCACAGGTGTATTATACATATAAACCTTCCTCTTGAATCACTCTATCCATTAAAAAAAACCGCATCAAAATACGTTGCGTAGTTTTAAAGATTTAAGCATACAGACAAACAAACAAACAAACAAACGAAAATAGCGACTTTATTTTATACTATGTAAGGATATACAATCAACACTTCCCAGGTCATCAAGGGAACAATGAGAGGTCAATATATTATGGCTGCTTATAATGTACTACAATATTGTAATGGCTTTGTGGCCCTAATTGAAGATGAGACGGAAAACTGAGGTACATGACACCACCAGAAGACCCTATTGTGTACCAAAACAACGCAGCACTGGTAGCATGGCAAAGGGACAAATCGTTTTTCCACTATTATATTCCCTCGAAGAGGAAATAAAGTATGGATTGACAATGACAAAATGAAATTAAAAGTGGATAAATGGTTTTTAGGGTTCCATACCCAAAGGGTCAAAACGGGACCCTATTACTAAGACTCCGACGTTCGTCTGTCGGTTTGTCTGCCACCAGGCTTTGTCATGAACCGTGGTAGCTAGAACGTTGAAATTTTCACATACGATTAGTATTTCTGTTGCCGCTATAACAACAAATACTAAAAATAGGAAAAAATATATTTAAGGGGAGCTCCCATACAAGAAACCTGATTTTTTTGCTCGATATTAATAACGGCAACAGGAAGATGCTTGAAATATTCACAGAATACTAAGTTGTATATTCCCTTCAAAAAGAAATAATTAAAATAAAATATATTTAGGGGGGCTTCCATACGGTACAAAACCCTTCGTGCGCGAGTCCGACTCGCATTTGACCGATTATTTTTCCCTTTGCCATGCTACCCGTGCTGGACGACAGAATGACATCGAGCGCCGGTTGTGCGAGTGCGGGGAGAGAGGCGTCTGCCATCTGCGATAACGTGAAGAGGAGAGACGGGAGTGTGGGTTACCTGCGGCGCGCATCCAGCGCTGGTTGTGCGAGTGCGGGGAGTGAGGGGCGGAGCGGCGCACGGGGCCCGCCGGCGGCGGCGCGCTCGCTTCTGCCTCGCGACCTTCCTCTGCCATCTGCGATAACGTGAACATATGTTGTATCTTCGTGATAACACTGCTGTTTCATTTACCCTGTAAAACATTCTGGCTGAACCGCTGTCGGACTCAGCCAGAATGTTGTTCAAACTAATACATCTATCTATAAATATAAAAATGAATGTATGTCTGTATGTCCTTTATAAAATCGTAAACTATGCATTTGATCATGTTGATTATCAAAGTTGTTGTGCATGAGCTATGGAACGTTTCTGAGTTGGTGCAACCAAGTGGACAGATGGCGCCAGCAACTCACGCAGGGTACAAGCTAGTAGAATATAACAATGCTAGTAGAATTATAAATTGTATGTATAATCCTACTGCTTAACTTAATCATCGCCTGCGCGGTACAGGGGCGCCGGGGGAGACGACAATGGGGACTGAGACAGGTGCGCCTGTACCGCGCAGGCGATGACTAAGTTAAGCGGTAGGCTAATTTAATCAGAGCGTCATATTCGTTCAAACCATAGAATAAGAACTAAAGTAATAGAAATAGTACTAAAATAGCAAGAGATATACATCACTTTGTCCCATTTTAAATATGAAATATAAAAGATGTTAGAAAAAGATGCACATACACCCGAACTTACGTAATTTCGAAGGGTTTCACAGATTAGCATTAGGCTATCTCGGGTGTCCAAGTCCAAGTGTAAAAAGTCCGAAGGTAAAATGATTAGAGATCTGAACCTTCTTACTGGAACTAGAGGGTTAAAATTTCCGGAAAAGACAAATGACCAAGTGTAACCAAATTTTAACCATTTTATATTCCAACTGGTGATTTTGACGTATGCGACAGACATTGTGTTTTTTTTTGTTCCACTCGCTCTCGCGTATGCTGTATAACCAGATATGAATAAGACAGCTGTAATGTAGTTTTTATTTGAGTAAAATTTAGCAATACTTCTATTACTTGTGATTCTTCTGAGGTTCAAAAGAAAAAGCTTTTAAAAGTTGAATAAAAAAAATACCCTGTAAGAATGTGTACTCGTATTGTATAGCGTACCTGGTGCGGCGAGGAAGGCTCGCTGCCCTGCGAGCTGACGGCGGCGGCCTCCTCCTCGGCGCGCGCCTCCTCCCACTCCGCTCCCTCCGCACCTGCACACGATAACACTTTCACTATCATACTGATTCATTCATTCTGTATGATTTGCCAGCCGTGGTGGCGATCGCAATAAATAAAAATCGGCCAAGTACGAGTCGGACTCGCGCACGAAAGGTTCCGTACCGTATGGAAGCCCCCCTTAATATATTTTATTTTAATTATTTATTTTTAAATATTATGTGAGTATTTCAAGCATATTCTTGTTGCTGTTATTAATATCGAGCTAAAAATCACATTTCTTGTATGGGAGCCCTTTAATATTTGACAGACAGACAGACAGACGGATAGCGGAGTCTTAGTAATAGGGTCCCGTATTCACCCTTTGGGTACGGAACCCTAAAAAGGCTGGTACAGTACAAACGGACTAATTATAATGTTTTTTTTTAGCCAGTCATCATGGCTATTTCGGCAGATCGGCGTCGCGAATGCAGTGTTGCGCCGCTCACAGGCTGTTAATGACGCTGATGGATGTGTACTCACGCGAGTCTGAGGCGGGCGGGTGGTGCGGCGGCAGCGCGGCGGCGAGGTCGGCGTGCGTGTCGTGGTGCGCGTGCAGCGAGCCCGCGCCCGCGCCCGCGCCCGCCTCGCCGAACGTGAACCGCGCACCGGCGCCCGCGCCCGCGCCCGTACCGCCCACTGGAGACACCACCGCTTCACCAAACCTACATGACACATTGAATTGAATTGAAAAAACTTTATTCGACATTACAAACACAAAAAACAACAATAGTGATATAAAAATAATGAATTTAGAAATGTCGAAAAGGGCTCACCTCAGCATTATGCTGAATGCAGGTAGGAACCAAACACTCAGCGCTGGTTTTCAGGTGAGCCCTTTTTGAGGGGTAGGTAACACACAAACATAAAATAAGAAATAAGTGAAAAATATTTAACAAACAGTGCAAAGCTAAGAGAAAGAAAAATCGAACAACATAAAGTCAACGTACATGAAATAAACGTAATAAATATATACTTTCACATACAAACACAATATAAACTACAGTGATAATTATGATGATTAATCCACAACTTAAACTTATGTAACGAAAAAGAGCAACAAAAAAAAATAACAATAATACATAAATTGCCACATTTTAAATTATCATACCACTTCTACCGTGTTAAACTTACATTACAAGAGTATAATCCGCGCCACACAAGTCGGCGGATGGGAAGTTAGCGCAGAATTATGCGCAAAAGGCAATATATAGGTATGCGCGGGAGCCAGAGACGAGACGCCGCGCCGGGGCACACCCATCCGCCAACCACTACGCCACGGTGCGTCGGCATTGTGCACACATGCGCAATAACTAGCGAATTACGGCGAAGTCGGCTAACTTCTCATCCGACGACTTGTGTATCGCGGATTATACCAAAGGTATGATCTATACTCTGAACAGCGAGAGAACGCGATCCTGAAGGGTCATGATCGAACGGACGAAATAACTTTGAAGTGGCGTTAATTGAATATTTAAAAATAAATGTCACGTTTTAGCGCTAATGAAAATAAATGAAAATTCAATGAAAATAACCAAGATAACATCAAATTTATCAAAAATAAAATATGCTGTCTTAAGTTAACGTCAACTTTATATTTTTGTAGTGATGTGCTAAAATATCACTAAAAAACAGTATTTATAGTTTTAACAAATAAGACGTTATTCTGTCGAATCATTTTATAATAATGAGAACGTAGTTAACATATTAATATTTATTTATTATAAAACTACGCTTACGCCAAACTCGCGTAGTGAATAACAAGAAATTGTTGTTTTAGCAAATATTCATTAAAATTGTTACATCATTTTAGTTTATTAACTACTTTAGTGAATTACAGAAATAGTAATCGGGACAGACAAGTAGGTAAATGCAACTTCGTTACATTTTTATTGGGTCAGTTAACAAGTAAATATCAGTGTTATTTATTTCCCACTAGCGACACGCCCCGGCTTCGCACAGGTTTATTATACATATAAAAATTCCTCTTTAATCACTCTATCTATTAAAACAATCGCATCAAAATCCGTTGTGTAGTTTTAAAGATATAAGCATACATGGGGACATGGGGACAGCGGAAGCGACTTTGTTTTATACTATGTAGTGATTACTAGTCACGGCCAATTGACAGACTTCAGGATCACATTCTCATACGGCACAAGTTAGAAAGAGACATGAAAGATAATCTAGATTCGGTGGATGATTTCTCATTTTGCATCTGACTGCCTCGGTGGCCCAGTGGTTTGTGACCCGGAGAAATAGACGTAAGTTCGATTCCCACCTACGACAAATACTTATGAGGTGAACATAGGTGTTGGCTCTGTGTCTCGATGTTATTATCTACATAACAAGACATATGTATTTCAAAATAAGATGTATACGAGTATATGTTGTATTTCAGTCTCTGGCAGCAATACTTGTATCACAAGCTTTGCTTAGTTTGGGGTCAGAGACCATGATGCCTGATGTTTGTCCTAATATTTATTATCTAAGAACATAAAATTCTATACATTTTTGTGGTGAGAAGAAACCTTAAGACTGATTGTCAGAGCACGATTTTTTTTGGGTTTTTTGCCATTTTCATATAAACTACTCATTTTATGTTTACCAAAACTCATTTAGCGGCCATGAATAGGTAGTGTTTACGAGGTGCATATGCTTAGAAACCAAATTAGTGACCATTTTCACCTTAGTTTCTAGTTGATGCACTCTTGTGCATAAACTGATCACTATTTTGGTTAAAAGATGTATGTACCTCGTTAACATTACCAGTATATGGCTGTAAAATAGGTTTTTGGTAATTTACAATGAACATTGCATCTATTCCAAAAAAAAAACTATACAAGTATTATAATCCAAAAATCCTTTTTTTAAAAAGTTTTTACTGAACAAGTACTCGCCAAGACGAATCAAACGAGCCGAAACTCAATAGGGTTGCGTCGTTTCATTACAGAGTTCCTATGACCACCTTCCAGCTCCATCATCAGACACTGGTTACCATTGAAAGATAAACTACTCGGCAAGACCATTCAAATGAAATGAAACTCTATGAGGTTGTGTCATTGCTAAGTTTCTTTGGCCACCTTCCAGCTCTATAATCAGATCAGCACCATGTCATCATAATATGTATTGCATTGTCACGCGATTTACACATGTATGCAAAATTTCAGCTCAATCGGTAACCGGGAAGTGGATCAAATTTAACTTGCAAGATTTGATTACAGTTGGTCTGTACAGACAGACGGGACAGGTGAAACTAAATAAAAGTTGGTAAAAAAATTGAATTTCGCACGCTGATCTAGAGAAACCACCTTAAGTGGCACTCGCGTTAGGATTCTAGTAGTTTTTTTTCTAGTAGTTACGGTATTGACGCAACAGGGAAGGATACAATATAAAACTCAAATTATTTATGCAATCGAAGCCATTTTAGGAAAAACATGTCTTCGGGTTACGGTCATGGATGTAACATTAACTTACCCGTCATTGCGTCTAGGAACATAGAGCGTGGGAGTGGAAGGGACGATGCTGTCGTCGCCGTCGTCGGCTCCGTTCCCACCAAGCGAGAGAGCGCCGCTCGCTGTCGATATAAACATTACATAAATATAAATATAAAATATTACATACTATAGTACATACTACTGCTGGATGTCGGTTAGTTTCATTTGCAATAACGTTGTAGGAGTTTTAATGGAAACTCTTTTGTAGACATGCGACACGAGATAAAAAAAAACAACGGGTTGCACTCCGAGAGTGCCGACAGAAGTGAAAACTTGCTCCCTCCGTCTTAAGAATTTTCGATTTCCTGACGCGAAAAAAAGCGTTTAACATTTTTACCCACCCTAAAAAGACGCCGCCAAAGAAGTTTTCACTTCAAAAATATTCCAAACGAAATTCTCGGAAATAAAAAAAAGTTAGTATGCAAAAATGTAGCCCGGATAGCTTTCTAATAACATTCTACACGACATACTAAGCCCGATTACAGAGGCGCCAGCGTAAATTTATTAGCAACGTAAAAAGCGTTCTCTCTATCGAATGCCTAAAGTGAAAAAGAAACCGAAGTATGCTATTTAGCTAATATGATTACGATGGCGCTTCTGTAATCGGGCTTAATATATAATTATGTTTAGAACGATCAAAACTTAATAGCGTTTGTAAATACGAGGCGAGTAGCAAATTCATATGTCAGCAGGGGTGAGGAGTCACAAGGCCCAATTATGAAGGCGCCATCGTAAATGTAATATGGCGTCTGTAGCCATTAAATTTGACTGTCATTATTATCCGGTCTTTACACCTTTCTACCTCTTTAAGCGTGGTGAGAATTAGCGTCGGGAAATGCGGCCTCGGTAAAGGAGGACGGTAATGATATCTAAAAGTATTGTGACTCCGCCTTGTTCTTGAAAGATATGTATACCTACAGCGCCACGTGGCCACGCAAAACGTATCACGCGCTAGGGCTGCCCGCCTTCAGTATTTTAATTTCATCTACTTTCTATTTACCTACTCGAGTTTCTTTCTAGTTTTTATCTATGATGTAAAATTATTATATTACAAAAAAAAAAATTGTTCTTCTTCTTTTCGAATCGATGTTTCGATTTTTTTTATCAGATAAAATATATTATAAATAAAACGTTTTGTATTTATATTTTGTTTGACCAAAAAGAGGCCACTCCAATGGCCTTGTCCGTGGCCTTGTAAAGATCATCTGAAGTGCATGTATCAGGGCAGGCTGCACAGTTCAGTAGGTGGGGCATTGTCTATGGATTAAAACCACAGATGCATGCTGTTTCCGAGTTGTCTATAAAGCCCCACTTGGCCATGTTGTCCCGGCTTCGTCCCACTTGGGAACGGAGTCGATTCAGAGTTTTCCAGACAGGCCAGTTTTCCTTATAGCCAGGAGGAAGTTCTTCGGCAGGTGCGATATAGTTGGGTGGCGGGCTGTGCAGCTTTTGCCATGCTTCAATTCTAGCATCTCTGGGGAGACCTTCCAGTGCTGTTGTACTTTTCAGAAAGCTTTTACGGCTTTTGAGCCGGCTGTTACATGTTTTACAAATGTACAATGTTACATGTTTGTTACAAAAAAAAAGGCGATTTTTGATGTTTTTAGGGTTCCGTAGTAAAACGAGAAACCTTTACACTTGCTGGCTACAAATCGACTACGGCGTGCCGCGACTGAATAGCACACTGAACTCCGAGGTGCGTAGCTATGATTCGCGTTCCGACCGTTTGTATGAAGACAGAATACTGTTAGATTATCGTGCCAAAAGCCATTACCCTAAGGGGAATTTGTTGTTCTACTAGTGGCATACCCAACTCTATGTAGATAGCCAGTCCACGGCGTCTTGATGTAACCGGTTTTAAGTGTGAATCGAGGTATAGGTGTGGGTACCCACAGGTACGGGTACTCACGCTCGGTGCCGCTGCTGATGGCCTCGATCTGCGGCACGGGCGGCTGCGGCGCGGGCGCGGGCTCGCTGTCGGGCTCGGCGGCCGCGCGCGCCTCCAGCGAGCTGCCCTCCGAGCCCTCCTCCGCCGACCCGCCCGCCACCGGGGACTGCGCCGGTGATTCCTTCACAAACGTAATATACAAAGTTACACAATCCAAATATACTAAGCGCCACACTAATTGGCAGATGGGAAGTTATGCGCAGAACGCTGCGCAAAAGCCGAAATATAGGTACGCGCGGGAGCCAGATAGACGAGACGACGGGGCACACACGCCCGCCAACCTCATGCCTCCCGCGCGCTCCCTATGCACGTTTTCACCTCACGACACGCGCAATAATTAGCGAATCACGGCGAAGTGTAATCTGCGGCTAACTTTTCATTCGCCGATTTGTATGGCGCTTAGTATAACAATAAACTACTCGCTTACTCGCACTAATAGCCCAGCGGACTGACAAGTTGAAATGACAGCTGCAGCCAGGGCATATAGCCAGGACACTGATCACCGATGGGATCGAAAACTTCAAAATGCTGTGTCCTGACAAAATCTTATGTTTATATTTAACATAATCAAAATTCAACATTCTAATAAATTCGACCTTATGAACCCTGAAGGCGAAATGTTCTACAGTAGAACTACCGGGACAATTTTGTAACGTTAGTTCTACTAGTAGAACTAATATTAGAACATAGAGGAACAACCCGTTCTGAAGTTGAGACCACGTACTGGCAAGCAAAATGGTACGACTATGAGGCAGGCAGATGACCTTATCAAAATCGCAGGATTGCTCTGGATCCAAGCCACTTCTAACCGGCATTATTTGAGATCGATTGGGGATACCTATGTCCGGCAGTGGATTTCCAATGGCTGAGGGACAGATGGATGAATGGATGGAAATATGACAGCGCTTCACACAGCATGGCATGGAGTTAAATCGTAAATTATAATGACATACTTGTCTGGCCGAGTTGTCTCCTTCTTCGCCTTCGACCTCTTCCTCCTCTCCCGCCTCCACCTCCTGTTCTTCCTCCATCTCCTCTTCGTCTTCCTCGCCTTCCTGCATTCACATAAATAAAATTTAATATTATCTGTCATAACATCATACTACACCATACCATACCACCATACTAGATACTAGACTAGGGGTCATCGGAGGTCAGCTAGCCTTTTAATTATGCTTAGTGGTCATTTTCATCACTACATAGCATAAAACAAAGTCGCTTCCCGATGTCTGTCCCCATGTATGCTTATATCTTTAAAACTACGCAACGGATTTTGATGCGAATTTTTTTAATAGATAGTGTGATTCAAAAGGAAGGTAGATATTGACTACGTACCCGGTACATGGTGCCGGAGCAGCGCTCGTCGTCCTCTTCAGAATCAACGACTATAACTCCCTCGTCGTCCTGGTCGCAGCGGGACGACGTCGGCACCTGGTATTCCACTTCCACTGACCGCTCGAACCCCTGCAAAAAGAATACTTTAGATCCTCTACTCATTACTCGTAAACAGTACTAGCCGTGGTGGTCTAGTAGTAATGACACCCGCCTTACAATCGTGAGGTCGTGGGTTCAAACCCCGGCCCCGTATGTGATCTAAGACCGGTTTACACATGGGAGTGTCAGAACCAAGACTACAATTTATAGCAAACATAGCCAACGGCCAATGGCCCCGGCATCGGACTGTTCATAGTATAAATTGGTAAAAACTTTTTGCATTTAACGATTTTATGTACTAAAAGCTAAAATATAATAACATAATAATCGGCCAAGTACGAGTCGGACTCGCGCACGGAGGGTTCCGTACTGTATGGGAGCCCCCCTTAAATATTTATTTTATTTTAATTTAATTTTATTATTAATTATTGAAGTGAATATAAAACTAAATATTCCATGAAAATTTCAAGCATCTATCTACAGGGTTCCGTACCCAAAGGGAAAAACGGGACCCTATTACTAAGACTTCGATGTCCGTCTGTCTGTCTGTCACCGTCACCGGGCTGTATCTTATGAACCGGTTGATAGCTAGACAGCTGAAATTTTCACAGATGATGTATTTCTGTTGCCGCTATAACAACAAATACTAAAAACTGAATAAAATATATATTTAAGGGGGGCTCCTATACAACAAACGTGATTTTTTGGAGTTTTTTTGCTCGCTATTAATGATGGCAAGAGGGATGGGGCTCAGGGGGCTCCAACAAGGTACGGAACCCTTCGTGCGCGAGTCCGACTCGCACTTGACCGATTTTTATTTTGTTACTACAAACTGTGTTCTACACAAAAAGCCCTTTCATTTGATACTCATATTGAAGGGGTTGTGCAAAAATATAATCCACCATGTTGTGGCGGTGACCATCTTGTATTTACGCCAATACTGAACACGAAAAATTATATTGTCATCGAAACTATAGGCGGACCGTTTATCTGAGACGTCGCCTGCGCGGTACAGGGGCGCCGGGGGAGACGACACAGGGGACTGAGACCGGTGCGGGCGGCGGGTCCCTGCCGCCCGCACCGGTCTCAGTCCCCCTTTGTCGTCTACCCGCGCGCCCCTGTACCCGCGCAGGCGACGTCTCAGATAAACGGTCCGCCTATAAAGGTGTGTATCAAATATCACATTAATCTATCCACGGGAAGGGGGTCAAATTTCAATTACTAGGGATTTGACCCGAGAAACGGGCAAGTGAAGTTAAAACTGTTTAAAAAAAGAATAAAGTAAAGGAAGTACTTGTACTCGTGTTCTTTTGTTGGCGGTGACCGGGCGTGGCTGCAGGCGGCGCTTGGCGGGCCGCGCGTCCGGCGGCGGGTGCGATGTGCTCACTCCGGCAGGGGGTTGGGACGTGCTCACTCCCGCTGGGGGGTGAGACGTGCTAACGCCAGCCGGGGGATGAGACGTGCTCACGCCAGCCGGGGGATGAGACGTGCTCACGCCAGCCGGGGGATGAGACGTGCTCACGCCAGCCGGGGGGTGAGTAGTGCTGACTCCCGGAGCCGGATGAGACGTGCTAACGCCAGCCGGGGGGTGAGACGTGCTGACTCCAACCGGAGGGTGAGACGTGCTGACTCCAGCCGGTGGATGAGAAGTGCTAACGCCAGCCGGGGGATGAGACGTGCTAACGCCAGCTGGGGGGTGAGACGTGCTGACTCCGGCCGGGGGGTGGGAAGTGCTGACTCCGGTGGGCGCGTGCGAAGTGCTAACGCTGCCGGAAGCTTGAGCGGTCGCAGTCGAAGTCGGTGTGGCGGTTCCTGAAATTGAATAATTATATCTAACCTCACTTTCATGTGTAAAAAGAAACTTTCAATTTAATCTTGGATTGTTGAAATCCTTACATAGTATAAAATAAAGTCGCTATTTGTCTGTTTGTTTGTCTGTATGCTTAAATCTTTAAAACTACGCAACGGATTTTGATGCGGTTTTTTTTAATGGATAGAGTGATTCAAGAGGATAGTTTATATGTATAATACACCTGTGCGAAGCCGGGGCGGATCGCTAGTGTAGTATATGCCGAATCATACAACTTAACGGGTGTTGTGTCTTCGCGTAGCTGTTATAAGTGAGCGTCAGTCAGGATGGAAGTATCCGCAGCTTGTAGCTGATAGCCGCCAAGTTGTACGATGTGGCCTACAAGTTAGCACGACACGAACCTGGCTGAGTGGGCGCAGGCGCGGGCGGCGCCGGCCCGCCCGCCGCGGCGCTGGGCTGCTCGATGCGCGGCATTACCATGGCCACTGCCTGCATCACAAATACAAATACTTAAAACAAAAATACATGTTTACATTTATTCTATATCAGCCAGTCTATGGCTATTGATATTCATAAAAATTGCCACTCATTATGGTCTTTTTTCCATGAAAACACAGACTAGATAATCGTAAAGCTTTTATAAAATGGTTCTAGAAATAACAGATTCATATCTGAATAATATTTGCATTTTCTATGATAATAATCGGCCAAGTACGAGTCGGACTCGTGCACGGAGGGTTCCGTACTGTATGGGAGCCCCTTAAATCCTTACTAATATTATAAATCCGAAAAGTTTGTTGGTTTGTTACTCTTTCACGCACCAACGGAGCAACGGATTGACTTGATTTTTGGCATAGACATAGTTTAAAAGGCGGAAGGAGCTTTAGGATACTTTTTATCCCGAAAAATTGCATCGTTCCTGTAGGACAGGACAAACACCATCGAAAGCGAAACTGTCGCCACTATCACAAAGACGCTAAGTGATTAATTCCTCTATGACGCTAATATGGACTAACGAAACGTCACAGCCAAACGTAATTAGATGACAGGTGACATTGTCTGCAGGTAGCATGGCACGGGGACAAATTGTTTTTCCACCATTATATCCCCTTGAAAAGGAAATAAAGTAGGGATTGAAAATGACAACTGACATTAAAATTAGATAAAATGTTATTTTCCCTCTGCATGCTACATGTTACTATGACGTTTAATACCAGGCCGTCATTTTGTCTGACAATAAAAATATTTTTAAATCTTCTATCATTAGAGGTTTAACATGTTTTATTTTATTCTACCTTTATGGTACAGAATCATCATACTTTAATATTATCAATCCGAAAAGTTTGTTGGTTTGTTCCTCTTTGACGCAGCAACGGAGCAAAAGATTGACCTGATTTTTGGTATGGATACATATGGTTTAAAAGACAGAAAGTGATAATAGGATACTTTTTTATCTCGAGAAAATTCGTGATTACCATGGGATAGGACAATACCTGTTTCTCAGCAATGGAGCAACGGATTGACTTGATATTTGGGGTGGGCATAGTTTGGAAGACGGAAAGTGACATAGGATACTTTTCAATATTTTTTTCTCAGCAATGGAGCAACTTGCCTTGGCTTATTGCATGAATATACTCGTAGTTTGAAAGACGAAAAGTGACATAGGCCACTTTTTATCGCAAAAACTTTAACAGTTCCCGTAGGATAGGATAAAAACTAAGTGAGCGGGCTGCGGTAGCAGCCGTCTAAACGCCAGAAATAACCTGTCATGGCAAGTTTAGGACGTTCCTACATTTTTCGCACTCCTTCGCGGCACTCAGCACACAGCGCACACAGCGCTAGCCCAGACTCGGACTCCATAACGGAGCTTGCGCTCTCGCCACAATGACGGAGTGTTTCGGAGCACAAGACACATCGTCATCCACCACTCGGGACTAACCAATACTGAACGTCAGACAGCATTCCAACGCCCTGGTCCCAGTGCAGCGGGTCAGTCATAGTAGCCCAGCGCCTGCCTCTTCAACTGCAGAGGGCAGTGAGAACGGCCATCGCGATACCGACACCTCTCTTCCCCTGCAGCCCCACTGCGTCTACCAACACGTTGACGGCCTAGCGGAAGGTAGGGTAGGTGGCGGCACCTACACAACCAGTTCCATATATCCCACCGCGGCCCCTAATCCTCGGCTGTCATATCAGAGTCCAAGAAGCAGCCTTGCTTTATGAAACTAAGAAAGGTTATTCCCAGTAAGTAACTGGAGATAGAGAGACAGAAAAGAAGCCACCCAGCGCAGCAGGAGGAGCTGGAGTTCATATGCCTGGCAGACGGAGCAGCACTAGAGCAAAATCTTAACCGAGAAATTAACATATTTACAGACGGCAGCAAAATTAAAGGGAAAGTTGGGGCGGCATTATCCATTTGGGATGATGCCGCTGAGATCAGTACCCGCAAGCTGAAATTGGCCGATTGGTGCTCCGTGTACCAGGCCAAGTTATTGGCACTTCTTGAGGCTACCGAAAAAGCAACAATCTTTTGTGACTCCAGGTCTGCACTGGAAACGGTAGTTGGCTTATCTTCCCTCCATCCCTTAGCAGTAAATTCAAAGCTAACATAAAGTTACTACACGCACAAAATAAAATAGTGAAACTTTATTGGATTAAAGCGTACGCGGGGGTGGAGGGAAATAAGAGAGCGGACCAGCTAGCAAAGGAAGCAGCACTGCACTCGGAGTGCAAACCTATTTACGATAACTGCCCCGTTTCATTCGTCAAGCGAGAAATCCGAAAGAACTCTCTTGACGAGTGGAACCGGCGGTATCAGGATGGACACACAGCGGCGGTAACCAAAACATATTTTCCGGATGCAAGGGCGGCATACAAGATCGTAAGAGAAATAGCACCAGTGGGAATCATAACTCAAGTGCTGACGGGGCATGGTGAGTTTTCCCAATACTTACATCGATTTAAGTTGAGGGAAAGCCCATCCAGCATCTGTGAACCCACAAAAGAGGAGACTCCACTGCACATAATCTTGGAATGCCCAGTTTATGGAAAGCAGATATTTGATTTAGAACAATGTATTGTATTGTAATTAGGAACAAGTAGGTATAAACTTTGCTGTACCATTGTAATGTTTATTATAACTGCAAACAGCCAAAAACATTGAAATATAGGTATAGTGTTTATTCATTTGTAATTAAGGCCCCTGATCATGTCAGGGATATTTCGCGATATAATAAAAAAAATCCTCGGATGCAGCGTCGCAAGAGCGGCACTGCAGCCCGCCTAAGTTGCGACACTCCTCATAAGGCATGAAACCTACCGGCCATCCTCTCAGCTGCTTTAGTTAAAAGCGGCTGAACCTCGAGTGCTAGCCTCTAAGCTTCCTTGGGGGAAAAGACCCAAAGAAGAGGGAGACTTCGAGCGCCGCCTTTTCAGCTGCCTCAGACCTCCCCCGCGACAAGGCAGGAATACACTGGGGGTTGTTTATAAACTCCAACCGTAACTTAACCAACAAAAGCATTCCTCTAAGGTATTTTGATATTTGTCGGTTAGCTTAAGTTTCGCAGCCGACATAAACATAAGCCAAAATCAAAATATAACGCGGGCGAAGCCGCGGGTAAAAGCTAGTATTTATTATATTTTAATTTTGTTATTTATTATTGAAGGGAATATAAAACTAAATATTCTGTGAAAATTTCAAGCATCTACCTGGTACCATTATTAATATAGAGCGAAAAACGTCTAAAAATCAGGTTTGTTGTATGGGAGCCCCCTTAAATATTTATTTTATTTTGTTTTTAGTATTTGTTGTTATAGCGGCAACCGAAATAAATCATCTGTGAAATTTTCAGCTGCCTAGCTATCATGGTTCATGAGATACAGCCCGGTGACAGACAGACAGACGGACATCGAAGTCTTAGTAATAGGGTCCCGTTTTTCCCTTTGGGTACGGAACCCTAAAAATAAAGTGTGTGAATGTATTTACATTTGGCGTTGATTTTCCGTTACATGCCTACACACAAACAAAAAAAATAAAGGCAAATTTAGAATACCTTCCTTTTTGACGTCATTTAAACATACAATCGGTTTGCAATCAATAACAGGGGCCTGATTCTCTATCGATAGAACGTAACGTAACGCGGCAAGTATTTTTTGTATTTCCTTGAATTCCGTTTGGAGAAATGTTTGATAAATGTAAATTTAATTTAAAATAAATTATAAACCGAGTTTAAGTTATGTTATTTGTAAGATAAATATTTTTCACACGTATTTCTTAACAACAAAGAGCACGTTAGAGCTCGAGCGCGTTACATGCTTGTATTCCATACAGAATCACCCACCAGTATAGATATTGTTATACCTGTTGCGGGGTTTGAGAATGCGTCGCCGGTTGCGTGCTGCTGTCGCTAGCTCCAGAGCTGCCCATGCCGACATCGCTTATTTCCATGTCCTGATAACGATACGCATGTATATTACATCAATGGAGGTAAATCCAATATATTCTACGTGTTATTTCTTTATGGATTATTTCGTTTCGCATTGCCCTTCGTATGGCGCGTATGGTACAACAATATTTTTGCTCTAACATACGCAACCAGGGCCGTGGATATACTATGCGTTTTCGACAAAGATTTTTAAACAACAAGGGAATAAGTACAGTAAGTTTGTCGTGATACGCGAAAATTAAGACGGTTATAAAGCAATAGGACAGAAACTGATGAAATAGGTTAATTAGTGGCCATCCTGTTAAGATAATTTTAATAAAGCAGAGCCTTGATTAAATAAACTAATTCGTGTCCTTGATCATTCGATTAATCGAAAATCTGGATGATCAAATGAATGAAAAAAAAAGCGGTTTTCTCATTATCCTAGCTAACTTACGACCAGTTTCCTCCTTCTTGATGGATTTATTTGTCAATAATATTTATTTTATCTTTAAACGATAACACTACTCACTTGCATACGAAATTTATAAATTCAGAGATCGCACGGTGACACAGCGCAGCGGAGTACACTTAGCAACAAGGACAACAATTCACGAAGATCTGAGTAAGAACGGGGCGCGGGCGGGTTATGAATTTTCTGACATGCCAGTCTATGTATGGATTAAACTACAAAAATAATTTTTGGTGACCGCGGGTACTAGTCCGGATAATCGCGAATCCGTATAACTGAGGGCCGGATAATCCACTCCAAAAGTAGTAAGTATTCAGTAAACATTAATTACAGGTACCTGTGTAGATTCTGGTGGAGGCGCTGCGGCGGCCGCGAGCGCGGCGCGCGGCAGCGGCCGCGACGAGGAAGCCGGCATATATTCCGTGGAATGTGCATCGTGAGGCGCGGTGGGCCCGACTTGAGCCATGGGCCGGATGGACGCTAGAGGAGTTTCGCCGCCGCGCCGCATCGCGGTAACGCTCTGCTGTGCTACGCCTGCCATCGGTTTGATATTTGCAGTGGGAGGATCCGAGGTCGCTTTTTCGGTTGCCGCTTGCTGTTTAGACGCCGAGGCCTGGCTGGCTAGCTGCCGCTGCAGCATGTTCACTTTCTGCAGCAGCGCTTCGACTTCCCTCGTCTTCTCAGCCTGCGCTTCGCCGCGCTCCTTCTCCAGTCGCAAGAGCCGCCCCTCATACTGAGACTTGATCAAAGCCAGCCTCACATCTTGCTCGTCGCGCGTGCTCTGCTCGATGGCGCCTATTTTAGTGCGCGATTCGTCCAATTCCCGACTCAAATTATTCTTAAGCTCTGTGAGTTGAACTATTTTAGTCTTGGCCTGTTTGAGCACCTGCTTAGCTTTTTCCTCCTTATCCGAGTTGGCGGTTCTTAGTGTTTCATTTTCTTGTTGTAGCTTTTCATTGTTCTTTTTCTCTTCATCTAACTTGGCTTGAAGTTCCGCTAACTGCTCCTCGAACTTCGTGGTGGTTTCGGACAAAGCCGCATCTGCAGCTGCCGTTTGACCTTCACTATTTTTCTTTTCTTCTTCTGTTGTTTTAACCAACTCCTCATATTGAGCTTTGTATTTCTTAGCGATTTTCCTAATTTGTAATTCTTTATTTCTAATGTCATTAAGGGATGCGTCCTTGTTAGACAATTCCTCACTGAGTTTGGTATTATTTTCAGTTGCTGAAGACAATTTATCCTTAAGTTTTGTAACTTCCTCTGTGAGTCGCACCATGTCATTTTTAAGGACTTGTTGAAGATCTTCATTGAGTTTTTTGTTTTCTTCCACTATAGCATTATGCTGTCTAGAAATTTGACTATATTGCTCTTCTAACTTGCTCTTTTCTACTTTAATAGTACCAAGTTCCTCATTAACTTTTCTCACATTTTCTTTTTCACTTGTAAGCATCTTAGCCAAAGTTTCCCTTTCGTTTTGGAGTCGCTTCCAATCTTCAGGGCTAGTTTTGTTGGCACGTTCCACTAAAGCATTCACACGAGTTCTCCACCTGGCACAATCGGCTTTCAAAGAAGTATTTTCAGATTGGAGAGATTCTGTTCGAGATGTAAATTCAGCAATCTTTTCTTCCATTGGAGCCAGTTTTTCTTCCATAGCTTTTGTTGCCGCAGTTAATTCTTCTACACGAGAAGTTAATGTATCACGCTCTTCTCTCAAAATTCTATTGCTGTCGGTCAAAGCATTTAGTGTCTCAACTTTTCTCAAAATATCAGATTGCTTATTGACTGTCACCATACTAACTTCTGATCTTTCTCTTTCAGCAGCTAATGCTAATTTTGCTTCATCAAGTTGTTTTTCTGCTATTTCTAATTGAGATTTAAGTCTCATGGTCTCAGCTTGTTGTATGTCAAATTTAGCCATAGCAATATCCTTCTCCTTTCTCAAAAATTTCACAATTGAGAATAATTGCTCTGAAGATTTGCCATCAACTTCACTAATGGATACATTGATATTAGAGTCATTAGCGGATTCACTCATACTTTCGGACATAGATTTAGAAGCATGGGACACAGATAGTTGGGTGCCCAGTGCTTGAATTTGGTCATGCAAAAGTGAGTTTTGACTATTCAAATCTTGCAATCGTTGAGAAAGTTGTTCATTTTCTTGACTGAGGAATTTCTGTCTTTCATTCCAACTAGCTTTTTCATCTTCTAAAATTTTAAGGGTGTTGTTTTTCACTGCTACTAGCTCATTAAGTTCATTTTGAACTCTAGAAAGCTCTTCTTTAACTTGAGATAATGTTTGAATGTCAGAAGAATGTAAAATCATTTCATGTGTGTATTTTTCTTCGGCTTTCTGAACTGCTTCAGAGAGTTTAGTAATTTCATTACGGGCGCCTTCGACTTCGGCACGATAGCTCTCATTACTCGCCAATGCCTCTCTTAATTCCTCTTTCACTTTTAATAGCTCATTTCTTAAGAGAGTATTACTAGCAGAGTGCTCTCCATTAGAATGCAATGACAATTCTGCTTCCAGTTCTGCGCATTTATCTTCAAGATTTTGTAATTTGTTCGCATAGTCAGATAGTTTAGCTTCGGTTTCAGTTTTGTATGTTTCATACTCGGCACTAAGACCTTTGAGTTCTTTTTCAGCACTTTCTGATATATCGCAATATTGTTTAATATGTTCTTTAGCCACATTAAGTTGTTCTTGCAAGGATTTTACTTCTTCATTCTTGTCCGTCAGTTTATTTTCAAGCTCTCTTATTTTCTTTACGGTATCAAATTCTCCATTTGTATTAGGCGCAAGTGCCGCTTGGAGTTTCTTTGTAAGATCTTCGTGTGCTTTGTTTTTAGCCGCTAAATCTTGTCTTAGTTCTGTGAGTTCTTTTCTAAGTGCATCCGCTGCATCTTTTTCTTCCTGCATTCGTGCTTTTGCAGTTTCTGTCTGTCTTTCTAAGTGACTTGCTAGTTCTCTAAAGCGATCCTGTTCCTCTTGAAGTCTTCTCCTTAATGCTGAACATTCTCTTGAAGCTTCATCAAGTCGTGTTTCCAGCTTAGCACGATTTTCTGCTTCAACGCGTTCTAAGCTTGCTTTTATTAGTTCTAAATTTTTAAGTAACAGGGATTGGCCTTGTCTTTCACGATTTAACATCTCCTTTTCAGTTTGAAGTCGCAATTCTGCGTCTTTCACCAACTTACATTCCAATTTAAGGTTCTCAAGTTGTATTTCTGCAGAAGCGAGTTTGCTTTGAGCATTTAATGCTTCGTCTCTTAAATGTTGTAGTGAGACTTCATGTTTTGCAATAGTGGCACTGTATGCCTTATTCTTTTCTTCTAATGACGCTATTTGTTTTTTGTAAGTGGTAATATTGGTCTGGAGTATCTTGAGTCTTTCATTGTTGTATTCAGAAGTAGATGCACACTTACTATTAGCAGCAGTAAGTTTGGAAATTTCTTGCCTCATATTATCGATTTGCTCATACAACATTTTCTCATTAGTGATCTTTTCCTCTTTGTACGTTTTATACTCTTCTTTTAATAGTTCCAAGTGTTTCTCTGTCTCCCTGTATTTGATTTCAAACATATTTGTCTCAGTGGCGGCTGGTTTGTTTATATTTTCGACTGCAGTGTCCATAGTAAAAGACCCACTCTTTTCGGATTCTGTAGCTTCCGCAACAGATACTTCATGTCGTTTTCCTTTCATAAGGTCATGATATAGTTTTTTGAACATATCTCGTTGTCTAATCAAACCATTCACCATTTTAGTTTGACGATCCTGTGCTTCAGTCAATTCAGATACTCTGTTTTTCAGTGTTTCAATTTTAGTATGCATCTCGCCACTTTCGAACTCTTCCTTGTGACGTTCTAAATCTTCGTGCTTCTCAGTCAATTCGCGCACCATGCGAAGTAGTTTTTGATTATTTGTTTGAAGCTCTTGAATGTCACTGAATGTGACTAATGTTTTGGATATTATCCGAGATGAACTGATGTCAGAGGTATTAGACGTAGTGTGACTTGAATTGTGATCTCCGTTAGGTAGAAGTCCTCCACGGCTGTGTTCTATTTCCTTTAACAAGAAACAAACTTGTCTTCCTAAATCGGCCAATTCTCCTTTGAGTCTCGAGTTTTCTCGAGTGAAATGATTGGCAATTTTAGAAGTTTCACTGTAGTCATCTCTTAATCTATTACATTCAATCACCAAAGAATCAATTTGCTGGGATAAGGCAGTGTTACTTTCTATTGCTTCTTCAAATTCCGCCTTTTGCTTCTGTAGCAGTGGTGCCTTTTCTTCTAATTCTTGTACGATAGTATTGATGGTAATGTTAAGACGCCGATTTTCCTCTTTCTCCTGTGATAGCTCGTCAGTAACTTTGACAAGTTGTGAATATATTTGAGTTAAAGACATGCCTGATTTTAGAAGTTTGCTTGCAGTGGCAGCAGATGGGGCCAAGTCGCTAAGCGCCATGTCGAGATTATGAGCATTGGCTGCTTTTAGTAAATCGTTAGCGTGTTCAAGCTCACTTTTGAGCGATGCTATAATTTCATTTTTCTTTTCTATCAGTTCTTCTTGATCTATTTCCATCTGTTTATTTTTAGTTTCGAGTTCGCCATATTTTTCAGTGGCTTCATTGAGTAGTTTTTGTAACTCGCCAATTCCCTCGGTTAACTCTTGTGTTTTAGCTTCTGCATCATCGTTCATAGTTTTAAATAAGTCAGCCAGTTTGGTCTTTGCATCTAATTCTTTTTTGTAATTTTCTGTCATTTTATTTTCAATTTCTCTTTGTTCCATAAGACGCTGAGTTAAATTTTCGGCACGATTGTTCAAATTCTTTTTTACGTCATTTAATTGGCTAATTGTTTCATTTGCTGCATTCAGTTCTTCTACTTTTTCTGCTAATTGTGTTTCCAGATTAACAAGCCTGCTGGTATTATTTAACCTAACCGTCTGTAATTCTGAAGTAAGTCTATGGACTTCTTCAGTAAGACCTGCAATTTGAGAATTGAGTAAAGCCCTTTCCTGTTCAATACGTTTTTCGCGATACTGAAGAGCTAGTTCTTTGCTCTGAATTTCGTCATTCATTGCCAAAGCTTCACATTTTGCATCGATGGCAGCTCGTAGTTGTTGCGAGAGAGAAACTTCACTGGCGGTCAGCCTTTCTATTTCAGTATCGCGTCTCTGTAAAATCCGGGTCAAGTCATTTCTCTCATCCACGGCGGCGTCTCGAGCACTTTTCATTGAAGCTATTTCGTTTTCCATTCTATTAATTTTTTCGCGAGCTCTTTCGAGTTCTGCATTAAGAGTTTCGACTTGTTTCCCCAACTCAGTAACGGTTTCATCAGCTGTAGCAAGTTTTTTCGCTGCATCTTCATATTTAGCTGTTGCTTCTAGGAGAGTAGATTCAAGTGTTGTTATTTTGTCACCTAAAACAACAACTACCTTTAAAAATTGATGTAAAATTTATTTTATGCCTAAGAAAACAAGTGAAAATAACAGTGACATTCAGTGGTGTGTTAATTTTGTCTATTCCTATGACAATATCAATACCTAACTACTTTATATGTAGATTTCTTTAAAGAAATCTCTTCAGAATGTTAAACAGAAAACCTGAACCTGCAAGTGTTTAGAATAAATGATTAACTCTAAATCAAGGCTGATAATGAGCAAAACTAAAATTTATGTTTTGATGAGTGCGAGGAGAATTTTTGTGCATATTTTTTTTTTCATTAAAAGGCATTGTTAATTTAAATTACGAATGATGCAAGAAGTATTTAAATAATTTTTAGCAAAATTCTTGTTTCAATATTATAAACAAAAATGAAAGAGCAATACAATTTCATTTTTGCTTATTATAGTGCGTAGTGAGTTACTGAGATCTGGAGCAAAAATAAAAAAAAGGGAATTCATGTTTTTCTCAAAATCATTGCCTAGATAGATAAACTTAAAATATTGCTCTATTTAAAAATGTACCAAATTTTATCAAAATAGTGCTGTGTGTTGGCTTAGCAGACATTTTCAGAATTATTACCCTGAATAGAGTTTTCACAATGCTTGAAAACCCTGTTTATTATAGGATTATTCAGTGATTAATTCACCAATAAGCTGAGTAGGCTGAAGACTAGAGCGGCAGATCTTAGGAGGCGGCACATTTTGGATTTTATCAAAAATAATAGATGAATTTTACACCTAAATATTATGGTATAGAGGCGAAATGAGCATAAGTCCTCTATTTCTTGATTTTTGTGGCCATATCTTCTATTTAGCTACAATTAGTGTCACATGTTCATCATTGCTCCTGGACCAAGGATCCAGCGGTCGTCAAGTGATAACTGGTAGACTTTAGAAGTTGGCCGCCTACCATTGTAGGTATTTGCTTATATCTCGAGTTCTATTTAATCAAATAGCTCGTGATGGGTGTTGTTTGATAGAATTTTGATTAACTTTTTATTGTTTCTTAGACATCTATCACGTAAGAGTAGTCATTAAAAAATAATTTGAAAAAAAAATATTTTTATCCTCACACTTTTATCTATTTTCCAACATAACTTAAAATTTAAATGGTTTATCGAATTGAACATCGAAATAAAAACATAGAATATCTTTCTAGCTTTCTATTAAGCCCAATAAAGTGGTCCTACAATAATAAATAAACAAGAGTGACCACTTCTGTGAAGTACTGCGTGGTGCTTTCCTTCCGTGCCCACAGAAGCCGTACTTCATAATTTTTTTTAGAATTGTTGCAAAATCAAAATCTGAAATATATTTTATTACTATCGTTTGGGTAGTCGCTCGTATTGGAGCGGCAGTTTTTGCAGGCAGGCAGGGGTTGGGCAGCAAAAATTCAAGAGCCTACTGGTGACAAATACGTAATACGCCACTAGGGTTATTTTTAACAATTTGGGTGTTGAGTTATCAGAAACTTATAGAAAATAAAATAATGTTAGTTACAATATTTATAACTAAAGAATTACAGCAAAAGATGTAAAGAAAGCTGTTTTTCCTATACATTACAACATCATATTATGAGGCAGTACAAAGCTTGCTGGGTTAACTAGTTTAATACGAGTAAGCAAATATAGTAAACTAAAATAATAATTTAATTGGTATTAAAAGAATATTCTATTAAGATCTTTTTTTATTACTTATGAGTATTCTGAATCAACCAGTGTTTGCGTGTTTTCTGTGGAACATCAAGAAATTTCGTGGTACATTTTTGATAAAATGTACATTCCAGCACGGGAAGCATGGCAAAGGGACTAATAGTATTTCCACCATTATATCCCCTCGACGAGGAAATAAAGTATGGATTGACAATGACATCTGACATTAAGAGTGGATAAAATGGTTTTCTCCCCTTGCCGCGCTACCCAGGCTGGACGAAACTATTTTCACCCCTTAAATTGCATTAAAATGTTATGTTTTTTGGTGTCAATCGCTTGAATAAGAAATATTGCACGCTTGAATGTCTTTTTTTTCAGAAAAGTTTATGGTATTGTATACTTTCAGCCAAAGATTTACATAAAATATGATTTTTTAGAGTCTTATAACTTTAAGGTCATTTTTAAAAAACTGTAAAACTAAGACATGTAATCCTAGCCATTGAAGTGCTGAAAACATAAAAAAAAAACACTCAAATTAGACAATACTTTGAGGTAGATAACAGCTTATTGTTTTTGAATGGACAAATTGGCGCCCCAAAAGGCAAGTCACCGTGCTCCATTACATTTGGCATTATTAATTTCATAATTTTTATCATCATTTACTTGAACTTGTATTTACGCTGTCGTGTCGACCGGTTTAGTGAAGTTAGCTCACTAACTTATGCTAGCTACTAGCTTAAGTGTGAATTTAGGGTAGTTAGCGCACTTATAATAATAGTGTTGGAACATAGCATGCTTGACATTACTAAGACAATCTGAACAGTTCTATAAGCCCATTTATATATTAGTTATGGTTGTTTACAGCTCTTGGTAGGTATCAGTGTTTCTTGATTTAGCTAACAAGGCATTATTATTAAATGAAGTTGACTGAACTCAACACCAACAAAGGATTTGCCAACATACATACAACATTAATAATTACTTGAATCTTGAAATAAAACTTATGCATTTAGTATGAAAACATCTCGCTAAATATAAATTAATTGTTTGTACTAGGTAGGTTAGTTAATTTTTTTGAAGTAGGTAATGTAGGTATAGTGCTTTAGCCTCTTTCTGAAGAGTCGCACTATTTAACGTTAGTTAGCTCATCTTAAAGCTATTCTAAGCGAAGAAATATCTTTATTTTTTATTTAACTGGTAAGGCATCAAAGGAAGTTCAATTTGCACGTGTAAAAGAGAGAAATTGGAAAAATACTGTTAAAGCGTCATTCAACACCGGTGCTTACCGATCTGGGATTTGTTGGCTTCATGCAATGCTGTTGAAGTCAGGTATTCCCCAAACTTTTTGTCAATGAAGGCGTTGATTTTATTCGCCAGTGAGTTGGGCAATTCAGAAACCTCAGATTCGGATAAAACATCTTGTAAATGATTTTTTACACCGGCTTCAGGTCCAGCGGCTTCCATTTTTATGTTAGTGTGGCCATAATAAAATAGAGAAATTAGAATTACTGACGTCGGTTTTTTTTATTGATATTATTTTGGATTAACTGGATACTATACATTTAATGTTTTTATTATCAAGAAAACTTTTACATGTTAGCTAGCTTTAGATCAATCCTAAGTTAGCAGACGCTTAAAATTAAATGGTGATTGTAGGTAAGTACTTAAATATCTAGTGACCACAAGTTGATATTTTGTTAATATACATATTTTTATTGCCGAAAAAAATCTGATTCTGGTAGCACCTTAGACTAAAATTGTTTGTTCTTTGGCGTTCCGCAGACTACTACCGCAGTTACTGACTGTGGCTGCGGATATGAACAACGTAGTGGTTAAATTCTCTTTGATATGAACCACGAAGTTCTAGGTAAAGAACTTTTACCTAGAAGAACCTAGAACTTCATGGTGTGAACGCAGTTGCAGCTCAGTCATCCACCAATTACAGCCGGGTCAACGCGCCAGGTACCTGATCTTGATTTAAAACCGGATTCTGTGATTGGCCGCAGCCACGTTCGCACCCGTGACTGTCTGCGAGACGCTTGAAATAACCTAAGTTTCTACATCAAGGCTCCACTTAAAAAGAGTAATTTTTATAGTTCGGCCGTTCAGAGAATGCGTTCCTGACACGTCATCTTGAAAAAATGTTTTTGCCGATATCTCGGAAACTATGTACTTAAGGGCAAAAAATATTAAGATACATTACATATTGTAGAAAATAAAATTTCGCATCTTTTGTTTCCATTAAACTTTTTTGTAAAACTTATCGGCCAAAAACATTTTTTCAAGATGACGTGTCAGGAACGCATTCTCTGAACGGCCGAACTATAAAAATTACTATAAAAAAAAACAAGAATGTCAAAGTGAAATGGTGGCCTAATTTTAAATTTTTTACAAATAAATTAATATAAATATCTTTGCTCGCTATTTTAGCGAAGTTTGAGCGAAGGGAAAAGATAAATTGGTATACCTACACCTACTTTTTCGAAATAATAATATGGCCTCAATTGGCGGGCCGCTTCGCATATTCGTTTTGTTGCGCATGTACAAATAACAGCGCTGCCTGTCATGAACAATTTATTGTTGCTGTGACGCTGTGACGCCTCTGCGTGGATTTTTATGTTTTTATATAGATATTTATGCATCGTTCGTCGCCAACTTCTGACGATGAAATCTACCATACTCCGGACGAAGACTCCGTCTCTATGTCGCCTCCGCCAACACAGCGTGTTCGGCGTTGTAGGCGACAGCAGCTCACACTCAATCAGCAGCAGAACGAAGACCAAAATATTACTTTAAATAATAATGTTAACCCGCCCACTTCTGTGCCCCTGCAGAGAGATGCGACTATCCGGACCGATAGTGAAATTTTAGGTGGTGTCGTGTCGTCGGAAAACCTCTTAAAGTGTAACCAGTGCTCCCAGCCTCGTTTTTTTAAAGATAATCGTGGACTCAAAATTCACACGAGTAGGTGTCATCGATTACCTTCTTTAGAAAATGATATTCAGTTTCAAAATTTAAACCTCCAACCAGATTTCGGACAAACTTTAGGAAATTTTAAAGCCAACCTACCAATAATTAAAAGGATTCCCCGTGGCGCACGACTTAGTGTGGCGAAATGTCTCATTGATGATGTCAAAAATGTTAGTACATTTAATTCTAATGATGCTTGGGAGCACTTGTTAACTTTCCCTTACAGGATTCTCCACGTTTCGAAAAACCCATCAGATCACAATTCTCTAACTAGTAAAATTAAACAAAATTGTCAAATTCTAAATCTTGCCCTAATTTTGCCTTCCCTCCGCATAATGCGGTAAAACCGGCGTCTTCTCATATTAACTATCGATTGGTAGAAGACAAGATGGACGAAGGAGACATTAGAGGCGCAGCGAGACTTTTATTTTCCGACGACACATTGGCACCAAATACTCCGGACACTTTGCTGGCACTCAAGGACAAACATCCACCATCAGCAGCCAACCAAATTTTTACTTTACCTGCGACCATTGAAGAAGAAGAATGTCTTATTGCCAGTGTAGATGACATCACGTACGCCATTGCGTCGTTTCCTAGCGGCTCAGCGGGGGGACTCGACTCTCTCACTCCACAACATTTGAAAGATCTCACTAGTGCTACTTGCGGCGAGATCGGGGACTCCCTACTGAAAGAGCTGACGACGTTAGTCAATTTAATGCTCGCAGGTAGAGTAAATAGCGACATTAAAGCATTGTTATACGGCGCCAACCTATGCGCGCTTCTTAAAAAGGATGGCGGCATAAGACCAATTGCTGTTGGTACAGTGTACCGTCGCCTTACAGCCAAAATATGTGTCAAGCATATAAAAAAAATACTTTGCGAGGAATACCAACCTGTACAACTCGGTTTTGGTACACGTGGTGGCTGTGAGGCGGCAGTCCATGCCTTAAGAAATTTCCTTCACCACCAAGGAGGTGAAGTCTTGCTGAAGGTGGATGTCAAAAACGCCTTCAATACCGTTAATAGAAACGCTTTTTTGGCCCAAATCAAAGACAAAATTCCCTTCATTTACAATTTTGTTCGGCAATGTTATGGTGAACCCTCCAAATTATTGTACAAAAATAACGTGCTTTTGTCTGAAACTGGGTGTCAGCAAGGTGACCCCCTTGGGCCTGCTCTTTTTTCATTAGCTATTCATCCTATCATCAAAAAACTAGAATCGAAATTTAACGTCTGGTACTTAGATGATGGATCCCTTGGAGGCGACGTTAGCACTGTTATTAAAGACTTCCAATATTTAACAACAGAGTTTAGTACAATAGGGCTCGCCCTAAATTTCTCTAAATGCGAACTCTTTATTCCAAATTCCTCCTCAGTCCCAAAGGATGAGATAACAAAGCTTTTCGATCAAATTGCTCCAAATATAAAAATTTTAGAAAACCGATCGCTGCGCTTATTAGGTTCTCCGATTTTAGATGAGTCAATCAAAGATTTTGTTGACGAAAAAATTCAAAATTTTTACACAGTGTCAAACCGTCTCCAAAAAATTAACATTCATATAGCCTATTTCATTATTCGGTACTGTCTGTTTGTTCCAAAATTTATGTATTCTCTTAGATGTTGTCAGCTTTGGAATCATCCTTTATCTTTACAACAGCTTGATAACGTTCAAAGAGATACACTCACCACCATTCTAAACACCCCTTTAGACGATCGCGCTTGGCGCCAAGCCTCACTGCCTGTGAGGTTTGGTGGCCTCGGTATACGCAAAATTTCCAGTGTATCTTTGCCAGCTTTCTTGTCCTCAGTTTTCAGCACTCAAAAATTAGTAAAAGACATATTATCATCCTCTCTTCCAAATTTAGAAATTACATATCTGAGTGACGCTGTCGAAAGTTGGAAAATAGCTTGCCCAAGCCAACTTTTGCCCAAGTCTCCCAATTCTCAGAGACAGTGGGACGGGCCGCTCTGTGAGTTAGAACTGCAAAAACTAATTCAAACCTCAAGTTGTACCACAGAGCGCGCTCGCTTGCTTGCCGTTTCAAGATGGGAGTCGGGGCTTTGGCTACATGCCCTTCCTTCAAGTAACGTTGGCAACCTTTTGGATAATAACTCTTTCCGGATAGGCGTATCTCTCCGTTTAGGTGCCCCATGTCTGGTCCCGCACCGCTGCCAATGTGGCGATATGGTCGATCGTTTCGGTCATCACGCATTGTCATGCGCAAAAAGTGCAGGGCGCTTTTCGCGGCACGCTACCCTAAATGATATCATCCGTCGGGCCTTTGTTAGTGCTGGCGTCCCGTCGGTCCTAGAGCCTAATGGACTGTGGCGGGACGACGGTAAAAGACCCGACGGAATGACGTTGGTGCCATGGAGGGTGGGACGACCTTTGGTGTGGGACGTGACGTGCGTCGACACACTGGCGCCGTCTCACCTTCCTGACACAGCAGACAGGGCTGGTGCTGCTGCAGCTAAAGCGGAAAACCTCAAACGGCACAAATATGGGTCCTTAGACAGGATGTACCATTTTGTGCCGTTTGGGGTTGAGACTTTAGGTCCGTGGGGGCCGGACGCTCATACTCTTTACAAAGATTTGGCCAGGCGTTTGGTAGAGGTGACACGTGACCAGAGTGCTGGCATCTATTTCGCTCAAAAGCTGAGTATTGCTATTCAGCGAGGCAATGCTGCCAGCATTCTGGCCACGTTACCCTCTGCCGAGGGGCTTTTAGACTAGGTTTTATTTTAAGTTTTAGTATTAGTTTAGTTATAGCGGAAATTGTTAGTTAAGATCTTTTTTGTTTTTCTGTGTAAATAAAAATTTGCTGGTTGTACTAAAAGAAACAAAATATGACCGGACATGCTAGAATTGCATGACAGGTGTCAGAGTGACAGCTGTCAAATTAAAACATGTTTTTTTCAGGTCATAGTATTAGTCAACTATGACAGTTATCAAAGTGACAGCTTTCATTTTGTTTTTTTTTAGGATCTTCCACCGCCTGTTATTAATGTAATTATGGGTGGTAGGATAGGGCCTCGGGCCGTAGCCCATTACCCTGGCTGCAGCTCACGGAACTTCGGCTCCGCGGTCATAAAACACTGCTGGTTTTACGCTCTCAGAAGTTAATTCATAATAACGTTACACTTCCCGCAATCGCGCGGGATCATTTAGACACCGGGGACACCCAAAGGGTCGCTATCCTTCGGAGAGCGTAGCAATTGCCTTAGTTGTCCCGGAGGACGGAAGATGGTTTTAATGCTATATCTTCGGCGTAATATTCTGTCCGTGTGTCAAAGTGACAGCTGTCAAACTGGACCGTTTTTACCCTTTGGGTACGGAACCCTTAAAAATTACCCATGTTACTACCATAAAACTAAAATAACAAAACAAACAAAATATAGCTGTAAATGTAAATGTAGCTCTGTGTTTCTATGGATTTTAATCACATGAAAAAAAATGTGAAAAGCAGTGGCAGTTCGTGGTGGCAGTGGTGCTGTGCGGCTGTGGTAGTAGAGGTTTTTTGGCAGGAACGCGGAAAAATCATGTAGTATCATTGTATTATTTTGTTAAACCTGAGTTTTATCAGCGAAAAATTTCGCTGTTTTTGAGCTGATTTACGTGCATGAGTGTAGGCAAGTGATAAATGTATCATGTTGTTTCGTGTTGTGACCAAAACTCCATAGACAGCTCTAGTAAAGTCTCCACTACTTTACTGAGGTATGACTTAGAGACATGCCACATTGGCGACATCGGTCGCCGCGACGCATAGGGGCGGTGTTTGAAATGACATGGCATTATTGCTATGCCGATAAAGTTCAAATTAAAAGCCCTGCCTAGGAGACGTTTGAAGTTTGTCCACCATCTTTGTGAAATCAAATTTGACATTTGATCAGCAGTTCTAGTGTCATTTGTGTCTAGATTACATAGCAGTTTCTATGGATTTTCGACGCCATGTTTGTGGAATCATGCATCACAACTTTTTTACTTTATGTCGCTTCTACTGTTTTTCCTTATTCTGAGCCGCGACGATGAAATTTGACATTTGATCAGCAGTTCAAGTGTCATTAATGTCTAAATTACATAGCAGTTTCTATGGATTATCGACGTCGCCGCGGCGTCGCGGCGACCGATGTCACCAATGTGGCATGTCTGTTAGACTATGTTTGGCCTTGACCGCTACTTTATTGGACTATGACGTGACTACGACAGTTGACTATTTGATTAAAAATTATCAAAACTTAAAACTTGACACTGGCAAATGCACAAAAATGCGACTCCAAAACTAAAAAGAAGAACAAGTGGTGGTAGTGGTTGTCACTGACAAATAGAATAGAATGTCAATGTCACAAGTTCACAAGTAAAAGTCTGTATAAGTAAGATTTCTCTGGGAGACTGAAAATAAAATAGGTAATTCTACAAATAACAAGCACAGAAATCCAGTTGATAAAACCTAAGATGGTATCAATTTGTGATTTAATTTCTCTATTATACACCAATTATTCGTAAATTGACAACCTTCAAAAGGTCAATACTGAGAGAAGAAAAGTAGCTATGGAAGAACAACAATGTTTACTCGAATGTGAGAACTACATCCAAAGCCACGGTGTTCCCTCAATAATCAAAGGATGTATTGTGCAACTATGTGTCAATAAACCTGAAAATCCAGTTTCATTTCTGCGACAATATTTTCAAAAATTAGAAAGGGTGAGTATTAATATCTATGTATTTTTAATTGACTTCCAAAAAGAAGGATGTCCCAATTCATCAGCTTTTATGTTACTTACACAGATGATTCCGTCACCCATACAAAACAGTCTAAAAGATAATAAATCTATTGATGCAATTCATACCATTTCGCTTCAGTCCTCTTTCAAACCTACTTTAATGTTTTAATATTATTTTTCTAAATACTATTGTGTAAGTATAGTTTCTAGCTATTTGATCTCTGACCTCATGATTGTAAGGCAAGCACTATAACTAAAAAAAAATGTATAATGTGTCATTCAATCTTGGTAGTGCTCTGTTAATCTCTTCTATACGAAGACGGAGGACTGATAGTGGTTGAAATTTTGTGGTAGAATGTGTAATGATCATTGAACATACCCTTTTTGAATCTATTCCTTTTTTAGTCAAAGGGTAAAAATGGGGCCCTATTACTAATACTGATGTCCATCTGTCTGTCTGTCACCGGGTTGTATCTCATGAACCATGATAGCTAGGCAGTTGAAATGTTCACAGATGATGTATTACTGTTCCCGCTATAACAACAAATACTAAAAATAAAATAAACAATTAAGGGGGGCTCCCATACAACAAACGTGATTTTTAGGAGTTTTTGCTCGCTTTTAATAATAGCAAGAGGAATGGGGCCCATACGGTACGGGACCCTTCGTGCGCGAGTCCGACTCACACTTGGTCTTTTTTTTTAATGCATAAGTAAGTAATATATTTTCCTCAATTTGCTGCCTATCTTTCCTACCAAGTCTATACAGTTTTAATGTGTAGGAACGCTTCACCATGCATGGTATTTAATTTCTACATTTTTACAACAGCCTCTAACTACCCCAGCTAATATAACACCATCTCATGACAACAGATAAGCTTGTTCGCCAAAGGTATTAATCATAATATTGCAAAGTTTGTTACTGGTTTTCCACTAGTAGCACAGCCAACTGTTACACCATTATTAAGAACAATGATTCTATAGTATATTTACTATCTCCAGTGTAAGCAAAGGACCATCTGTAAATTATGCCGCATGAATCTGAACCAAAGATGTTTCCAAAATTTAGTTCTATGAAAAAGGTTTCAAATAAACAGAAAGACTATTGCACTCAAATAGTGAGGCCTTAAAAACTAAATTGTACATTAGCCGGTGTGTTGGTCTTTTAATGATGAGTAAAAGATGTTGTCAATGTAAATTTTGGATAAGGTGAATTTAATACAAAGTCAGTTGGAGACTAGTCCTACTGGTTTCTTCCATGTTCAAATGTATAAAGAATTGTTAGCTTAGTATGTTTCTGTTCCTAATATTTTTTTTAAATATTTACAACATTATTTTGTGGCGTTCCTTATTTTATCACTACACAGTTTAAAATGTCTTGTAATTCAAATTAGTTTTAAGTTAACTGTTTGAATGTACACTACATTGTGCAAAGAGAAGAAAATATAGTGGAAGTCAATTAATTTTTGTCTTCCATTTTTGAAGGCGGTTAAAGAGCTTAAATTAATCATATTCTATAAGGAAATTGTGTTAGTATCCATTTATTAAATCAAGGAAAAATTAATCAGTATCCTGTGTGGTGTTGTGAATTGCACTTGTGCACTTACTTAATCACATTTAAATAATACAGTTGTTATTATTATGGAGTGGATTGATGTAATATTTTCTTGATAGTATTATTTATCGCATTACTCTGCTACTCAGCATATAAATATCGGGCACACAACTACGGGACCGCAACGGATAAATAGCACTTTTATAACTAATTTCAATGAACTAATTTTTGTGACACATTGAGGCCTGCTCTGTCCTCATTTCATGTCATCAATTTGGCCAGTCGTCTTTCCCCATTTTACTTTCCTAGCACCCTTACAGAGTCATTGGACCAGCAAGCTCTGTCAGTCAGTCTGTCAGTACTGAAATTATTTTCCTTCCTGTGACCTTTGTTCATCATTTACGTGACACGCTGAATATCCAGGTTTTACATATGGTTTATAGTTTCTGAGTCTCAACTTGTACCTGTCCTACAGTGTACATTTTTTATTTATTTTAAGGAAATGTGCACCTACTCACACTGTTTGTTAACTCTCGATTATTTCATTATTATTTAACAGGTGTTAATAATATTTCAAGAATCCTGTGTTAGTCATTGAAGTAATATGGTATTAGTTTTGGTCTTAGTGCTCACATTAAAATTTCATGGTTAGTTGTATGTTGTTCCAGGCTTGTGTGATTGCTGATATCAACTTAAGTACCTACATTGTTTGTGACAATATATTTGTAAACAAGATTTGTTTTCTTGCAGTATTTTTGTTGTTATTGTCTGATGAGATGACTAAAGCTCACCTCTAACCTAATGTTAAGAGTCAATTTCGCTCATGGCAGGGTGCCTTCTAAAAATTTGAACTATACCACTTCAAACCCCTGCACTCTTGTCTTGCAAGAGATTCTTATTGTTATTTGATGTGATATAGGTCCTGCACTAATGTCCCGCATGGGGTGTTTTGTACATTTCCCCCTTCAGCGTCTACCTGAGCCAGCCCAGCTCAGTAAAACAACGGAGCGTGGCTATGAGCCGCCGGCATGACTGCTCCAGTGGCCTGTATCGTGTATGAGATACCGATGTGGATATGTCGGTCAGCATTGTTAGACGTTCCAATTTTCACGGAACGTCCCGATTTTTATGTGTCGGGCGGGATGTCCCGCTTTTTAGGGATAACTCGATAGATTGGATAAATCTGATTTAAAATATCATATTCTTACTAAAGTACATTTCCAATGGCTATTTTTTACTCTCTAAAAACTTGATGAAAAAAGCAGGATAATTTCGTGGAAAGCGAGACATTGTTTAAAAGAAGTAATACTTTTTTTTACTATATCCCGCTTTCGACGAATGAATCCCGCTATTTCACTCAAAAAGTTTCAAAGTCTCGACTTGCCAAAAAAAAAAGGCAACGCTGATGTCGATGCTGATGACAAAGCAGAAGCACCATGCAAGGGAGAATAAGATTTATTCGTCGAGTGTACCTATAGGTTCGCGCACATTATGTCGGGTCGGAGCGGGCCGCAGCGCAATATGAATATGGAAATGCTGAAAATGCGGGCCGCTGCGCCCCTGGCATAGTGTTCATTAGTTCATACAAAATCATTAATATAAAATACATAAATATAAGCGATTTGAGCGAAATTTAGCGCTGCGATGCGACCCGACATAATGTGCGCGAACCTTATGTGTAACGTGTGTACAGGAGCAAGTGCGCGCGGCGGCGGCGGCCGCGGCGGCTTCGGAGGGCGAGGCGGACGGCGAGCTGTCGCCGCTGCCACTGCCGGGCGGCCAGCTGCCCCGCCGCCGCGGCGGTATCAGCGCCGAGCCCGTCACCGAGGAGGATGCTACTAGTTATGTTAAAAAGGTACACCACATTCAAATTTGGCATGTGTTTTGTACACCACATTAGGCAGTTAGTCAGTCGCAAACTTATACGAAATATAATAATAATTATTCCTTTTCAACCGAAAAAAGGAGGTGGTTTTCAATTCGACTGTAGGTATATTTTTTTTGTATGTATGTTACCCGATTATTCCGCCAGCTAGGTTTTTTAATGATTCTTTTTTTGTTTGTAAGATCATACTTCAGAGGTCGCCCAATTTAAATTTTTGAGTGGTTTTTGAAAAATGGCAACCATTGCACATAAGAGGTCATAGCAATGCACCTCGCATAATTATTTTCTTATATGTACTCGTACACGGTTAATTTTATGAACTCGATAATAAAAGAAAGACTTTTTAAACTACACTAATAGGCCGAATCATACAAGTCGGTGGATGTGAAGTTAGCTACAAGCTTCACAATATCCAATCCTGACTGAAGCTCACATAATGCTGTCGTTTAGCCGGAGGGCTTAAGGCGACGTAAAAACTGACAGCAGGGCTATTAGTCAGTCACCCGGCCAATACGAACTTGTCACTTCAGGTGGTGCCAAAAGACTACAAGACGATGGGAGCCTTATCGCGTGCGATCGCATCCAATGTTCTATTCACGCACCTGGACGAGTCAGAGCGAGCCGACATGTTCGACGCCATGTTCCCGGTACAGTGCCTCCCGGGCGAGACTGTCATCCGGCAGGGCGACGAGGGAGACAACTTCTACATCATCGACTCGGGGGAAGTCGAGGTATTTACTTCATTTTCATGGAACCGACAGATTCCAACGTGCTATTTTTGGCGATAAATAATAATATGAATTTGTGTGCTTCGTGAAAATTGAAAACTAAAAGCAACGAATGCCTTTCTGTGACAGATATAGGTACGGTGACCGCATCAACTTATTGGCGGTTGTGATGTTAGTTACAAGCTCCGGATAACCCAATCCTGACTGACGCTCACTTAACAGCTGCGTGAGGCATACGCTGGTTCATATAATATGCCGTTGTAACGGACATACAATATTCAATAGGTTGGCATATCTGGCAACGCACACAAATGATCTCACAAGCAGCATTTCTGACGTGTCATGTATGATGCGCAGGTGCTGGTGAACGGCGAGACGGTGACGTCGATCGGCGAGGGCGGCAGCTTCGGCGAGCTCGCGCTCATCTACGGCACCCCGCGCGCCGCCACCGTGCGCGCGCGCTCCGCCCTCAAGCTGTGGGGGCTCGACCGCGACTCCTACCGCCGCATCCTCATGGGCTCCACTATCAGGAAGCGCCGCATGTACGACGAGTTCCTTTCCAGGGTCTCCATACTAGGTAACTATACTGTGTCACTTGGCATGCTCCGGCTCAAGCTGTGGGGGCTCTACCGCGACTCCTATACCGCCGCCGGTTGTTTCTGTGTTTCAATAGTAATAGTTTTTTCCAATACCAGGCATGATTTGTACGGATCCCTTGGTAGGCGAGCCTGACTCGCACTTATCCAGTTCTTTTTGCGTTCACGGGGCCTAGTCGATGCGGAGCCCATAGACAATTGCTGAATCTACCTTAGGGATGATCCCACTGGCTGTGGGGGCTCGACTGCGACTCGACGATGGCGGATGGACGTTGGCCCCGGTGTGGAAATCGATCTCGAACACTACGGATCATGCTAATGTTTGTGAGAGTCAGACCCAGGTCACGGTCAGTGTATAGTGTGTGGACCCGAGTTGGTCAGCACAAGGAATGCCATCGGAGGAAGAAGTGGAAGAGAATCATCCAGCTCCTGAGAGCAGCAGGCACGAGCGGCGAAGGCAGCCGCGCGGGAGGCGCGATCCGTCGCCGCGCGAGCAGACGCCGCAGCGCAGACCAGTGCTGCCAACTCCTTTTGGCAAAAACGCTCTATCAGCACGTCAAAAACGCGCTAAATGGAACCTACGACAAAAAAAACGCTCTAATTGACTTGAATCAGTGATAAAAGGATGACATTATGTCGTATATTCCCATCAAAACGTGGTCCGCAAGTTTATAAATAGTACAGAGACTTTTTTAAAGAATTCTTTATCAAAAATGCTGAATGGCATTTATGGTGTCCTAGCCCAAACAAAATTCTATGTCAGCACCAGAGTGTGGTAATTAAAACACTTTTGTTGCTACGATACATAATAAGAGAATTTCAGTGTTTTTGGTTATAAAAAATAAAAATGCGTTCTGTTTTACGCTACTTAAAGTAGCGTATTGTTAAAAAAACGCACCAAATTTAGTGCTAGGCGCTAAAACGCGCTTTATGCCAAAAAAAGCGCAGAGCTGGCGCCGAAAGAACTAAGTTAATACTGGTAATACTGGCGCAGACTTCAGTGTGCGCGCGCGTCAGTCGACGGCAGTGGTCTCGAACCTACCGATTTTTCGGTATTTGTACCAATTTGGCACCTGTGAAGTTGTCTTTTGGGACAAATTTCGTACCGAATTTCACGATTTCAGCGAGCCGAGACGAAATAGGTGATGTGACTGTTGGCTGTTTGTGTGGTGATCAGACTCTGCTGGTACTCCACTGGGGACCCCACTCCAGGATTTAATTACTTCAGGCTATATAAAGTACGTTGAAAATGAAAATGAAATATTTTTATTTGACAACTTAGATTACTAATAACAAATTAATGTCGATTGCCCTACTAGGCTGAGCCTGTATCAGGGCAACCTGTGTTATTTATACTTTTAAACCTGAAATCTTTTCATACCGATTTTTCAAGGTAGTTCTACCGATTTCGCATTCTTTCGTTCGAGACCACTGGTCGACGAAGCGCGTATTCTCTGGTGAAAGAGTACTGATTACTTCGAAACCGGTCGGGTTCCCAGCGGCTCGACCGTTTTAGAGCAGTATTTACTAAAAGTGAGTTCGTATAAGTTGGGTAGCTAGCCGTGGTGTCAGAGTTTTTAGGCCGCATGACGACCTCTGACATAGCTAAACGGTTAAAACAACCGGGACCGTGGCTAGCCACGGTGTCAGAGTTTTTAGATCGCCTTAAGGCCTCTGACATGGCTAAACTGTTAAAACATACGAGACCTACAATTTAACATGTCATCCGAGCCACGGTAGCGGTCAGTTGGAAAAAGCCACCCGCGGTCACCCATCCATACTGGCCGTGCGAAACGTTGCTTAATTTCGGTGATCGCTGACAAACACCTAGTCAAACTACGCTACGAGTGCTACTGCTACTTGCTAGCCGGTATTTACTAAGAATATAATTACTAAGAAATAATTGCCGGCATCAGTAGTGATCAATCGGCTAAACCATATTTTAAAAAATTTAAAATTCTTACGCTTCCCTGCATTGTAATATTACAAATAGCGCTGTTTGTGAGGAGCCATCTGCAAGATTACAGTGAATTTACAGGGCACAGCGACTTACAAACGCTTCCAAGTAGGCGTGCAGGGAAGCTGAAGCAGGTACCGAGGCAACTGGCTAAATCGGATAGACTCACTCACGTCATGGGGCCAACCGTATACAACAAGTTACCGGAGAACATCACTAGCGCTCCAAGTCTCGCGTGCTTCAAATGTCGTCTCAAACGATGGCTTGTCGAGCAGACGTTCTATAGTCATAATGAATTCCTAAACTGGAAGATTACCTAATGAAAGCTGTACACGAAATGTACTATAATTTATTTATAATCATTATTTTTATTTGATTGTAATTTTAGAATTTTTTCTCTTATTAATTTCTGAATAATATTATAAAAATGGACATGTAAATAATAATTACGCAATAAATGACTATGACTATGACTATGACTATGAATATAATAGGCATTATGACTGGGTGAAAAAAATCATTATGATAATTAGTCTGTGAGTGAGTTAGAAGTCAAAAAAATATTAAACGTATTTTTTCTTTTGTCAATCAAACAACAAATGAAAAAGATAAACCTTGTTTGTGTAAAAAAAGTTTGGGAGGGGGGGTCGTGACGTCACCTCTCTCACAGAAGTCTATACATTTGTATGACACTTTTGACGTCACGCGGAACTTTAACGGGCCATATCTTCAACAATTTTCGTTTAATCGTCAAAAGAAAAATACGTGTCTAATTTTTAATAGTCTATCTGACAGACTTATTATATTTTTTAGTCGTCATGCTTATGATGCTCACGCTAATGATAATACTCACGCTATAGTATTTTTCAAATAGCTAGTCACTTATGACACTTCCAAAATGTCAGCTGTCAAACATACATTGATAATTGTAATGATGTACCGCACCTTTATTCGATTTGTAATTACTAATTATTATCTATTTTACGTACTTATCGAAGTTATCGAACAATATACCTAAAAGTGTTTTGTTAATTTATCTACTTACAAGTCAGTAGGACTTACTCAGACGATAGGTTTAGAGGAATCAAAAAGAAATAAAAAAGTGACAGGTAAAAAAAAGATTTATTTGGGTAATAATGTCCTCGCCACTTCGTCATCGGAGCTATCATCATTATCATCATTTGACGAATCTTCCAGATTTATAATCATTTGATTATCCATTACATTGTCTATGTGAACATCTGAGGTAAATGGAAACTAAGTTTTTCATACATTTTTGTATCGAATACGCACTACATATTTTATAATTTTTGTACTAGGGGTAGAGATTAACGATAACCCTTGCTTATATCAAGTCGATTGATATGTTTTGTTTTCGATATTCTTCGATTTCAACAATAGTCGATTTCCCAGCCCTCTTATCATGACGTCACGATCGGCAATAGTACGTAACATAACAATTTAACGAATTTAATATTTTATTAAATTGAAAAGTGAACGCGAAAATGTATACGCGAATCAATAACCTTTATTCTATTTCTTGCGTCCTTTGTCGTTTATTTTAGTAGTTTTTCTTGTAAGTTTGCTTAATGTTTTCACTGATAAATAGAAATTTTCAACTTTTGGTGTGACGTCACATGACGTATTTACGTGATAATTTACGTTCTATGGACCTGTCATAAGTGACTTGCTATTTGAAAAAGACTATAGTTTCATTAAAAAGATGTCATAAAATTTGCTATTAAAATGCGTTTTTTTTATATTACAGAAAGCTTAGAAAAATGGGAGCGGCTGACGGTGGCGGACGCGCTCGAGCCCGTGTCCTTTACGGACGGCGAGACCATCGTGCGCCAGGGCGAGCCCGGGAACGACTTCTACATCATAGTCGAAGGTACCGCTACTGGAGTTTACGTCCACTAGACTACTTGGAGAAATGGGAGCGGCTAGACCGTCGTGCGCCAGGGCGAGCGATATAAACCTTTTTTGCGCGGTGCGAGATTATATTTTTGAGCTCTTGAAAAATTCCTTATAGGTGGTGGCGTGGCACCGCTTTATGTACGCCAATGTAGACGCATGGCGCGATGCTGCACGCTAAACCTGTTGTAGCCAGGAGCTATACGTTGTGTTGGTGCGCAGGCACGGCGGTGGTGCTGCAGCAGCGCAGCGGCGAGGCGGAGAGCGCGGCGCTGGAGGTGGGCCGGCTCGGGCCCTCCGACTACTTCGGCGAGATCGCGCTGCTGCTGGACCGGCCGCGCGCCGCCACCGTGCGCGCCGCCGGCGGACTCAAGTGCGTCAAGCTGGACCGCGCCAGGTACCGCCTCTCTCTATATCATTGTTGCCAACACCAGAAAACTAAAACAGCAGGAGAAAACAGTAGATAAAATGAGTAATCGACCAAGTGCGAGTCGGACTCGCGCACGTAGGGTTCCGTACCGTATGAAAGACCCCTTAATATATTTATTTTATTTATTTAATTTTTAATTGCATATTTAAGTAAATATTTTGTGAATATTTCAAGCATCTACCTGTCACCGTTATTAATATCGAGTGAAAAACGTCTAAAAATTCAGGTTTGTTGTATGTGAGCCCCCCTTAAATATTAATTTTATTCTGTTTTTACTCTTTGTTGTTCTAGCGGCAACAGAAATACATAATCTGTGAAAATTTCAGCTTTCTAGCTATAGCAGTTCATGAGATACAACCTGCAGACAGACAGACAGACGGACAGCGGAGTCTTAGTGATAGGATTTTACCCTTTGGGTACGGAACCCTTAAAATACAGATTTCTTACTTTTCTCTTATAATTAAAACAATTCTACTTAAAAATCTTCTATTAATAGTTACTACGACTCACAAACATTGTTATATTAGCTACTAGACGACCCGCCCCGGCTTCGCACAGGTGTATTATACATATAAACCTTCCTCTTGAATCACTCTATCCATTAAAAAAACCGCATCATAATCCGTTGCGTAGTTTTAAAGATTTAAGCATACAGACAAACAGACAAAAATAGCGACTTTATTTTATACTATGTAAGGATAAGCAAGAATTACAACCTAATACAAAAAACAAGAACAAATTAATTTTTCACTTTCATCTTCAATATTTTCAACTTTTACTTATAGGTATTTCATAGTGTAATTAGGTGGCGCTGAACGCTAATTGAAAAACAGTAAAAATTAGGAGTGAAACAGAAAACAGGGTCAACGATGTGAAAACAGCAAATCTACTGTTAAAACAGTAGGGTTGGCAACACTGCTCTATCTATGCTCACTCGCTGTCATTGACGTATAGACCGGACTCTCACTGAAGTTCCGTTTGCAAAAATTGCGGATCGCAATCTGACTTCTGATATAATATCACTACATAGTATAAAATAAAGTCGCTATTTGTCTGTTTGTTTGTCTGTATGCTTAAATCTTTAAAACTACGCAACGGATTTTGATGCGGTTTTTTTTAATGGATAGAGTGATTCAAGAGGAAGGTTTATATGTATATAATACACCTGTGCGAAGCCGGGGCGGGTCGCGAGTATTGTATAGATCCCTGAATTGAACATTGAAATATCGAAACTCGCCATCTTTGATTGCTCCCCCCGCTCCCCCGTGCAACTTTTTCACTGTACGAACTATTGATTCGTAAACAATGGACTATTGTTAGTTATAAAAAATAATCATTATAAAAATACATTCATTAGTTTTCAATCTATAGTGGTTTAAAGTTAACTCGAAAATGGAGCATTTTAGTAAATTTTCAAAGAAATTCTTAGAGAAAGTGTAAGAAATGTTATAATGTGCTATATATTCGTGATCTACTCAATAAGCCCTTTTATTAAATTTGATACCCCACCCGGCATGGCTTGATAATTATTTTTTTATTCGTATGCCATTTTTAACTGCCGGGGAGTGGGGAGGGGGACCACAAAACTGGTTGGCAACATTTGTTTGTAGGATGTCTGGGATCTATACAATATATATCAGAAGTCAGATTGACGTCCGCAATTTTTGCAAATGGAACTCCACTGAGAGTCTGGTCTAGTAGCTAAAGAATTTCTCTGAGGGAAAAGCTGTTTACTTTATTCCTCCACAAACTTTTTCATTGACTTGTTTTCTGGAGTTGACAAAGATGTTTCTAGGGTGGCACCGCCCACCCGTACTCCTCCTTAGTTACGCACATACTCGCAGTATAAACTTTGACGTACAGTGGGGATAGTCCAGGTTTACACGTAAATTGAAACCACAGCTGTTTCCGTATGGCTCTATACTTATTTATACAGCGCCCCTGGCGGAAACGAGGAAAAACTAACCAAAATGTATGGAGCCACACGTGAACGCGAAAGTTTAAGTAAACTATGCAAAACCTGGACTAACGGCTCAGTATTCACAGGAACAAACATATAAGTGCCTGAACATACTAGTCTTTTGTCTTGTACATTTAGGGAACACTCGGCATATTTATTATTATAAATTGAGGTCTGCAACTTAAAGACACTTGTATTTTCAGATTCGAGAGAGTCCTGGGCTTGTGTGCCGACATCTTGAAGCGCAACATCGCACAATATAACAGTTTTGTGTCGCTTTCTGTTTAACCGACGCGGCGACACGTATTGGTGTGTGATGTATAATAGTAATAATATTATAGTTTAAATTATTCTTAGCCTTAAGTAGGTATATTTCGAGCCATAATAACAGTAATCTAAAAGGTATGTTAGTCTCTTACTTTACTGTCGTGGAAATAATATATTTGTTAATTGACTTTACAAACTACTATTATCCTAGCGCACTGTTGCTAAAACAACAGGCATTTTCCGCCGCTAGATAAATATTTATGTAAATAATTTGTGTGTCGCTAAAATGGAAAAATGCCAACAGTTATTTGGTAGCAAGTAGCGCGGGAACCGTTGATAATACCCAGAAATATACTCACTATATCTATAGTTTTAGGACAAAAATGACCAAACGCCGCTGTGCACCAGTTTTGAAATTATTTTATACGTACTAGGACAATACTAAGCCTGATTACAGGGGCGCCAGCGTAATTATATTAGCTAAATAGCATAGTTCCGTTTCTTTTTCACTTTAGGCATTCGATAGAGAGAACGCTTTTTACTTTGCTATTTAATTTACGCTGGCGCCTCTGTAATCGGGCTTAGTATCATCTAACAATACCATAGCGGTATCCACTGGGTATTTTATCAAAGACAGTAACTGTCACACTTTAAACTTTCTTATTGGAAATCAATAGGGGAAACCTATGTTCAACAGTGAACGTTCGCCAAACGGCTAAGATGATCTTCATTTTATGTTAAGACTCGGTTTATCCGTTTTGCCATTAGATAGTCCTGAATAACAAACTTACAAACTGGGCATTGGACTATGTCAAGTCTTTTTTATGGCTGATTTTGTGCTTGTGATGATAAAGAGCGTAAAAAAATATTGTGCTAACATAGGGTGAAGTGGGGCATATGCGAGGGTCATAACTAAATTTATAAGTTCAATTTTATACTGCTTACTCACTAATTAGTTAGGAGAATTGACATTTACAGCTGTCATTAAGCATATAATTAGCTGTTATTTTATGTATTTTAAGTAACGAAAAAATATATATTTCATAAAAATGAGACCCAAATGAAGTACAGTGTTTCAATATTACATTTACCCCGTGTAAAGGGGCAAATGTAATAATCATATCTAATTTATTAAGAGTGTCTAAAGATTGAATTCTGGGGTAAAAGCAAAAAAATAAAGAAATAAAGAAATATTTTAGTTTTTATTTCAACGAAATCAGACAATCACATCAAAAGTTATTAACTTTTTCCAAAAGTTATATTTTACTTATGCTAATTATTAAACGTTAATTGTTAAAAATTTTACTTATGATAATTAGGAAATAACCATATTTCTAAACTTAAAATCAAATGTTATTAAACCACGTTTGGTTAATTCAGGATTAGGAAGTATCTGAACGATGGAGTCAGCCGTGATTTGATCAACATCCTCCGTTAATGGCCATACAAACATACTTCCCTTACGTCTTACAAATTTCACCTCCCAACGAGGGCCCACCTGTTTTTTTATAACACCCACATAGTACTTTAGTCCTTTTTTCAGTGCATATTTCACTATAACCCAATTGTTTTCTTGAATTATTTTTTCTGTTTTTTCCTCCGTTCGTGTCTTCTCAGTTTCTATCTGCTCTATTTCTTGCTCTTTGGTTGCTGTTTCGTGTGATCCGTCCCTTTCAATTCTTATATCTTCTTTTTCTTGTTCCTTTGCTACTTCCTTTACTTTTTCTGTTCCTACTCTTCCAATTTTATTTTTCATCACTGGTGTTTTTCTGCTATCGTTATTTTCTTTACCAGAATCACATTGTTCATCTTCTTCTCGTTGTTCGTCTTCCTCTTCCATCCATTCACTAGCATCTGATTCTGCATAATACACTTTACCTTCAGAACTTTCATCACTCTCTGTATCGTCTGACTTTTTCTTTCGGTTTAATTTCGTTCTTTGTTTCGTTTTATTTATTTTTTTAACTTTGTTTATGTCACTACCGACCTGTACAGATTCTACGTCCGTTATGTCACTGTCTGAATTCTCAGTCTTCTTTGCCTTTTTCCTTGTTATTTTCGATTTCTTTGTAGTTCTTACGCGTTTAGCTGATTGAATTTGTTCTTTGTTCCTTAATACTTCAACAATTTCAGCAGATGTTATAACTTCAGCACCCGAGGCGACTTTTCGTCGCGTTTGTTTATTTGGCATTTGTTTTTGGTGAATAACTGACAAAATTAATTGCTCCATAGATGCGGTTTGTGGGATTTCAGAATTATGAACTGCCTTTTCTTGAGAACGTCGGATCTCATTATCGGATCTTTGTGGAGAGTTGACGACATTCAGTGACTGTAAACTAGAGGCTTCATTGACATTCTCAGAAATCGACAAAGTTAAAAGCGATGGCGATTCGCACCTTGCAATATCAATATGCTCGGTATTCACAAGTTCCATTGTATTATCTTGCACACCCCTTTCGATTTGTTGTTGGTGTTTCTCCCAACGCTCTAAAGCTTCTTTAGCGAAATTTTCTTTTGGGACAACTTCAACATCAAACGGAAAAATGCCTGCCTTCCTAAAACCATTCTTGATGACATCTTCGCTGACTTTGGTCCATGTTTCTCCCAGAAATTGAGAAAATAGGCATTTGGGTAGTTTTTGGCCAATATGTTGTCGTTGCCAAGTTGCAATAGTTTGGTCCCATTTTTGTTTGTAAGACTTGAAAACCGAGACGTCTAATGGTTGTAAAATATCACTAGTGTGGGCAGGGAGTTTTAAAATTGTTATTCCTTGTTCCAAAGCATATTCTACCAAGTCAAGCGAAACATGAGTGGAGTGTCCGTCGTATATAACCAAGACAGGTCTTTCATCACCCAAAGCCGGTACGAGGGTTTTTTTGAAGTAATTTTTGAAGACTTCACTCTCCATCCAACCATTGGGTGTCGCTGCGTAAGCTGTGCCGGGAAATTCTTTGTCTGGTGGCGCCTTCCATTGATCCCACATATTTTTTCCTTTGAATATTATTAAAGGAGGTACTCGTTGACCCATAGCATTACAAGCCAAAACAAAAGTAGTGTTTTCTTTACCCGAAGTGCTTGTAACTCGGGATGAGCTTTTGCCTTTTTCTCCGACGACTTTGGATTTGGATGGATCGATACTTAGGCTGCTTTCATCTAAATTCCAGATACGATCAGGCTTGTCCTCTATATCCAGTTCAACCAAGACTTTTTTCAAAAGATTAAAATATCCGTAAATATTAAATGGGTCTGTGGCAGCTTTCTTTCTAGCATATTCTAACGGCTCTGGTTTCCGAATGGACAGATTATGCCGCTTTTTAAAATTAAGAAACCAGTCCTCCCCTGGAATCCCATCTTTGAAAGGTGTTTCAATATCATTTTTAGAAACAAACTGACCCACTAATTCCAGAATTTCTTTCCTGCTGAGGCCAAAGCCCCACTTTGCTAGTGTTTTTACGGAAGTTGCTAACACGTTCTCTATATTTTCGGTGAGTGCTTTTCTCCTCCCTTTTGATTTTTTGATAACTCCTCGCGTACCTTTAATTCGACAATACAGTGTTGAAAATGGAATTCCGTACAATGTTGACGCCTTATGTATTGTTAATCTACCGGCTCGTACTTCTTCAATAGCTCGGTTTAACCTGTCTTCGGAATATTTGGGTCCCGTCTCTTTTTTTTTAACGTAATTTCGCACCATCTGGAACAAGAAATTGTCTTGGGGTAAATGTAATAATCATAATATATCACATTTGCCCCAATAACACAAAAATCTGGGGCAAATGCAATAATGAACGTACGATGTAGACGGTACCAAATATTTAAAAAATACACGTTTAAAATAACTTTCTAACGCATAAGTTATCATACTATCACAAAACAAATTAAAAACTTACGTTAAATCCTTGGATTGATCTCGATGAAAAGTTAGGTTATGAATTTGACCTGCACGCTTTCACGATGTCCGACACGCAATGACACGTCACTCCTACATCCGTCAGTGAAACTATGTCAACAAGTGGTTAGCTTAGAGTTCAAGAAGTACGTATGGTATATCAGAGATGGCAGCAGCGGTTTCTTAAGTGAAACTACTTTTAGACTAACGTTATCGCATTTGCCCCGTTATTGCATAAGCCCCATCTGACCCTACTTGTAAATAAAATTTATGTTCATTTAGTGTTAAAGTCATAGAGATTATTGTTTATTTTCGTTGAATTATTATTATGATTTATGTACTTTAAAGGCTAAGGCAATATTACATTAAAGAATACATTAATATTAGACAAATTGTTTTAATTTTTATTTAGCCTTACATTATTTTACATTTACATTTTGTTGGTTCTGTCTGTTTCGGATACGACAAGTCAACAGAACTGTAGAAAGCGCACAAGTTTTCTACGCGCACCGTATCTCTGTGCGCGCACCATAAGTGGTTCCACAACGCGGCGGCGGGCACCATGTAAGTTGTGCTGTTAGCCAATTGAATGCCGGGCAGCATTGAATTAATTCCCAATTTCGACCGCAAACAATAATTATCCTACGTGGACTGGACTGGATCTTACTTCAGGTTGGTTTTATAATCATACTGATAACTGTTTATCTTGATGTACTAAACTCGCTCTTACGAGATGCTTATGTTACCAATAACCTTGTATATTCATCATTATAAAATATATTTTTACTATGGGTCCATTCCGAAAATCCCAAAATAAATATCAGCTGTTCCCATTAACATACGTTCATTGGCCGTTCCAATAAAATGTTCGATAAAGTGTTTATGTTTATTACCTACTACTTTCCTTGCTACACCCAAAGGTTTTAGGTACCTAATAGCTCTGTGCCCAAAGCATATTATATTTGCCCATAGATAAGTATGGTATGACTAGAATCCTCGATTGCATATAGGGTGTGAGAAAAAAGATGTGCTGTACATACTTAGATAGCTATATATACGTTGTCATGATTTAACCATATTTAGAGTCTAGATAATAGTAAAAACCTGCAAAAAACTAATAGAAGTGATAGAAAATAGTTCAAAAATATGTTGATTTACTTATGCATCTCATCAAAAATTCAACAGTAGTTTTTGGCTTTTTGGCGCGAAATGTTGTTTGACTATTACGCTTAGGCCGTGCCATAGATTAATTATACTATAATTTCTCTATGGCCGTGCGTAGTAGTCAGACAAAAAAAAACGTATTCGCAAATAGAGACAAAAGATATTAGTTTCGCCCGTCACACTACTTGCACATCTCGCCCTCTCTTACTTTTGTAATTATTATTAGTTAGCGCCTTGTCTAGTTAATACTTATGCTATGGCCACATCTGCGCCCTACGGCGAAGTTATCGTCACTGGAGGCTCATTCACTAATTCAAACTGTAGTAATTGGTTGTTCACGATTTGAACTACTACCTGAAGCTGGGCACACACGCTGCGATGATCGCATCTATTCATCAGATCAGTCCAGCGAGGTCCTAATATAGTTGCATTGCCAGTAGGTAGTTATTGAGGAATCAAAATGAAACCCTTATTTTAATCGAAAAATATTGATTTAACAACAAAAATATTGGCATCAATGTTGTAGAAAATCAAATTTTAAACAACTTTTGTTCCTAAAACTTCTGCTGTAAAATTGAAATAACAAGTAATTGAAGAAATGAAATGGTACAACCAACTATTTAAAAAAAATATCGATCCTACAAAAAGTTGATGGGAATCAAAGTTATAGAAAATCAAATTTTAAACAACTTTGATTCCCATCAACTTTTTGTAGGATCGATCGATTTCTGCTGAAAAATTGAAATAACACAAGTTATTGAAGAAACAAAACGGTACAACCAACTTTTAAAAAAAAATATCGATCCAACAAAAAGTTGATAGGAATCAAAGTTGTAGAAAATCAAATTTTAAACAACTTTTGTTTCTATAACTTCTGCTGAAAAACTGAAATAACACAAGTTATTGAAGAAACAAAATGGTCCAACCAACTATTTTAAATAAAATATCGATCCTACAAAAAGTTGATAGGAATCAAAGTTGTAGAAAATCAAATTTTAAACAACTTTTGTTCCCATAATTTCTGCTGAAAAATTGAAATAAGACAAGTTATTGAAGAAATGGAATGGTACAACCAACTTTTTAAAAAAAATATCGATCCTACAAAAAGTTGATGGGAATCAAAGTTGTAGAAAATCAAATTTTAAACAACTTTTGTTTCTGTAACTTCTGCTGAAAAACTGAAATAACACAAGTTATTGAAGAAACAAAATGGCATAACCAACTATTTAAAAAAAAATATCGATCCTACAAAAAGTTGATGGGAATCAAAGTTATAGAAAATCAAATTTTAAACAACTTTGATTCCCATCAACTTTTTGTAGCATCGATATTTTTTTTAAATAGTTGGTTGTGCCATTTTGTTTCTTCAATAACTTGTGTTATTTTAGTTTTTTAACAGAAGTTATGGGAACAAAAGTTGTTTAAAATTTGATTTTCTACAACATTGATGCCAATATTTTTGTTGTTAAATCAATATTTTTCGATTAAAATAAGGGTTTCATTTTGATTCCTCAATAACTACCTACTGGCAATGCAACTATATCAGGACCTCGCTGGACTGATCTGATGAATAGATGCGATCATCGCAGCGTGTGTGCCCAGCTTCAGGTAGTAGTTCAAATCGTGAACAACCAATTACTACCGTTTGAATTAGTGAATGAGCCCCCAGTGACGAAGATTCGCCGTAGGGTGATAATGTGGCCACGCCATTAGACTATGTATTTGCCCAAAGGCAACGTACCCACCATAAAGTACATTATAAATACTATATACCCACCACAGACTACTATAGATACTACCCACCCACCGAGTTTTAGTAGGTATGGTAGTAAGAACTGTAAATGAATTACGGTTTATCACCGTCAATTTATAAATCTTCCCTCCAACGGCTGCGCCCTAGTCAGCTTTTCGGGCTTGTATTGGTCGAAAACTAGGCCGCAGTCGCAACTGTCTGTAGGGCGCCTAAGTAAATACCGCGCAGACCAAAGAAAATTATACTGCGCAGACCAACAGAAAGGCAATAAGAACCTAATTTCCAGCCAGCATGCTGGGCACGCTGCCAACTGGCAGTGGGCTTGAGCATTTGGATTATCTTTAGACCTTCAAAGGTCTGAGGGTGATCCAATGCTTTTTGTGTAATAGTAGTGTAGTTTTGTTGTAGTTAATAAAGGCACTTATGCCAAATTAAAAAAAAAAAAAACCAGTTACTAACAGTTACTAATGGATTAAAAAATGCTCTGCTCATATTGCCAAAGGTGCCAACTGCCAACACAAACTAACAAATTATACCACTTTTTCTTATTTTTTGGGTGTGTTTTGACTTTTGGGTAAGCAATTAAATTAAACATTTTAGGTTTACGATTTTATATTGATCAGTCAGTTTATTGAACATGGACTAAAAGTTAAAAACTAAGCTATGTGCATGTACATAATATATGTTTTAGATTTTTTAAATTAGATGTTTTTCGATATCATTCGGAAAAATGTCCGATTGCGAAAAAGTTTAATTTTATCTGGTAGTACTGAAATTGGCGGGCATTGGCGGCAGAACTGTCTGTGCATACTAAACTTGTTCTCTTATTGGTTTGTGCTGTGCATTTTTGTAGTGCGTTTCAAGTGCGTTTGCTTGCAATTTTGCTTATGTACCAATGTTTTTACTTTTACGAATTATAGAAATATAATGTTAAAATGGACCTGATTGAATCGATAAAAAAAGACAAAGCATACTTAAAGTGCAAATTAATTGTAAAAACATGGGAAAAAGATTTCAAAACAAAACATTCACGTACTCCTTCCAAGTTCGATATCAAAGAAGCTCCAGCAAAAATTAAGTATGCCTACAAGAAATACTTTCAGTTGAAAAGCTCAGTGCTTGAAAATTCTTTGTTATGTGATATTGATGAACCGATGCCAGCATCACCAGACTTGGTACCCCTCGAAAACTCGTATGACGGATTCGATGCTTTGAGCCCTTCCTTAGATCAGTCGATTCCTGCTTTACCGAGTGGCCAAGAATTGGAGAAAATGCTGGCTGAACCTAGCAGGCCTCACAATATTGCAGATTTGCACCCATTTACAGAAAACTTGTCAAAGAAACTGTTTCAAAATAGTAAGTTTGCTTTGAGAAATCCTAGGAAATTCCAGTTATCTAAATCACAGTCTAGTACTGAGAGCACAAAAAGTTTTGTTAATAAAGAAAACAGTGAAAGGAACTTTAGTGATTCCTTTGATGACAAACTGGACAATCTATCTATCAGAAATTGCTCAATTGTAAGTGAAATGCAGACAACAGCTGATATTTCAGAATCTACTCGAATGCCAAGTTCTTTAGATTTGTTGAAATCACCAACTGTTAGAAAGCTTAATTCAGGCTGGCTAGAAAGAGCAGCAGGTATTCAAAGTGATGATGCAAATCAAATGAATCTACCAGACAGATTTGGTATAAGAAATATCAATGTGCCTAAAATAGAAACTAAACCCTGTGATATTGTTGAAAATAGTGAATCTGAGGGGGAAGATATTGACAAATTAAAACCTGCACTCAAAAAAAGAAAAATTAATGATAATGTAGCTGTAATAAGTAAAGCATGTGATACAATTCAAGAAGATGATGAAACACAAGTAGTGAAAATTAAATCAAGAAAATCAAAAGATACTACTAAAAAGTACAGTAAAAATTACAAATCAAAGGCTGTAAAAACAGTTGAAACTGTTAGTGATCATGCACCACCGGAGATCACAGAATATGTTCCCTTTGAAATAGAAGACATTGTGCCCAGACATTCACAAGTTACAAATATTTTGAACAGGATAGACATAAAAGCTCAAAAAGATGAGGTCAATTCTCTAGCTAATGATAAATTAAAAAATAAGATAGCAAATGGAACTTTGAATGAAAACTTTGTAAAAATCAATATTGAAAAGAAAGTTTTTGTTCGTGGAAAAAAGCATATAAACTTTTCAACATACAAAAAGCAACAATGGAAAAACAAAAAAGCACTCAATGCCAGCATGGAGTTTCCAGAGTCAGGAAAGCTCACATGTTTTAAGTGTGGTGAAAGTGGTCACATGGCAAGGTATTGTCGAGCACATAAAGGACAAACTCTATTACCATTAGAAGATTGTACAGAAAGTGAAATGCCTACACTAGAAGATATGCAAAATGTTGTATCTCAAAGTTCAGATAGAACTATGACTGTCACTGAACAATTATGCCAATCAATTTATGAGCCTAGTCAAATACCAGAGACTTTCATGAAACTCTTAGGTGACTCTTCTAACAGTGGCGAAATTTCACCAGTGTATTCCAGCTATGATGAAATTAATGATGATGATTTAACTGATGCACTTAAACAGTTTAACCACACATCATTTCGACCCGGACAAGAAACTGCTATAAAACGCATTTTGTGTGGTATGTCTACACTGCTGATACTGTCAACAGGTGGAGGTAAATCATTATGCTATCAACTACCTGCATATCTGTACAGTAAAAGAAATAAGTGCATAACATTAGTCATTTCCCCATTGGTGTCGTTGATGGAAGACCAAGTTTTAAATATGCCGGAATTTCTCAGAGCAGGGTGCTTACACACAAACCAGCCTCCTACTCAACGCCGTAAAATAATAGAATGCTTGAAAAATGGGGAAATCAACATTCTGTTAATATCTCCAGAAGCACTCATATCAGGAGATACATCAAATGGATTCACAGGATTGTTCAAGTCATTGCCTCCAATAGCTTTTGCTTGTATAGATGAAGCCCACTGCGTATCTCACTGGAGTCACAATTTCAGGCCCAGCTATTTGATGATATGTCGTGTTTTACGAGAAAAACTGAAGGTGAAATGCATTCTTGGACTCACTGCCACAGCCAGTCAGACAACTATTAAAAGCATTATTGATCACATTGAAATCCCTGATGGAGCCACTGGAGTTATTACAAACCCTGCCCTGCCTGATAACTTACAACTTTCTGTCTCATTTGAAAAAGACAAAGATAGAGCATTGGTATCATTTCTCACCACAGAAAAAATTAAAAAATTCAATTCAATCATTGTCTATTGCATTCGAAGAGATGAATGTGAAAGAATTGCAGCAGTACTCAGATCATGCCTTCAAGAAACAGGTAAAAATAATATGGAAGGGCAAAATAGAAAAAGAAAGAGGATGTCATATACAGCAGAAGCATATCACGCAGGTATGTCTGCTGCTCAAAGGAAAAAAATACAAAAACACTTTATGGACGGAACCTTGAGAATCATAGTAGCTACTGTAGCTTTTGGAATGGGAATTAATAAAGCTGACATCAGATGTATAATTCACTACAATATGCCGAGCAGTTTTGAGTCATATGTGCAAGAAGTCGGAAGAGCCGGACGAGATGGAGAACCTGCTCTTTGTCATGTATTTATTAATAACAGTAGCACTGATGTCAATGAACTTCTGAAACATATCTATTCAAACTACATTGACCGACCTACTATCAGGCGATTACTTGAAAAGGTGTTTATTCCCTGTGAATGTTCTGGTTCTCATGAAGGTACATCTAGTAATTCATTTCAACATTGTAAAGGACATGAAGTGGGCATACCAGTTGATTCTACTGTGGAAGAATTAGATCTCCCTTCAGAAAATATATCAACATTGCTATGCTATGTTGAACTTCACCCAAAAAAATACATAAAGGTACTTAACAATGCATACACTATGTGCAAAATTTCTTCATATGGCGGCCCAAATAAGATTCTCGAGTTTGCTAAATCTTGTAGGCCTCTGGCAATGGCTTACCTTATGGAAAGCAAAAGGGACCCAGATGTTACTAAGCTAAGCATTTTGGAGTTTAATGTCATAGAAGTTGCTGCTGCAATAGGATGGGAAAGTGGAATGACCAAATATCATCTGAAAAATTTAGAATGGGTGACTGTTGATGGTGTGTCTAAACGTTCTCATCTGAAAGTAGAATTTCACACCCTAGGATTCCGGATTAAGGCTAGAGGAGATCTCTCACCTTCAGAACTTGATAGCATTTTAGATGAATTACATGAAGCAGTCTTATTTCAAGAAAAAGCAAGACTATATCAATTGGAAGAATGCAGCAAAGTTTTCAAAGCTTTGGGAAATCACTCTGTAGAAAAAAGTGAAATTGATGAAGTTTTAGCAATAGAAAAATCAAACCAACTTAAGACTACCATCAGAAATTATTTTCAGAGAGAAACAGCTCTACCAGAAAATTTAGAATTGGAAAAAAGACCAATAGATGAGGAAAGAGTTGTAAATGACGTAAGAGCATTAGTTACTTCTTATAGAGATTGCACATTCAGTGGCCGCAATATAGCGAAAATATTTCAAGGAATTTCTTCACCTAACTTCCCAGCTATAGTTTGGGGTAGATGTAAATTCTGGAGGTCACATTTGCATGAAGATTTTAATGAACTTATCAAAATTTCTACGCAACAGATAATTCAACTACGATGATTAATTTTTGAAGACACTGATGCACTAATCTCATCATAAATGGCGTAGAAATCACACAATTTCGGCTAAACAAAAACTCAGTATTGGAGTAAAAAACCTTACTCAATTTATACAGAAAGTTGTGGTACTTCCCTTGTAGTGACTTCAAAATATTGAGAAGTCCAAGGTTCTAAGGACACTATACCACCATATGTTTTCACAAGATATTTTTAAATAACTGGACTCCATATTATTTTGATTTTAAAATGGAACACTTGGCCTAATTTAATCTTTGACCACTTTGAGCATGTTAGTCATGTAAATATGTAAAACCATTGTATTTAATTTAATCAATATTGTAAGTTCTTTTGAGTGATATTTTTGCATATAAAATGGGTAACTGAAAATATCTTGTTTTAATCAATGCTCAATACTATTTCGATTTTAGTGTGGTAGATAATATTAGACATAAGCCAAATCAAACTTCTTGGCGCCTGTAAAGTTGGCTACGAGCTGCGCAGATCCCCTCTCCTCGCGCAGCTGACAACGAACTCGCTACTGCGCCATGGCTCGCCTCGTATTCATACACGCCAGTAAGTTTGATTTGGCCAACAATTTAATTTTACAGACATGATGGCCTGGTGAGTGGTGGTAGGACTTTGGGTAGAACACTTTCTTAGGATCATGGGGTGCCGTATCCATGAGTTCATTGGAATTTGTGTACCTAGTGCTACATACGCCGGTTTGACTCAACATTTCAGATTCGTACCGCCAAATTCCCTGGCTGTAAATCGTATAGGCCGGGTGGTTAGCCCTGGTGTCAGAGTTTTTAGGCCGCCTTAAGGCCTCTGACATGGCTAAACGGTTAAAACAACTGGGACCTGCAATTTAACGTGTCATCCGAGCCACGGTAGCGCTCAATTGGAAAATGCCACCCGCGGTCACCCATCCAAATACTGACCGTGCGGAACGTTGCTTAATTTCGGTGATTGCTGACAAATACCTAATCAAACTACGCTACGAGCGCTACTGTTCTATTGAATAGTCTTCCATCTTTCATGTTTCCTAAAACATATAATCTAAAGTTTTTTATGATCAGAGTGAATAGGTATCTTCAAAGGCTGCCTGCTTCATCTTCGACCACAACGTCGCTTACCATCAGGCGAGTTGGTGGTTAAGAACGGACTCATGTAACTTACGGATTCACACTATTGGCAAAAATCTGCATGCATACGTTTGTATAGGCCGAACCATACAAGTCGGCGCATTAAGTTAGCTACAAGCTGCGCAATATCCAATCCTGACTGAAGCTCACATAAATCTGCGTGTTGATTGTGTTTGGCTCAGCTTGTAGCTAACTTCACATCCGCCGACGCCGTAACTGTGTGGATCTACCAAGCCGCACTGGGCCTGCATGGTGAATATGGCCTATGTTCAGCAGTAATGAAAAAGTTGTAGTTGTATAATTAAAACAATAGATGCGATTTCATCAATGCTAGTTGTTTAATTGCATAGTTAACTTTTGAATTATTATAACTCTCCTTAAAACGCTAGTATACACAAGATATATTATGATTTAGGAAATGTTAATGAACAATACCTAATTATATTGCAGGTACCTAGAATAACAAATGTCCTAGTTAAAATTATAATCATACAAAGTTCTTGTACTTAATAGGTTATTGTAGGCAAAATAGTTATGTGGACCATTCTCTTTTAATGGTAAGCGCTGAAAGTTTGGATCGTCGTACATACATATGTCATCGTAATCAACAAAAAAACTGAGATGCAATGGTGTATCCAGGAGAGGGGCTCAAGCCTCCTCCTGAAGCACCGAGCTCTCTAAATGCAGTGTACTTGAGCAAATGGTCTACTATCACCGTTTTTTCACCAAGGGTCAGAGGGCTAAGTGGGAGTTTCTCGCTCGAACTCGATCGCGTTGAAACTATGGAAATAACACAGAGCCATCTTGTGTCACGTACAGAAAACTGAATAGCTAAGTGTGAGTGTTTTTACGGCAATGTAACGAGCGCCAAACCGATCCAACACAAGCGCGGCAACGTCAGTGATTGGCTAACTCAAGCGTGTGTGTCAATGTGCTCGCGTGTGTGCTCGGCACGCTCGGTCAACGCGACGTAAAAGTAATTCGATTTGATTTACAAAACTCCCACTTGACACTCTGTAGGCAATGCTCACAATTCTGATAATCTGACAAGTCGAGCAAGGAGCACAGCCGTAAGCATACTTTTCCCGAAGCTATTTAGGCTATTTTCAATCCCCTGTAACTTCGTTCTGGATAAAGCTAGTCGTCTGAATTTTTCATAATTAATATATAATGTATATTATTCCTAACTAAATAGAAATCAGAATTGTGATCGAGTGCAAGCATTGCTTTCCTTCATACGGACGACTTCGTCTTTTTATTGTGACAAAAATAGCAGGTAAGAAATTAAAGGAGTAGATACAGTTGGAATCAGGAGTAACATTTTCCGAGAATAATTAAATTAGTAATAATAATTATGTAAAGGTCGAACCAATCAGCTAAAAACCTGTGCAAAACGCCATTAAGTTTGATTCCACTTATTCCGCGCCGCCCGCGCCCCTATCGGCCATATACTTTTCGTAAAGTATTCATGTTAAGAAAGGCAACAAAAGTGTTTTCCATAGAAGTTATAATAAGTAAACAGGGCAGTTATTAAGGCAACGCATTATACTGTTGACCGCTACCGAAAATTCGACGTTTAACTTTATGTATTAATACTATAAAAGAGTCACTTTGAACATACCGTGACATATTTCATATACAAACGTTACAACAAAACACGAGACTCATTCATATAAAAATACAATGTTGTACAAGGATTAGGAACAACTCTTAATAAGTAAGCAATAAGTGTATTATGCAGCTTTTTAGTTAAACTATATTGAGCGCAGTACAAAACAAGATTCAGTCCAAACAGATCGTAAGCACCATTTGCACCCGAAAGTGCTGATCATAGTCAAGTATAGGTGACGTTGACGGTCAAACGGTTGAAATTTTAAACTATTTCATAAAATAGGTTAAAATCTCAACAACGCTATTAATTACAAAATAAAATGAAGACCGATATTTTTTTTTCTCGCAACGAGACAACCAAAAAGCTGCTTAATATCCCTACATAGTATAAAACAAAGTCGCTTTCCGCTGTCTGTCCCCATGTATGCAAAGATCTTTAAAACTACGCAACGGATTTTGATGCGGTTTTTTTAACAGATAGTGATTCAAGAGAAAGGTTTATATGTATACTAGCAGCGCCCCGCGGTTTTACCCGCGTTGTGCCCGTTCCCGTGGGAATGTCGGGAATTTTTATACATATAAACCTTCCTCTTGAATCACTTTATCCATTAAAAAAACCGCATCAAAATCCGTTGCGTAGTTTTAAAGATTTAAGCATACAGACAAATAAACAAACGAAAATAGCGACTTTATTTTATACTATGTAAGGAATACACCTGTGCGAAGCCGGGGCGGGTCGCTAGTACTCCAATAAAATCGGATGGAAAGAACTGTGCAAATGTCTAACGACTAAAATTATGTCACTTGCGACATATTAAAATTAATATCATTACGATTTACTATGTTTCAGCTATCAAATACATATGTATAAGTATAACCATCCATATAACCGATAAGATCCCGTAGCGTCAACGATAATTATTTTGGTATAAATGCTAGTTACGTAACGTTATTTCTTACATACGAATTCGTACTTAGCCGTTTTGTTGCAATGCACAAAATAATATTTTTGTTTAAAATAATGATAAATATGGTTAACATACATGTAATAAAATAAAAATAAAATCTAATAAGCTCAAAGTAAAAAAGTAAATTCTATTTACAAAAATGTACAGAATAAATAACAATTCTTACTAACATACTAGCTAACTATCAGTCTTGTCAAGTCCTTTCTAACCGCCCAGTTGCTTTATTGAGTTTACCGATGGATCCTTTTGGATCCTGCGATAACGAGCTCCACTGCGTAGACTCACAGGCGTCGAATTTGTGGTTACCGCACTTAACGCTGTCTTTTATATTATTGCTTCGGGCTATGCATGAGCCTAGTACATTGTAAAATTCTATAGTGAGACCATCTATCCATTCTCTTAGGTCTTCATTGATTCTTTTAATATTTGAATCTGAAATTTTGCGTAATAACGTTCGTTCTTCTTGGTTAGGTATGAAGGGTGTAGGCTTCACATAAGTGAAATTCTTATATGAATTTTGAGATCCGCTGTGGATAATATCAGCCTCTTGATGCGAGAGCTCCTTTCCCGAAAAATATTCAACAGGGGTAATGAGGAAATTCGTCGATACGATCAAGTTGTTTAACTCGAATAGTCCGACCTTCCAAACTCCCGGCAATAATGGCGCCTTCAACTGTGGTTTAATAAAATTCGTTAGATTATTCTCATCGACATGAATACTATTGATGTCTGCAATAACGCCAGTCGGGTCTAACCACATTATGGTGAAATTTTCAGTCTTTTTGTCGTAATCCGGTGAAAATTGGTACAGTAAAACGGGCTCAGAAAATGGTCCTAAAATATTTGCCAGGTTTCTAAAAGTAGTTTCTTTTTGATCGTATTCTGAACTCACTTTGAAAGTTTTAATATTACTTGAGTATGCGTTCTCAAAGTTCCACTCGACATTCTTTTTCGGTTTATACCACGTTTCTATGATAACTTCTATATCATCGTCGATAGATGCTCTATGCAAGATTAGGTTTCCTTTGTAGACATCAGAATAACTATAAGAATTGATTTCTATAATCATGTTCGGTGCCACATGACATCCCTCTTCCAACAATATTTTCGCATTGTGGCGAACTATGCTTTCAGCATGCGATAGATAAGTATCATCCGTACTAGACGTCAAGTCTTCGAAATTATAAATGCTTTGCCAGTACGCTTCTAAGTTGTTAAGTAAATAATGATCTTTAATTCCAATAAACTCTTCCACTCTGTTTATAATTTCTTGATTAATGATAGGCTCAAATTTTCTAGCAAAGAATAGCTGCCTGTCTTGCGTGTTTTGTATTCTAGGCCAGTCATCGGGTCTGAAGTCGTTTGGGGAGCACCCACACCAGTCTACCACGTGCTTATACTGACATTTGCAACCCAGTTTTCTTTTCCAATTGGTTACATGTAAGTTGTTGTCAACATACGTGTTACAAAATTGAGAATTGCGTAAAACAGTGTGGAAAAAAGACTCTGCTGGTAAAAGAGTATGTTGAAATACAACATCTAACCCTGCTAACAGTTCGTCCTGTTTGCCGACAACATAAGATACAAATTCAGGCGATAGCGCGATCCAGTCACTGCCTCCATCGATGATTATGCCTCTGGGTAGCTTTCTCTCTCCAATACGCCACATGTGAGTTTCACATTCGACAAATGTTTTATCCAGACCCTGTTTCTTGATGAACCTTTGGACTTCACGACCGTGCGACTTGACGAAATTGAGGCCTTTGTTTGCGGCTAAAAACTTTTCTAGACTTTCCAAGGACTTGATAGGGAAATCGCTTTCACTCAGGTTAATCACAAAGTCCCACTGCCAACCGAGAGCGAAGAAATCTCTCATAGCCGACAGAAGCATTGTCAGTAACGACGCGCCTCCCCAAATCGTGGAAAATCGGTTCGTCGCTAACTTTATGTTCGGGAATTGTTTTTCCAAAACCGACAATTTTCTATGGAGATAGTCTTGCCTCTGAAACAAGAACAAATTGTTTTTGAAATGATTGATATAGATCTAGTTCAATGTATTATAATATGACAGTTCAGCAGAAGCTGTAGCGCTTGTAGCGTAGTTTGACTAGGTGTTTGTCAGCGATCACCGAAATTAAGCAACGTTCCGCACGGCCTGTATTTGGATGGGTGACCACGGGTGGCATTTTCCAACTGAGCGCTACTGTGGCTCGGATGACACGTTAAATTGTAGGGTCCAGTTGTTTTAACCGTTTAGCCATGTAAGAGTCCTTCCAGCGGCCTTATTTTTATTTATTTATATTTATCCATTGACTTGCCATTTTTTTGGTAATTTCAGAGGCTTCCGGTATGCTTTTGGACGAAACTAGACACTCGGTCTAAACGGACCAATTAATTGGGCACAGCCCCACCTAAACCAAATTGACAGAAGATATATCAATCTATTTTAAAAGCTTTTATTTAACTTAATGGATGTATAAATTATGTAGCTAAGTTCGGGTGGAATCTTGCAAGTTAAACTAGACCAACTTCCCGGTTTCCGATTGAGCTGAAATTTTGCACGCATATGTATATCGCGTGAAAATGCAATAATACTGTACCATTTATCTATACTAATATTGCGCTGCGGCCCGCTTTGTCCTGCTGCAGCCTGACATAATGTGCGCGAACTTTTAAACTATCTCCAAAAGTAAGTATAGTACATATTCCAAATTATATTTTTTTCACTTCAATTTATCATTATTGGTTTTATCATACCAATGAAACTTACGGTATCAACATGAATATAGAAGTAGTGGTTGCTCCGATACAGCACGTTGATGAGTCGATGCACTTGTCGCAGGGCCCGCCCATTCAGCGTGAGAAGAAACACTATCCGAACTGGTGTTCCTTTGTCTTTGTTTGTGGTAGGAACCCTTGGTTCAAATTCTGAAAAAAAAAAACACATAAGTGACCAAAGATACATTTCTAAGTACTTCATTATGTGATATCATTGTAGATAACATAAACATCATGTACTCATAGAAGTACTTTATCGCAACAATCGGTAAATAAATGTTTCTGTGCATTACTTAATAATGCGTTCGGTTAGTACTCAAAGAAGAATGCAGAGACTCGACCTGTCAAAACATTTTTAGGGTTCCGTACCCAAAGGGAAAAACGGGACCCTATTACTAAGACTTCGATGTCCGTCTGTCTGTCTGTCCGTCTGTCACCGGGCTGTATCTCATTAACCATGATAGCTAGGCAGCTGAAATTTTCACAGGTGATGTACATATTTCTGTTGCCGCTATAACAACAAATACTAAAAATAAAAAAAATATTTAAGGGGGGCTCCCATACAACAAACCTGATTTTTTAGACGTTTTTCGCTCTATATTAATAATGGTAACAGGTAGATGCTTGAAATTTACACAGGATATTTAATTTTAATATTCACTTTAATAATAAATACTAAAATTAAAAATAAAATAAATATTTAAGGGGGGCTCCCATACAGTACGGAACCCTCCGTGCGCGAGTCCGACTCGTACTTGGCCGATTATTTTATTATATTATTTCTTTGCAACCATGGAACAAAACGTCTTTTTTAATAATGATATGTGCTTCAAAACTATAGTGTTTTTTTGCTGTTTTCGTGTCACTAATTAAAATTAAACCACCAGAAAAATTACTATGATTTTTTAATGTTTTTACCATCTAAATCAGGGGATTTAAAAAATATTTGTAATTGTTTCTTAAAATATTGGTACACAAAACACACAAGCATTGGTATTGCTTGTGTGGCCAAACTTCATTAAAAACGAACTTATACATATCAGAACAGTTTTAGAAGCGTCATAAATTACTCTGACGAACATAACATTTTTAGAAATAAACTTGGGAGAAAATGAGTGTCTTCGTATACAACATGTATTCGCATGTATGAGCCGACATTCTTCATTAATAAGTACACACTCCTAGGCCTACACCAGAGACAAAATATAATATGGCTTGCTGTTTCTACCGTGTACAGAACTCGAATAGTTCGCACGGATCGATGTAGTAATTTTCACATAAAGTTTAATGTAGGTGTCTTCAAATTTTTTTTTTGATTTCGTAGACCGCATATCTGCTTAACATCAGGCAGTGTGTAGTCATAAGCAAACCTATATAAAATAAAAACATTATTGTTGATTTATGAAAAATAACCGATTTCGATAAAATTTAAAAAGGGACCATCCTTGAAGTACGATCTACCAAACAAAAAAATAATTATTAAATCCGGAGCACTCTGCAAAAAGTTATGCATGGTCAAACATAAAATATATATGTACAACATATACATACGAGTCGAGTTGTATACCTTCTCCATTTCGTCGGTTAAAAAAGAATCGTCAAAATCGGCGGAGTAATCGCGTAACATACATACAAACCGGCAAGCGCAGCGTAGGACGTCCACCCACAAGTTGGACAGACGATCCCTCATTAAGACCGCAGGATCGCGGTGGATGCAAGCCGCTACCAACTGGTCTTATTGGAGATCCATAGGGGATGCCTATGTCCAGCATGGTCTACGTCCTATGGCTGAAACGAACGAACGATACATACAAAAAAAAGAAAGAAATACAGTTGAATTGAGAACCTCCCTTTTTGATGTCGGTTAAAGAAGCCTTTTAGCGACGATTTTGCTTGTAACGCGATAAATGCTGTAGTACTTCTTGTAAACTTGTGTTATCTGCCGTGCAGCCTTTAAAATGCAGTATGAGCAAAAACGCGGTTTCGAGAAAAACGCGAAAAACTTTTTGATTTGTTTTTTTTCTATGTTACAAGGTTTTATGACGTATGTTTTGAATGCCATTGGGCGCATCTGAATTCGAAGAAAGACTTCAAGAAAGAAAATACGCACTTAGATTATTATATGATATATAAAAACGATTTTGAAAAAAAAGATCCCAAAAAAGAGCAGTTACTACACATAAAATTTAGTGAAAAAGTTCGCATAATCAGATTAAAATGCAGTAATTTGAGTTAGTACTGCAAAATTATGCGGGACATGTACTACTTTGCCGTTTAAAATGCAGTATCAGATTTATTTTACTGCATTTTAATGTGTCTCTTGAATAAAATGTAGGTGCAGTATGTAAATAATTATTGACTAAATTACGTAAGCTACTTATTTTATGGAGTAAGAAAGAGTATTTCGATCAAAATATTTTTTATTAAAGATATATTAAGAAATCAACACTGCACTTCAACATCAACAAAAATCGACACAATCACTTATTATTATTTAGACTATTCTGGCTCAGACTTTTGTGATATCATAGCAATTTGGTTTAGTCACACTCACATTATAGATGTAGTAATTAAACCTTAAATCACTTATAACATTTATGATTAACACTGCCAATAATCAGGGCTGGATTTAGAGGTCTAGAGGCCTCGGGGCAACAAAAGAGTGGAGGCAACCTGGCTCAAAATTATTTTCCAAATGAAATAAATAATATTTATCGGTCTAGGGAGTTAATACTTCCTGAAGATGGGTAGTAAATTGCAAATACTTATTAGGGTCATTTGACATTTGATATTTTATCGATTGCCTGATTGGAGTGAACAAATATAGATCTATGATTTCTGTTTATATTTAAGAACAATACAATCATGTTTGTATAAAGTAAAACAGTGAAAAAAATATCGAAGGGAAAGTTGTTTACTAGTCAGATAAGTCGGATATTGAAAGGTTTTTTCCCGAAGTCTCTGTTTGTAGGGATTCCTCTTTTGTGGAGGCCCAGGGCTATAGCCCCGGTTACCCTCCCCTAAATCTGGCCCTGCCAATAATACTTACGAGAAAACTGAAATATGCAATAAAAACTAATGAGATCTTTCAATAGAACTGCTCAGACATACTTAAACACTTAAATAACTATCTAGGAACAATAATCATAGGTATTCTTCTAAGTATATATAACATAACAAATGCTCTCCTTCCGTATGTTTTAACTTCTGACGTAGTACGGACGCACCACGGCGCCGCTGCCCGCGCTAGTTCGAGTCGCAGCGTCATCCCTTGAAGGCCGCAAGTTCTACGTGTCCGTCGAGAACGTCAGCTCCGGACACAGAAGAATGGCTGCGGGAGTTCCTCAGGGGAGTTGCACATCACCATTCTATTATGCCATTTACACGGACGACATACCGATCCTGGAAGACCTCAGACCAGGAGAACGGGGAGTCGTCCTCGCCCTCTTCGCGGACGATAGCGCTAACATTGCGTCGTCCAGGAACAAGAGAATAGCCGCTGGTAGGATCCACTAGTCCTAGACATCCTGCCAGAATGGCTCGATAAATGACGGATTGCCATCAACGTGGGAAAGACGGCAGCGCTGCTGACCGGGAGATCACCAAGACTACCACCATTGATGAAGCCACTGCAGCTTAGAGGACAAGACATTGCGTGGGAAAGCACCTGCAAGTACCTGGGTGTCTACATCGACCGGGCCCTTCGCATGAGCTCGCAGACCTTGCACGCCGTTCACCAGGCGAAGGCTGTTCGAGTCTTGCTGCGACCCGTGCTGAGCTCTAAGCTGCCACTGAAGACCAAAGTAGGGATTTACAAGACCTACATTCGTTCCTGGTTAACTTACGCAACGCCCGCTTGGTACGCGCTCTGCTCAGCCAGCCAGAAGAAAATGATGCAAGTGGTGCAAAACGTCGCTCTGAGGATGATCTCGGGAGCCGGCCGGTACTTTCGCAATGACGTTATCGCCCGGGACGTGCGAATCGAAACCGTGAGGGAGTCCGTGGCTCGTCTGTCGCGTGGCATGTTTGACCGTGCGGACAATGGGCCATAACCCCACCTGAACAACATTGCGCCGCTTCACGCACGCCTCCCTGCCGAACGTACATGGCGTGCCCTCCCTAAAGATCTCCTCTTGGCTGGCTCGGACACGGAGCAGGACTCTGAGGGACCAAGCGGCATCCAAAATAGAGATGAGGCCTAAACTAAGAAGAGAGTACCACCAAACCAAAGAATGGCCACCCCAGTACAACCAAGCCAAGATGTGGCCAGCGATGGCCATACAAGTGGCTAGCGAGGGTGCTGAGAAAAGCCGCCTGTCCTCGCGGACGGAAAAGGGTACTCGCATCCTCCCAACATTGCCCCTCAGCTCGATAGCTGAAGCGTCCAGCCGCCGAAGAGAGCGCAAGCTCGAGTTGGCATCCTAACCCTCGCCAAACACGGGGGGGAAGAACCCGCATGATGATGATGGACTGTAGGGACCCGCCGCCCACACCTGTTTCAGTCCTGAGTTAAGTACTGTCTCAATACTGAGTTGAGCGGTAGGATTATACTTGTAACCAATATTCCATAAAATAGAATTACGTGATCTATCATTGTACATTCATGTCAATGTAACAATTATTATGCAAAAATTAGGTCTTAGAAATAGGTGATAGATTTGTATAAATGTAAATGTGTTATCATAATTTATTTAGAAACCTTAAAAACATCGAAATTACCACACAAAACAAGTAGCCACGCGCTGTCGACGTCCTCCTTCCACGGCGCGGCGTTCGGCACGCGACTGATTGAGCGACAAATACTAGCTAAAATGCAGTAGGAAACTCCACGAAAACAGTGGAATACAATGACTTGATTTGAATTACCAATTAAATTGCAGTAACTACGACTTATACTGCAATGTAGGCTGTAAAATGTAATTATTGAAGTGATAGATATTATCGATTATACTGCAGTAAATAACCAAAATACTGCAATTTAATTAGTAACATTGACAACAAAAAGTAACCTATGATATAAATAAAAGACAGTTCAATTAACTTCACTGCATTTTACTTTGTTTTGACCGTATGGAAAAAATAGGTGATGCTATCTTAAACACCGCGTCTTAGTAACTTACTGCAGACTAGTCTGTAATCATTTTGAAAAGTAATAAAAATAAACTTTGCAGTATTCATATTTTCAGTACATTATCTATTTACTGCATTTTAGTTTATGTGTTCACCATATTTTTAAGGTTATGTTAACCGTTTTTTTGTAGCAGTGACGACATTTACTGCATTTTATCTGGGAAAACAAAGCTATTAAAATACAGTAATTGCTCTTACTGTATTTTAGATAGTTTATCGTTACAGTTTGCATAAAACATTCCTAGTTACTGCGTTGAGGTAGTTGTTTTTTACTATCTTGTAGTTGCGATAATCAAAAACCGATTACATCATTCGATTCCTTATGACGTGCCCATTACGGATCAATATTTAACTCAAAAACGTAAAAAAGTCAGATACTGCGTTTTAAGGACTGCAGGGCAGTTATACTCACTGGTTAATCCAGTTTCGAAGACATTCATAGTGAAATATCCACCGCAACTCTCGGCAGGAGCTCCGGGGCATTTCATGTCACACAACTCATCAGACACCCTCGCTGACGGAGGTGGCATGGTCTCTCCGCAAAAACATTCAGATCTGTAAAATAAATAAATAACCTATTAATACCATTTTAACCACAGACAGAAAATAAATCCTACTAATATTATAAACGCGTAAGTTTGTAAGTATGGATGTTTGTTACTCTTTCAAGCACAAACGGATGAACCGATTTCGAAGAAATTCGGTACGAAGGTAGCTTAGACCTAGGATTAACTACTTAGCTACTTTTTATCTCGGGCTAACGCGGGTAACACCGTGGGGCACAGCTAGTAAGTTATAATAATTTTGAGGTTTGCATGTATGTATGCATATTATTGTACATAATACGAGTATGTGTCTGGCTCAAAGAATGGACTAATTCTGATGTCTTTTTTTGCATGATAGCTGATACATGAATGTAGACATCTTTTTAAACAAAAAAAAAGCCAAGTCGATGGTTTCTCAAAATTTTACACTTTATTGTAGCATAGAGTAAAATTGCTTAGAATTTGAATGAATTGTGTGAAAGATGGTATACAAAAGAAAGGAGTGATGATGAGATGACATTATGACAGAGTGAAGTGTGAAAGGAAACTTGCTGTGCCAATCCCACCTAGTGGCCTTAGGTAATGAAGATGACTCTTGCATAGAATCAAGAATCAAATAACATTAGTGTCATAGCATGATTGGACATATTAAAGTCTTGTCCAAGGATTTTTTTTATACATTAATGGTCTTGTCAAACTTTAATCTGAATTCTGAACATGCTTTTCATGATGGAAGTTTTTTACATGAACCCATGTTCAAGTATTTCTGTGATTTAGGTGTTCGAGCCTAGGCTTGAACCACATAATGAGATTACCCTTCCAATATTCGTCCTAGTATCTGCTGTCTCGCTCACTCTACAGGTATATTCGACACGCCCACTTCGCTCCGTCCCTTCCTCACAGCTTATAAGCAGCGCGCGGCGGGCCATTTGCTTCAGTACGCTTTTAATATTCGTCCAACGAACACATAAAAAGAAAATTATTACGAGGAAATACACAATGCAAGTGCTTTCCGCTCGGCGCCTGTTGGCCCAGTGACGAGTCGAGACATGTTTTCACATGATCACGACGGGACTGAAATCAGCCCATACGCACAGTCATTCAACGTTGTATCGCCGGCGTCGTATCAATAACTGAGTCGACGCATCAATCTATCATGGAACAACATCGAACGTGTCGTACAATGACAATCGTCAACATGAAACGACGTATCGATTATGAAGTGTCACTCTTTGAGTCGACGTATCGGTTGAAACGACGATCGTTTCGGTAGCTGCGTTCCTTGAGCCAGCACCATTTCAGACTCCAATCTACTACAAACATGCCTGAACTCACCACCATGAGTGATCTGGCGGCCGAGCCGCATCCAGCCGACAAAGCGATGGCGTTCGTGGCCATTGTAGGAGTCTGTAAAACTTTCCGAATAGTTGGCGTGACTGGCCGCTGTATCCTTACTCCATGCAAGACCTGTTTGGCAGCAATCTCGTCCTACAGGCGAGAGATCAAGCTCCGGTTTGCCGTTCTTACAATTAACATGAACTTACAGAACTATCAAGGCCTCGATGTTGAAATGGCCGTTTGGCAGAGCATTGCTCTATTCATTCTCCTCACATTTTGATGGAGTAGTTCAGCTATGACTGGAACCTAAATATCCGTATTATACCCATCGGGGGAAAACGGTTCTAATTGGGTAATAAATACATGTTTGTGAGGTCACGGACCCTTGAGCTGTGTGCAACTTTAAAAATTTCAATTTTCCTTCATGACAACCGTGGCTACACATAGACCGAGAATGAGTCGCGCTCTGAGGTGTCAAGCAAGCTTAAAAACAACGAAGGTCCAGTGAGACTGATCACTCTAACTCAAAACGGGTGTTCACTGAATAATAGGTTAAGCAAACCCCCGCGGCACCACTGAAAGGAAGCAGCGAACATATGCTGGCGAATTCCTTGAATCGACAAATGGCATTTCAACAAAATGTTGGCCATGCAGGTAGACCAAATAGCACAGTGAAAGCAGTCTGTAGGTTTAACTCAAGCAGAGAAAGAACTTGACAACTCCTTTGATTCAGTCTTTGATGGTACAGACGAATCGGAAGATTAAGTGCATTCAGTAAAATTGCATGCGAAGTCTCTACGGAGACATATTGCACAAGCTTAGCGGCAGCTCTTCGCGTTACAAAATGTGAACTCCGAAAGCGAGCTGGTGTTTGACTCTGTCCCTAACATGGTAAAACAGGACTCAGATACCACTAAAGCTAATATTCAAGCGCTAAAACATATAATCATTGACAAAAATTCGGAGACCCGGGAATAGTGAAACATCAGGTACTCTGAAACGCAATAACAATTTCAAGCGACCCCAGGGGTTTGTGCGCTGAAATCAAATAACCATCTGGCTGGTGTCACTCTCTCTTGAAAATCAAGTGAGATCTTTTGGAAAAGTTCGCTTTAACCTGGGCCCTATCTCAAACAGGCTAAATTAACGCAGATTCGAAAGCAAGTTCTTGACAAAGAAACGAACTTTTTGATGCTAATTCGAAGTTGTGCCGTGGTGGTTTAGTGGCTGTAACGCTGGCCTGTCATTCTTGAGGTCGTGGGTTCAAATCCCGGTCCCGTACCAAAGAGTCACTTTGGAACTTATGTACGGTATTTCCATCATTGGCTTTTCGGCGAAGGATAACATCGTGAGGCAACCTGCATACGGCCGGAGAAGAAATTCGATGGCGTATGTGAATCCAAAAACCCGCACTGGGCCAGCGTGGTGGATATGGCCCAAACACCCTTCGTGGGTATGTTTACGTCCTGCCGTGGACTGTTAAAAAGGCTGGTACAGTACAGTACAGATTCGAAGCTTAAAAAAAAAAAAAAAAAACATATACTCATTTATTCCTAACACCATTAGTTACAAGTCAAGTAGTAAACATTACAATAATACATACAGTATGTATGTGAAAGGCGGGGGGGAGGCAATACAGTAGCATCGTGATTTGTATAAACCACGTAAGAAAAGCCTAAAAAGTATCTATTTTACAAGAGATACAGCCATCTCGGATGCATTTATTGAAAAATAACATACGGTAGGTCATAAAAGAGCAAGGAGAATTCACAAGTTTTGTCCCGCTACGAAAAGAGCTCCGACTAGTCTACAAGTCTATATATGCGACTGCAAAGCACAACATTTCAAGAAATACGATTTCGGGAGGCAGCGGCACTCGCACAAGCCGACAAATACAAGCTGAATGAACTACCGACAAGCTAATAAAGTAAACGACAGGGCCGGGTTGAAACGGCCCACAAAGTTTCCCAATAATACAAAGAGTCCAAAAGACATAAAAGGGGCCAGGAGGAGGACAAAAATGACTGCTTTATAGCAGGGTGTCTCGCAAAATACACAAATCAGTGTCGCGAAGCACCAGCATTAGTTTTAAACACTATAAACGGGTACAAAGATACGTTTTTGAAAAGTTTTCCAACTGATTGTCCTCCAGGAGTGCCGGCAGGAGTAAAAGTTTGCTGCCTCCATCTTACGAATTTTTGATCAGGTTGCGTTATGTCCAGACGTGAGTTTAACACTTTTTACCCATCCCAAAAAGTGCACAACACCGCTAAAGAAGTTTTCACTTCAAAACTCGTACCTCGTATGACATTATCAGAAGCACGGAAGTTTCAAACAAAGTGTATCTCCCAAATATTAGAGGCTATTAAAGCCTAGTACAATCAAAGCTTTAGAGGAAAGTACTCATCTAACCAGTTTGTCTTAACAGTGTTTGGAAGATAAAAAAAAAAAAAAAAAGGGTAAATGGGAGATCTGATCTCCCTCACATCTGAAACCTGGAGATCATTTAATGAAAATATTTATCTCACAAGCTTATTTTCACCTGCCTGTGATGGAAAGCCATCGATGGATTTTTCACCTTCCTATCAAAGAAGAATATACGAGATGATATGCCTCTCATTCAGGTTGGCAAGCGCTCCATCTGCATTTGCGAGGTTCACGAATTGCATGGCGCAGAAAATAAGGCAAAACCGAATAAAAGTAGTCGTACATTGGGACAATTTCTTAATAATGCACGAGGATGCCGTGATCTTGGATGGTCAGATGGGCCATATGCCATGGCACTCTTAATGACCTTAGAATGGAAAGTAAATCATACAAAATCGGCCAAAGCCAGAATAGAATAACCTAGGACACCAGAGAGGATTCCAAGAGTTTGTCAGATATCAAAGTACTATAATTAAGAAGCTGTATTGTGAAGATCCCTTGAGACAACAATTTATTGGAAAAATCTCTTGAACATGAAACTTTGTATCTAGCACGACGTAAAACATCCTGGGCAGGTTAAACTTTGCATCGTTAGTAGTGCTTCATTGCCGCAAAATACAAAAAGCCTCGAGTCGCCTCTGCTCCAAAGCCTCGCACGGCAGAACTTCCATACCAGAATCGATGCAAGAAGGGCTAGATTGGTGGTTGAAGAATTGTCACAAAAATAACCAAACCCAACACTATACCTATACATAACCACCGACGCAGCAGAGGACGGCTGGTCAAACAGTCATCGCTTATGGGGCAAATGAACAACCTTTTAGCGCCAGTAGCTCAACAACTTGAAAGAACTATATATAGACTACATTCGAAGCCCCCTTTGTCTAGGCTTCAAATTCTTATTGCTATGCTGCAATCGGACAGCAGATCAACTGACACATACATCAACTAAGAGGCTGGCACAAACAAAGTCGACACTTCTGTTAAAAGCCGATAATCCTTTTGCACTGCGAAAGAATTAAATGCCGGCTAATAGCCCGACACATTCCAAGAGTATACGATGGGATAGTAGACATTGTTGAGGAACAAATCTCTCCGAGAGTGGCATCTCGACCAAGAAGTACTAGCGCGATATTCCAATAATACGGTACACTACAAATTGACCTATTTGTGTCTAGCATCTTGGCTGTAGTCTCAATATATATCAGGAAGGGTGCCACGGATCAACACAATGTCTTCACTCCCTTTCTTCTTCTTCGTCGAGTCAATGGTTCAAAAATGATAATCTATATAATGTTTCCCAGTATTTGGCTACTGCTACCCCGCAGGGTGAAGCCTTGTATAGAATAGATCTTCCATTCACTCCCTTTAGTAATACGAGTTATAAAAAGGCGCATTTACAACAAAGCCGTCGACGTGAAAGTTCTTAACATGTAAAATAAAGGCCTTATTGGCGTTTCGAAAACCTTATGAATTTAATGAAAGTAGTCTTTTCGCCGGATCACGACACCCAGCTGATTCTCCTCTTGCTTGCTACATGCAGAAGAGTGCATGACCTAACCCTCCTGAGCACAGAATCAGGAGCATATGAAGATAATGAGGATGGGATTATATTTTGGCCAAATTCGCATCTATAACAGATTTTCACAGTCAATCTGGCTGACAGCTTTAGCTGTCAGCCAGATTGACAGATTGCCAGATTGCCAGATTGTTTGTAAACCGCTTCCGCTCTCTAAAGAGAGCAAAAAAGAGAGAAATAAGAAAATCGATTAAGTTTTCTGGATAAAGCTAATGATACTATCAAATCTTCAGACCGTCGCAAACGTCGTCAATTGGAAAATTTGTTCATTACCACAAGAGGTATACCTAAAATTGAATCACGTTACACGTACGGTAATAGCCGGATTAAGGGATTAGAATTTAGAACATTATTTAAGTAGCTGAGATTCTAGTAACGGTAGGAAGCTCTAGAGCTGCAGTAACGTCCCATAACTGGGTAAGCAAATAACATAGCATCAATGAAATTCTTAAAAGGGGCAATTGGAGGTCAAGAAAGACCTTTTCGAACAGTACTTCAAGAAGATACCAAAATTGGCAGGTCCCAATACTTCAAATGTATTTTGTTAAACGTTTTCTGCAACATTAAAAATATCTAACAGACTAAAAATGTATGAATCAAAAATGTTTTAAGAATAATACAAGAACACTAGGTGTCCTTACAAGTGTTGTAAATATCATATCTCTGAATATTTTGGTCGAAACTTATTTTCATTTGAGTCGGTAAACGAACGATTTCATTCTATTTCTGGGTCTAATTATGTTATGGTCATAGTTTTTATAGTAATCTCTTCACAACCATGCTAACCTTCACAGTACGCTTTAGCAGCGCCGGCAGATAGTAAACACGTCTCATTATGTGGTTCAAGCCTAGGCTCGAACACCTAAATAGAACCGTTTTTCCCCCGAAGGGTATAAAACGGATATTTAGGTTTCAGCCGTAGCTTGAACCACACCTTTTAAGGCCTTGCCGGCTTAAGGTACTGAAGCAAATGGCCCGCCGCGCGCTGCTTATAAGCTGTGAGGAAGGGACGGAGCGAAGTGGGCGTGTCGAATATACCTGTAGAGTGAGCGAGACAGCAGATACTAGGACGAATATTGGAAGGGTAATCTCATTATGTGGTTCAAGCTACGGCTGAAACCTAAATATCCGTTTTATACCCTTCGGGGGAAAAACGGTTCTATTTTGTGGATGTAACAAATTCTTCAAACTTCTATATTATGCTGTTTTTTTAGTAATTTGAGACCTTACATAACAAAAAGATAAAAATTGCCTCCAAACCTAAGATTTTTCCATACAATCAATTTATTTCTAGGAATCAATTAACTGTTATCAGTTGAGTGCCTCTAAATTTCATAAATGTTTAATCATATCTCAGATAAGTTTTTTATTAGTGTAACTAAAATTTGATTTCTAATTGCATCTAGAAATAAACCTTTCTAGACGTCACTGGCATGCTATCATGTGAAAAAGTTGTTCTGTAGCTAGAAAAGGGTTCTGTAGTTATAATACTACTACCAATTGTTAATGCTGTATAAAATTATCTGAGAAACTACAGGGTTATCTGCTTACCCTGTACTTGGCCCCATAGTAAAAGTTGTTCGTAATAATGGTGAGGTATGAATGATTGTTTAAGACCATCATTACGAACAACTTTTACTAAGGGGACACCTCAAAATTCAAGAAAAAACAATCAGCTGTTACATACATTTTGTCAATTCCGAGTGACAATTTTGTATGGAACAGCCGATTTCTTTTTCTCGAATTTTGAGTTTGAGCCATACATAGTAAAAGTTGTTCGTAATGATGGAATTAATCGCCCCCTTTTTGCTTAGTACACGATGAGCAGATAACTTACTTTTAACTGTACTTTCTGAGATAGCTTTAGACAGCATAAAACCTGGCACTCCTGGAGTGCAAGCCGTTGTTTTCTTTAAACCTTTACAGAACAGAAAGGGTACAGAATTTCCAACTAAAATATATGCAAAATTAAATCATTTACCAACTCACTAGCATGAAAAAACAAACTACCTGAGATATGATAAAGTTGTATCAACCTAATAATTTTCACTAAGAATTATTGTAATAGCTTTAGGTATATTTATTTTGAACCAAATAAATAAACAGATTAATGTTCACATTTAAACATTAACTTCTTATTAATGTGATGCAGCATACAGCTTGATATTAATAAAGATATCATTTTTTATGTAAAATAAAGAAGTTTTAAGACTTACGCATATTGCACGCCAGCATATGAGAACCCTCCTTGAACACATATATCTAAACAAGCAGTATGGGAATTTGTGTTAGCATAGTTGCCATAGAAGCCTGAGAGGAGTCTCAACTTTTTCTCATCAGCATAGCATCCTAGATGTTCTCCATACAACATGCCTTCATGAGGACACTGATTTGGTAATGATTGAGGATAAAATTGGCCTTCTTGAATCAGGCAGGTTTTGTTTACTATTTGTTGTTTGCACATTTGTGTTTTAGCTCGATGTATAGCGGATATAGCCTCTCTACTTTTAATATCACAAGCGGGCTTAAAATCAAGCTCCTCTAATCGCAACAGAGAAGTTGATTTAGGCTGTTGTTTAGAGTTGGTAGGAAAATCTTCATCATCACTGTATCCAAAATTATTTTTCCTTGCTGACACATCGCCCGCTTCCTGTCGTGATATCGACATGTATCCATTTTTGCGTAATAAATTATCGTTTACAGAAGGGAAAAAACTCACTGCGATAAAAATCTGAACAAAAAATGCTATCAAAACTGAAATTATAACACATTTTGTATACTTGAAACAAATTTTACGCAATATAACCGCCATTCCTGTAACTAAATATTTAACTAATTGTTTTTAAAATTAACGCATTTCGTTGTTGTGTTATAGATGCTATGTAATTCACAAAATTGATAAGTTACAGAATAATTTCGTGCAACTCCCTCAATCCCACAATTTTTAATCAAGGTTATATTTACATAATTTGACATTGACATTTGGCATATTCTGTTTTTAGGGTTACCAGTACCATTATCTCAAATTATCACATACCACAAAAAGCTTAGATTCTGGCTTTTTTTACAGAAAAACGTTCCAGTTACAATATGGAGAATGCGGAAAAAATTTAATTTTAAGACCTTTTGATAAGAACTAAATGTTGTTTTTCTACTAAAAATCTAATTTGTTACAATGTTTTTGTAAATAATAACATAATTTGATACATTTTGTAACTTTTGGTATTTTATTCCTTGTCAATTTTGGATTTTTAAGTCTTAAATACTTAGTAAAGTAAAAGTAAAAAAGCCTTTATTCAACTACAAGATTATTATTACATTGCATTAGTATCTATTTGTTAATATTACACATTTACCTTTTCTTTATGTCTCATGTCCCAAATATGTATTAATATTAAATTTAAAGGATTATACTCATACTTACTCATTTATTTGGTAAAAAATATTTTACAGGTCAAACACAATTCATAAAAATAAAAATTAACGATTAAAAAATAATCACTATAAATAATTTCATTATTCACATTAAATAAATAAATTAATCAACAACAATTATCATCAAATAATTAATTTACATCGTAAAAGGAGTGCTCAATAAGCCAGCGCTGGAGGCGGAATTTGAAGCTGTTCGGCGTTGGAGCTGAAACTATTGAGCCTGGTAATTTTTTGTACACAATTGGACCCATGACATGTGTGAGTTTTGCAGACTTCACCAACGTTTTTTTTTTTATTTTGATCGTGGTTATTGGTCTCATCATTCATATGAGTTCGTGTGTATAAAGCTACTAAACTTGCAATATGACTATCGAAGGCAGTGTGAGTATTCTTAGGCTTTTAAAGTAAGGTCTTACGGAAGTGTCCTGCCTGTGGTACCTGCACGATCGCTCTTATAGCGCGTTTCTGGAGGCGGAAAACTCTCTTCCACTCAGAACACTGGCCCAATAGCTCAGCCCCATATTGTATTAGCGAGTGAACCGTGGCAAAGTAACATGACCGGGCCACGTCCGCAGACGCCAGCCTAGATACTCGTTTAAGCGCAAAACACGCACTGCCTATTTTACCACAAATTTTATCAACATGACTATTCCATGTCAATGCAGAGTCCACCTTAAATCCCAAGAATGTCATACTCTTGCATTGACCTGCCTTGCATTAAAAAAAAAAAAAAAAATTGTCAAAATTAGTTTTTTTTTTGTCAATATATCATGCGATTTCTGTTGTCAGGTCACTGTGTTGTATAGTCGTAGTTGTCGCCTCTTTGGCGTAGGCCTCCCCCAGTCTAGTCCAGATTTTTGGGTTACGAGCAATTCTCATCCATTCTGCTCCATGTCTTTGAGTAAAAGTATCTTCCCATCTTCTGTGTGGTCTTCCTCTGTTTCTTCTGTCTGCTCTGGGAACCCATTTCATTACTTTCCTCGTCCAACGATCGTAGTTCATCCTGCAGATGTGGCCAGCCCAGCTCCATTTTAAAGTTTTTATTGTTGTTATGATGTCTACGATTTGCATTCACCACATTCTGTCAGCTTTACGTGAGGCGCGGGGGAGGAGGTGTTCACTGAAGGTTCGACCTAAAACATCCTTACATAGTATAAAATAAAGTCGCTATTTTCGTTTGTTTGTTTGTCTGTATGCTTAAATCTTTAAAACTACGCAACGGATTTTGATGCGGTTTTTTTAATGGATAGAGTGATTCAAGAGGAAGGTTTATATGTATAAAAATTCCCGAAATTCCCACGGGAACCGCGAAAATAAAGAAATAATAAAGTCGAAACGTTAACGGGTGATGGGTTTATGGAGCGGAGCGAGCGAGAACAATGAAGCCCAGTTGCTGATAATCCATTTTCGCCTTTATTGCTTAGTTTCTCAAGTCTAAAATTGTGTAATAAAATGTCTGGTGTCTCGTTTACGCGTAGGTACAATTTTTCTTATACCATGACGGAGGGGTACGCGAGCTGAACTCTTCTCCAGTAGTTAAATCCTGCAAGGCTCAAGGCCTTGGAATCGGTGGACCGGCGTGCTGTTCGGCTTATAGGTTAAAAAGTTAGTTCCAAAAAAAACTTGATATCCTGGAGCATCGCCGTAGGGTTGCGAGTCTGTCCATTTTCTATAGGATTCATTTCGGAAAGTGTGCATCTGAGCTGCACGATCTTATCCTACCATCCCCTTTTTACTACAGGACAAGTAGGAGGACGCCACATTACCACCCCTTCACTGTTCGAAGCGGTTTGACTCAACATTATTCGTACCGCCAGGGAATGGAACAGTCTTCCTGCTTTCCTGTTTCCTAAGAGATATAATCTAAAGCTTTTCAAGATCAGAGTGAATAGGTATCTTCTAGGTCTGCGTGCTTCATGTTCGACCATTTATTCGCGATAAAAAAAAACTACCGTGTTTTGTTATACCGAGTAGCCTCGATTGCCGTATAACAGGATAGTTGTCGTAGTAATGGTAACTCTGTACAGACATTTAATAACTTTTGACTTGCTTGACTAGTCTCTCTCACTTTGTTGAAGTTTGTTGCAAGTGTTGCAACTTTGTTGTATTGCGTCTACTAGGCTATAGATACCTTGTGATATTAAATATCTTATCATAATGTTTCGGAATATGCGATTACTGATGCCGACGATGTCGAATGTCTATTCTAATAACGTCCGCAGTCATCATTTGGATGGAAGACTTAAGGGAAAAGTTGCGATAGTTACAGCTTCTACAGATGGGTAAGTAAATAAACAAAATAAATATATACCTACGCCTAAAAATAGTGTGGTGAGTTTAAGTAGGTACCTCTACCTATTTTGTTTGTATATTAAGTGAACTTTGGTCATTGGACTCAGTTGTCTTATCAGTCAAATACCTACTTCACTACATACCTACTAAAGTTATTTTTTTTTATAATTTTGATAGTAGGTACTCTACTTTAAGCTAGGTACATAATTGTTATACCTACTTCACCACTATCTTAAAGAAAATTTTCTTCTGAGGGGTTAGTACAAGTTTAGACGTAAACAGTCTCCGTGTGTCCCTTTACCCTATACCTACATTTAATTTGTACAGCGCCCCTGGTACACTCAAACACGCAAGTTTAAGTAAACAATAAAAAACTTGTACTAATGCACTAACGCTATGGACATAGGCTTCCTTCCTGCATAAATCTCCAGTCAGTAAAACCGGTAGAGTATGTGCAAAAAGAGAACCGTCGCGTCGTTACGGTGAAGTAACAATAAGATTAGGTAAAATCAGCAGCCAAGGTAGGGGAGGGTCGCTTTAAGTTGGTGGTCTAAAAAAAAAATAAGTTTAATTTAAACTTTAATCAAGTTCATCAACTTTAATACACTTTATCAAAGCTAACGCACGTAGCGTTATAAAAAACTAAAAAAAAACTTCTTTTTAGTATAAAAAATAACAAAAACAGAAACCCTTCCAAATACCCGCTTTGCCCGTCGGGGGGGATTAAGGCAGGTAAAGCGGGAGTGATTAAAAATATAAGATCAGATCAACTTTAATGGTAACTTATTTAACAGTTTTGACTTAACATTGGCACGACGGATTAGCAAGTTGAAGCTGCGCCCGACGGGGTCCATAAGCCACTTTGTACTCTTTATATTTTTACCATCATGTACTTTATGGAAGCAGAATAAATGAATTATGAAATGGCAATGGCCAGGGCACATAGCGCGGAGGACTGATGACCGATGGAGTCGAAAAGTTCTCGAGTGGACCCACAAGGTGGACGGATGACCTCAATAAGACCGCAGGATCGCGCTGGATGCAAGCCGCTTCCAACCAGTCTTATTGGAGTTATTGGAGATCCATAGGGGAGGCCTATGTCCAGCAGTGGACTTTTTATGGCTGATGGATGGATGATGGACTTAAAATTAACTCTCTAACTCTAGAAAGCGACTCGCGACTGCGGTTTGACCAGTGCATTTGTCCACACGGTAATTTTAACTGATCAGTTAAATTCTTCATACCCACACATTCCGACTTAGTTGGATGTCGATCCTGTCCAAGTCGAAATCGACGTCAACATTGCTACAGTCGTCCCGACATATGCAGATGTAGGTATATTAGACTGAATGGACCCGATCACCGCGGTTGGCTCTCAGCACGTTATGTATGATCAGTTCAAGTTACTCGTACCGTCATTATACCACATAATAATCTCCAGCTGAGCCTTTAGTACGATGGGTTAGTACAAGTTTACACGTAAATTGAAACTACAGTAGTTTCCCTATGGTTCCATACACAGAACAGCAGAACTAGATTCTCTCTTCTGTGGTTCCATAGATACCATTTTTGTACAGCGCCCCTGGCGGAAACGAGGAAGAACTAACAAAAATGTATGAAGAAGCCACAAGCAAACCTATGCAAAACCGTCGGCGTGAATACCTACCAATTTAATATTTAATTTGGCACATTTAGTAGAGTTATTGCAAGTTCTGAGCAAGTTTCGAAATCCACCACTTCTAACAGGTATATGGTAGGTATAGATTCCTGTCGTATTAATTATGCTGACAAATTTTTTAGAGATTCATGCATCAATTTACGCGCGATTCAAAGTACCTATGGTTGTAAGGTAGCAAACTTGTTCTGATTTATTTACCTACTTTCAAGATTTAGAGATTAAATAAATAAATAAATATTAGGGGACATCTTACACACGGTCTCTGAACCCAAACTAAGCTTAGCTTGTAATATGGCTGCCAGAGACTGCTTTTTTTTTTTTTTTTTTTTTTTTTTTTTTTTTTTTTTTTTATTAGACTACAAAACAGTATAAATGTGTCAATTACAAAACAAAACACTATATATATACTCACTGATATACTACATATACATATTTTAAATACATACTTATATAGACAGTACCTAAATAACACCCAGACACAGAGCAAACATCTATGTTCAGCACATAAATGTTTGCCCTGGGTGGGGATCGAACCCACGCCTCTTTGACCCAGAAGTTAGGGTCACTAACCACTGAGCCACCGAGGCAGTCAAATCCGCAATAAGAAAAATATATAATAGGAGATTATCCGCAATAAGAAAAATATACAGCTATAATACATAGGTATATAAATATAATAAACAAATAGTAATCGGAAGTCACTGAAATCTCACAGCACAGGCATTGGCCTGGTGTGAGTTTTAGGGTTCCTTTTATAATTTATTACAAATCTACCTAAGTTTATTATGTAGTAATAACATTAATTCTAATGCGTGTAGGTACTAACACCCTGTATATCTTAGCTCAAAAATAAAGTATTTTTATTTTCAATTGTATTTATCGTAAACAATTCACTTTCAGAATAGGGTACGCAATAGCGAAACGCTTGGGCGATGAAGGCGCTTCAGTCGTAGTTTGCAGTAGAAAAGAGAAGAACGTTGAAAATGCTGTAAAAAACCTCCGCAACGATGGCATCACGGTCGAAGGCGTGGTGTGCCACGTGGGCAATGCCGAGCAGAGAAAACAGCTATTCGAAGTGGTAAGTATGTGTAATAATCTCTTCACCATTAGATTTGCTTAGTTTGGGGTCAGAGACCGTGTGTAACATGTCCCCCAATATTTATTTAAAAAACCGGCCAAGTGCGAGTCGGACTCGCGCACCGAGGGTTCCGTACAAACCTGCAAGGTTTACAAAGTTCTAAGTTCAAAGTTCTTCAAAAAAAGTAATAAGTTTATATTTATTAAAAAATATATATTTTGTAATGTAACTAAAAATTTAAGGTTTTCGGATTTATTCCTTTATGTGTGCTATAAAACGTTGCTTCATGCCAAATTTCAAGATTCTAGGTCGACTGGAAGTACCCTTTAGGTTTTGATTCCCTTGCGAGTACTTGCGAGTTTCAAAATATGCAGCTTAAATTGCTGTTTCTTTTGATTGCGTTGACATAGAAGTTTGATTTTGTTACAGCTTAAAGGTATTATAGACCTGAGTATTTGGTATGAATTTCAATTTAATACCTCTACGCGTTTATGAGGAAATGGGTAGTAAGGTTAAAATTATTAAAAAAAAATATATTATGTGATGTAACTAAAAATTTATGGTTTTCGTAATTTTTCCTTTATCTATGCTATAAGACGTTGCTTCGTACCAAATTTCAAGATTCTGAGTTCACGGGAAGCACCCTGTAGGTTTTGATTCCCTTGCAAGTGTCGAAAATTTGCGGCATAAACGGCTGTATCTTTTGATTGCGTTGGCTTAGAAGTTTGATTTTTTCACAGCTTCAAGGGACAGTAGACCTGAGTAATTGATATAAATTTCAGCTTCATACCTCCACGCGTTCCTGAGAAAAAGGGTCTTGACAGACGGACGGACGGACAGACGGACAACAAAGTGATCCTATAAGGGTTCCGTTTTTTCCTTTTGAGGTACGGAACCCTAAAAAAAGATACCGTAGGACGTACCTATATGGCTGAACATAGCCTTTCCTTTGGACTTCCAACAAACCCGGTTGGAAGAGGCTTGTGACCCAGCGCGTTCTTCAGAGGTCGTCACACTTTTCCGGTCAAGGGCCACATAGGACAGTATGAGTGAAGTATCACTGTGGGCCGCACACTGATGAATTTGAGATTATAGCATACTAGCTTGCGTTGTTTTAAGTTACCTAGGCGGGGCCAATGGAACAACGTCAAAGTAAAAAAAATATGTGCGAAAACTTTTCGGCTTTTCCAGTAATTTCAAAACAGCTATGAGCAAAGCAGACTAACCATACAACTATCATGTATCGCGACCGCAGCGAGCCTCAATTTTTTTTTTTCAGTTATTTCAAAACAGGCATGATCAAAGTAAACTACGTTACTACACTTTACTGTACTTATGTGCGCGAGTGCAGCGAGCGTGAAATTCATTCGGTATTTTTTAGTATAATTTGAAAGCAAGTGTGAACAAAGTAGACTATTGTAATTATTATATCCTCCAAGCCTATAGATAGACCGTAGTATTATTATATCTTCTTTGCCTAGACTATACTCAGAGTATATTTAAATTATACGCGTGTGTAGCTAGCGCGAAGTTATTCACTTTTCTAGTAGTTTGAAAACAGATAATAATATGATGCATAGTACACAATGACCTCCACCTACGAGTATACCGACGGCGACGCGACGGCCGCACCATTTACGCTGCTGCTATATGTATATATAAATGTATAGAGTCTATAGATAGAGAGGGTCCACTTTCTCTACCTGTACACTCTATACAGGGTTATGCCGAACTGGTGTAGGTATAACTGGTGCACTGGCGAATTTTGGGTTGGCCCTATCGTAAAAGTTGTTCATAATGATGGTCTTATTTACCTCTTTTTGGCTTAGTACAGGGTAAGCAGGTAACCCTGTAGAATACACTATACATAAACAATATTTTTTACAAAATCGCTAAAGATCTCATTTTCAGGGGCGTTCCCATAATAACACTACAACAATGAGAATAACTTAAGGCACCTTTTGGTTCTCTCAAGGCGTTTAAACAGACGCATAAATAATCAAACGCACGAACTACAGCTACCTATATCAGCGTGCTTCATCCTAGACCGCATGACTATAAATAAGACGTTAAACATTTTTTTTTCCTATTTCATGTAAGTACTTACTTCATCGCATAAGGAGATCTCAGATCTTGTTTTTGCATAGCTGTACCTAAGCATGTAAAGGTAATTCTAGTTCTGAAGCGTAGAAATGGTAGATTTTTATTTAATGTTATTTATAGCTGCACCAGCTCCATACTTGGCACAGGAAGGAGCGCGGTAGATGGCACCATAAGAGTTTGTTTTACTTTACTAGACTGTCTATGACAGAGGATTTATTAGCTTCGTTCCTACAATAAAAAAAATACATGGAGTGCCTAAGTATTAGTAAGTATAAGCCGAATCACAAAAGTCGGCGGATGAGAAGTTAGCTACACTACAAGCCACGCAAATCCAATCCTGACTGAAGCCACGGTAATGTACCGTTACCACGGAAATGATATTATCTAGATATCATTACCGTGCCGTTACCGTGCTGAAGCTCGTACGTAAAGCTGCGCGTTGATTGGGTTTCGCGCAACTTGTAACTAACTTCTCATCCGCCGACTTGTATGATTCTGCCTATAATTAGTATCTACCTACTAAGTATTAAATATTTTTTAGTCGAATGATTTGCATAGCTTTGGTTACAGTCATTAGTAATAGATTATTTCATAGAAAAAAATAATACCAGGTCTGCGCTACATAGAGGCGTAATAGTCTGATAGTTAGACTATTACATGATATAGTTAGATAGTTATTTTCTTTATCTATTCTAATAGATACTATAAAATTAAAATATTCAGTTTGGGTCAAATCCAAGTGCGAGTCAAGCTCCGAGGGTTAGGTACGTCGAAAATTACACATCGTAAAAATAATTTAAAACCTGTTTTAGCATGTACTAATGAAGCTCTTTCATATGATACCCCCATGATAAGATCAACTCACTTTGAAATTTGGACCCATATTTTTTGCATTTAGGCCCTATTTTTTTTGTGATGTAAAATTTACAGTTTTTAGATTTTTTCCTCTATGCTTTTCGATAAAATTTCAAGTTCTAGGTCAACGGGACCCTGAGTACCCTGTAGGTTTTGATTCTCTTGTGAGTGTCGAAATATGCGGGTTTTTACGACATAAACGGCTCTAACTTTTTTTATGTGATAACTGAGAAGTTTGATTTTTACACAAATGCAAAACCATAGATGTACAGATATGGGTTAAATTACCTTGATATCTTTATGCGTTCCTGAGATAAAAAACGGATGGACAACAAAGTGATCCTATAAGGGTTCCGTTTTTTCCTATTGAGCTACGGTACCCTAAAAAATAAATAAGGGTACGGTAATTAGATAGGAAAAAAATATTAAATTGGAGAATGACCGATTTACGCCAAGTAGAGCCGCAAGTTTACCAGAATAGATTATAATACCTACCTTTCAGTCATGTTCCACCACTATTTATATCATGTCCTTGTTCCAGGCTAATAAGAAATTCGGAGGTTTAGATATTTTAGTTTCAAATGCAGCGGTGAATCCAGGAGTTTCTCCTATCTTAGAGGTAAATATGCGTTTTGAATCACACACCATGTAAAAACAATTCCAGTTTTATTCCATACAATACTGTAACAGTCTTTTTAATAGTCCACTGCAGGACGTAGGTCTACCCACAAAGGGTGATTGGGCCATATCTACTACGCTGGCCCAGTGCGGGTTGGTGTATTCACATACGCCATCGAATTTCTTCTCCGGACATATGCAGGTTGCCTAACGATGTTTTTTTTTTCACCGAAAAGTGCCAAGACCAGTGGTGTTAGATTCCCTACTGATGTAGCGAATCTAACACCACTGGCTTTTCGGTGAACGAAAACATCGTTAGGCAACCTGCATATGTCCGGAAGGAAATTATCTATTAATTATCAATTCCTTGGAATTGATATTCCAAGGAATTCATTGATATGAGATCGGGATTTGAACCCACGTCCCCACGATTGTGAGGCGGGTGTCATTACCACGAGACCACCACGGCTTCCACGGTTTTTTACATACAACATGCATTTAAAGCGACCCTGTTTAGTAGAAACGAAAAAGAACTAAACACAAATGTTATAGGATCTGATTCTAAGGCCTCCGAAATTACTGCACTCAAGATAAAACATAACGACGTAGAACCACTACATATCCTTACATACATAGTATAAAATAAAGTCGCTATTTTTGTCTGTTTGTTTGTCTGTATGCTTAAATCTTTAAAACTACGCAACGGATTTTGATGCGGTTTTTTTTAATGGATAGAGTGATTCAAGAGGAAGGTTTATATGTATAATACACCTGTGTGAAGCCGGGGCGGGTCGTCTAGTATATTATACTTATGTAACTAATCCTGGCTGAACCTCACATAAAGCTGCGCGTTGATTGGATATTGCGCAGCTGGTAGCTAACTTCACACCCGCAGACTTGTATTATTCGGCCTATAGTTATACCTATCTATTCTGATTTATATTTGCAGACAGAAGAACAAATATGGGATAAAATATTTGAAATTAATGTGAAATGCTCGTGGCTGCTCGCTAAAGAAGCTTATCCGGAATTAATGAAGCGAGGAGGCGGGAGCATCGTCTTCATTTCATCGATAGCGGGTTATCAACCGATGGAAGTGAGTTCTAGCTATCATTTTTTTATGATTTATATTTTTTAATCTAAACGTAAAATAAACGGGCAAAAGCGGTTGATGCCTCGAATGCGACATTACAAATCCCCGTGCATTTCTGGTGGGGCTCGAACCCACGCCATGAGAAGAGAATATTAAATGTTTTGAAATACATATTTTTTGAAAAATATTTTTGATAGTATTATACAAATTAGTAAATATTATTTGTTCCCATGTGCAGAACATTATTTTTCATAATGAAACGCTAAAGTAATCATACACTCTATATATTGACGCAAATTGAAAATAATAAAAAAAATTAAAAAAAAAAAACTCGATAATTATTATTATTATTTTGAGCCTGTATTGTCCCGCTGCTGGGCAAAGGCCTCCCTCCCCTCCTTCCAGACTGCGCGATCTACTGCGTTATCGAAAATTATTGAGCTTGGAAAAAATATGTGGGAACAAAAGTGGTAGAGAATAATTTAAAAAGCACAAAGAAAAAAAATTACGTCAAAATTGTAGATATAGGACGAGTTATAGACATGCGAAAACAGCAATATTTGACCTTTTGTAATACCCAAGGCCGGACCCGGATGGATATTATTTTTTTTCTAGATAGAAAACAATGTATACTATCATAAATTATGCGCCAAACAACAAACATATTGAAACAAAACAAGATATTTACAGAATGTTTTTAGTTGTATATACAATTCAATAATAAATATAATAAGTAAAAACAACTTATAAATAATTTATTTTAATATAATAATAAGTTATTAAATTAAAATAAATATTTAAGGGGGGCCCATACAGTAAGGAACCCTGCCTGCGCGAGTCCTACTCGTACTTGGCCGATTATTAAGGTTTTCCAAAGATCGACTCAGCTACTTTTTCTATAAAAACCCAACTCAATAGGTACCTAATCTTTTCTAAATTTTCAGCCACTTGGAACTTACAGCGTGAGTAAAACAAGCCTCCTGGGTCTGACGAAGGCTATCGCTAGTGAAGTGACTCACGACAATATCAGAGTGAACTGTGTAGCGCCCGGAGTCGTCGCCACCAAGTTTGCCTCTGCGGTGAGTTCTAACTCAAGGGTATAATAGTAACAAGCGAGTAGCGCAATAACTAATTAATTTTCGCGAAAAAAAATGCAAAAACGCCATACGACGTGTAGGTACTGATTTCAAAATATTTCGCTCGAATTGTTTACATTATTGTTGAGTTTTGAAAAACAGCTCAGCCGATTTCTTTACAATTTCCCATTTAAATTGAGACCTCGGGAGTATACCCTTACGAACTAAAAAATAATTTACGATTCGGTTCACAATTGGCGAAATTATCGATGAACATACACAAAAAAAATACGTACAGACGAACATAGAAACACCTCTTTAATAGTTATTTTTGAGAAATCCTTCTTCTATTAAAAAAATATAAATCCTAGTAAAAAAAACTCCTATCTAAATATAAAATTTTACCCAAATCGTTAAGAACGTTTCCGAGATTCGAAATATTACAAATACATAATTATATTTTATGTACATTTTATAAGTCAATTGATGTACCTATAACATTTGTTAATTTGAATTGATGAATTAATTAATTTTCACACAACTTGAATATTTTATGAATGCCAAATACTACTATACTTAGCCAAGGACATTTCTTGAACTCTGATTGCAGGCACTTATAAATAATTTTAACATTTATCATCATCATGTCAGCTATAGGACATTTACTAGGCTTCCCTAATTAATTTCCAGTAAGACCGGTTGGAAGTAGCTAGCTTCCAGCGCATCCTATGTACTATCTTTATTAAATCGTTAATTTATTGGGAGATTTATAAAGGGGTTTGAACCTTTGTGCCATTTTGATTTTCTTTTCAAAGTTTCCACGCACAATGTAAGTACGTACTATGGTACCCGTATCACATTCTCAAGATATTTTCGATGTAAAGATCGCTTACGAGAACTTTGCGATCTCTACATCCAAATACGAGTATCTCTCGAGTCGAGAACGTAATACTTTAGCGTACTATAGTACAGAACATCTATTGTTAGTATCCCCTACCCATATAACACTTTCATTGTGCGCGGAAACTTATAGAAAAAAAAAATGGTTAAAAAATTATGCCAGCTTCCATACATACATGTTCAAACCCCTTTATCTTCAATTACATTATGTATTATTTAAAATTTCAGATTACCGATTCGGAAGCTGGAAAAGAGAAAAGTTTAGCAATAGTTCCAATGAAAAGGTTTGGAAAACCAGAAGAAATTGCCAGTGCCGTCGCTTTCTTGGCTTCTGACGACGCTAGCTACATCACCGGCGAAACCATCGTGGTCGCGGGGGGCGCGTACGCACATTTATAATTTTATGGAACATTGGGGTTGGGTATATTATATTAAGATCAAGTGGTGAGGTAACATAACACACACATAGTTTGGCAAAAAAGTCTCATAAGTCTTAAACAATAAACTAAAACCAGGTCAGTTTGGGGTTGCTAGAGATCAGAAATATTTTTATAGAGCATATTATCTGAAATTTCTATGAGCATAAGCCAGAGGTGCTTCAAATTTATAAATTAACCCATTCAAGAAGTTGTCCAAACAGACCGAAAGACTTTTTTGCTAAGCATTCAATAGTCAAGTGCAAAACGGTAGTTAAAGTTAAATAAAGTGTATTTTGTACTCTGTCCAAATGTTTAATTTACTTACCTTAACAAATAAAACAATGTCTCAAAACATTATTCTTCGTCATCATCTGAGTCAAAAAAATCTGTTTTACCGAATCCTACATTTGATATTAAGTTACTAGATGGTCCAACTGAAGCCTTTTCTTCTTTCATACCTTGGATCATATTTTTCAAAATTAGATCATCGGTCATATTTTCTGCTGCTCCATGAAGTTTCTCCTTTAATTCTTTATCAATTTCGTTTTCCTCTTCAGACACTGACATATTTTCTTCACTATAATCAGAGTGTATACTTTCTACTTCATCGCCGTTGGAAGTTAGAAGTTTAAGCATTTTTTCAATACAATCTTCAAACTGATCAGCATCAAAATCTATGACATTATTTTCTGAAGGGTCAGAGTTCCTCTCGATCCCTTCAAAGTCTGACGTCACTTTCAAGAAGTTTTCTAACTCACTGGTTACATTTTGAGGAGTAAGAATATCACCTTTTTTAAATTTTGTCTTTTTGCCATACCTTGAATTTAATAAATTATTCAGCTGTTCAGGGTGCAATGTTAGCCAATCATCATTATCTTCTACATCATCAGACAAAGGACTATTTAGTAAAAGCTCTTTCATTTTCATGTATTCATCAGTAGTCATTATTTGATTGATATCGTGAGACACATTCGATGCTATTGGACATTCTACAGCAGAAAAGAATTCTTGGGCATTCTTCAGTTTCTTTTTATACTCTTCTGAACCCTCTATGTTATTATTAAAATAGCCATTGTCTCTTAAAGAGTTAAGAAATTTAACATACTCTTTAGATGAAAAGATGTCAGATGATCGTTTCATAATCATTTGTAAACCGCATGCTAACTTTATACCCAAAGTTGTTCTGTTGTCCTTCTCAGTCGGTTGTCTTATACTTCTGGCCAATTTGGAGTATAAAAGCATTGCATAGAGGCATTTGGTAAATTTTACAGTGACTGTGACCCAATTGTTATACGATATATTTCTAAATGTCTTCGCATCTATGGCATCGTGATGGCAATAAGCATCAACAATTGGAGCGATAAGGTTTGGTTTTAATTTAAGTAAAGCAGCAATTTCCAGAGGCACTTTCACTGTCCCATTGTGTATATTATCCTTGATTTTACCAGGATAGTCACCAACTCTGTCCAAAATAGCTTGTTCAATTTGTGTAGATACCCGAGTTTGATTTGGAGACCTTAAAATTAGCTGTATGGCTTCATTTAATGATAGTTGTTCTTCAAGACTAGCCACATTTGGAGGGATCAAGTGAATGTGGTTATTGTGTATAAATACCTGTAAATAAACAGTTAAATCAACTTTTTGTCTCTAGTAATGTCATTTACTAAGAATTTTGTCACCAGTCTAACATAGGTACTTATTTAGTTCAATGCGGCCAAAGGAACAAACAGCTTGCATACTGTAGGTGAATGGTATGATTTTAGTATCAGGTAACATATTGCCATTATAGGCCAGTTGAGTTTATCTAATCAAAACTTAAGATCCAAGATGATCAAACTAATTACAGAATGAACTTACTCTATTTTCAGTTGTTTCAGGGTTTGCCCACTGAGGTAAGTGATCAGCTGCTTCAATAAGAAGAAAATCTCCATCATTATCTTGAATTAGGACTATTAAATCTTTGTGTCTCTTCGTCAACTCTAGGATTATGTAGACAATAAACCACTCATCTTCTATATTATCACCAAAACTTGTGCTGCTAGTAAGGTGAGGTGGTAAATCTGTAACAATTTGTTAATTTACTATATGTAGTTCTAAGCAATATGACTGGCCGTTCTAGCCATCGAGGATAAATTAGGTTATTATAATGACTGGCTGAAGCTTACCTTCTGCTCTTTCGTTATTTATTGGTAAAAACAATCTAAATACATCTTTGTGCCACAGATATTCTTGAGATATTGATCTAATATTATTGTTTAACTCACTACAAAGATTTTGCCACGAGTTTTGATCGTTACTTAGTGAGGGAGCAAAAATAAAACACTGAATAGTATCCTCATTGCTCGGTTCGTTAAATATTTGAGTATCACTATTTTTGGACATGCTTCTTGAAAATAAAGAATCCTAATAAAGTCCAATTAATTACTGTTTTTATAATAGTAAAGTATCTGTGGAAGTCACAAGTGTTATCCACAAACATAATAGGGCTGTGTACTACGGTGACGTTATCACAGACTAATATAGATACTAATATAGATACTACATGAAGTTTTCCTAAAACTTCATGGTTCACCCATTTTTGGGCAGGCTAAAGCCTTTAAGGCCATACCGCCTCGTCTTATGTATAATTTATCCTTATGGCACAGAGGCTTTAGTCCAAGTTTTGCATAGTATACTCAAACTTTCGCGTTTGAGTGTGGCTCCATACATTTTTGCACAGCGCCCCTAGCGGAAACGAGCAAGAACTAGTCGTGAAGACATTTGGTAGTATAAGTTTACAAAACGGCAGTTTACATGATGTTTTGCTGTTTCATTCATTCAAACGCAAAAAAGCGCGTATCTTTTTGTATCAAACGGCAGTACGAGTGTGCACTTTGACAATTTACCAACCGTGTTTAAAACAATTAACTTTAAGTTTGCTGTTTTCAAACTCACTGACAAATGTTAGGTGAGAGTGTACATTATTTCTTCAAGAAATTGTGTTGTGTAGCCTAAATGTATTTCGTAGGCTATATTTTGTCGCAAGATTCATCGCAAAACCTAAAACTGCGCAAACAACTTTGTTAAAATGTAAAAATATACTTATGTTTACAAGTCAATACCATACGGGTCCAAAGAAAGAAAATCAGCGTTTACCTAATGCAGTAGACTTACTAAGTAAGAATTGGATTGGGTACCTCAACAAACCCCCCCTTGGGTTATATTGATGGACACCAAGCTTGTCAACAAGGAAAATAGTATCGAAAATTACAACACTCAACAAGTACGTTACCTGTGTAAGTCAACGAAGTAAACAGTTTTGCTAGAATGAAGCTCAAACAATAACATTTATGAAGCTGCACCAGCCAAAAGCTCAAGAGACAAGTGAATGCCAGTGCCATTCCGGAGTTTAAAATACAAATCTTCTGCTAAATCTACTCCCATGTGTTTTCTACAATGCTAAGTGTAACAACATGAAAAGAATTTGGTGCTCTTGAGAATAATTAAGAATCAATCGAGCTTACCTGTTAAGTGAAGATTGATGATAATTATCCGAAATCACCGAGAAAGAGACTGCATAGCTCCTTTATTTAATTTACACAGTTGCAGAGCGTGCTCCGGCGCGTATTTTTTCACAATTTTTAAAGTTTTTTTTTTTTTTTTTTTTTGTATAGCAACACTGCTCCTTTAAGTCATTGGAGTTCAAAGTAGAGACATGGTAACATTTCACAACCTTTACATAGAGGCAGAGCCTTAGAGGAAAGACCAGCGTTGGACAGTTTTATCTTTCTGGGACTTCCATAATGACATCGATCGAGGCTTACCTGTATTATACTGATACCTTATAATTCCCTTGATTAAATAAATAACTCATCACTGCATAGTGTCACCTCCGGGCAAGGGAGGGAGGGATTGAGTCACTATGCAGTCTCTTTCTCGGTGATTTCGGATAATTATCATCAATCTTCACTTAACAGGTAAGCTCGATTGATTCTTAATTATCCTTCAATCACCTCTAAAGAGACTGCATAGCTCCTTTATTTAATTTACACAGTTGCAGATGTTTAAAGGGTTGTGAAATGTTTTTACCTCATATTATATACTTATATTTACTTTTATATTTTACCTCATGGGTTTAATACAAAAGATATATATTATATAAACTATTCCTCTTTACCAGATAAATCACATTTGTCCCTTTGACCCCAAATGTTTTGTATGATCTGTTAATTTTGCCACTGCTTGATGCAAATATGCCTATATTTTTGTATTACATGATGCCTAATCGGATATTTTGTGTTACTGTTGTACACCCAAGAGAAGTGAAGTTATTTGTATAATTATAAAATATGATGGTTAAAGAATATTGTATCAGGTTCTAATATTTTAAGCCATAGGCCTACAAACCTGATAGGTACTAAGGTTCTATCTGGTTCAATGAATAAGTAGTAATCTTATTCTATCTGGTTCAATGAATAGTAATCTTTATAGATATTATCAATAATCTGTTTTGATAAGGCTATCTCATATTGGTTTGCTAAAACTTGTTATTTACAGCTAAATATTATTTTTGAGCATCAGTATGTACCTAGGTTTATTAAATTATAATAACATAGGTACCTAACCATAATTATGTATCTACTAATTGAATCATGTCATTATGACTCATTTTCTAAGCCACTTTAATATGCTCTTAGTTTAAGTAATGCAGACCCCAACAACGGATTTTAGAATATATTTATACAATATATCAACTTGTCTGGTGATTTCCAGCTAATTTTCTTTACAAAGGTACTTAATCTATACAGTATTAAGTAAAGTAAAATCTAAGTTTTTCAATCAGTTCACCATGTAGTTAGAAAAAAAGTAACAATATTCCATTGTGAAATGCTTTTTATTTAATTTATTATTATATATAAATATACATATATAATTATATATATATATATATATTTTTTTTTTTTTTTTTTTTAAATTATTGATATATTTATGTCAAGTATTTCCTTTACCTGTCGTTCATTTTTACCTATATTTCATTAATTGTCACCCTTGTCACTTACCTACCAGCATACCTAATATGTAAGACTACAAACAATTATGGGTTGTATTCCTATCTTAACTTTTTAAAATATAAAAATATAGATAGTATATCTTGAAATTGCACAAATGTACTTGTATTATTGTGACTTATCTATCTAGTCATATCTAGCCAACCAACCACATTAAGTGATAAGGAGCTGTAAAACTAAACCTGTAAGCTGTGTAACCAGCTTAGACCATAATATTATTATGTTAAGAAATAATGGTCTTGTCTGAGTTTTAAAGTATTGGCACCCTTTAAATATTTATAAAATTTAACAGCTGTCATTATTCTCTAAAAAGTTTCCAGCAACATGCATGTCATAACAAGCATGCTACACCACATACCATGTTTTATTATTTTGTCATACAAGATGAAATAATGGGTATGTCAGGGTCAGCCAAATTTTTTAGGATCTTGGTGCTGTTTTGTTTTACATTCTAAGTACCTACTAGGTACATAATATACAAATTATACAATGATGTACCGACTTATCAGTTGTCATTTCAGGCAGACAAACCTTATTGAATATATTTTGTCATACTATTAATATGAATATGTATTTCTAATTGACCCATAAGATATTTTTTGATAACATATTTTTATAGATAGATTTGAATCCTGTGAAAATTGGATATTTATTTATTTGATGTGAATGTGTTAAACATATTTTATTCTCAATATTTTACTTAAACACATATATCATTAATGTACTGACAGCTTTGCTTGATTATGTTGCCTATTACCGTAATTCAATTCATTAATACTATTTTATATGTCTATAAGTATATAATTATCTTAATGTACTGTTTAATATGATATAATATGTAAATATTTATTATCTGGGTCCCCATGAATAGAGGGATAAGTAGGCAAATAAAGCCTGAGGAACAATCAATGTCTATAGCCTGATGTCTAGGTTCTTGCCTCATAATAAATAAACATTTATTTCAGGCATACAACGCCATATAAAAAGACATACATCATTTAAAAGAATAACATTACAATACTTAATACAAAATTATCATAGTCTAAAAATTAATTAAAATAAAATATTGTTTAGGGTCAACCTTAGGATTGATATTCCTTACTTAGCTCCCTATTTCCCCTTTAGTTTAAATTATAAGATGGATACCTACTGTCACATATGTGAATAAACTTTCAGTAGGTACTGGAATTCACTAAGCATAATTATCATGAAGTTTATCCCTTCATAATCTGGGTGCACGGTAGTGCACCCCAGACAAGTCGAGCAGAGCCGTAATTGTTATTTACAGGTAGCATTAAAATATTCAAGCCCGTGTAGTGGATTGTAATGACATAACTGTATGTCAAGAAGGAAAAACAGCTTTAGGTACTCCAGATATACCTTGAGAAATACAGAAATTTATGATATTATAAATAGGTATGCCCTTAAATCACCCGTGTCATATTTCATGGCATATCACAGTATTTCATGGCTGTGTAAGGTATTTCATCCCTTGAACTGAAATTACTTTAAAGTTTCAGTAGATTAACTGTAATCCTTAAAAGCTGTAAACTTTAAATAACCAATAAGCAATTCCTATAATAATTTACAAGTTAATATAATCAGCTTAATTATGTTAGTAATTCAATTAACTTAGTATGTACCTAATGTTTATAACAATGATAGTTATGATTTCATCATAGTTTTCTGAAGGACTGAAGAATTTCTGACTATCATGTTGCTATCATGTTTGATGACTTAGAATTGATTTTTGATGGGATACCACGTTAGATCCGGTCTTCCTAAAGCATTGAATAGGTATATGTTTGACTGCCGGATAAACATACCGACAATGAGATAGGCAACATGGCAAATACTACTTTTAAAATCCATCTATATGAAATAATGCCAAGTCAGTGATAAAGATATCTCCAAAGGAAGATTAATATAAGAGGTTGCGGGTAAACCTCACATACCACAGTATAGTAACTACCAATATGGCGTAAATAGTCACTTTATTTATTTCTCAAATTTTAGGGCCTGAACATGAAATTAAGCTTTTTTATCTTTGATTTCAGATGTGATAGGCTAGACTCCTAACCTAACCACAACAGTGAGTGGTTCACTTTATGTATAAATGTCTAACTAGGTATGCCTACAAAATTATTATGTATAAATAAGACATTCCTGTTCCTTTTCTCATTTAAGGTAGGTGTGTAATATGTAGGCCTTAAATAACAAGTATTAATTTTGTTGTTTATATTTTTGCAGTTGAATTATTATGGTATTCAACTTGCACCCAGCCATCAGCCAGAGTGAGAGCCCAATCGCTCTTCCTGGGTATGGTATGTATGTTTAGTAGTAGACTATTAAAGTCCTGTACAGTACAAGTACCATTTTTTCTCCTAGACATGATTCTACTGATATAATTATGTTACTTGGTAACTTTGATTGGTGTTTTCTTGGTAATAGTTCTTTATGGACTGAGTACCATGGTCCGTTCAAAGAATGTTTATAACCAGCTTGGTATAAATAAGAAGTGAATGTGACAGAAATAATTGAATTCTATAGGTACTTGTAATTGGACTGTTTACATGTCATGTTGAATACTCAGAATTTGAGATATTAATCAGATGGAAGAAGGGTAAATACTATTTTTGCTTAGGGTTCAATGTGAACTTACTGTTAGAGATTTCTTGATAGGTGGTAGCTGTGACCCCTTATCTCTTCCTAGGTATAATATGACATGATGACATCATATACTTACCTATTTGAGAACAAACATTTGTCCTCGTTCAGTGATTACTCACTGAGATAGGTAGATCATCAGTAAATACTGTGCATTAAGCATTAGTACCATATTACAGTGTACCATGCTGCGGTGATATTACTTATATCCTTTGTAGGATGACTTTTTCTGTATGTGACAGAAAAGTTTGTTGTGTGTCTTTTGACCACTTCACCGCCGAGAAGTTTTTCAGAAGTAATTATAATAATTTTGTTGTTTGTAGAATTATCTCGCTAATAGCACCCAGATGTAGTAATCTCACTCAGAGATAATATGTACTGCTCTTATCTTTGACAGAATGATAGCATAAAAAACATAAGAAAACAGACCTACCTATCTTTCAGTCCTGTTTCTTATAGTCTGTCTGACCATCATACATAGATGTCATTTAGGAAACTCATCGAGTTCCATTAACTAAAATCCAGTTTTCTTACTGTATTTTGTTGTTTATAAATCGTGACAATACGTTGGCAAGATTACGGTTACTATAAATTAGAGCCGGGAAATGCAATCTTTTTGCTAAGTACTTGTGAAGGAATCAAGTACTTGAATGGGTTCCCCAGTTAGGGTAGGTACTTACTGTCATTATTTAAGACCTTTTTACTTGTATTTAATTGAGTTTTGTGTTGCCGGAAGGCGTTTAGAACGTTGAATATGTAATTTTTCGTCGAACACATATTAATGTACACAGTCACATAAACACACAGTTTGATATGTGTGTTTCACTTCTCGTGGTCTGCAGGCTATATTACACGCTATTTACGTAATAACTAGTGGAATCGGCTTGGTTTTAACATTTTTCATCGAAAAATGAAACCCGTTTTTTACACGCACAAAGCACACAATGACTTAAAGGAGCAGTGTTGCTATACAAAAAAAAAAAAAAAAACTTTAAAAATTGTGAAAAAATACGCGCCGGAGCACGCTCTGCAACTGTGTAAATTAAATAAAGGAGCTATGCAGTCTCTTTAGAGGTGATTGAAGGATAATATGTATGTAGGTATCCAATGGAAATCACACACATATGCAGTAACTCTCCAATTTCTTGAAATTACAAAACTTAGGTACTTACCTATCATGCCTGAACTAGCTACTATAATTTTATTTAAAATATCTCTGCTTCTGATCTAAAAATGTATTACTTACTTTTAAACATATGAAAATTGTGTGAATGCACTGCATAAATTCAAACTTATGAATGTAGGGAAATAAACATTATTAAAGCATAGCATAGGATTTTTTCTTTTTGCCCTTACACTAAAGGTAGTCTGTATCATAACAATAGTTCTTGTATGAGCAAAAGACAAGCAGTTATTAAGGATGATTTATATTAGACCGGGCACAGGCTGTGGACGGGTCACTAATGTGAGACGTTGCATACATATTATATGAAACTGTTTATATTACAATCAGTCGTAGACATGGCCTGTCCGGGCCCCGGCCTGGTCTAATATAAATCATCCCTTAATGTAGACATAAGTTATTTACTGTATGCTGTGGGAAGCTAACTAAGCTAACATCTTTTAATTTGAATATTATATTTTATTAAAATGAAAACTCATACATTACTAGGTAAGTGAATTGTTGTAATGATTTATAAAATAAAAATTGTAAATTATGCTACAGATATAGTAAGTATAGTAAGAAAGCAGCAACAATCAGGCAGGTTTCCGTGCGCTGAACATGTATTTTTATTTGTATTCAAGCAATCTGCTCAATATAGCTTATCTAAGCTTCCAGTACGCTGTGCTGTTGTGTTGTTTCCTATTGTAACTCGGTTCTACTTGGTTGTTTGTTTAAATCATCTTTACAGCTGAAAAAAGAAACAATTCATGTTAATATTATGTTCTACATTTCTCATTGATGTGAACATAGGCAAAAAATTATAAATTGAGGTCTAATAATCTGATCCTAAGCTAGGGCTTAGGTATTAGGGCCAGTTAAACTAACCTAATTTTTGTTTTGGATTAAGCAGTGAAATCACTTAATGGCTTTAAGAAGCGTCTTGCATCCAGCCCATTCCTGCAGCCTTAATTATTCATCAGTCTACCTACTCTGTGGACGGCCTACATTGCACTTGCCGGAGAACCTTTGATTGTAAGATGTATGTAAAAACCGATAAAGCTTTGATCCTTACCTTGGGGTAAGCCTAATAATTTGATAACAATAAATATTTTTATCAACAATGCAGCCTATGCAGCCTATAATAGTCACTCAATTGCATGTACGAAATTCCTTGTGTCTATTCTTGTTGATCTTACTCTTAAATTCTTAGATTCCCGGGCACTTTAGGTACCTAATATGTATTGCAGATTCGATGGAAAATTGAAAGTAGTTAACATTAAATGTAGGAATGAAATTAAAATAATTACGTAGGTTTTGTTTTGATTTTTTTCCTGGCCCAGTGTTGCCAGATGCCGAGCCAGAAAACGGTTGAAGAGTCTAAAAATTTGTATAAAATCTGTATGAGATACTTTAATGAAAAATAAACTCTAAGTTAATAGGAAACAATATAGGTCGTAGATGAAAATTAAAGAAAAGTTTGAGCGCAAGAGGTGCTAGGTATTTAGCTGTCTTTATATGCCCCATACGGTCATTTTTACCATCAACCCCAATAGCAAAATTAGGTAAACAAAACTTACAGTAGGTATACTAAGCGCCACATAAGTCACCGGATGAGAAGTTAGCAGCAGATGACACTTCGCCGTGATTCGCTAATTATTCCGCTTGTGTGCAAAATGCCGACGCTTCATGGCGTAGTGTTGAGCACGGGCGTGGGAGCGCGCGGGAGGCATGAGGTTAGCGGGCGGGTGTGCCCCGGCGCGGCGTCTCTTCTGTCTGGCTCCCGCGCATACTACATACACCTACATTTCGGCTTTTGCGCTGCGTTCTACGCATAACTTCGCATCCGCCGACTTGTGTGGCGCTTAGTATATGCACATTTCTCTTCCTTTAGTCTTCCTTGAAACCATGATTTAAAGTTTTTCTCTTCCAGCCAGTACTGATTAAAACGTTGTGAAATCCACGGCTTGTTAGCTGACTTGACAGGATTTTATATTTCACTGGAGAGTTTTGCAGTAGAGGTATGATCACAGTGGGTCTTACTTATAAAAATATCGATAACCGTTGCTTAGCCGCTGCTTAATTAAGAGGCTCTTAAATACTTAAGCAATGCTTAACTTTTTTTCACTCATAAACGTTAGTTATGCTTTGCTTAGATAAGCAAGGAAGAGTCCTTGGTTAGCACAGATTAAAATCAAAATAATCGACTAAAAGACAAAATTGAACGAATACAGTCGTCAAAATTATTACTTTTGTATCTATCTCGTTACTGACAATGACAGCAGTGACGGCTTACTGTCAAAAGTGTCAAATATTTTCAAAACCGCGTAAATCTTTGTTTTCGTTTGTTAGTGAGAAAACTGAGAAAATTATACCGATTACCTGCGTTTATGTTCTCTCCAAATGGAATCCACAAAGAGAGTGCGTTCTACTAATTGGAGTGAAGAAGAGAAGGTATTTATACGATACTAGACATGACCTAATGAATGTTTAGCATGATGAATGCGTGGACAAAAAAATGCAATGTAACTGGCATAATTTGCTTATTAACCATAATATATATGCTTATTTTAGAAAGCACTAAGAATGCTGGTACTAGAGAGGGCCGATGTGATCGAAAAAAAAGACTCCAGCACTTTCACGAACACTGCCAAAAAGCTTGCTTGGGAGGAGGTGTTGTCGCGGTTGGTTTTGGTGTTTCTTTTTAATTTTCATGCACATCTATGTGTTCATAGTTCTACAGATACATTTATTTGATTTCAGTTTTAATGCAGTCAGCCAAAATACACGAGATGTATCGCAACTCCACAACCAGTGGAGGAATATGAAAAACAAGGCAAAAAAGGCAGAATTTGCCTTCAGAAGAGCAAGAAATATGACTGGCGGAGGTCCTCCTCCGCCTAGCCCGCCTTCTGAGGACAGGGAACTCATAGAAGCAATACCTGATGAGTTCACTGTAGATTCCAACCGCTATGATAGTGACTCCATTTACATAGAAAAGGTAAAAAAAGCTACATTTGAGGAAACTACTCCACCCAACCCAGATTCTGACCTATTAAAAAAGGCTAAATTGGTGGATGTTACCGTTCCACCCAACCCAGATTCTGCCCTGGTTAAAAAGGCAAAATTTAACGAGATTACTGCTCCTCCCAACCCAGCTCCTGTTCTGCCCGAGACATTGGAATCCGCATGCAAGAGGCCAGGTCCATCAGGTCCAACAAAGAAGAAACAGAAAGTTAAGAAATTCAATTCCGACTGCTGCAGTTCCTCACACGAGCACCAATTATTCCTCCTTGCAAAGACAGCTAGGGAGGAAACAATGAAACGCGAAAAAGAAGCGCATGATTGTAAGATCAAGAATGAAAGGGAGTTACATGACAAAAGAATGACTGTTATGTCTATGGAGGAGGAATATTGGCAGATAAAAATCAGGAGGATAAAAAAAAATTTCATCCAAATTGGTTCAGCTGCTTCGCCGTGAAAATGTAACTAAGTATGAATGGCTCGGGATGAGTGCAGGGCTTGTGCTCATCTATACATATAAATAAAATTAAAGTGTCTGTTTGTAATATTGAAATAACTGTTTTTTTACTGCATGTAAATGAAAATTAATATGGTACATACACCAAAATAACATTTTTTACAATTTTTGTCTGTGTTTGTTCCGGCTAATCTCTGAAATGGCTGGACCGATTTTGACAGAACTTTTATAGGCCGGTAGCTGATGTTCCTCCAGAAGATGCAATTTTTTTTGTGACTTTTATAACACACATTTTTAACTGACGAAAAGAAGGAGGTTCTCAAGTCAACGTGTATACATGTAGGTATGACCACGCATTTTATGTAAGTACAGTCTATTGCGCCGTTAATTCCTCGAAGACCGCAAATGGCTTCAAATTTGCTGATTGTGTTAGTCCGATTTTGATAATTCTTTTTTTATTGGATAGGGTATGATATCTCGAAGTTGGCCCCTTAACAATTGAAAAAAACTTACCTGCGTGGAAAAATAGAGATTTTTTTGTTCGCTTACAGATTTTAATGCTGTGTTGTGTGTGTGTTGTATTGTTTTTGTTTTAATGTGTGAATAAGCCACAAAAAATATTAAATAAAAAAAACTTTTTAACAAAAAAATTAAACCGCCGAAAAAACTGAAAAACAAAAAATAATAAACAAAGATTAAGTTTTTTCAGTGGTTAATTTTTATTTTTAATTTTTTTGTGGCTTGTTCACAATTTTTTTATGTTTTGTAATAGGTACCAGAAAGGCTAAGAAGTGTTTATACTCGTAACTTCAGGCATTATTAAGTAAAAAACAGACTAGCAAAAAATTATAAAAAATGTATATATATTTCTTAATTAAAGCATATTGTTTTCCATATTTTTATACCTTATATTTTTATTCCCCTCTAGTACCAGGTGTCGTAAGAGCCGACTGAGGTACAGCGGAACCGACTAATGGCGGTATAACCATTCGACTAAAACGTAGCTAAAATGGCACAGGGCAGGGATGGGGAGCAGCATCCCTGTCGCGAAGCTACGTTTCTGCGATCGCCACCACGCCTGCCCAGCGCGGCGATTATGGGCAAAAACCCCAATATGGAAAAAACAAATAGACCAGGCCCCCAGTCCCCAGCAGCTCCGCTAGCCCGGGGCTACGGTAGCGGCCCCGGTAACGGCGGAGAAGGGGGTGCTAAGAATCGCTGGCAGACGCCCGGCTACCACTCCTGTAAACGACGACTGGCCCTGGTAACACACAACGTGCGCACGTTGAGGACTGACGAGAAGATTGCTGAGTTGGAAGAAGAGTTGAGTAGGTTGCGTTGGGATATTGTGGGGTTGTCTGAAGTCCGTAGAGAGGGGGAGGACACGATAACCTTAAACTCCGGCAACCTGCTTTACTACCGGGAAGGTGACCAACGGTCCCAAGGTGGTGTTGGTTTTCTCGTTCACAAGTCCCTCACCAACAACATTATTACCATCGAAAGTGTGTCAAGCAGGGTGGTATACCTAATACTCAGAATATCCAAGAGGTATTCGCTGAAGGTCATTCAGGTATACGCACCGACATCGTCACACCCAGATGATGAAGTGGAGACTATGTATGAGGACGTAAGTCGGGCCATTCATATGTCTAAGACCCACTTCACTGTTGTTATGGGGGACTTCAACGCAAAGTTGGGCAGAAAAAACGATGATGAGCTGAGGGTGGGGCAATTTGGATATGGGCAACGGAACCCGAGGGGCCAGAGGCTGGCTGACTTTCTAGAGAGAGAGGAACTCTTTATGATGAACTCTTTCTTCCAGAAGCCGCCTCACAGGAAATGGACCTGGATGAGCCCTGATGGTTCCACGAAAAACGAGATAGACTTCATCATGACCACCGAGAGACGAATATTTAATGATGTCTCCGTGATCCACAGGGTGAAAACCGGCAGCGATCACAGAATTGTACGAGGCACATTAGATATTAATGTTAAGCTCGAAAGGTCCCGCCTGATGAAGTCCACGCTCCGACCTACTCGTGAACATATCCAAAACCCCGAGGACTTTCAGCTCGAGCTCTCGAATCGTTTTGCTTGCCTAGAGAACCTTGCGTCGGTGGACGAGATCAACAACGGGCTCGTAGAAACTGTCCAATCGGTGGGTGCTAAGTTCTTTAGACCCCGCCGTTCAAATAAACCGCAGAAATTTTCCGATCACACTGTAAATCTCATGGCCGAACGACGCTCACTAAGATTGCAGTCTTCCGATGATGCAAAGTCATATAGGCGTCTCAATAGACAAATTTCGAAATCCTTGCGGCACGACATCCGTCTTTTTAATACTGAACACATTAAAAAGACAATAGAGCGAAACAAAGGCTCCAAAGTGTTCGCAAGAGATTTGTCTATTGGGCAAAGCCAATTGACAAAGCTGAAGAGAGAAGATGGAAGTATAGCGTCGACCAAGGCAGAGGTATTAGAGGAGATTGAAAGGTTCTATGGACAGTTATACGCTTCGGTCGCTAAGCCTGTTATCAGCGCGGCCAAAGATCCAAGAGCCAAGCTGACCCGACACTGCACCGAAGATATCCCGGACATCAGCCTGTACGAGATAAGAATGGCCCTGAATCAGCTTAAGAACAACAAGGCGCCGGGTGATGACGGTATCACATCAGAGCTTCTGAGAGCGGGTGGAACACCGGTACTAAAAGTCCTCCAGAAGCTTTTCAACACCGTCGTCCTCGAGGGCATCACGCCAGAAGCATGGAACAGAAGCGTGGTGGTGTTGTTTTTCAAGAAAGGTGACAACACCTTATTGAAGAACTACAGACCCATCTCGCTTCTGAGCCATGTTTATAAGCTGTTTTCAAGGGTCATTACGAACCGTCTCGAGCGCAGGCTTGATGACTTCCAGCCTTCCGAACAAGCCGGTTTCCGAAAGGGCTTTAGCACCATGGACCACATTCATACGCTGCGACAGGTTATACAGAAGACCGAAGAGTATAACTTGCCACTTTGCTTAGCGTTTGTGGACTATGAGAAAGCCTTTGATTCGGTCGAGACTTGGGCTGTGCTCGAGTCTCTCCAACGATGCCGTATTGACTATCGGTACATCGAAGTGTTGAAGTGCTTGTATAATAACGCCACTATGTCGGTCCGAGTACAGGAAGAGAGCTCCAAGGCGATCCCTTTAAAAAGAGGCGTAAGACAGGGAGACGTAATTTCTCCGAAACTGTTTACGGCTACTTTGGAGAACGCCTTCAAGCTCCTGGAATGGAAAGGATTCGGCATCAATGTCAATGGCGAATACCTCACTCACCTTCGGTTTGCCGACGATATCGTGGTCATGGCAAAATCGATGGAAGAGCTCAGCACGATGCTCGAAGGCCTCAATCGGGTTTCCCAACAGGTGGGTCTTAAGATGAACATGGACAAGACGAAAGTCATGTGTAATTCCCATGTTGTACCCACCCCGATCTCTGTTGGGAACTCGGTTCTTGAAGTCGTTGACTCGTACGTCTACCTTGGACAAGTAGTCCAGTTAGGTAGGTCCGACTTCAAGAAAGAGGCCAATCGCCGAATCCAACTCGGCTGGGCAGCGTTCGGAAAATTGCGTAGCGTCTTCTCGTCCGACATACCTCAGTGCCTCAAGTCGAAAGTGTTCGACCAGTGTGTGTTGCCAGTGATGACTTATGGCACAGAAACGTGGTCTCTCACTATGGGCCTTATTAGTAAGCTCCAAGTAGCCCAACGAGCTATGGAGAGGGCTATGCTCGGAGTCTCTCTGCGAGATCGAATCAGAAATGAGGAGATCCGTAGAAGAACCAAAGTTACCGACATAGCCCAACGGATTGGCAAGTTGAAATGGCAATGGGCAGGGCACATAGCGCGGAGGACTGATGACCGATGGGGTCGGAAAGTTCTCGAGTGGAGACCACGTATCGGCAAGCGCAGCGTAGGACGACCACCCACAAGGTGGACGGATGACCTCATTAAGACCGCAGGATCGCGCTGGATGCAAGCCGCTTGCAACCGGTCTTATTGGAGATCCATAGGGGAGGCCTATGTCCAGCAGTGGACTTCTTATGGCTGATGGATGGATGGATGGTTTTCCATATAAATGTTTCTTGTTACTTGAGCCACCTCATCATCAATGATCTCGTTAGATGCCATGAGTTCTTCATCTTCATATTGAAGATGTACTGCATCTGGGGACAAGTTAAAATTGAGCGAAGAGTTTATTTAAAAATGTAGAAGAAACATTTGTAGATTGTCTTTAATTCCAATTTCTGCATTTTAATAAAATATTTCTACTGATGATGATGGAAAGTATGTAGTAATGTACTTAGGACTTGACTATCTCTATACCAAGTTTCATACAGATGGGTTAAGCCTTTTTGTTTTTGAAAGATGCTGTAATATTTTTCTGATTCTGCTCTCTTTTAACAAAAACCTATGACTTACAATTAAACAGTAATAACTATTTATAAAATTTAACATGAATACACACCTTGTTCCTCATTGAAAATAATTGCTAAATTGTGCAGTACTGCACAAGCAACAATTGTGGCCTTTATCGTGGCATAAGAGCCCCTCATCACCTCCAGCAGTATCCGAAATCGTTGCTTCCAAATGCCGAAACATCTTTCCACAACTTGACGGGTTTGAATGTGGCGTTGGTTATAACGCTGCTCTTCCTCGGAGTTGGGTCTAAGTACCGGCGTTATAAGGTGAGGGGTGCAGGGATAGCCACTATCTCCAATGAGCCTCCCAACAAACTCATTTTCTTCAAATCTTCTCTTGATTGAGCTTTCTCGATAAATTCTGGCATCGTGTGTACTTCCCCTCCAATGACATACAATGTCACAGATTTTTGAATCCGCATCACAGACAACCTGTAGAATATTTTTGTATTAGGAAAGTTATAAGCCTATTGTACCTACTATAAAAAATATCTAAGTGATAAAACACTGAACTAGGTATTAAAATAAGAAAATGCCCAAATTCAAAATGTGACCTTTATCACCAAGGACTTAAAAAGGAATCCAACAAAACCTCATTTGTCAAAATCGTTCAAGCCTCTTATGAGATTAATATAGGAACATACAAAAACATTACCCTCTTTCTTGTGCAGTCAGGTAAAAGTATCTTAATATCATACCTCGGGCATATACTTTTAACAAATACCAAATTTCATCAAGATCATAATGTTAGTTAGGTTAGGTACTTGGGTGTTGATGGAGTAATGTCCCTTTCTGTTGACATGATACTGCCCCACATCTCCGCCAACCTTTCTTATTTTTATGTGAGTACAGTCTATTGCGCCGTTAATTCCTCGAAGACCGCAAATGGCTTCAAATTTGCTGATTGTGTTAGTTTCTTCCGTTATATTAGATGGCATTTTTATGTATCGTGAGCTTTTCGAAGCCAACGCGATCGCGACTTTGCGAGCCAAGCGCGACAGAGTCTGCTGACTCATGCCGTGAATATCAGCGCAATCCTCTTGAATCTAAAAAGGAATAATATAATAGTAATACCAGTTTAACCTGCTTGTACACAAGTATAAAACTTGAGCAATGGAACATACCTACCTCATGGCGACCCCAGTAACGTACCACTGCCATTACTTGCAGTTCTACAGGAATACCGGCTCCTCTTGTATCTGCCTGCAGATCAGAACTTAGGAGTTCTATAATTCGGCGCATATTTGCTTTGGTGAACCTGTACCTAAGCCGAAACTCGTCATCCGAAAATTCGTTTAGCGGATGGAAACGAGTCCTGTAGGTCTTTCTTCTTCTAGTCGGCGGTGGAGCTGCAACCAATTCCAGATCTGCCACGTCGTCGTTATAATCTTGTAAATTGTTAAAGTCCAGGTCCATTTTTAAAACCTTCCTAGCTACACCACACAAGTAAGATGTAAGATATTTTTACAACACCAAACTTTTCAACGTCAACCAGCTGATTGAAATCCGCCATCTTGCCTCTTAACTATTTTAAACAAGGTCCCGACGTTGTTTAATTTTGACAGCTATTTAATCGTTACTTAGCCACTTCTTAACACTAAGACGCGTTTATGAGTGAGATTTTGGTTAAGCAGCTGCTAAGCAAATGCTTAAAAGTTAAGAGGGGTTTATGAGTAAGACCCAGTATTTACAATTGAATAACTTACTAATAATTCTCAAGTAGACACGTCTTGGGGTATCCCCGTTGTACGTTACGTTATGTTGCAACGATTAGACAATCTAGTGCCTATCAGTACTAATAACAAGTGTGAATCGAATATCACTTTTTAATTTTATCATAGACTAAGTCTGATCCCAAGATTCTGTATACAGATGAGGTCAAATCTGTCCTCTGTAAAACAAACTTAAATTCTGTATAAATACAGATAAATTTCTATATCTGTCAACACTGTCCTTGGCTTATGTCGGATACCAAGATCAAATTAAAATTTTCCCTAATTTGTGTTATTTTCGACAATTTCGATTAAATAAAAATTGAAGTGAAACTTCTAATGCGACTTCCAATAAGATTGCGTTAAAAGTTTAACGCTACCACGGAGGAAGTATGAAAGCACTATTGCGTTAAATGAAGATTCACTTCTTCCGCGCGGAGGGACCCCACGCACTATTTTATTTTATTTTTCCATTTCACTTCCCATCTTACTCGTGTCCTATTCCCATTCCGTATAATATATCCATAGTAATTCTGACAAACTCACCTTCGTGAATCTGGTTTTACTTTTAGAAACACTGTTTAACGTCAACCCACAAGATGTGCATTTAAAAGAAGTACTTCATCCCCACTCTTTATATCATCATTATCCTTTCGTGGCAATGGCCAATAAGTGTTTTTTTTTTATATGAGAGCATCACTACTATGGCAATTTAAATAATTCTGACTTTAAAACTAAAATATGAGATAAACTTTTTTTTTATCGCGTATAAGTAGTAATTTAGTAATGTAATAAACCTATAGTAATATAAGTATGAATTATTTTCCTGACAATATTGTTATTCGTTATATTTCCCTAATTTTGTGTAATTTGTCTCCTATTTGGTAACCTTTTCGTAAAAGATTATGACTTGACAGCGACAGTGACATATCTCAGAAAAACAAAAAAAGAAGGTGGAAAATGTGCTTGACAGCACATTTGCCAACGATTATTTGAGAATAATTAATATTTTTTCGTAACACAATGTGAATATCGCTCTATTACTTGTAAAATTCCATTCTTTATCGTATAATAATGCGAATATAGCTAAATTACTAATGAAACTTCATTCATGCTGCGATAATTACAAGTCTTCGTAAAAATTATGCAAAATGATGATTTACAATGCTTCGCTTTCCCGCCAATACTTTTTAGTTTTCAAGTTTAAACTGTGGGACAAATGTCAAATGCTTGAAAATGGCGCTGTGTATCCCTATCTCTTATTATTCCCCGATGTGTGAAAGAGAAAAATGAAGTTCATTCATTTTCATTCTTGTCATGAAACTGTTCGTTTTCATGTCTAGACTGTTTGTGTTTGGAGACAGTCGTGGTAAGAAAAATACAACGAACATGGCGTTTCGTGTTTACTCCAGACTCACTACAGTTTGTGTATTGGGCAAACTTGGACTAAGGCTACAGAATAGGCCCTATTACACAGGGCATTATGGAAACATTACTTGTTTTGTTACGTATCATTGAAATTGAACCATACACAGTACAAGTCTTCCCTATTGTCACAATCTAGAATCTAGGTAGTTTTTATTAGAAAATCCACCCGCCAGGATAATTTGTATGCTGGATATAGTCAATAGTCAATCGTTTATTGCAACATATGTTAGGTTTACATGTAGGTCTTAAATAACATGTTCAGTCTGAGTTACACTTAAGACCCTATTAGGGTATAGCAATATTGTGCGGAGCGATTTATTTCATTTTGCTGTTTTTTGTTCGTCCTAGAGATAATCGTTTAGTGAATAATAGCATGTCTTTCCTTCAATACTTTTGCGAAATCGACCTCGTCTCCAATTTCCTTAATATCAACCGGAAGTTTATTAAATATTTTGACAGCCATCGAGCTTGGCCCAGAGCCACAGAGTAATAGCTTGTAATAGCTCTGTGCCCAGAGCTGTGTATTGAAAATTTTGAGTGGGGTAAAGTCAAATTATGTTTATATTGCACAGAGCTATTACTTATATTGGGATCTGGCAGGATGAACACGTGTACTAGATAGTTTTGTAAAAAACTGGGGGTATTTTTTTATGATAAAAATTACTGGCTGACCAATCACAGACAAGATAAAATGTATCTACCAAAAACCCACAGAGCTGTTACTCTGTGCAAAAACCTCATAAAACGCTTCAGGAGAAAAATAATACTGGGGTGCGTTTACGCACTTCCAACTAAGATAAAAATTAACCTGGCTAAGTCTATGTCACCCATGTAGATTAATTTTTAGCCAGGAGGTTTTTTCACCTGACGGATGCCCTAAACGGGTGACATAGACTTAGCCAGCTTAATTTTTTTCTTAGTCTGGAGCGCGTAAACGCACCCCAGTGCAGCCCGCGCTCAGAGAGCAAGTAACGAGTGGCCGTTCTATACGTAGCAGATAAGTAGTATTAATATATAGTTTGCATTGTGCAATAAAATAAACGAATAGAAATATAAATGAAAAAATATTTATATTCTTTGCCCAAACTAAAGCAAGAAACACGTGTTTCCTGCTTATTTTGGAGCTGGCAAACTGATATTTTTTTGCCGCGCTGTTTTTATGCCGCATTACGCATAGAATTACTAGAATTAGAATTAACTTCTTCTAATTCTATGGTATGCCGCGATATTTGAACTTGAAAAAATACTCAACTATAATGTTGTACTATGGAAATTTACGTGGTTTTCACACATTTTAAACGATATTAAACGGGACTCACTCACGTGTTCGTATAGTCATAACACGACTATAGTTTCGATCGCGTTCGGCGACCTTTCTCAAGTTGGCGAGTGCTAACACGCGGAGCCGTCTCGCAATGCACTCAAGCGTGTTAGCACTCGCCAACTTGAGAAAGGTCGCCGAACGCGATCGAAACTATAGTCGTGTTATGACTATACGAACACGTGAGTGAGTCCCGTTTAATATCGTTTAAAATATAATGTTGTAATTTGACGGATTAAAAAATCTTGTTGGCAACACTGTTAATGTGTCAACTGTCGATGTCAAAATTGACAAACAAATTGAGTTTTCCAAATTCTTCTTGGAATTTTACGTCTTTCTTTTCTTTTCTTGACCAATATCTTTGCTGTGATGTATTTCTTCATTAATTAACAATATTTTCCTCGAGTAAGGTTTCTAATGTCTGTCTTGTCTTACATTTGTGACTACGGTTCCGAGTCTGAGACTAGCGATTGTGAAGTTGAACTGAACAGGTGGGTACACATAAGTACAGCTTTTCAGCAGTCGGCTATAAATTACGTATGCTTGTGAATATTTATAGATTAATCATTAAACTACTAATCTCCACAGGTCAAAACTGCCGCCGCCAGATTTGAGCAGAGTACCAGTTGTATTAACTGAATCTCATGAGGACGACCCTGAGCTACACGGCGGACGCACACGTTCTTTTCCTCACGTAAGAGGGAATTGGGCTACGTTTGTATATGTCAAATGTAAATATCATAATTATCGTTACTACTATCTGTTGCAGTATCATTTGGCGAAAGGTTTATGAAAACATTATCATTTCAGATACATTAGAAGAAGCACTATCTAGACTTACAGAAAAATTAGAAGAAACATTGTTAATTCACAACCCTGCATGGCAAAGATGTGATAATGTCCACATTAGTGTATCAAGGACTGTTGTGCTAAATTACCATTTAATAAATCCTTTCACAAGGTCGTTGCAGAAAGCTGTTAGTGATCTCGAGAGGTAACTATTTATTATTACTCCGGTGAAATTTCAACCTTTACTATCTATTGACTGCCTCAATGGCTCAGTGGTTAGTGGCCCTGACTTCTGGGCTTACCTAAGACGCTTGGGTTCAAGACCCACCCAGGGCAAGCATTTGTGTGATAAACATAGGTGTTTGTTCTATGTTTGGATGTTATTTAGGTACTATCTATATAAGTATTTATTTACTTTATTATATGTAGTATATCAGCCATATTACAAGCTTTGCTTAGTTAGGGGTCAGAGACCATGTATAAGATGTCCCCTATATTTATTTATTTAAATTGAACATAGCAATGTCGGACCAAATATTGACTTGTTACAGTTTTGAGCTTGGCTTCAGTGGTGTAAAAGTTTATTGTAACGAAGAGAACACCAGAACTTTCATCGCTTTACAAGCAGATTATTTTAGTCAGAAATATTTATTGGAACTGACTCAAAAAGTTGATGAGACATTGAGAGATTTCAAGTTACCGACATTTTATGAAGTAAGTTGCAATGATTTTCCTAGATGAATATTCCTACAAATACCTTATTATCTATATCTTTTTAAACTCTTAATTTTATGACAAAGAGCTTTAAAGTATTAAAAAAAAATAGGTATAATGATGATGAATCAGATCATTAATTTTATTTTGAATTTATTTCAGCTAAATTAAAAATATGATGTTGGTTATTCTGCAGACTCTTTATTAATTTGTTTCAGGATCCATCATTTCATATGAGTTTATTTTGGATAAATGGAGATTATAAAACAGAGACAAATAACATTGTAAAAGAACTGGATGCTATTGTTAGTTCTGAGATTGAGAGATCATTGAAGACAGTTGTAATCGACTCTATCAACTGCAAAAGTGGGAATAAATATTTTCAATACCATTTTCAGTAACATGGATCAATTAAGAAACTTAAACCAAAATGGAAACCCAAGCAACAGGGTTTACATCAATCGGAATTTTAATAGAACTGTGGCAGATGGTGTTACAATGTCAACAAGTAATGTTATGTATTTCAATCCTAATTTTTCTCATAAATCAAATAGCCAACAAATTACCCAGCAAGAAGATAACATAATCAGGCAAAGAATTTATGTCAATCCTAATTTTATTAGGCCAAAAGTTCAAGATGACCCTATAGCTTTCAACTCTCAAAAAAACACAGTTCCAGTTATGTCTACATCTTCTATGAACCAATATACACACACACAGCCAATTCAAGCTATTATTGCAAATGGAAATAATTCTCAAAGGGTAACTGTATCCAAGTCACGATATTGTTTGGTGAGACAAAATGAAAAAGTGTCAAAAACACCTTCTCTGACCTCTCTTCCAATTAAAATCACACAACAAACAGTTAAGGTCAATAAGTACAAGTTAATATCTCTAAACTCAGTAAAAAAGAGCCTGATCTCTGATAAGAAATTTCCAGCCAGATTAATTCAACCTACTCCTATGAAATTGAGTTCATCAAACATTATAAAATCGAAATATAAAATTAGATCAAAACCATCATTAAATATACCAAATAATCGATTCAGATTTGTCAAAAAGAGTCTTTCTTTATTAAATTCCCCAGAAACAACACAGGTCAGAAGGATGTCATTAACTCAGAGTAAGAGCTTAATAAAAATAAATAACCGCCAGCCTAAAAAGGTTCCTGCAGGAGCAATGAAAAAAAACAATATACCTTGTCCTTTATTCAAAAAGTATGGCAAATGCCTAAGAATGGTTCGAGGCAGCTGTGATTACTTACATGATAGGAAACATGTGTCTATATGTCGTAAGTTCTTGAAGGGTATATGCCATGATAAACACTGTCTGCTCTCACATGACCTCACTGATAAAAAGATGCCCACTTGCTATTTTTATTTACAAGGTAATTGCACCAAAGAAGGTTGTCCATATCTACATGTAAAATTAAATGAAAAAACCAAAATCTGTCCTGATTTTCTAAGAGGATATTGTGAAAAGGGTGATAAATGTGTACATAGACATGTAAATGTAAGTTTTGATAGCAATCATACATCAAACAAGATCAAGAAGCATAATTGTTATATTAACACAAACAAACATTTTCCTGAAAGGAAAAAGATTAATAGAAAAAAATCAGAAAAACAGGAAGACAAACCTAGTAAAGTGGATGCACAAAATATTATTGAGATAGACAATGCCAAAGATCAAAGGTATTTCAAAGAAATAAAAGATAATGCAACTACAGAAGACCAATATGACCTTATCAAACCAACTAGATGTAAACTTGGTATTTTACCATCTTTCATTCAGTTATAATCATAATGTATCAGAAATGTGTAAAAAAGCTATAATTTTTACCAAACTTCACATCACATAATTTTTAGGTTCTTAGTCCAAGAGAATAAGGACGGAAAACATTTTTTATATTTTATATTGAACACGACGAGTTTCTTTTGGGAGACTTCGAGATTTACATATTTCGTTTACTGAATGTTGCATGGCCAAAGACATTACGTAAATAGCAATTGAAAAGGCTAACGAGCGTGTCGCCACAGCTATAAACGTCGACGCTAGAATAGAAATGTCGCCCATTATAACCACACCAATGCTAGGATGGTATCAGGCATAGAAATTAACACGATATGCTCTACTATACTCACTACAACATGCCATTAACATATTTATATTAACAACAGTCGCCGAGAATATTTTTGCCAATGCCGAAACGCTCCGTGCATGGTACGACGGTGCTGGTCTGTGACAGAATGGTCTAATGGGCAAAGTGTCATACTTTTCAATCCATCCATTCTTCAGCCATAAGACGTCTACTGCTGGACATAGGCCTCCTCTATAGATTTCCAATAAGGCTAGTTGGAAGCAGCCTGCATCCAGCGCGTTCCTGCGATTTTTATTATAATATTGTTAGTCCACCTAACCTACTTGGTGGACGTTCTACGCTGCGCTTGTTGGTCTTTGGTCTCCAATCGAGAACTTTTAAATACAAAGTATTAAATAAAATATTTTTGCCTGAAATGCTCCTAGTACGGTCATGGCATGGTATATTATAGTGGGCACACACCTTAGCGATCAATATTACCATGTGCGTAGCTACAATAGTAAAAAACGTCGGTAGCGGCGTTTGTGTTTGTGGCGGCGTTTGTGGTTGTGGCGGCGTTTGTGGTTGTGGCGGCGTTTGTAGCTGTGGCGGCGTTTGTAGTTGTGGCGGTGTTTCATTGTGGCGGCGGCGCGCTCATTAGCTATGGTACTTCTTTAGTAAAATTTAGCCACACTTTAGATTCTTATTGAAATCGCATTTACACAGATGAATATGTGTTTTTTAACATCCTGAACAAATGAATCATATCAGTTTTAATTTTTATCTTTTACACTTCTGACATTTGTATAAGCTAGAAAGTACATAATATATGTAGTTTAAATTAATGTAAATATTTTTAAAACTTTTTAAATAAAAACGATGAAATAATAATTAATGGTATTTATTTAAAATATGTACACTTTGAGCTGCATGAATAAGCACACCAACCTTTTAACATATCGCACCTTCGGTAGAACAAGGGCCGAACTAACAAATTTTCGAAAAATGACTTAAGTATGCCAAAGTGCTTTTAAAACGTATTTTTACCCGGAGGAACAAAGACACTCGTTTAATTCCATCTAATTTCGCCAGAGGGCGACAGTGCCTTTGTCACATTGAAGCGTTTTTTCAAACGTATTGGCGCGACAAAATCCTATTGGTCAGTTGCGGCGCTGCCGGCGCGCAGAGTGGTTGTCAGCTGGAGCGTACAAGTCGTTAAGGTAAATATGCCCTTTTAATTTCAGAGTTTTGGAGGAACAAAGTCTCACTTTCTTTACTTATTACCATTTCTTAAAAGAAAATTTGGAGGTACAAAGTCGTTTTAAGAATGTTGGTGGAACAAAGGCCTAAGTGTGGGTAAATTTTTATATTTATATGAAAATAATTAAAACTATAAATATTTAAGCATTGTAGAGAGCACGCCAGTATTCACAAAACTATAAGGTATATTCCACACTAAGGAAATTACCTCAAGGTCAATATAAGAAGAAGATAAATTGACTCTAATCACAAAAAAATCTTAAAATGTCTCTCCTGTAAAATCACAAACTTGGCAATTAGGCCCTTGTTCTACCGAAGGTGCGATATCAAAAAATACAAATGATTATTTTATTTAGAATCATTTTGTCAGTTATCTGTGTTGTTCCATATTTGATTTCTACTTAAAATGGAGAGAGTTCACATGCTGGTTGTGCTATTTCTAGTTCCAAATTCAACAGTAGGCTCAAAAATGTCGTGCCTCTTCAAATATTTTATAGTAGGTCCAAACATTTCTTGAAAATCTGATAAAGATTTTGATGCACATCAAGGGAACAAAAATAAATTTAGTTTTTAAACCACTTTGGCATTTTGCTATTTTTAGATGTTGATGGGGCATTTGGCTTTTTTGATTCTTCACCATCCATTTTCCGTCTGCTGGGTGCTCTGAAAATAAATCTTTTTTTAATTTTACAAAATATCCCATCAATGTTTTAAATAGTTTTTTGTAAATGATCTTACCTATATTTGGAAGCTAAAATGCTAGCAGCATCGCTCGAAGTTGTTTTATTATAGATTTCTTCTTTCAAATAAGTTTCTTCTAGATCATTCTCGACCCATTTGAAGTGCATATGTACACATGGCACAAATCTAGCATCCAGGAGTGTCATGTTAGGATCAAGTGACTCTTTCAGCGGTGTGGTAACTGTATTAAAAATATAAAAAATGTATTACATCCTGTATAAATTAAAAATAATGAACTTAGCAATTGACTGCCTCTGTGGGTCAGTGGTAAGTGACCCTAACTGCTGGGTCAGACACATGGGTTTGATTCCCACCCAGGGTAAGCCCCTTTATGTGATGAACATAGGTGTTTGCTCTGTGTCTGGGTGTTATAGTCTGCGCCACACAAGTCGGCGGATGAGAAGTTAGCCGCAGATGACACTTCGCCGTAATTCGCTTATTATTGCGCATATGTGCTCAATGCCTACGCAAGTGGCGTAGTCGTGAGCACGGGCGTAAGGAGCGCGCAGGAGGCATGAGGTTAGCGGGCGGGTGTGCCCCGGCGTCTTATCTCTGGCTCCCGCGCATACCTATATTTTGCCTTATGCGCATAACTTTCATCCGCAGACTTGTGTGGCGCGTGGTATATAATAGGTTGGGGAAAAAGTTTCTTCGCATTTTTTAAGAAAATAAAAAACATTTTTTAATATACATAGTTTATTTACATTTAACTAAAGTATGTAGGTACCATTTTGTTAGATAACTTTTTGCCATCTTGTAGGTAGGGACAGAATCCCATTGCTATAGAAATTTTGAGACTTCTGATCAAAATACTTGTAATACGCTGGATGCAAGCCGCTACCACCCGGTCTTATTGGAGATCTTTAGGGGAGGCCTATGTTCAGCAGTGGACGTCCTATGGCTGAAAGGAAGGAAGGAAGGAAGGATCAAAATACCGCGACAAGTGGTTTTGGCAGTCCTCTCGGGATGTTGACCTGACACTACCTAAAGAATTCTGAAGAGACCGAAACATGTGGAAATCTGAAGGTGCAAGGTCAGGACTATACGGCGGATGCATTAACACCTCCCAGCCAAATTCTCTCTCATAATGAATAATGCCCTTCCAATCCCACCACACACACAGCATCACCTTGTTGCGAATTAACCCGGGTTCACCAGTCTGTGAAGCCTGACCGGCCTTTGACCACGACCTTTTTCGCACGTTCTTGTCGTACGTGATCCACTTTTCATCACCAGTTATCAGCTTCTTCGAAAATGGTTCGGTTTCATTACTTCGTAATAAAGAATCACAAATGAATACACGGTTCATTAGGTTTCTTTCAGTGAGTTCATGAGGTACCCAAATATCGAGCTTTTTTGTGTACCTACCCAGTTTTTTTCAAACTGTTTTGTGGTCAATTCCCAGTTCTTCAGCTACGTCATAACTACTGATATGCCGATCTTGCTCCACTTGATGCAAATGGCATCCATTTTATCCGTAATAGGTCGACCAGAGCGACGTGCGTCTTTGACATCAAAATTTCCGGATTGAAAACGCTTAAACCTTTGTGCTACTCTCACAGACACAGCACTAGGTCCATAAACATCGCAAATTTTTTTCGCGGCTTGCGTTGCATTTTTACCTTTTTTGTGGTAAAATTTTAAAATGTATCGAATTTCTTCTTTAGATTCACTCATCTTGACAGTACGAAAAACAAATGAAAATCACACATTTTGCTAATTTGAATTTGGAATTATGTTCTTTAAAATTTAAACTTTTAATGATACCAAAATCAGCCAGATACAAATAGTATAGCCAAAGAGATTTTAATACATACTATAATGCGAAAAGACTTTTTCCCCAACCTAATATTTAGGTATTAGGCCCCATTATGAAATTCGTAATTATTTTTACTAATTAATTATACGAATTAACTTCAGGCATTCGATAGAGAGAACACTTTTTTCGTTGCTATTAAATTTACGATGTTGCCTTCATATTTGGGCCTATTATCTATCACCCATCCATCCATCAGCCGTAGGACGTCCACTGCTGGACATAGTCCTCCCCCATGGATTTCCAATAAAGCCGGTTGGAAGTGGCCTGCATCCAGCACGTTCCTGCGATTTTTATTATATCGTCAGTCCACCGAGTCGGTGGACGTCCTACGCTGCGCTTGCTGGTTCGTGGTCTCCATTCGTGGTTCTATTATCTATATAAGTATGGATTTAACACATCAGTGCCAAGGCCTTGATATAGGTTATATAAAAACGGTGTTGCAACTTGCTAAATTGCTTTGACAGTGTGTATAATTTTTGATATTAGATCTAGGTGTATTGTTTTGATCTAGGTGTACTGTTTTGATCTAGGTGTATCATTTTTGATACACACTGACAATGTTGATGGCACTGAGGCTGTTAAAAAATATGTTTAATATATCAGTCTCTTGCAGTCATTTATGACAAGCTTTGCTTAGTTTGGAGTCTGAGAATGTGTGTAAGATATCCCCAAATATTTATATTTAATAATATCCCTTGATAGTGTAGAATAATGCACATACTTACAAATATAAAATTCCTTGTCTGGTCTCCTAAGATGTTCTTTTACAAAACTAGTAATATCTTGAATGGTGTTTGTTGGTTGAAATACACCTTGTAGTATAATGCTGTCTGGAAACTGAATCCGAACAACTACATTCTTGTAGACACTAAGTTTCTGCACTGATGTCTGCAACAACACATAATATGATCAAGTCAATTTGTTCAATTTAATCACTTTAATGGTTTTTAATATAGGTCTGTGAACCCCAGCACTTCACTTTTTTCAATTTACAGAAGATTTTTTTACCTGTTTCTCAAGTTCTGTTCTTTGCTGAGAAGTAACCAGTGGTGTATTTTCCAGTACAATACGATGCTGTTGTAAATCATGAAATAGTTTTCGCACTTCTTCAATGCTTAATTCATAAAAGTCATCAGGGAGGTCTTCTATTTCTTTTTCTACTTCATCGGGTTGCCTAAAAGCAATGGCTTTTTGGTCTCCCAACTGAAACATTTAAAAATATTTATTTCAACAGTATTACTTACTTTGAAAATAACCTACATGGCAACTACCTAATCTCTTGAGGCTGTGCTAGTATAATTTTGTTATCTTGACTAGGTAGTAAAGTGCAAAACAGTATAATACTTTTATCCAAATTATAATAAGACAAATGAGAAATATCCAAGTACTTAAACATGAAAACTATACAAGAAATTAGATACATACAAATGTGACCTCTTCTTCAATATTAAGTCTCCTCATTAAATTTTCTTTTGATAAAGAAGTGTTTGATGAGCTATGCTGTAAATTATCTTCACCACTTAGTTTTTGAACTTGTTCCGTCTTCTCTGGCACTTTTGATTTATCACCAATAACTTCATGTATTTCAACATCTTGTTTTTCTTCCAAGTTTTGATCAGCTTGAGGAGGGTTTTTCACACTTTTGATCAATGATACAGGATCTAAAGGTTTGTGTGATGGCCCAGCTGATTCATCTGTTTTGAGGGTCTTTTCAGTAGCTTTAGCTGGATTTTCAGAGAGGGGCACTCTATAAACTGCTGATACATTTGCTTGTCTAAAAAAACATTTAAATATGAACAAGGTCGCTAAGGGTCACCTAATTGTAATATTGTTTTATTATTATTAGAAGCTATAAAATTACTTTCCATTGTATCACTTACTTTGCTTCATCAGCTTTGTTGAGTAACCTGAGAATTGCTCTGCCTTTGATCAATCCCAGCTTTCTAAGAGTTTTCTCTCGTAAAGCACTGATACCTGTCACTTCCTGACGCATGTACAGAATGCTTGGGTTTTGTAAACTATTCAACTCAGATGCTGCCAATGAAGTTATCAAATCATACAGTGATGTGTAGGGTGGAAAATCAGCTGTTCTCCTTTCACCTAAGCCATGAAAATACAAAATAATTTATTGTTTAAAATACAAGTAACAATTATTACAGAATTTATTTATTATCTATCAGCTATAGGACACTTACTGCTGAACATAGGCCTTCCCTAAAGATCTTCAATAAGTCCGGTTGGTAGCGGCTTGCACACAGCATGATCCTGCGCTCTTAATGGAATCATCTATGCTGTGCTACTAAAATAATATACCTAAAATTTTGTTTTAAAATTCTCAAATACTAACCGTCTTCGAGCAGTAATCCAACTGTGACATTATTCTCTTCTCTCTTTCTTGCCGCTTCTACCATTTCAACAGTAGCTTTGTTAGGCAAATTAGAAAACCTAATGGTGGTAGTCAAGTCCAAGAGGTGATTATGATGTTTCAAATCGTAGTCAGATGGCTGAAACCCATGTTTGTGGCACGCATCTTCCAGGATCTATATAGATAACCACAGCTTTATTACGTATTTACTATGAACAATATGTAGTAATAAGTTAATGAAGTAAGGATCTAATCCTAATCTCTGAATTCTAGCCTATAAAGTTCTGACCTGTAAAATGCTGGTGTCCGCCGTACAATGAATCGTCTGCCGCCTGCCATTTGGAGTAAGAACAATAATGTCCTTAGACATTTTAAATAACAATAACTTTAATTTAAATTGGAAAACTTGGAAATAAAATCAAGTCATCAAAACACCAACAATTTCACCGGTCATTTCTGACATTGACAGTTCATGTGTGACATCTGACAACTTATTACCAATTTCACGTTTTTTTAGTTTTGATACCGCACATCGCATTTATTTAGAAAATAAAGCGGCTTTCACACATTCCAACCAACGAATTTGTGATCTGATTGTTTTTGATCAAAGATTCACTGATTTTTACGTGAATACACGCAACTTGTTTTAGGTTGGTTTTTGACACAGGTTTTTAATTAAAACCACGAAAAACGCGTTAAGTTTCAGTACCTACCTATCTAATACTTGTATGAGAACGTTAAGACCACAGGTTTAGACCACTCTTCACAGCTCTGTGATATTTTGGATTCCCGCCATAACTTCCTTTGTTTTTGAATTTCGATCTTTCGGTGGCGCTTTTTTTGCGCCAAATTATTAGTCGAGACCACAAACTTATAAGAGTGGTCGAGACTTCTCGCGTGTTTGCACAAGTTTTTGCTAATCTTCCCCGTTGATTACCATAGGTATGTAGAGTCTGGCCAACGAAAGCTGTCCAAGAAAAAAGGCGGGAATTTAAAAAAATCAAGAGCATAGCATGCACGTAGTTTATTAGAACTCCGTGCATGCTAAACATGGAGATCAGCTGAGCGGTACTAGAAAACAAGCTAACAGCTCTTGATTTTTTAAAATTCCCGCCTTTTTTCTTGGACTGCTTTCGTTCGCCAGAATCTTAGCCCGATTACAGAGGCGCCAGCGTAAATTTAATAGTAACGTAAAAAGCGTTCTCTCTATCGAATGCCTAAAGTGAAAAAGAAACAGAACTATCCTATTTAGCTAATTTAATTAGGATGGCGCCTCTGTAATCGGGCTTTCTATATACCTAACCAAAGTTTAACCAAAGTTATCTGCAAAAGGCTTGGTTGTAGCAATAAGCATGACGACTGGGTAAAAAAGATCTTTGACATAATTAGTTCGTGAGTTAGATTATCAAAAAAAAAATAGACACATATTTTGCTTTCGTAAAATCAAACAATAAATGACGAAGATAAACTTTGTCAAAGTTCGGGAGTAGTGGTCGTGACGTCACTTCTCTGACAAAAGTCAATAGTGCACGGAGTGCACGCAAGATAACTATGCGCGCGAGTGGTGGCGCCACGTACGTTATGTTGGAGGCATTTGAATTCCCTGACAGCATTGAAATAGTTCATGATTTTGGCCGTGCGCAGAGTTATCTTGCGCGTATAGGCCGAATCATACAAGTCGGAGGATGTACAGCCAGCGTTGCCACCTTGGAATTTTTTAAGGCGCTAGACACAAAGTAAAAAGTCGCCAGATATCAGAAACTTGAAAGAAAAAAAAAGCACCAAATTCCACCAAATAATTTTTTGTATCTCAGACTTATAAAAACCTAATTTAAATTGAAAACCAACGACATAAGTACATAATGTTATCTAAACTGCCGACTTGTTTGATTTGGCCTATACTCTACATTATTGTGTATGTGACTCGTGACGTCACGCGGAACTTTGACGGGCTATAAGTACGTTATTTTTCTAAGGGCTATCTTCATCAATATTTGTTTACTCGACAAAAGAAACAAATAATATCTTTGCACCCAAGTAAATTCTACACAAAGACCTATAAATCACGTCTACGCACGTGATATGTAAGACAGAGATCAATCAATGAGGACCACCACCTGCGATAGATGTGTCGCAGGTAGTGGTCCTCATTGATTGATCTCTGTCTTACCTTCGTATTTAAGAATGACGGTACTACCTACATAAATACGAAATAAATAATTATAAAGGTTCGCGCACATATGTCGGGCCGCAGCGCAATATTAGTATGAAAATGCGGCAAATGCGACCCGCTGCGCCCTGGCGCACAGCGTGCATTAGTTCATAATATTTATAAGCGATTTGAGTGGATTTTTGCGCTGCAATGCGGCCCGACATAATGTGCGCGATCCTTAATAGTTGAATAAAAAACTGTATCATTCAACCTAATGAATAGTATATAGGTACTATCTATGTATATAGGGGTTGAAGAAAGGAACATAAACCGTTATTTAATTTTTAAAAATCGCTGCAATTCTTGACCTTAAAAAACTAGTTACAGGATTAAACATAGGTACAAATCCACTAAAATTAAAGTAATGAAATTGTCCAAAAAATATATTTTATTGTAGTAGACAACACGAGGGCGCGCGCCCGGCGCCCAGCCCGCGCCGCGCGCGCGTCCAAAACAACCCTTCGCTATCTACGTCCAGCACTCTGTTTTAATAATTGGATAGTTTATTTAATAATTACAACTCTTCTTTTATCTGTCCGTATTTTAACATTAGGTATAACTACTTCGTCTTGTATAACTTGGTGTAAGAACAGCCTTCAGGAATTGAATTAGGGTGGCGCAAAATACGCCTCACAGCACTGTTTCCATCTCCACTCGCGTCCGCTCTCTGGAAAAGGACAAAGGTGAACGTTAATCTATCTGCCTCGATCTGTCTAGACTGCCTCGGTGGCTCAGTGGTTAGTGACCCTGACTTCTGGATCAAAGAGGCGTGGGTTCGATCCCCTCCCAGAGCAAGCATTTATTTGATGAACATAGGTGTTTGCTTCGTGTCTGGGTGTTATTTAGGTACCTATCTATATAAGTATGTATTTAAAATATGTATATGTAGTATATCAGTCTCTGGCAGCCATTTCCACAAGCTTTGCTTAGTTTAGGGTCAGAGACCGTGTGTAAGATGTCCCCTAATATTTATTTATTTATCTATTTAGGCAAATAATGACTTGGAATATTTAATATTTACTTTATTTTAATTTAGGCGAATAATGGATGATAAAAACTACAGAATCACCCCAAACGTGCTGCTTTATGTAAGCTTCAGTCAGGATTGGATATTGCGCAGCTTGTTGCTATTTTCACGTCTGCCAACTTGTGTCAGAAATCAGAAATCAGAAAACGTTTATTGCAACACCATGTACATTATAGTTCCAATAGTGGACCCATAACGGGCGTGCAATATTATAAGGTATTGTATCTTAACTAGAAATAAGTACTTAGGTATGTGTGGCGCGGCCTATCCTTATAAGTCGATACTGGCGTTGTTACGTAAGTAATTCTTAGGTATATTCTTTTAGTGCGATTGATTAGTCCGATTGTCGAATTAGTGAGAATTTTCTTCTCAGTAGTCCGATTGCTTTTTTTCTCATTTTTTCGACTGTCTAATTGAGTTTAATCGAAAAATTAAACACAACCAAATAAAATTTTAAAAGCCCGAAGGAGGGTAACGAGGTAAACGCTCGTTTAGATAAACCAAAACTATGAACAACATTTACTATAGGGACTGCCCAGAATTCGAGAAAAAAAAATCTATTTCATAACGCAGCTGATTTTTCTTCCTCGAATTCATAATTGATCCCGTAGTAAAAGTTGTTCATAATGATGGATTATCGAAACAAGCTTTTTTTAAATTTTATTTGGTTGTGTTTTATTTTCAGATTAAAAAGATTAGATTCGACCTTTGCGGATTCGACAGTTGAAAATAAGAAAAAAGTTCTCATTTGTTCGACGGTCAGACTACAGAGAAGAAAAAATCTCACTAGTTCCTAGTTCGACCATTGGACTAATCAATCGGACTAGTAGGAAGATACCAAATTCAGCTTTGTGCAGGAATCATGCTACATACAGCTACAAGTCGCGGCATATAAGTCTAGCGCTGAGCGAAGTGTGGCGGGGATGGCTCTGCATGAGTTTAGTATGGCGGTCAACATGCGCAGCCATCCCCTCCACAGTAACCTCAGCGCTAGACTTACGTGCCGTGCCGCTACTTGTAGCTAGCAGAACGAATGAGATTCGTCGTGGTGGTTTTTACAAACGCAGTGGGGTGTTGCGGTCCGGGGATTGAGACGATGGAGAGGAGAGGTATGTGATGTGTAGTGTATAGTAGTGTGCGTACCTGGCGCGCAGGTCGCCGCAGGAGAGCGGGCGGTCGAGGTCGGGCAGCAGGTCGGCGGGCGCGCGGTCCCGCAGCGTGCGCGGCCGCGTGGCGTCGTGCGCGCCGTGCGCCACCAGCGCCGCGGCCGACGCCAGCCGCCGCGGCGGCGCCGACAGCCCGTGCGCCGCCAGCGCCGCCGCCAGCTGCCGCGCGCGCGCCATCGCCGCGTCGCGCTCGTGCCGCGCGCGCCACACCTGCCGCACACACACACACACAAAATTAGTTGCCCCCCCCAACTAATTTTGATACAGAACCCCTCTAAGGCCCGCTACGCCACTGGCTAGGATATAGTACACATGGGTACAAAATGTTTAGAAGTACTATAGAAGTTTAGTATACAAACTTGTGCGGCACAAACGGCGGAGCGACAGTGGCCGCGCGAGCCCACGCCGTAGCCTCTGCTCGCCGCCTCCACCACGGCCCCGTGGAATGTGAGGGATTGCCCTGCAACAACATACTTCATAATAGGCTATAGGTCAGATTGATAAAAAATAAATTTAAATGTACAGACTACGTCGTACTAGTGACGTCACGAGCCCCCGAGTCCGTGAGTTAGATTATCAAAAACTATTGGACACTTAGTTTTTCTTTTGTCAATCAAGCAACAAATGACAAAGATAAACCTTGTCAAAGTTTGGGAGTGGGGGTCGTTACGTCATCTCTTTCACAGAGGTATGGCACTGGTGACGTCACGCGGAACTTTAACAGGCATATCTTCAAAAATTTTTGATTAATCGACAAAAGAAAAAATACGGTCCTGTCTAATACTTTTTGATTGTCTATCAGATGGACTCATTAATATTTTTCTAGTCATCATGCCTATTATGTGATGTAATAAGTTGCGTGTATCGGCAGTACACGTGTTCCAGTAGAGGCAGCAGGCTCCCACACTCACCCATGGAGGGCGAGACGAGCGCGCAGCAGGGCCCGGCGCTGGAGGCGGCCAGGTGCGCGCGCATGTATCGGCAGTACACGTGTTCCAGTAGAGGCAGCAGGCTCCCACACTCACCCATGGAGGGCGAGACGAGCGCGCAGCAGGGCCCGGCGCTGGAGGCGGCCAGGTGCGCGCGCATGTATCGGCAGTACACGTGTTCCAGTAGAGGCAGCAGGCTCCCACACTCACCCATGGAGAGCGAGACGAGCGCGCAGCAGGGCCCGGCGCTGGAGGCGGCCAGGTGCGCGCGCATGTATCGGCAGTACACGTGTTCCAGTAGAGGCAGCAGGCTCCCACACTCGCCCATGGAGGGCGAGACGAGCGCGCAGCAGGGCCCGGCGCTGGAGGCGGCCAGGTGCGCGCGCATGTATCGGCAGTACACGTGTTCCAGTAGAGGCAGCAGGCTCCCACACTCACCCATGGAGAGCGAGACGAGCGCGCAGCAGGGCCCGGCGCTGGAGGCGGCCAGGTGCGCGCGCATGTATCGGCAGTACACGTGTTCCAGTAGAGGCAGCAGGCTCCCACACTCACCCATGGAGGGCGAGACGAGCGCGCAGCAGGGCCCGGCGCTGGTGGCGGCCAGGTGCGCGCGCATGTATCGGCAGTACACGTGTTCCAGTAGAGGCAGCAGGCTCCCACACTCACCCATGGAGAGCGAGACGAGCGCGCAGCAGGGCCCGGCGCTGGAGGCGGCCAGGTGCGCGCGCATGTATCGGCAGTACACGTGTTCCAGTAGAGGCAGCAGGCTCCCACACTCACCCATGGAGAGCGAGACGAGCGCGCAGCAGGGCCCGGCGCTGGAGGCGGCCAGGTGCGCGCGCATGTATCGGCAGTACACGTGTTCCAGTAGAGGCAGCAGGCTCCCACACTCACCCATGGAGGGCGAGACGAGCGCGCAGCAGGGCCCGGCGCTGGAGGCGGCCAGGTGCGCGCGCATGTATCGGCAGTACACGTGTTCCAGTAGAGGCAGCAGGCTTCCACACTCACCCATGGAGAGCGAGACGAGCGCGCAGCAGGGCCCGGCGCTGGAGGCGGCCAGGTGCGCGCGCATGTATCGGCAGTACACGTGTTCCAGTAGAGGCAGCAGGCTCCCACACTCACCCATGGAGAGCGAGACGAGCGCGCAGCAGGGCCCGGCGCTGGAGGCGGCCAGGTGCGCGCGCATGTATCGGCAGTACACGTGTTCCAGTAGAGGCAGCAGGCTCCCACACTCACCCATGGAGAGCGAGACGAGCGCGCAGCAGGGCCCGGCGCTGGAGGCGGCCAGGTGCGCGCGCATGTATCGGTAGTACACGTGTTCCAGTAGAGGCAGCAGGCTCCCACACTCACCCATGGAGAGCGAGACGAGCGCGCAGCAGGGCCCGGCGCTGGAGGCGGCCAGGTGCGCGCGCATGTATCGGCAGTACACGTGTTCCAGTAGAGGCAGCAGGCTCCCACACTCACCCATGGAGAGCGAGACAAGCGCGCAGCAGGGCCCGGCGCTGGAGGCGGCCAGGTGCGCGCGCATGTATCGGCAGTACACGTGTTCCAGTAGAGGCAGCAGGCTCCCACACTCACCCATGGAGAGCGAGACGAGCGCGCAGCAGGGCCCGGCGCTGGAGGCGGCCAGGTGCGCGCGCATGTATCGGCAGTACACGTGTTCCAGTAGAGGCAGCAGGCTCCCACACTCACCCATGGAGAGCGAGACGAGCGCGCAGCAGGGCCCGGCGCTGGAGGCGGCCAGGTGCGCGCGCATGTATCGGCAGTACACGTGTTCCAGTAGAGGCAGCAGGCTCCCACACTCACCCATGGAGAGCGAGACGAGCGCGCAGCAGGGCCCGGCGCTGGAGGCGGCCAGGTGCGCGCGCATGTATCGGCAGTACACGTGTTCCAGTAGAGGCAGCAGGCTCCCACACTCACCCATGGAGAGCGAGACGAGCGCGCAGCAGGGCCCGGCGCTGGAGGCGGCCAGGTGCGCGCGCATGTATCGGAAGTACACGTGTTCGAGACCCAGTAGAATCGCTGCGAGCAGGATTCCAGCCATCAGCAGCAAAAATGCTGACAAAAACTGCTCGAGCGCCAGCGGGTCTGACGACTTGTGTTCTTGCTTGTTGGGCTTGCAGGTGCCGGTCATCCAGTATCTGCGACGGGTTGACAGACATCATTCAATTAGAGTTCAGAGAGTTACTATTCAAAGTCGAAATCGGGCCAGGTACATGATTGTTTAAAAAGTGCTTTGCCATACAGGATTCTAAGTTCAAAGCACTAAACTGTCAAGGGATCGGGCCTTGTGACATCTTAAACGGCTACGAGTATGATGGCTAAACAGGAGGTGGGTAGGTGTACAAGCCCCACTAAGCATGGAACTTGGAATAAGTTGTAGTAAGTTTGCATATGGCACATTTGTAACTTTCAAACATCATGTTGCAGGAACATGTCAGTAACATACTCGAACATCTTATTGTTAGGTTGAAACTTTATATTTCAACTTTGCAGGGATATTGCCTCCCAAACATATCTACCTAAACGTAAGTAATAAACATTGTGGCAAAAATGTATTTGGAACGTTACAAATAAAACTTTGCAGCAATATAATTTTACTAACTTCACTGTCCGGCATTGCCTGTAACTTACAAATGAAAGTTACTGAAATGTTATACTGTAACATCGCGACAATATGTCTTTTGTTATATTTTTTTTTCAACTTTCCTACAACATTACGAATTGGGCTCGTTATTTACATTACATATGTAATGTTGCTGGAAGTTAATTTTTGAAAGTTGTGGAATGTCTCAGTTAACATTAAAAAACTAGATGGCGTTAGCATCGCACATTGATTTTCTGCATCGCGATGACGTTGTGTTTGCAGAAATTAGTATGCCCATTTGTAAATTTGATTAAAACGTTCCTTATTGCAGATAGAGAAATAAAGTCTCTCATTCTTCCTCACACAAACGCGTCCCTTGGACTTGTACTTAGAAAGAACTCAAAAAATTTAAGTAAAAATGTTTTTTTTTAGAACCTGGAACTGAAAACCTACAGATATGTAACTTTGTGACAACTAACTTTATGCAATGCACGTGCAAGTTTCATTTGTAACCTTAAAGCAAGATAGTTCAGACAAGTTACTATTACCTTTCAAATTCAAAGTTGTGGAAATGTTACACGTTATACTTGCGGAAAGTTTAATTTACAACTTTCAGACATGTTTCTTGTGTAATGTTACTGCAACTTCACATTTTAAGTTATAAAAAGTTTTGATGATCAGCTCTGGGCAAGTTACAGGGTTTATCTACAGCGCGGCCGTTAGGGCTTCGTTTCAAGCTCGCTGTAAGCTTGCATGAACGTTGCAACCTTATATTTGTAAGTTACAAGCTTGTTGATGTTACTTTCAGTAATGTTATTGCAACTTTTGCTTGCTTAGCGGGGCTATCCCGAGGTCCTCTGTTAGGCACGAGAACTGGTACATTTTTGGTACCTACATACATTCCAATAGGCTAGATGACTATATAATATAATTAGTCCGTCAGATAGATTATCAAACAATATTAGACACGTATTTTTCTTATGTCAATTAAACAAAAATTGATGAAGAAATAGCGCGTTAAATAACCGCGTGACGTTACAAGTCACATACGAATGTAGACTCAGAGAAGTGACGTCATGACTACGCTCCCGAACATTGACAAGGTTTATCTTTGTCATTTTTTGTTTGACTGACAAAAACTTCACCGACCCGCACTGGGTCAGCGTGGTGGACATGGCCCAATCACCCTTTATGGGTAGGTCTACGACCTGCAGTGGACTATTAAAAGGCTGATACAGTACAGTATAGACTTACCTGCGTAATCGCTCGAGGTCTCCGTTAGAGCGAAGGTCGAGCAACCGTTTGTTGAACATACTGAGGTATTTAGAGTTTCGTGTGAAAGCAAGCCCGTAGCCGGACATCGCGTACCAAGATCCTACTGTCAGCAGTCTGCAGTCTTCGTCCTGAAACGGATAAACATTGTATAAGTAATAATATTACTATTAAAATAAGCTAAAGCTAAAAAAAAAGCTGAAATATTAAATGCGCCTACCTGGATATAACAGAAGCATATTTAAAGCCTTGATCTCGTTTTGAGGCTGTTAAGAGTTTTTTATTTAATTCCCTGTTTCCCTCGCATGTAGGCAAGGTCTTTGTTTAGTACAAATATTTTGATTTTCCATACATGTTTTAGATATTTTTATTTTAATAGATATTTATCCTGAGTGTTTATTTCCATAATTATAAATATCTTATCCCCCAATTTGCAGACTTTTCAGCCCAGTGTACATACTCATGCTGTTAAGAGTTTAAAATTAGGAAGGCGTCAAGCGAAACTGTTATCTTGAAGCATGTGAGTTATCTGTCTCGTCATAAAGAGGGAAAGTGTCAGCTATGCGGAGAATTAAATTCTGTACAGTTTTTACAACGAAACTTACTTGTGATACTAAATAGTCCAGTACTGTGCCATCGTAAATGAATGCGTCTAACTCTGCCGTTAGGACGCCCGTCACGCCGGCACTTACTGTACTTCTGTTGAACCTGAAATCAATCATTAAATGATTTTTAGGTAGTATTAGGATACAAGACTCAGTTTGGACACAAAATGGACCCGCGAGCGGCAGGAGACCTAGGGCATTATCCGTGAGCCGTGGACCCTTCTCGTCTATTTACAATATTTTAGAATTAATAATTATTTTTTGCAAAAAATGGCAAAACTGCCTTCCATTGTGTACAAAATTGGAAAAGTTAGTCAGTGCCGTAAATAGGCCCAGGCATAAGGCGTAGAGTCTGGGGGGCGCAAGAATGGCCAGACCAGGCAGTTTTTTTTTTTTTGGGTTTGCTCATGTTAAGTTCCCGCTACTGCCCTCAAGGGCATTTCAGGGTCATGTGGGCGGATTTCGATTTTTCATCTTCTGTTTCTTCACTTAAAATAGGTTCTTTGTGGAAAATTAAATTTAAACGCTTAATAAAAATTCGATTTTTCATTTGCAAGAGTAGTAAGGGCGCATTTTCGCCCTTACTACCGGATATCTTCGGATCATCAATCTTCGCAAATAAGAACTCTAAATCTACAGATATAAAACTCACTGCGTCATATAGGAGTGCGGTTCAGGGAAGTATTTGGCAAGTGTCGCGTCTGTATGCGACCAGGGCACGGTGCCGAACTTGAGTGGTGGGTTGTAGGACAATGGCCGCGATATCCTCGAATCATCAATCATCCTCGCAAGTAAGAACTCTAAATCTACAGACATAAAACTCACTGCGTCATGTAGGAGTGCGGTTCAGAGAAGTATTTGGCAAGTGTCGCGTCTGTATGCGAACAGGGCACGGTGCCGAACTTGAGTGGTGGGTTGTAGGACAATGGCCGCGATATCCTCGAATCATCAATCATCCTCGCAAGTAAGAACTCTAAATCTACAGACATAAAACTCACTGCGTCATGTAGGAGTGCGGTTCAGAGAAGTATTTGGCAAGTGTCGCGTCTGTATGCGACCAGGGCACGGTGCCGAACTTGAGTGGTGGGTTGTAGGACAATGGCCGCGATATCCTCGAATCATCAATCATCCTCGCAAGTAAGAACTCTACATCTACAGACATTAAACTCACTGCGTCATGTAGGAGTGCGGTTCAGAGAAGTATTTGGCAAGTGTCGCGTCTGTATGCGAACAGGGCACGGTGCCGAACTTGAGTGGTGGGTTGTAGGACAATGGCCGCGATATCCTCGAATCATCAATCATCCTCGCAAGTAAGAACTCTAAATCTACAGACATAAAACTCACTGCGTCATGTAGGAGTGCGGTTCAGAGAAGTATTTGGCAAGTGTCGCGTCTGTATGCGACCAGGGCACGGTGCCGAACTTGAGTGGTGGGTTGTAGGACAATGGCCGCGATATCCTCGAATCATCAATCATCCTCGCAAGTAAGAACTCTAAATCTACAGACATAAAACTCACTGCGTCATGTAGGAGTGCGGTTCAGAGAAGTATTTGGCAAGTGTCGCGTCTGTATGCGACCAGGGCACGGTGCCGAACTTGAGTGGTGGGTTGTAGGACAATGGCCGCGATATCCTCGAATCATCAATCATCCTCGCAAGTAAGAACTCTAAATCTACAGACATAAAACTCACTGCGTCATGTAGGAGTGCGGTTCAGAGAAGTATTTGGCAAGTGTCGCGTCCGTGTGCGACCAGGGCACGGTGCCGAACTTGAGCGGCGGGCGGTAGGACAGCGGGCGCGATATCCTCGGATCGTCGATGCCGCTGAGCTCGTGGAACTCCTCCCGGGTGATCATGAAGGCGGCGAGGTTGGCCGTGTAGATGGCGAGGAACACCACCGCGAACATCGCCCACATGTTCGTCATGAAACGCGATGTGAACCCGCGCGGGGAGTCCACGTGCACCGAGGCCTGAATGGTAATAATTATCATACTATTATGATACAGATAAAATAAAAATATTACAATTAAAGTAAGTACCTAAGTTCGTATAGGCCGGATGGCTAGCCCTGGTGTCAGAGTTTTTAGGCCGCCTAAAGACCAAACGGCTAAACGGTTAAAACAACCGGGACTTACAATTTGACGTGTCATACGATAGCGATAGCGCTTAGTTGGAAATGCCACCCGCGGTCACCCATCCAAATACTGACCGTGCGGAACGTTGCTTAATTTCGGTGATCGCTGACAAACACCTAGTCAAACTACGCTACGAGCATTGCATAGTAGGTATGTACAACAAATATAGTAATACTAGGTCATAACCGTCATCATCGTGAACAGCTTAATTCAGCCTACTGTCGAGCATACGCCTACGATCTTCTTTCGCCAATCTTCCCTGTCTTGCGCCAGTCTCAATCAGGTATAAGTATAACCAACAGCCTAATTTAGTCCACTGCAGAGCATATAAGCCTTCTCCTTCTTTTGGCAACCTCCCTGTCGTGCGCCAGTCTCAAGCAGGTGTCCGATGTGCATTTAGATGTAGTCGCTCCATCTCTGGATTGGTCTTTCGGAGTTGCAATCCCATTACATCCCACTCTGTCAAAAAAACTACTCCACCTACCATCACTACATAGGGCCAAAGTACGAATAATTACCATAGCTTGGTAAGCTACTCGTAGCTAGGTACCCAAAAGTTTTATAACTCGCCAGTTTTTATGGGATGGTAGTGCCTTTTAGCTAAAAGAAGCTTTAAGATTTTAGTAGGTATACGGTTTGGTTTCCGTATTTAAAACAGATATAAACAGCATTTAACACTTAGTTTGAGTTAAAAAAAAAAATTGTAAGTACCTAGGTTCACAGATGTTAGAGACAAACTACAAGAATAAAATGAACAATTGAAAACAAAAGCACAAGTACCTACCTATATCTACGTGAAAAAGAAAAAAAAATAACAATAATATTTCACACACACCTGAAAGAGTACCGCCCAAACGAGCCAATACGTCCGACAAAGCGAGAAACGATTCTGCGGCACTCGTTTCGACTCCTGTCCCGTCGAGCAGTCAAACCCACTCGGGGAGAGCCACTCGAAGAAGAATATCGTGAACGTCGCCGCTTGGATCGCCACCGCCCCTACCAACATCCACGACGCCGTGTCAAACGGCTCCAAGAACGCAGTGGGAGAAATGATCCCCGTACGCTTGGCCACTACTATAGCAACTCCTGTCTCCATGAATGGCACGCTAAAGTCGACCACCGCTTCTCTGTCCGAGTTTATTATAAGGGACGTTAGTACCTGAAAATTAAAAGTAATCTGTTAGTTTGGTAAATTGCTGCATAATTAGATGACATTGTTTGATGTACCTAACCGATCGAAAGAAGGTGAAATATCGGAATTCTATGGTTGAGCATATGGAAATATATAACAGGTTGATCTGGGTATTGAGTAGCCAAGTCTTTTTTTAACACGGTCAATTAATCATGAGTCAAAGTCTCACTTGCACTGGGACGGTAAGTTTTCTTAACGGTCTATTATTAGGTACATGGAGCGCAACATCAGCGACGTTTTTTTTTCAGCCTGTTTTCTCTCCAAGTTTACACAGGCGAAATAATTTTAAATCTTGAACTATTTCGCTCTTTCTGGTTATGATTTAGCGAAAAATTGGAAGGACTAATTATATAGGAAGCTTCACACAAACTCAAACTAATTTCTTTGAATTTAAAATGTAACATTACAGAGGTGTAGTTACTACTAACGGGTCGCAAACTCGGTAAGCAAAGCTTGTATCTTGGGCACCCTGTGATCAGTTATCCTTGTCTGCTGTATCGCTGATGGGTTGTACACATTTGTAACATTTTACAATACACTACAAGTCTTACCATATCAGTTTTCTTGTTGACCAAGTCTGCGATGAGTCCGTTCCACTTGCCGTTGTGCAGCGTGCCCCAGCGTCCGTCCTCGACGCGCACCAGCTCGTACGTGAAGCCGAGCTGCTCCGCCAGCTGCTGCAGCAGGTCTATGCAGAACCCGCTGCAGCACTGGTAGATCGAGCTGTTTCCGTGAGCCACGCCCGGGTCCAGTCTATAGTCAAAGTACCTCTAGTAAAGTGAACGCTACCTTAATAAAATCTAATAAACAAAATTCTCATGTCACAGTGTTTTTTATCGAACTCCTCCGAAGCGCCTTGATCGATTTTTTAAAATAGCCCAACTAGCAAGGGAATCCTATAACAAAATACAATAGGTAAAATTGGACTAAAAAAGCTCTTATAAAGGCTTTTTTGTAGACTTTTATGCCTTTTATTCTAATAACAACCTTGCACAAGCATTTATACTCTCAAGAGCATATTTGCTAATATAATTGGCTTGTAGTTTACTATTAAAGTATTTCATAGGATAGTTACAAGACACATAGTTTAATAAGTGCCTTGACGAAGTCTCAACAGTCCTACGAAAATTACATGTCTGAGATCATTAGAAATATGCAGCAATTTAGTTTTATAATCACATTGTGTAAGATTCTCAGATTTTATAACATACTTAGCTGAGATCATTACAAGTTTGAAGCGATGTGGTCTTTATAAATACACTTATAAGATTTGTTAAAACATGGCGGTGCGCTGATCTTATCTAAGAGTAAATGTACTTATTACAGTCTTATAAATGTCATGATGCAGAGCAATTTTCGAAACATGGCGACTGAATTATTAAAAACAATAATTAAGTGGTTGGTCATATTTTAAAAAATTTCCGCTAGCGCGATAAAAAATCAGCCCAAACATGTTACACTTTTACAGTAAAAATAGATTTGCCACATGTTCATTGTATTCTAACTGAATTATAGCTGAGTTTATTTCATTTACATAAATTTCAAAGATAATAACTAAAATTACTTATGTAACATAAACACTGCACACAAATTAACAAAAAAAAAAAAAGAACTGGCCAAAATAAAAATGTGTTACAAATAACTAAAAATAGACTACTTAAGTACGGCATTTAAAGGAGCTTTAGTGCTTCTAAATATTGGTGCAAGACAGTAATGAAACTTATTAACATTCTGCTAGATCATTACGGGAGGATCATAACAAGAACTTGTACTCCAATAAGTGCGCCCAATTCCAGGGTTACAGTATACTACAAAAGTGTTATATGAGTATTGAAATGTAGTCTTGAAGACGGTTATTAGATCTATTTTGCTACTTGGGAGGTCTGAGAATAGGGCATAGGCTGTTTTTTATACCCCTAATATGGCAAAACAGTGTTTGCAGGGCCAGCTTTTTTTTTTTTATTCTGAATAGGTTTGCGTTTGACCACATACTGCCTGATGTTAAGGAGATAAGATAAGATAAGAGATTAATCCAGCTAGACAATATAAGAAACTAAATAGAATCAAAATAAATCTGAGCTGTAAAAAGTTATGCAACAAATCAATACGCCATGTATTTATTCGTCGTTTCAACCATAGGACGCCCACAGTCACAGCTGGACAAGTATTAAACTTCTATTGATGTTGAAAATACGTGAGCAACCTGGACCAGAATAGCACAGGACCGATATGAGTTGCTTACAAAAAAGCCAAGAAACTATGCTAAGCAGTTTAAAAAAAAAATATGCTGATGAACTCTTAAGCAATTCGTATCGAACAGGAATAAAAGAATCACGCAGCAAAGTATGGTTGTCATGACGCGTACGGAATAGAAATACCGCATTCCTTCAATTTACCTACACTACAAGTGACAAAATTTTATTATTTCAGCCATAGTTAATAGGTATCTTCTAAGTCTACGTCTGTGAGCTTCATCTTCGACCAGAAACGACAAAAAAATCGCCTCACTACCACCCTTATAACTGTAGATTTTCCTTCGATACGTACGAAGCGGTTTGACTCAACATTTCCGATTCATACCGCCAGGGAATGGAACAGCCTTCCTGCTTTCCTGATTCCTAAGAGATATAATCTAAAGCTTTTCAAGATCAGAGTGAATGGGTATCTTCTAGGTCTGCGTGCTTCATCTTCGACCACAACGTCGCGGCGCTACCATTAGGCGAATTAGTGGCCAAACGCGGACCTATCCACGATTTAAAAAAATCTAGTCAAAAATAACACAATTTTTATCAATTAATGTGCATGCTTACTGGTTTTCATTCGACACGTGTAGTGTAGATATTAATCTGCTCATCCCCTCACAGATACTCACAGATGGGGAGTTGTTAGCGTGCGACATGATGGATGACAGGCTCAAATTTTAATGGCTCAGGTAGAGCAAGTCATTATTAACGACCGTAACGCTCTTACTCCATTAATTACGAAGTTATTGGCCTTATACGAAATTACGAAGTGGCTGGTTGTTCACTTTATATACTCTAGTCTAGAGTCTAGTTTATAACTTAAGTTTTGTAAATCAAAACTGAAATCCCTGAAAATATGAACGCATAATAAACTGTGCTTCATCTTCGGTCAATCGTCGCTTATCGTCAGGCGAGATGGCGGTCAAACGTGCAGTTGTTCGCAATTAACAGAAGCAACTAGGTATTTTCGGGCAGTAGTGATAAGAAAACAGTTTTTCCAACAGAATGTGATCCGCATGTAGATTTTCCGGGACTCCTAGATCGGTATGCAATTCAACCGTCATAATTAAGTTACATAGCTTAAGTCATAGTAAACTTACCCGGATACTTCCGAGTCGGGAGCCACTCGGCAAATAACCCCCCGATCCAGGGAACACCGGCTAGTAACCGGGTCAGGGAGCGCCAGGTTTATATACGGCGGCTCTTCCAGGAACGTAATCCTCATGTGGAATTTCTCCGGGACTCCTTGCGGCGGCGTGTGCAGCCCACCCGGCCAAACGATGTCTTTTATCACAAGCCGCTCCTTTGGGTACGAGTTCCATGTACCGATTTCTTCCCAAACCAGCTGCGTCCAAACACATTATTATTATTTTTTAGAATACTTTTCAACCCAAATAATTTTATTTCAGAAATAATCCTTTGAACACGGATTTTTTGGAAACAGTTAAAGTTCAAAAGTTAAGTCCAAATCCTTTTCTAATAAAGAGTATAGGCCGCGTCGCACAAGTTGGCAGAAATGAAGCTACAAGCTGCGTAATATCTTAACAACGCGCAGCTTTTATGTGAGCTTCAGTCAGGATTGGATATTGCACAATTTGCGCAGCTTGTAGCTAATTTCACATCCACCGACTTGTATGATTCGACCTATAGGCTATACATAGGATATAATTATTTATTTACAATGATAATAAACTTATGTTTTGACAGTAATAAAATGTTTATTACAGAAATAAAATTAATATTTTGGGGAGATTAGAAATTAGATCATGAACGCTATTTAAAAACCACGTCTTATATCCAAAAAGTTATATTGTACCTATACAATGTTAGCATTAGAAATGCCTAATTATTTTTTCTACATACTAACACGCCACACAAATCGGCGGATGGGAAGATGGGAAGAACACATGCGCAATATTAACCGAATCACGGTGTCACGGCGAAGAGTCCTCTGCGGCTAACTTCTCATCCGCCGATTTGTGTGGCACTTAGCATACCTAGTCGTATGGACTAGGCATACAAAAATAGGAATAATAATAAGACACGAGTAAGATATAAGTAACCCTGCTATCGTGTTACAAAAGGTACCGCGTGAACTGAACTTCTAATAACACCGCGGGTTAAGCATTGCCAACGCCATCTAGTCTATTTCCATAGGACTTATAATTTACAATTATCAAAACAAACACACTCACACAACTCTACGCAGGTAGATAAACTACATGAAAATTACTAGAGGTATCCTTAGTATGAGTTTGTCAAGTTTTTACGAGCTCCATAGAGTTATCGTAAAGTACAATAATTTTATAGCGCCTTGTATAGCGCCATCTGGTGGCATCGAGATGGCGAGAGATACTAAATACTAGTCGCAGTCTCAAAATAATTATTTACACGTATTATGGGCCCCACATTTTGTATCCTAAACTTTGTACTTCAAAACTACACTTGTATTGTACCTTTACTTAACCATGTCAGAGGCCTTCAGGCGGCTTTAAAATCTAACACTAAGCTAGCCATCTGGCGAATACGAACTTACCTACTACCTATTTTCAATTTGACAATAAAAATAAAGGTACCGCTTTTAGCGACAACTTCTCTTTTGTACAAATAGTCTAAGAAAATAAAGGCGAAAATTAGCAATCAGGGGAAAACGTCGTGTAGTTTTGGAAATTGGTACAGTTATACCTTGCGATATCCAGATGAACATACTAAAACCGGTCTCCACGACGACGGCGCCAAAGTCCAACCACCATCCCGATTGAAATTTGGATGACGCGCGATCTCAATAGCCTGAGCACCTTACGGGGAACCAGGAAACTTTCCTTAACTAAGACGGTCGCGCATAGCGGCTCGGCCGTTCAAATATGTTATAATCGTGAGTTGTATCCGGTTTTCATATAAATTTTAATAATGAATCCTCACGCTAATTTTAATGAAGTGGTCTACATAAAATTTCCGACTTTAACAATCATCTTTTTTCTCTGCAATCAATATTTTACGAGCTACAGAGCGCAGTCCACGCACGATACTCTCTCTATTTACCTGTTCGCCAATGGAAGGCCTGAGATTCATGATCTTGAGTTCGGCTGCCCGAAGCTCGCCGTCCGGCGTGAACTCGATGCTGGGCCGGCCGGCCTCGCCCTCTACGCTCACATTCCGCAGGTGACGGTAGAACCTGCCAACGACAAAATAAATGCACAAAATATAAATAATCGGCCAAGTACGAGTAGGACACGCGCACGCAGGGTTCCGTACTGTATAGGAAAATATTTATTTAAAATAAATATTTAAATAAAAAAATATTTATTTTAAATAAATATAATAAAATATTTATTTTATTTTAATTTTATTATTTATTATTGAAGGAAATATAAAACTAAATATTCCTTGAAAATTTCAAGCATCTACCTGGTACCATTATTAATATAGAGCGAAAAACGTCTAAAAGTTCAGGTTTGTTGTATGGGAGCCCTTAAATATTTATTTTATTTTGTTTTTAGTATTTGTTGTTATAGCAGCAACCGAAATACATAATCTGTGAAAATTTCAGCTGCCTAGCTATCATGGTTCATGAGAAACAGCCCGGTGACAGACAGACAGACGGACAGACGGACATCGAAGTCTTAGTAATAGGGTCCCGTTTTACTCTTTAGGTACGGAACCCTAAAAAAATACCATCAGCCATATTTGGACGCATTTTGTATTATCAGGATTAGGACGCATTTTGCTATATAGAGAACATATAAACAGAAGTTTTCATCCCATTACCATGATGCACATGCCCTAATATGTTGGTAACAGGGGTAATTAACGATAATGGATGATTTATTATGTATTAATAATTCCTAAACAACATAAACTCCGGTACCGTGACTCCGTACGCGAACACCTTCACTGCCGTCGCGATCTCCGCAATCAGCGACGAGCTCAACGCGTCGATTGTCGATGATAATTGATAAGACGTACCTCTCGCCAGTGGACCAGCGCGCCTCGCCCGCGCCTGCGCCGCTCGACAGCCGAGTGCCGAGCGGATAGCGAACATTGTCCGGCTCCGACACGTACGACTCGATGATAAGACGTACCTCTCGCCAGTGGACCAGCGCGCCTCGCCCGCGCCTGCGCCGCTCGACAGCCGAGTGCCGAGCGGATAGCGAACATTGTCCGGCTCCGACACGTACGACTCGATGATAAGACGTACCTCTCGCCAGTGGACCAGCGCGCCTCGCCCGCGCCCGCGCCGCACGACAGCCGAGTGCCGAGCGGATAGCGAACATTGTCCGGCTCCGACACGTACCACTCGATGATAAGACGTACCTCTCGCCAGTGGACCAGCGCGCCTCGCCCGCGCCCGCGCCACTCGACAGCCGAGTGCCGAGCGGATAGCGAACATTGTCCGGCTCCGACACGTACCACTCGATGATAAGACGTACCTCTCGCCAGTGGACCAGCGCGCCTCGCCCGCGCCCGCGCCGCACGACAGCCGAGTGCCGAGCGGATAGCGAACATTGTCCGGCTCCGACACGTACCACTCGATGATAAGACGTACCTCTCGCCAGTGGACCAGCGCGCCTCGCCCGCGCCTGCGCCGCACGACAGCCGAGTGCCGAGCGGATAGCGAACATTGTCCGGCTCCGACACGTACGACTCGATGATAAGACGTACCTCTCGCCAGTGGACCAGCGAGCCTCGCCCGCGCCCGCGCCGCACGACAGCCGAGTGCCGAGCGGATAGCGAACATTGTCCGGCTCCGACACGTACGACTCCACTCCGTACGCGAACACCTTCACTGCCGTCGCGATCTCCGCGATCAGCGACGAGCTCGACGTGTCGAAGTGGACTCCTGGAAACAACACTCATGCTGCAGCAATTTTTAGTGTTTACAGGGCCGGACCGTGAGTCCCTGGGCCCGGCTAGGCCTTGGGCTAATACTATTTAGGTGCCTACCGCCTACCTAGTTACTCAAAGTACCTATAGGATATAAATGGGACAGAATGTTTGATTTATTTTTTAACCCTGAAGTACTGTTATAGGTCTAGTAGCGCTCGTAGCGTAGGTTGATAAGGTGTTTGTCAGCGATCACCGAAATTAAGCAACGTTCCGCACGGTCAGTATTTGGATGGGTGACCGCGGGTGGCATTTTCCAACTGAGCGCAACCTTGGCTCGGATGACACGTTAAATTGTAGGCCCCGGTTGTTTTAACTATTTAGCCAAGTCAGAGGCCTTCAGGCGGCCTAAAAACTCTGACACCAGGGCTAGCTACCCAGCCTATACGAACTTACTTACTTACTATAGGTCTAGTAGACTCCTATGAAAAAAAGAAACTGGTGCTATCTCGCTCTGGTGCGTGCGAGTGCATCGTTCAAGTTGGTTAGTGACCCGCGAACAGACAACGGGAGAGGCAGCTTCGCACGCTTATTACGGTATTTATCCATGTTTAAATTTTTTATGTAGGCCTGACAGACCTATATCAGGGTATACGTGACATTTTAGCAAAATTGTATTTTATTTTTAGGATGGATTCTGGACAACCGGGTTCTTCCCGGTCACTGAGACCACGTGCAATAAGATTGCCAAACACTGCAATTGCTTCGGCATTAGAAGAGTTGCTTCAAAACAAAGAATACCTATGGTAATTTTAGCGGCGAATCAGATAATGATGAACCTTTCGTAATAGAGACCGTAGTCGGATTCGGATTCAGAATGCAACTTGTCTGACACTGAATTGGAAACTTTTTCAGAGCAAAGGACTTTTTAAGGACTTGGAGCATTCTGTAGCTGTAAGTTACATTTTCTGTAAATAAACAAACAATTGAAAATTGAAAAAAATTGAATTCTGGTAGTGCACCAGCTTTGGTTTGCACTTTGCAGTGCTTCAAGCTTTGGCTCCAAGCCAATATGAGTAAATTGCATAATATAAAAATTAGGCAATGAATAAAGTACTCTAATTTTTTTATATGATCTCAAGAAATTTAAGATGAGACTAAATCAGAAAGATATGTTATAGAAGATTATAATTTTGTTGGTTTTAGATACATTTTGATAGTTTTTATTTGTTTTAGGTTTAAGAAGCGAGATGTAACGCATGTTGTGGTTAGATTTTCTGATTATTTTTATACCAGCCTCAATACATTTTGTGGACGTGTCCTTTCACGCACGTTGTCCGGACTTTTGTAATTAAGGCGGACAAGATGTCGGCGGCCTTTCGCACGTCGCGTACAACAGCTCCACTAGCACCCAGCATTAAGACTATAGGGCACTAACCGAGCATGCCAACAGGGAACTTATTAGGCTGATGTAGTGAGCCGAGCACGCTCTGCGTCACGATCCAGACGAAGTTCTCGCCGGTGAGGTGCAGCTCGCCGGCAGCAGACAGGATGTCGGCGGCCTCCTCGCGCGTCGCGTACAGAAGTACCACTCGCGCCTCGCTCGTCACCAGCTCCGTCAGGTCAGACGGACGCTTCACCACTACGGCGTTCAGGATCGTCAGCTTGAAACGGTCCTGTGTACAGTACGGGGCTGTTTTACTTAATTTTGTTGACTTGAGTTTAAATATAACGCACGGTTTTGAAAATAAATATGAGATGACTGTGTGAAAGTAAAAAGTTGTAAGTACCTAAAATTTTGGAATGTTGTAACATAAAAATAAATTTACAGTTTTGTTTTATAATTTCAGTATCATTCATCTACTTTAACCATTAAAATGACTGTCGACATGGTACATTAAAGACATGGTACATTTTTTGGTCCTTCGAGCCGAATATTGATTCTAACCATCTACCTAATAATCTTAGTACAATAGTATTTGCAGAATCAACTGTATGAATATAGTATCAACTTACTTGAAGTGCAATGACTCTTTCCCGAACAGCTTGTATAAAATCATCGTGTCCAGCAATAGCTGAAGTGACGACGCTAAACTGATGCCACTTGTAGCGCTCTAATATAGAGAGCATAGCGGCTGTCTGATGTTCTATGGACGGGGCCAGCTGGAGACGCAACGACGCGTGTGAAGCTCGCTTCTCTAGGCCACTGTTGTCTGCGTTCCACGCTATTACCTGCGGCAGTTTCGGAGCGCTTTAAACCACCCACCAATCGCACAAGCGAGACCAAATTCACAAATCTACAGAGGTATCACTAAGTAATGCATAGAGAAAGAAAAAGCGTTTACCGGTATGCCGAGATACCCGGCGAGTTGTAGAAAATACTGTGCAGAGGCAGTAGAACGCCCGTATTGTTCATGATTCATAAGATAAAGGATAGCAGACACGTTGACTGCTAGAAATTCTTTACATAGCGAGTCCAGGATAGCTGAAAGCGTATAAAAAAATCAGTATAGATTCGATAGCATCGGAAAGTACGTATCGTAAGGAAGGGTCGGCTCGCGTCACTTACACATGGGACTAGGCGTCAAGCTCAGCGTAGAAAGCGTAATGTTAAGGCGCACGAGCGAGAAGAGTTTGAGTTTGCGCGGCAGCTTGGCGAGCGCCGCCTTCTCGGCCTTGGTGTAGTCGCGGGTGCCGAAGGCTTTGTGCGGGACGACGAGCGCGGCGGTGATGACGGAGGGCGCGCGCGGCGGCGGCGGCGCGGGCGACGTGCGCGGCCGGTGGCCGATGCCCAGCCGCACGCCGCCGCCGCGCCCGCCGTCGCGCCCGCCGCCCGCCGCGCCGCCGCCCACCTTCAGCCCGCCGCCGCGCTCCGCGCCGCCCAGCGCGCACTCCGCCGTCAACGCTGTCAGCGCCGCCACCACCACCACTATGGAGCGCGTCTGCATCTTCACCGCGATGCTGCACAAAACACAACATTATAACTATTCATCGTTGAACATTGCAGCACCAACTACAATCTTAAATTGCTACTTTCAATCTTTCTGATTGCTGCAGTAATTTTGTCCACCCAAGAAAAACCATTTCGACTGTGTTTGCTATTATTTATGTTGCCCAGCCCCCTAGCATAGCAAACAATGTTAATTCAAACTATTGTCTCCACTCCTAGGGGATCAATAGGTGGAAAGACAATTGGTCCCTATGATAGTTCGGAGTGCAGAGGTACCCCATAGAATAAGAACTAAAGTAATTGTAATTGTAACAACTAAATTACTTGTAATTCTTCTGAGAGGTGTCCTGGGTTTTTATTGCCTCACAGAAGTTAGAAGTAGGAATAGGTATCTCAGAAAATCTCAGTGCCTCGCGACGCTACCGCCATTTATTGGAGTATTGGTTAGGTAAATTTTACAATTACTTTGTTAATAGTACTAATTATTATTATTATCTTCTCGTCCGACATACCTCAGTGCCTCAAGTCGAAAGTTTTCGACCAGTGTGTGTTGCCAGTGATGACTTACGGCACAGAAACGTGGTCTCTCACTATGGGCCTTATTAGCAAGCTTCAAGTAGCCCAACGAGCCATGGAGAGGGCTATGCTCGGAGTTTCTCTGCGCGATCAAATCAGAAATGAGGAGATCCGTAGAAGAACCAAGGTTACCGACATAGCCCAGCGGATTGGCAGGTTGAAGTGGCAATGGGCAGGGCACATAGCGCGGAGGACTGATGACCGATGGGGTCGAAAAGTCCTCGAGTGGAGACCACGTACCGGCAAGCGCAGCGTAGGACGTCCACCTACAAGGTGGACGGACGACCTCATTAAGACCGCAGGATCGCGCTGGATGCAAGCCGCTACCAACCGGTCTTATTGGAGATCTTTAGGGGAGGCCTATGTTCAGCAGTGGACGTCCTATGGCTGAAAGGAAGGAAGGAAGGAGTACTAATTATCAATAATTTTCAGTTTTTAGATTTTTTCCTTTATTTATGCCCGATATAGTCTACCTTGGTGCCAAATATCAAGATTTTAGGTCATCTGGAAGTGGGTTAGGTTTTTGATCTATAAGTCAGTGAGTGAATCAGTCAATGAAACACGAGTTTTTAAACGTTAATATATCAATAACTGACTGAGCAAAATTTATGAAATTTTGGATTCTTGATAAACTAAAAGACTTTAGTAAATGTGCCAAATTTCATGTATGTAGGCTAAATAGTTTTTGAGTTGCGAGGGGGTCAAAAGTAGCTCCAAATGGATCGTGTAATATTACACACGGCCGCTGCGTCGCCAGTTTTCTTTAAACACTTTGGCTGGACACGCTGCCGCGTGTCTAGATGACCATACATGATCAAAAGCTACAAAAGCCTTTGAAAATGAGGTTCTCTTGGTATACAGGGTGTACCTATTTCTAGACAACGAAATTTAAAATATTTTAATACGTTATCAGGGCTTCTCCCACAGTTAAAGTTGACCACCATGGAGTTAGAAATAAATAGGTTTAATGATGTTTTGAATTCACAAACATAGTGCACACGATGTTCTAAATTCAATTTTACTTTATCTTCTAGCTAGCGGATAAAAACGACTTTTGCACTAAGATATCGAAGAGCAAAAATACTCTTTCCGAGATGGGGGATGAAAATTACATTGTTCTGTGGAAAATTGACTTTCGACTTAATGTATAGAACAATCGATTTTCTTCGGTATTTCATGGTTGATCCCATAGTAAAAAAAGTGAAAGTTGGTCACAAAGATACCTTAGCTTAGAGAAAATTCCCGCATTTAAAAGTTAGTAAAAGGTAAAAGATAAGCTTAGATGTAATTATATATTACACAGAACATATCTCTTTTTTTTTCATTTAATAATACGCGCCACTACTTTTTGGATGTAAAAATTACTATGGTAAAAAATTAAGAAAATTTAATGTAAGTACTTAGGTACCTAACATTTTTCTTCATCAAGATTAGGAACTAATTTATTGACACCTCGTTTATGTATTTCGAAAAACTATAAATTTAAATAAAGGTTTACAAACACATTACCTACACTCTCCGGTCGTATAAAGAATCGGTCAAGTACGAGCCGGACTCGCGCACGAAGGGTTCCGTACTGTATAGGAGCCCCCCTTAAATATTAATTTTATTATTTATTATTGAAGTGAATATAGAATTAAATATTCTGTGAATATTTCAAGCATCTACCTGTTACCATTATAAATATCTAGCGAAAAGTTTTAGTCTATTGTCATTGCTAGTACAACTAATAGTTTGATACTTGGTAGACACCAATTCGGTTTTCATTAGTATTCGCGTCTACCAAGTATAGTCGGTACCTTGGCTGCTGATAAAAATCTTATTGTTAGTTCACCATAACGCCACGACGACGACGGTTCTGTTCTGCACATACTCTACGATTAGGTATGCATCATACCAAACGTAGTGAGTTTCAACTTAACTCCCGCGGAAAGCAAAGGAGTGAGTCCTGAGTGAAGCGAGGTTTACGCCCAAAACGAAAACTGTCTTTATTCTAGTGGTGAATAATCCACTTTCATACCATATCTTCTGAGAGACAGTAAGAACCTATGCTTACATAAATAATATCAAACACCGTCATTCGTTTCAGACTTTATGGGGCCAGTTCCATTCTCGAATAGTCTCTAAAGCCCGTATGTGTTCAGAAGTTTTCATACTAATTTTTAACGTTCCAAAAAATCACTTTAATCCCTCGGGAATTTTATATAACTTTATGTCCCTCTCTAACTTGCCAGATTTAATTTCTTATTTAAAAGTGAGATTGTGTAAATAATTAGGTAGGTATATGTATTGTAATTGGTTATGGTCGAGAGGATGGTAGGAAATAATCGGCCAAGTACGAGTCGGACTCGCGCACGGAGGGTTCCGTACTGTATGGGAGCCCCCCTTAAATATTTATTTTATTTTTTATTATTAAAGTGAATATAAAACTAAATCTTCTGTGAAAATTTCAAGGATCTACCTGTTACCATTATTAATATAGAGCTAAAAACGTCTAAAAATTCAGGTTTGTTGTATGGGAGCCCCCCTTAAATATTTATTTTATTGTTTTTAGTATTTGTTGTTATAGCGGCAACAGATATACATCATCTGTGAAAATTTCAGCTGCCTAGCTATCATGGTTCATGAGATACAGCCCGGTGACAGACGGACAGACGGACATCGAAGTCTTAGTAATAGGGTCCCGTTTTTCTCTTTGGTACGGAACGCTAAAAATAAGCCCCTAGAGGCAATTATGGTAATAAGCATAATTATTTCGAGTCTCACCATAATTCTAAAAAATATTTAGCACTTAGCAGTTTACTCCTACGAGTATAACACAAGTTTTTGAATTGGTCCAGCCAGTTCTAAATTCTACCACGCTAAGTGGCGCTAAACAACGTTGGACATTTTGTGTTGATGTGTGGCGTCTACAATCAGAACTATTTTTGGTAATAAAATACTTAATAGAATAAACCTACATGGACCACCCACCCAGACTTTGTGAATGTTGTTGTTTAGTGTTGTTATGCTTAGTGGACATGGGAAAGATCGTTACGTAGCTCATAATTTTATTTATTACCGTATTATTAGATTCCGATTTTATTTTCACTGAACTAATTGCGTGCATAATAAAAATGACAGGCTAAAAGCATGTTAATAAATAAACATAAATTATTGTCGAAGTATCTATTGCACAAGTGTACCTAACTATAAACACGCGCCTCGCTTTCGCGTACGAAGAATCCATTGCCAGGTTTTATGAAATTTGTACAGGGCCGCCCATAAGTTAAACTTACCCCATCTAGTAAAAATGAATCGGTAAATTCGATTCACAACTTGCCGAGATGTCGTTAAAGTGTCGCATATGAGGTAGGTATCTAGGTACTAAATTATAAAATACCTACATGCTATAGAATTAAAAAGTTTCGTGAATACATAATAGCTAAATCTATATATAATATTAATTATGATCTTCTTTTTAAGTATTTACTGACTTAAACATTTATAGAAAAAATCTTGCAGTAGCAGATAGAAATCGATAGTTACTAGTTTAAGGCACTAGTTTCAATTTTAACATTTGCTCACCTAAACTTTAAATTTATCTGAATTTGATAAATATCAGTTAAGTATTCACTTCATGTTCCTAGATGAAGAAAATTAAAACAGATAGTAGCACCCAAGGACTTTCATGTAACATATATGACACGAGAGAAGGGGTGGAGACACCCGCAGATAGGTTCAGATTGTAATTTTAGTTTGACGCACAGCAATATCATTTTTCTACACTTGAGACGAGAAAAAATAAACATAGTAGAAGCGATAAAACACTCTCGTAAGTAAGTAATGTAGGATACCTATAAGCGCGTTAATCGGCGGTAGCGGCAGTGGCAGCGGCGGCACGGCAGGATGCGTGCGGCTTCCCACATACACTCAGTAGGCGGCGCGGGCCAACATGGGGTCGTTCTGGGACGGACAGTGGCGCGGCCCCGCGCCGCCTGAAGCGCGAGCTGTGCGCCACGCGTGTTTACGTAAGCGCCACGCCCCGAGCCACGCTTCGGCTGTTTGGGGCGCGGCGCGAGGCTAAGCACCACCAGACGCCGCCGAGCGTCGACTGCCGCGCCGCGCCCTCGGCCTCGCCGCCCGCCGACCCTCGCGCCTGCGCCCCAAGACCGACCCTCCACACCTCCCTGTTACATAATCGGACTAAACAGCGACAAAGCCTGCCGATTGTCGTTAGGGAGAAACTGTGGGCTTACTATCTTCACTCATTATGGATGCGCAATTATCAGGGATTTTCGAAGATGCGACCTCAATCCATATACTCGTACTTACCTCGGTAATACTAACTATAATTACCAGAGAAGGCGAATCTTTGGCTCTTTTTCAAATCTTTGGATAAGAATGAAAATTAGTATATAGGTACCTACCTAGTTGGTGTGACAGCATCCTTTACTGCAGTTTGGAAACGAGTCTTGTAGTTCCATACCACTATGTTCCTTATGGGTTAATATGTTTTATGTAGGTAGGTATGAGGTTCAACATAGTATTCTCTGGGACCTGAGGGGATAACATACCTACTTTATAATTTTAACAATAAGTACTGCGAGTAAAATTTCAGGGCGCAACTAGAAAGCGTGCTGGTAGTAGCTACTATTACTAACCATATGGTCTGATAAGTCTATTTCTCATTATCTACTCTACAATACGGTAGAAGATATATAAAAAAACACTCAATATCAAAAAAAAACAAACAGTCAAAACTTCCAAAATTAACAGTAGCTTAGCTATGTAGATAATTTCAGATTTCCTACTTCAATTTGGTTAATTTAAGTAGGTATATATGTACTATATAGTTACTTGTTACTTTTAAATTATATGGCTTTATCTTAGCTCTATTATAATTAATATACCTACTATAGAATAAGAAAATGTACATTGTTAAGCCGTGTGAAAAGATGTTACAGAAAAAATGTTTATTTTATTTAAGACCTGACTGACTGCTTTATTGATTTTTACTCCATGAGCTCTTAACGTCATCGATTTTAAACTAAGCGATTTTTAATGATCGAATGTAGGAAACTCGCGAAAGACAGAGAGCGAACCACAAGCTCTGCAAGATTATTTTTGACCAACGAACCAACCGGAGGAGGTACTCAATTCGACGCGTATATTTTTTTTTTATGTATAACCACGCATAACTTTTTTCGTAGTATGTAGTCCGATTTCAATAATTCTTTTTTTATTGGAAAGAGTATACTTCGAAACTGGTCCCATTAAAATTTTATTGAAATCGGCTGAGCCATTTTTGATAAATCAACAATAATGTGACAAATGTAACATCGATCCGTGCGAAATATTCCCGAATTCTGTACACGGGTGAAGTCGGTCATGCTGTTTTTTTGCGAAAAATAATTATTCTAACTCTACTTATTTTGTGTCGCTCTTTTCTTTTACTAAGTCGCGGTAATGATATCCATATCCGTGACTAAGTCACTTATCACTGTGGAAAGAGTAAAACAAATTAATTTATACAGGGTTATTTCTAATTAATTAGCATCCTTTTAGGGGCTTATTCTGTACATCAAAACTAATAACTTTTGTTCTGCGACTTTTGTCAAAACTCAAAAACAAATCAGATGTTCCATACATTCACGCAGGTGAACGGTTTTTCTATGGAACAACAATTTTCTTTTTTGAGTTTTGACAAAAGTCGCAGAAAAAAAGTTTTGATGTACAGAATAAGCCCCTAAAAGGATGCTAATTAATTAGAAATAACCCTGTATATTTTGTTTTACCGAATATAATTATACCTATGTTTATCCCAGTTATTCCACTTTCGGTGAGACAAGAGCATAGGTATTTGTTCAAGATTCATAAAATTCGTTGTTTTTAGAACACATTCACATACTTAACTAATTTTAGAATCTTGAATATCTATAGGTACCTTTGTCTTGCCGAAGGTGTGATATCATACCTATGAATTTATGAATATCACACCTTCGCTTCGGCAAGACGAAGGCATCGAAAACGCGGCGTAGGTTACCTACGAGTACCTACGCCGCATTTACAATCTAGAGTTAATACCCTAATACTACTCTACATCGGAAAAGCGGCGTATTAAGCAAGGTTGAAATTGATGAAAAGTTATTACTTACTTCCGTGCGAGAGTTGGGTCGGGTGCTTGAACTTGGGCAACGAAATGTGATCCTTGAAATAGGTGTATCTGCTGATAGCTCTGCAACTAAGTACATCGACTAGCGAATTGGAAGCGGAAAACTTTCCTGAAATGAAAATTGGATTCATAGTAAAGGTAACTTGGCCAATACATTTTACTAGTTAATAGAAATATGTATAGGAATAGAGGTATAATAATGACTACCTTACTTTGGATTGCAGATTCGAGTTATGTAGTTAGTTATTTCTTTGATGGTTGTTTTATTCTATGGTTGCCCGCATTGGAGACGGTTTAAATTGAAATTTTATTGAATTTTAAAGACAATTATGTATTTAAATTTTCAAAGATAATTTAACTGAAACTGATTGTGTCACTGTCGCTGCGACAATATTTTAAGACACTCACCGCCTTACCACATACAATTTAAACACGCTTTAAACAGTGTTTAACCGTGCAATTTGTACTGTTAAACAATGTCTAAGCCGTGCGTAAAACTTTTGTGGTAAGACGGTGAATATTTGTTATTAGGCGTGGGGGTGATAGGCCCTGCACTGTGTCCCATCCGGACCATCAAGCTTTGGTTAAGCTTGATGGTCCGGACCAATCGGCCCCACGCCGAATATGGATACACCAATTAGGTATACGCACTTAAAGATCCGCCCATAGAACACTCCTCTCCAATGACAAAACTCAAACACTCTTATTTCCCGGCTAAAGTTACGAAACTCACTCAGTTCCTTGTCTTGTCCTGTGTGTAAATAAATATTTTGGTTTGCACATTTGAAATAGTGCCCTGAGCGCTCATGAAGTTCAGACAACAAAGTTGGGAGGTAGGCACTTAGAATTAGAACTAAACAACGACAAAGTTGGACCCGGTTCCCGATACGCCAGCGGGCGTACGGGGCGAGACGTGCTGGAAGATCCAAAATAATCCTACTAATATTATAAACGCGAAAGTTTGTACTCTTTCACGCAAAAACTGCTGAAAGATTCGAAATGAAACTTTGCAATAGTAATAATGCTTATAGATCAGTATAACACAGGCTATAATTTATAAAGATATTGCGTGAAACGAAGTTCACCGGGTCAGCTAGTAATTTAGTTAATCCTTATATACACCTATAGCACACGTAATATATGATCCTGAGAATTCTGTGTAGGTATTTTTATTTTTCTACCGTTATACAACGAAGTAGAGACCTAAAGCCAAGATGATATTAAACTAAAAAACCCCACCTAGGGAATAAAGCGCATTAAATTACGCATGTCCCATGAACCTAAACTAATGAGCACTAGACACCCTTGTATAGGCCGAAAAAAACTTTCTGTGAACACGAGGCGAGCCATTGCGCAGTAGCAAATTTGTTATGTCAGCTGCGCAAGGGGAAGGGTTCTGCATAGAAAAATAATTGGCCAAATGAGAGTTGGACTCGCGCACGAAAGGTTTCGTACCTTATGGGAACCCCCTTAGCCCCATTTCAAGCGTTTACCTGTTGCACATTTTAATATGGAGCAAAAAACGGCAAAAAAAATACGTTTGTTGTATGGGAGCCCCCCAATATTTATTTTATTCTGTTTTTAGTATTTGTTATAGCGGCAACAGAAATACATCATCTGTGAAAATTTCAGCTGCCTTGCTATCACGGTTCATGAGATACAGCCGGGTGGCAAACAGACAGACGGATGTCGAAGTCTTAGTAATAGGGTCCCGTTTTTACCCTTTGGGTACGGAACACTAAAAAAGCAGCTTCAATGAGTTTGACGGACGTTTAATGGTCTGGCTACATCTACGCTCAACGGCGAAGTTATCGTCACTGGGGGCTCATTCAACTAATTCAAACGGTAGTAAATGGTTGTTCACGATTTGAACTTCTACCTGAAGCTGGGCACACACGATGCGATGATCGCATCAATTCATCAAATCAGTCCAGCGAGGTCCTAATATAGTTGCATTGCAGGTAGGTAGTTATTGAAGAATCAAAATGACACCCCTATTTTATTCAAAAAATATTGATTTAACAAAAAAATGATGGGCATCAAAGTTGCAGAAAATCAAATTTCAAACAACTTTTTATCGATGATTTCTCATGAAAAATTGAAATAACACAAGTTATTGATGAAACAAAATGGTACAACCAACTATTTAAAAAAAAAATCTATCCTACAAAAAGTTGATGGGAAGCAAAGTTGTAGAAAATCAAATTTTAAACAACTTTTGTTCCTATAACTTCTGCTGTAAAATTGAAATAACACAAGTTATTGAAGAAATGAAATGGTACAACCAACTATTTAAAAAAAATATCAATCCTACAAAAGTTGTTGGAATCAAAGTTGTAGAAAATCAAATCTCAAACAACTTTTGTTCCGACAATTTCTGATGAAAATTGAACAAACAATTCCTACCATTGAATTAAATGAATGAGGTCCCATTGACAAATATTTTCTGTTGAGCGTAGATGTAGCCGGACCATAACAGGGGTTCGATATAAGCCCACATACCACATCACAGAGCAAGGTAGGTATTGCAGAAAAACGACACGCTACGATGGCGGCAGTTTCTGTATATTATACCTGCCATACAACAATCGTTCTATACAGTATTTTATGCAGTGTCGTCTGCATCAATTCCATTGTGGTTTGGGCCGTAATAATTATACAATACAACCTTCCTACCTCGAAAACAAAAACATAAAGGTTAGTCTCCGTCCGTCGTACACCCATGTTAAGTAACATGGGTGTAGGACTAAGCAGTTTGTTCCAATTAGTTCGAAGATTTGAAAATCTGATGGACCAAGTAATGGGAACAAATAATTATTTTTCACCAAAACTGGCACAACCTACTTTAATCGTGTACACTGCCTGCTGTTCGCACGAATCGATGGATTGTAGTATTTTTTACGAAAACGTATCAGCCAATTTCGATAAAATCTAATAACCTGTGAAGTATGACCTACCTATATGTACAAAAAAGAATCGTCAAAATCGGTTCATAATAGGCGGAATAATCGCGTAACATACGTACAAAAAACAATCAGTACAAATGAGAACCTCCTTTTTAGGGTTCCGTACCCAAAGGGAAAAACGGGACCCTATTACTAAGACTTCGATGTCCGTCTGTCACCGGGCTGAATCTCATGAACCATGATAGCTAGGCAGCTGAAATTTTCACAGATGATGTATTTATGTTGCCGCTATAACAACAAATACTAAAAATAGAATAAAATAAATATTTATGGGGGGCTCCCATACAACAAACCTGATTTTTTAGACGTTTTTCGATCTATATTAATAATGGTAACAGGTACATGCTTGAAATTTTCACAGAATATTTAGTTTTACATTCACTTCAATAATAAATAACAAAATTAAAATAAAATAAATATTTATGGGGGGCTCCCATACAGTACGGAACCCTCTGTGTGCGAGTCCGACTCGTACTTGGCCGATTATTTGAAGTTGGTTAAGAAGTTGTGATGACTTGATGATAAAAAGTTAAAAGGTTGAAATATGTCTTTAAACTAAATGTGTGTAATTTTAATAGAAACCTTAGTATGATGTAGTTTATAACTGAGAACTACAGTAGCTTTTATATAGCTCCTATACTTCGCGCCACACAAGTTGATGGATGTGAAGTTAGCCACTAGCTGCGCAATAGCCAATCCTGACGCGACGTGACAAGCCGCATGTTGATTGGCTATTGCGCAGCTAGTGGCTAACGGCACATCCATCAACTTGTGTGGCGCGGAGTATACATGTTTGAAAAGTGCTCCTGGCGAAAACGAGAACTTACAAAAATATATGGAGTCACATGAAAATGATAAGTTTTTGTTTACTACACATACTCATACCAAGGTCTCAGAAGCAACCAGCAATAATAATTGTTATGTTAAGTAATTAGATATTAAATAACTTTAACAAACAAAATATAAATGCTATGCGGTTCCTTGACTTCTAATTATTATTTATCTGCTAATCCTCGAAAACCTAGTTGTTAGTCCACTTTTCAGTTTTTACTCTGTGAATGCCATTTGACAGCTGCTCAGCTAGAATACTGTTGCATAAGGTAAGTACCTAATTTGATTTCCATTTACCATCATGAACTCAGGGGCTGATTGTTGTCATCCATGAGGAATTTGTGTTTTTGTCACCGATGCATGGTTTTATACATAAGCCACAATTTCATATCTGTGTTTTCATAACTCAGTATCATTGGTTACCTGAGTGAGTCAACAACAGGCATGCCACTCACATGTCCACAGCTATTAGCCAAATCACATGAAAAACCATACATAGTGACAGCCATTATAAAATTATACTGCAGATTAAAACATTTGTTGCTTCAAAATTATTTGAGCAGTCGTCAGGTAGACAATCAAACCATAGCATGCAATTGTAAAAAACAAATAATAAAGAAGACACTGAAGTGTGTATCTCAAATGTGATTTAGTTACTAAAGAAAATAATGTTTGGAAACATTAAATGCAATATAGGAGTCTTTGGTGTAAAATCACCTCACTATTCTTAATAACTACTAATTCAAAATATCACAGTTGTGCATACAACTCAACTGAGTCGTACTTAAGTACTACTATTTATAAATTGTCAGAACAAACTATATGAATACTGAACTTCTTGTAAACACTGTAAAAATAGTCAGCAACAGTATTCACTTTCCTAAGTTTATGTAGCGAGTTGCCAATCACCAACTCTTGTAAATACCCTGTAAAGGAAACAGTTCACTGAATTTGTGCATGAGAGCAACACTGCCATCAGCAATTATAAAAGTTCGTTTTCCTTTCCTACATTAAACAATGTCCGAATACAATAGATGGAAACGTTCCAGAACTGTTCATCACCACACTTAGCTTTATTTTCAAAAAAGTTCAAAGTTCATACACAACATTTTATTTATCATTAATAACACATTACATCGGTGGTCACTATAGCCTAACGACGGTCACGGTAGTGAGACCGGGAATCACGATCGCGACTACGAGCTCGAGAACGATCTGAAGTGCGCCACAGGAACTCGTCCACTGAGCGTTCATAAGATCTTTTGTCATAGACGAGCACTGATCTGGGATAGTCGGGCAGGTCGTAGTAGCGCGGCGGTGGAGGCGGCGGCGGCGGCGGGATGCCGTCGTACGCGGCCATGGCCCCGCTGAATCCAGGCGGCGGCACGTACGGCAACGGCGGCAGCTGGTGGTGCATCGAGCGCATGTACTCCGCCACGTACGCCTCCGCCGCCGAGCTGCTGCTGTTGTATGCATCTCTGGTTCGGCTGAACCAGGCCGGCAAGCGATCTCTCATAAAAGGCGAAGGCGATCTGCGCTTGAATGACCCCGATCCCAATCGGCTTCTAGGAGATAAGAATGGCTTTCGTCTGCTTCTAGGTGCACCTCCTAAGCGATTTCTAAAGTTAGACCCTCTAGATGTCATTGGTGCACGATATGTCCTGTAGTTTCCTCCACTTTTCTGGTATGATTTTTTTGAAGCCTCTTTTGACTTGCGAAGTATAGGAGTCATTTCAATTCCCTCATCTTCTGGAAATAGTCTGCACAGCTCTTCTGCCACCTTAGGCTCTATTTCCTGACCATCTCTACCAATCTTTACAGGTTTTCCCTCATTCCATGGGTTGTATAAATGCAGAGTGCTACTGAAAGGTAATTCTTTGCGACATATCCAATCCACTTTAAACACACCATCTAATACTTTAGCAGAGAGCCCGGGCGGCAACACCCATGAGATAGGTGCCACATCCCGACGAGACTCACTTCCAAGTCGAGCAAACCCTGCAAATTTTCCACTCTCTTTGACTGAAAAAATCAGTAAGACATTTCTTGATTCTCGATAAGCTTGATTTAAATTAGCTTCGTTTTGAGGCAAAGTAGACCAAACACCTTTAGCTTTCGACAAAGTGATGTTTTCTGCATTATTAGACTTTATCAGGAAGAATCGCGTGTCACGGAATAAGTAATTGAGTTTGGTCATGTAATCATAAGTTTTAATCTTACTTCTGGAACTAGTTAAGCGTCTTCGCTTCTTTTGAGCTGGAGAATGACTCCCAGACTTGGTTCGTTTACGATTGGAGCGTCTCTCTTTGGATTTCGTGCTTACTGAGCTGATACTAGGTGATGTGGACTCGCTAGAGGTCGAGCTTGACACTTCGCTACGTGTATCGAAATCTTTTCCTTCTTCCAGCTGTTTTAACTCTTCTCCGATTTCTGCATCTACCTCACCGACGCCAAGATTCACGGCGTCGGTGTTGTTGGAGGTTTCCATTTCCTCTGTCTTATGTCCTACTCATAAACTTGAGAATCCTCGATGCAAAATTGTAATATGTATTACAATTTTCAAATGCAAGAAAGTTTTGTCAATGGTGCGGAAATTAGAGCACCACAATACAATTCCTATAATAATTACTTTAAAAATTAAAACAAGACTCCATGAAAAAGCTAAGATCGGAAAGGAATGAAGAAAAAGAATGAACAAAATGAATGAAATTTCGTGCTGCTGACATTTGACATTATTGTGACAGTAATTTTGTCTATTGCTAACATAATCTTGATCACAGAGTCAAAAAAAATATAATTTTAAGCCCTGCTGTGCCTACAGGTATAAACTTAACATTTGTGCTGGCAGCGCCTGCATCGGCTACTGCCAGAGCATTTTATAATTTTGCTTTTTTTATCCTTTGTAAGTTTATAAAATGATGTTTGTGTTTCCTATGGGACTGGCATAACCGCAAGCACAGACTACTATAGATACTACTTATGGGATCAAAGTCCCCCAATAAAAATTTGATTAAAAAATAAAAAAAACTTAACATTGTTGCAGCCACAGATTTCTATTAAGATACGATAAACACTAAAAGTAAAACCAGCTGCCACGATTCACAAACATTTTAAGATATCCGTGATTTCTCAGAGTCACAGGCCACGCTTGTCTGAGGAAAGCTTTATATCTACTTTTGAGTCAGCTGATTTTGTATTTGTCATGTTGGTACTTCTTAATTCATTCGTAAAAACCGCGGCCTCGTCAAAAGACTTGGTCATCCGGTTTATTATTTTCATGGATTTCTTTAGTTTTTATTTATTTTAACTTAGATTTAAATAGTTTCGTAGAATAACGTCAACTACTAAAATGCATTATCTGCAAAAGTATCTGGACAAACTACCCACTCTGAAGCAAAATCAACAAGAAAATGGAGTTAAAAAAACGAACATTTCCCTTTATTGTAGTTATTATAGTTTTTATTCTCAAAAGGTAAGTTCTTTTATATTATTTATAGCTCATAAATAAATATTTCGGTTGTGTAATAAGCTTAGTCACTAAAAATCTAGTATCCTATCTGATAAATAACATCTTGTTTTATCGCATTCAAAGTTTACGCAAACTCGGTTCAAGGTCGTTTGCTTATTCTCATATGTATCACTTTAATCCTAAAATCAACAAATCCAAATTTTGCATCTGACTATTCTATTTTTAGCAATGAGTTATAATTAAAAGAAAGTATAGTATTACTCTGTTTTATTGTTATATTGTTTTATAGATAGGTAAAATGTACCTTGAAAAACATTTAATTATTTACGAAATTAACCCTTTGTGATTTATCTACTTCGGATATCAAAAAAACTTAAGTTGCACGATTTCTAATAATTTTTAACGACATCCCCAACAAATAGTGAAGTTAGGGACAAACGGTCTTACCACCATTCAATCAATTCTTGATTTGTGTATTCTGCGAAGATGTTACTCCATTATATCCTTTCGAAGAGGAAATAAAGTATGGATTAACAATGACAATAACTAACATTTAAAGTGGATAAAGCGGTTATTTCCCTTTGCTATGCTATCCGTGCAGCACGGGTAGCACTGGGTGACTTACTTTTTCTCTTACTATTATCTAAATCTGGTTAAAAACGTTTACGAATATCGGAAATAGCGTAAGACACAAAGAAAAAGAGTCAAGTTTAAAACCACTTCCTTCTGGGAAAACAGTTGAAAACATTTGAGTGCAGGCTAGCCGAGGTGGGTGGTAGTGACAGCCGCCTTACAATCGTAAGGTCTTGGGGTCAATTCCCGGTCCCCGTACCAATGAGCCTTTTGGAATTTATGTACAGAATTTCACTGGTTTTTCAGTGAAGGAAAACATCGTGAGGCAACTTGCATAGGTACGTTCGTAAAAGAAATTTGACCGCGCGTGTGAATCCACCAACTTGCGCTGGGGGATATGGCCCAATCACTCTTCGTGGGTAGGCCTACGTTCTGCAGTGGACTATTAAAAAGTACAGCGTACAACGAATACAGGCTATTTACGCTAGTCAATCTCTTTTTAACACGCTTATATTAAGTCGACGTGTATGTTAACTAACATGTAATGGAATCTAAGGTAACTAATTTAACCATCTTCCAAGGCAAGGGTCGTAGCGTAATGGAAATTGGCAGCTGTGCCTATGTAGTTCTGATGACAATACAATAATATGGTAATGTCGAACTGATCTGATGATGGAGCCGGAAGATATGAATTGGAACTTCATAATGGAAATATTATCATAGCTGTTTTGGATATCTTAGAAAAGTCTTGTAATGAACTTTGACCACGATTAGGTTTCAAGGTCTGATGATGAAGCCGCAAGATAGGCACTGACATTCCATGAAGGAATATCGTATCATAGTCGTGTTCGCACTTGTGAGAAAGGCCACGTAATGGACTAAGCGTGTTTTCCAGTGTTGAATTGAATTTATTCCTCAATAGCGTCTTTTTCTTTCAGGTGTTGATGGCCCTCTATGAGAAAAACATTGAATTTGAACCATTGATTGTGGACATTATTAGAGGAGAACAGTACTCCTCATGGTTTCTGGAAATAAATCCTCGGGGCGAAATCCCAGTTCTAAAAGTATCCGATCAAGTCATTCCAGACTCGACTAGAATATTGGATTACCTGGAGTTCTACTTGGATCCAGGTCCGTATTTCTACACATAACTTCTCATGTCTATGTATGTACCTACCTATAATTCTAACAATTGTAAATTTAAAAGTTTTCTGTAATATTTAATCTGAGTTTAATATAAACGATATTACCTGGAGCCTAGGCTCCAAAAAATTCGCCCCCTAAAAATGCGGCAAATTTCAGATTATATTTTTATTTTTGTCTCAGTTGATTTTTTTTACCACAATTTGCGTAGTTGTATTAGAGCGGCAGATTTTGAGGAGCAGCAAAGTTGTGGTTAATAATTTTACTTAATTAATATGATTTTGAGCTAAGATTTTATCAGTTGTAGGGGCGGCAAAATGTCATGGTCTATTGGCGGCAAAAATACCTTAATTATATATCCACCACTGAATTTAGGTATCACATATTGTAAAAGTACCTACCAATCAGTGTGTGTGTGTGAATGATCATTAACTCGCTGTTTCTATTGTCTACAAGACACTTCACTCATTATTTTTTAGGGTCTTCTAGGAAAATATAAAAAAGAAGTAGATTTTTTTTCAATAAACTTATTCAATCTTAATTGTTGTTTTTTCACAGAACTGACTCCGTTGATAAACGTTTCGAACGACAGCAAAGTGGTACAGAACATAAACAAGTTCAGAGACATTATCGAAGCTCTGCCGGCCGGGGTCATCACCGTGGGCTCTTTCTGCCACCCGCACCTGTGCGGCACGCCCAAGCTGCCTTTTATATTACCTGTCCGAGAAGTACTTAAAAGTAAGCATGTACTATTAAACCTCTTCCACGGTAATGGTAGGTCCTATCGAACAGTATTGTGACTCAGCCCTGTTCTTGAAATATAGGTATAGCTACAGCGCCACGTGGCCACGCAGAACGTATCCCGCGCTAGGGCTGCCTGCGTTCAGTATTTTAATTTCATCTACTTACTCATTATCTACTTGAGTTTCTTTCTAGTTTCTATATAATTATTATGATGTAAAATTATGAGGTACTTATATTTAGTTATTACAAAAAATAAATTTGTTGTGAATGAAAGAGGAAGCGTTCAATAAAAATGCATAATGTTTTTGCGCCGGGGACCCGCTGCCCGCGCCTGTCTCAGTCCCCTGTGTCGTCTCCCCCGGCGCCCCTGTACCGCGCAGGCGATGTCTGAGTTTAGCGGTTTGACTATAGTTACAAATTCACACGTTCGTTCATAACTACGGAGCGCCGCGACTGACTAGCAAACCGAGAGCATACCGAACTCCAAGGCGCATAGGTGCATTCCGACCGTTTGTATGAAAACGGAATACTGTTAGATATCATTACCGTACCTTTTCTATGGTACTTACTAAAGTATAATATAGCGAAACACTACCTACTTAACTGTTTAAGCTACTGTTTTTCCCCATTAGTTCGAACCATCAGTTCTACTAGCGAGAATTTTTGTTTTCACTAGTTCGGCGGTCAATTTCTCACTAGTTCTACTGCATTTAGGTACACGAGACTGGGTCATCCATAGGCGTTTTAGAATTTCTAGAGAATACATTGTAAAAATAAAGCTCAATGCCAATATCAGACGTGTCCAGCATGGTTGCAGCTTTAGCAGAAAATTATTATACTATGTAATATGGCATTACCCTGCTAAATGGAATTAAGCTACGCTTATATCACCCACAGCACCTTGATAATTTTATTGCTTTAAAACCCCTTTTATTATACAGATAAAATCAACAAGTGTCTGTCATGGCCGCCTTCAGGCTGCCTAAAAAAAATCTGTCATTGCGACTAACCAATCAAATACCAATGACTTTTTAAATTACTTATTTGGATAGTAAAGCCAGTCATCTTGTGTAGACTTCAAGTAGGTACCAATAAGCATTTTTACCTTTTTATCTCGGTTATTTAATATCAGGCAGGATGTACTCAAATGTGAGCTGAATACGAAATGTAAATACTCTCAATAACGCCGTTATCGTGCAGTAAACAAAAAGACAGCATTAAAATTGTTATCTTATCCTAAATCTGGCTATGAATCATTTGATTCTCGAGACTGACATTGATGGTTTGGAGTAGGTAACGAGTAACGAGGGAAACAAGTAGGGAGTTATGCTATTCAGAATGTGCAAAGAACTGCACTTGAGGTGTTTGTACACAATACATACGTTAGAACATTAAAATAACTACACTTATTACAAAAAAAAACACAGTATTTTTTATCCTGTTATTGGCGAAAATGGGTTAAATGATGTTTCTGATGTATTACTCAATTTTACTCAATTTTCTTTATTAGTGGGTTATCATGAATATTATAAATTGAAGGAATCACCATGCATATTACTCGTATCTGCAGGCAGGATTGAGGGATTATCCAGTTCATTTTTTAATCACTGTAGTTATTGTTTCTCTGTTGAAGAACCCAGTCTTATCAAAATCTCCGTCAAGAGTTTCCGTAGATACCGAGAGACATGAATCAGAAAGCAAAATAAATGTCATCGTGTATTTTATGACAAATCTTCGTAAAAATAATTTATGTAATTTAATGGAAAAAAAATAAGAAGATTTCGCCTAAGAAGTGGCAGTCACGCAGTCACAGTCCGAAAATACATAATCAATCGAATAACATCTCTCGTATCTTTATCTTACTTGTATCGTAAAATGTGCTAATTTTTTACTTATTTTCATTCACGGTCACGCTGCACACGATAAACGTATATTTCAGTATGCAAAAACCTACACTATTGACGTAGCTATCAGATGGCATTGGGGCTAAAACGAAACACATTTGTTCAAGAGTTAATTTAACCCGGACAATACGACATAATTTCTGAAAAATCATTGTTCATCTTTATTAGAGGAAGGCCTTTGCCCAACAGTGGGGTAATACCACAGAGATAACGCTCTATGGAAAATACCACAATAAAAAAGAATTACAGATTGGAGACCACCTACCTAACCTAACAGTTAAACATTGCCCGCCTTTTCTACGCACTTCCGTTTTGTACAACATTGCCGAAAGGAATGAATGAAATCTTCTACTCTTTGTTTCCGTTTCCGGAAACACGCCCAATTTTTTCCTTCTATTCGTATCCGGATGTACGAACAATATATGCGCGCGAAATAAGATACTTTGAGACACACAAAACTTATTAAAGACAAAAGTGTGCGAAAACCGAAAACATTTTTCTACAGAACTAAATAATAACTAAAAATAAGTGCTTCATCATTATCCACATTATTCTTTATCCCAATGTTACTCGTAGGTAGGTAATAGGCCTCTCGCTTATGGTGCTATCTCTCAAATCAAAATATGTTGAAAAGAAAAAGTTATAACTGAATAAACCCAGACTGGTTTCGTTCTCAGACGGCGATTTGAGCAGTGCAAACAACTTGAGAAAGCTGGCCGACGAGAATCCCAAAGCTAAACGCGTTCTGCTATACAAAGCCGAGATCCAGGACAGGAAACATGAGATACTGTCGAGTGAAGAAGAGTTCCTTAAAATATTAAACATTGTGGATCAGGTGCTTACCCTCGTGGAAGAACAGTTACGGACACAAGTGGAAGGTAAGTTGGGTGCTTTGTTTCAAAGAGTACTGTATATACGCAGACTTAGTTTGGTCAGACGAAGCATAACTTACTCAATTTTAATTTTACAGTATCTGCCAGAATAGATATTTATATATCTATATAATATTTGTATAATTCTACTGTACGTGTGTATGACACTGAACTCCTCCTAAACGGCTGGACCGATTTGAATGATTTTTTTAATGCGTTTGGGTGGCGCCCTGGATGGTTTAGATTCATAAATCAGCCCGGCAGATGGCGCTGCATCGGATCCGCTCGCTAGTTTGCTTGTAAAATAATTGCCTTGGCGGTTGGCTTTAAAATATAATTATAACTTTTTGGTGACGTTTTATATTAGGACGGGCCGGACGGGGCCCGTACGACGCACGTTCCATAAATTTTTGTCGTGGCCCGTACGGGACCCGTCCGGGCTCTTACACAAAATGTATGGAACGTGCGTCGTACGGGCCCAGTCCGGCCCGTCCCGTATTTATATATTTAAATATCATAAATCATCCTTTAGAGTTTAGACCATTGCCGGTCAGAAAGCTCAGTAAATAAATAAGGACTTCTTTGTCTTCACTACGTCTCAGAGGCCGGACCTACACACTTGCGCGCTTACTTATAGGCCGAATCAAAGTTCTTGGCGTCTGTGAGACGAGAGGTTGCGCACAACAATATTTTCATGTCAGGGTCGCAAAAGAGGGGGTGTGCGCTTCTTGTAGCTTGACAGAGGCCAAGAAGTTAGATTCGACCTATACTTGGTGCTTCTCTCTCGTATTTCTCTCCCAAGGAGTCCCTATGCCGATAGTCACGAAAAGTGCAACTGTTAGTAGGTACAACTAAAACCAGACCCAGCTAGTTCAGCATACAACCACGAAAAGATCTCTTATGGACGTGTGAAAAACTGACAGATATACATATAGTATACATATACTTTGCCATAACGCTGTCTCGTTCTGACACGTCGAAAGAATACGTGGTGCGCATCCTAGCCCGGCTGAACAGATATTTATTCGTCATTCAAACATTTGCCTAGCCGGGAATCGAACCCGTCGCTTACAGCTTCGAGTGCAAACAGCGGAGGGTGATTATTAGCTATAAAGTGGGCACGTAAAGACCTAACATAAATAAATAAATTGTGCAATAAACGAATATAAATAACATATTACTTGTCATATTTCCAGGAAATTGGCTGTGCTGCGAAAGCTTTAGCATAGCAGATATCAACCTAGCAGTACTACTGCAACGTCTGTGGGAGCTGGGGCTTGAAGGCAGATACTGGGCTGGCGGGAAGCGGCCCCTACTTGAAAACTACTTCGAGCGCGTCAGGCAGCGAGAGTCGTTCAAACAAACCATCCCGAACCTTCCGCATCACATGAAGATGATAATCACATCGCAACCGCCAGCTTACGTGGGGGCGGCGGGCGTAGCCTCCCTCTCAGTCGTCTTCGCTGTTCTCTATGTTTTCAAAAAAATCATATTTTAGAGCTCTAGTAGTTACATTTATCAGCTGAATTCGAAATGGCTTTGTACTTAGTCTGACTCCACTAGAAGTCGAAGCAATAGACCATTTTTTGTTAGAGATAGTTATTCTTAGATCTAAAAAATCCTGACAGTATTATTTGATTGGTATAAATGATCCAAACTGCGACAGCGACAGGTCATCAAATTCTAAATGAAACTCTGAAAATAAATATCAACATATTTTGGAATATTAATAAACTAATTGACTAGTTTTAAAACTGCAGCATCAGTCAGATTAGTTTATTTCAATTTTTGTTTAAAAATTTGCCCCTAAGATCGAACTATGCATCTTCATTTACTTTGCGGGCTTTATTGTGTAAGCGCCCTGACGTTAGGTTTCTCCTGTTCACGCCAAAGAAAAAGCGAAGCCGAACGTCAAATCGCTTACACAATAAGGCCCATGTAAATGAGCTTTCCAGTATCAGTGACATACATGATTAATTAACCTTTGAATTTAACCCTACAAACATCAACATGTAACATGCCTGCTAGGAAATAATCACCCAATATTACATGGTGATATTGAAATAAACAACTTTTAATAGATGAATAAAGTATTATTTTCCAGAAAATTGGTGCTTCGCATTTGAAACATAAGGATATTTAAAATTTGTAAAAAGTTAAACAATCAGTTAAAAGTTGTATCATTTTGGTGAATAACATTCCTTGGTAACAATAGAAGTTGAAAAAATTGTGAATGAGACTCATTGTTAATTATTAAGCAAGCAAGCAGTATTAAAAAGTATTATTATATAATTTCATGGATTAGTATCAATAAAATATATTATTGACATTAAACATACTATTATTCTGAATTTTTGGACAACTCCCTGAAATAAGACAAGATGAATGATATAAATACTATATTACAGATTTTCACACAGCACCACAGTTTAAACATAATAAATAAGTTATAAAACCTTTTCCCCCAAACACACCTTTCTTATGTCTATTTGATATCTTTACTCAGATACTCTCCAGCTTACAGTCTTACTGCTGGTATTGTGACCTTAACATTATTATTTGTTAAATGCTTATTTAGTTTCTTCGGTAGTACTTTCACTTGTGTCTTGGCTCTTATTAATAGGCATACCCATGAAGTGCTTGCTCCCATTAGCTGTGCTCTTTCGTTTCTTATATGTGGGAGTATTCGACATGGACCTTTCTTTGTTGTACTTAAATATTCCTTCTCCTGGCAAGTTGGGCAGAACATTTGGTATTGTGTACCATACCCTGTAGGTAACAAACCAAGTAAATATTGCTATCACTCCACTTATGAATTTCTCAACCATTATGTGATAATACAGTATTGTAGAGACAAGCATAACATCCCACAGCAACTGAAGCAGAGCAATAACAATCAATAATGCTCTGACATATGAAGTATAGCTTTCGTATGAAACCTTCAATGTATTAAGCTCTTCTGTATCAATATTTTTTAATGGATTCACACTGGCTGATTTATCATCTATGCTTCTAGCATATTTCTCATCTCTAATGAAATCCTTAATGCGCTCCCAGCCATTGATTGCTCTCGCTTCTTCTATCATAACAAGACTTGAGTAAATTAGAATAAAACAATGTCCTGAGATGTCAAATCCATTCCAGAAGTGACCGTTTTTAAGACATGATATCTTATCGTTAAATCCTTTAAGATTACATCGTCCATACTGAGTCTCGACATAATTAAATAAGTTGGTCCATGTGTACCAAAAAATAGTGGCAACTAGCAGCCTACTTAGATGTCCTGTGACAATAATACGTCTTTTGCCGCAGCATGTTGTGTATGATGTCAGCAATACATAAGGCACCGTTAAAAACAATGTCCAAAACCAACCAATCTTCACAAAATATTGATTGAAAATGTTATCGCTTCTCGAGAAGTATGACTTCGGAAAAGTAAATACGTCAGCTATAAGTGAAAGTAAAAAGAGCGCTCCTAAATACACAGCTATTTTTAAATTGGTGTCAAAGAATAGTATCTTCTTACAAATGTGCACAATCATAAGGGCGAAAATTTCCAACACCGATGATGCTTCTCTGGTTGGTTTCGTACCTTTGCTTTCGGTTTCATTTTGTGCTTTAAAATTCATTCGACTGTTTTTGAAATTTGTTCTACTTGTCATGGTTTCATCAGATAACTTTACTCGGTCGTTGCTATTTTGGCTCACAAAAATACTTTGCAAAATAGAGCACGACGAGGACTTCGTTTTTCGGGATTTGGTGTGACTATTTTAAAAACAGAAAACTTACTATTACTAATCAATCTGAAGCACTGTCAATAACAGTGAATATGCAATCACAGAGATTATCTGTGTTATCAATAGATTCAGATAAGCGTTCTCTAGACAGCTGTGCACTACAGCTGCGGCCTGCTCACACCCGATCACAGATTTGATTTGATTATTTCGGTTTTTATGATTGGTCGAACATTATTGGCCCCATTCACCGTTAGTCCAAATGGATGACATCCATTCATTGTGACGAGTTTGCGACTTCTTCGTTAGAAATGGCGACTTTTCATTGGTATAGCGTATTCATTTGGATGTCATCCATTTGGCCTGATCGTAAATGGGGCCTATTAAAGGCGGCAGCTCTCTGGGCAACACTTCTCATTCCTACCTTACGCACGATTCTACTCACAGATTCTACCAAATCATCCATTAACAGGGTTACCATCTCAATGAAATCAGCAATGCCTTGTTGTCAACTGTTTGTCATGTTGGTACTGACTGTGCTACTTGTATGCACGAAGTTTTCGTGCTTGTATGTATGTGCTCACAGAGCAACTGTGTATGTACTAGACAATCGATTTCAATCGAAAATCGTTTTGATTGAATCGATTGATTTACTGAGGACTTAATGGTAGACTGAACTATGAGAGCAAAAAACACGTCTATTATGTACTTAGGAAAAAAAAAGAGTAATTGTGTAAAAAAAGTAGTTTACTTTACATAATTATGTGTATCTAATTGACGTTTAAAACATTACTTACATACATAATATTATGCAAGTCCAGCGCCGAATACCGCAACGTTAAGCACTTCGTCACAAAGTATCTATTCTTTGGTTGTTTCGTAAGCTAGAAGAACAAATGAGAAAACATTTTGCTTCATATTTTGTCAATTACCATCACGTACACAGACATACAATAATATACTGTATTACAATAGTATATTGTATGTCTGTGGTCACGTATCAAATCAAGAGACATTTCTCTCGACAAGTCTATATTCGATTCGATCATCAATTTGAATCGCGTGTCCCAACACTAGCTAAGCCGAGAACGCGGCCAATAGAGCAATAGAGTGAGTGACGCGCATTGCCGAAAAGAATTTTCCCTCCTTTACTAGTTTGCTTGATTATTCTTGTATTGTTGTTAACATTCGGAAGTTTATAATGCGTAAAATATCTAAAAGTCGTGTAGATGATGATGTGGTTTCTTCTACTAATGGATCTCTGCTTAACGACGAGCGGGCTGGAAGCCCAACTAATGATAAGAACGAAAAAGACGCAGACACCGATGATGGTGAAAATGCAAACGCCGATGTAAACGATGATCGTGATTCAGATGGAGATTACGGTTCTAAAGCAACTCCGAAGAAATCCAAACCCAAGAGTAAATCGAAGAAGCGTAAGTCAACGAAAGAAAAAGCTGTAGAAGAAGAATATGAGGTATGAAAGCAAGCGGCCTATCAGAGTAGATCTAGGGCGTCCATGGTTGGGCATGTGGTGTGCATGCATCGAGTCAGCGCGGGGTTTTTAAATTCCTTATAATCAATATTTTTATAAAACTCTACAGTTTTCACAATAATTTTTATATTTTAAATTGAAAGTGAAAAATAATTCTGTTGTATTATTAATGACAACACTAATTTTGTAAAATGCCACTCATTACCAGCAAGATAAGTGGCTGATGTGGTAAAATACCACTATCCACACTATTGTTTTTTTATGTAACTTCAAATACACTTAATGCAAAAATAATGTATTCAAAACTTGTAATACCTACTACCCCAGTCATTGTCAAATCTTACTAAATACAATAAGTTACTAAATTATCAATTATTATACAATATCAGCTTAAGACCTGGGAAGTATGATTTTGAATTGGTCCAATTTCCAGAATTTCTCTGTAACATGTTGCTGATTAAATGCACAAAGGCTAATTTTCAAAATTTTTCTATTGAATTTTTTTTCTGCCATCAAATTTTCACATTTGTTTAGAATTTAACTAAAAAATGCATTTTTTTTTGTGGCTTCATATTAATCAAGCAATATATCTCTACCCCCGTGGTCTACCCAATAAACAGAATATCAAAAAACTGCTACAGTTCAGTAGTTAAACTTTTTCTTGGAACCTCTATTAAAAAGAATTATCTTTTAGAAAGAATTTAAGAAGCCTTTTTAATTTCAGGTTGATAAAATTGTAGACTCAAAAAAAATCAAAGGAAAATTGCATTACTTGATTCGTTGGAAGGGATATGGCGCAGATAGTGACACTTGGGAACCAGAAAACACTCTGTCGTGTCCGGAATTGATCAGCAAATTTAATGAAGAGGTAAATAGTTTCATAGTTTTTTAGAAATTACAGTTAGATGTACATACCATGTAATCCATTTATGAGATCTATAATGTAGTAATTAGTGGTCAGTTGGTTTGCATTAAAACCCATTCATTGATACACTTATTGTCACTCTCTACAACTAAATTATGTTCATTATCAATGTAAAGCCTTATCGACGTACAAAATAAAACTGGTTTTATTTTGTACATTGATCAGGGGCTTAAAAATATGTTTTATCATTTTTGCCATTATTGCCATATTTTTATTGGTTCATAAAAGGATATTACAACTAAATGTTTGAGATGCTGCTGACAGTGCTTGTGCTTTTAAAGTAGATTCAATAGGAGTGACAATTATTTTCAGACCTTACCTGGAATAAAACACTGGTTACCATCTTTGCTTAAAAAATCAGTTTCAAAGACTTGCTGGCGGATTTGATAGAGTAGTGACTTAATTTTTATCATCCTCTGAATACAGGCTTTGTTTTTGCATTTTCAAAATTTTTCACTTTGATTTGTAGAAAGAGAATTCGAAATCCAAATCAAAGGAGGATAAGAAGCCTAAAGAGAAGAAGGGTACTAAAAGGAAAGGGAAGAGGGACTCCAGCGGAACTCCTTCCAAAAGAGCTAAATCTGAATGGGATAGTGAAGGCGCTGATGAAAATGCAGAGTATGAGGTATGTTGAATTAAAACTGTATCAAAACTGTTTTATTATTGAGCTCAGACCACTTCTCACTATTTGAGAACATGAGAAACTAAGAAATATGCAGATTTCCTCACAATTTTACCATGAACTGTTTGATGCTAGCAGCATTCAATAATCTTCCCATGACTCTGAAAAGACATGTACATAATTCTATGATTTCAACCCAGAACCTACAAATCAGGATTGCGTAACTTTTGTCATGTTCTAATATTGTCTAATTCCTTTCGCATGATGTTTTTATTTTATACTAGCAGCGCCCCGCGGTTTTACCCGCGTTGTGCCCGTTCCCGTGGGAATTTCGGGAATTTTTATACATATAAACCTTCCTCTTGAATCACTCTATCCATTAAAAACCGCATCAAAATCCGTTGCGTAGTTTTAAAGATTTAAGCATACAGACAAACAAACAAACGAAAATAGCGACTTTATTTTATACTATGTAAGGATACATCAGGGTTATCTTGATTTTTAACCGAGCAAAGCGAAGGTCTCCATTTTAATACGGTAGTTTTGCTTTCGTCTGTCCAGATGTTAGTTTTCCTCTACAGTATGCTGAGTGTGAGTTTTGTCGTAAACATGACGCGCTCTACGGCGAGCGCGTAAGCATGTAAATTGTATGAATAAATGTACAGCGCCACTAGCGGCGCATTTTTGAACTAAACTGTCTTCATGAAAATTACATGCTTACGCGCTCACCGTAGAGCGCGTCATGTTTACGACAAAACTCACACTCAGCATACAGGTCTCTTCAATGAATCTCGACAAAACTTGGTACACAGGTTCTTACTTAATAGATTTTTTTGTCGTCGGCGATTTTTGATAGGGAGATTGTTTCCCTCTAAAAGGGGGAAATTTGATGTCGCGCTATTTATCAGCCGATTTCGATTATGAGGTCCACTGTTCAGAGAACTACTAGTATTATCTTTTAGGTGGAACGTATTCTGGAGGTGCACCACAAGAAGACTGGAAAAAGAGAGTTCCTTATTCACTGGAAGGGATGGTCCAGTAAATTTGACTCCTGGGAGCCCGAAGATAACTTGAATTGCCCTGAGCTAATCAAAAAGTTCATGGACAAGGTAAGTAGTATGGTAGCTGATGGGGGTTGTTACGTCATTTCTATGTAACAAGTGTAGCTAAGCGTGACGTCACATACAACTTTACAAGACTACTTATTCATTTTGTTTAAATGATTGACAAAAGAAAAAATGTGTTGAAATTTTTTTGATAATCTAACTCACGAACTAATATATATTTTTTTTAGTCATCTAACCTATTGTCAGGGTCAGTCTGTAAGCAAGAATGGTTATTTGCATGATATTTATCAACATTATCAAAAAAAAGTTAAAATACCATTTGTTTTAAGAATTATAGTTTTATGGTTCAATTTGATTTTTATATGTTCAGGTGGAATCTGCAAAAACAAGTGACTCTCGGAATTTGCGAGTGGCTCCGGAGACCACCAATCGCTACACGCTGCAGGCTCCGAGTACTGGAAGAAGGCTCAGCAAGAGGCGAGGCCAGCGTCAAAGGTAATATTAATATTACTGATCCAAACGAAAGTCTTGGTTATAACACGGCGATCTTGCTTCCGTCTGTCCGGTTGTCGGTTTTCCTCTGTAGGTCGCATTTTTCAACAAATCTCGACAAAACTTGCGAACTTTACATTCATATATCTCGAGAATGTGACACTTTAGGGTATCATACTCGTACCCTTTCAAACTAAAAAAGATTTTTTCGATTCGGTTCCCAATTGGCGAAATTATCGACGAAAAAAAATTACATTCAGACAAACATAGAACCTCCTCCTTTTAAGTCGATTAAAAATATAGGCTGATTCTAAATATATGGCATCTGTGAATGTTCAAACTGCGAACTGCAGCTGTCAACAAACTGCGCAAATCCCCTCCCCGTGCAGCTGACGTAACGAATTTGGTGCGGCGCAATGACTTGCCTCGTGTCCACAGACGCCGTAAAGTTTGATTCGGCCTATAACTAGTTGACTGGCTGTAAGTTAATATTTTATTGTCTTTTACAGAGTCCGTTATGACAATGCTGAATAAATACAGAAATGGAAGAGGTATATTGATATACCAAATATGTTTAGGGTATGTTTTAGATAATAAAGCTCATTTTGTTTCATTAAATTTAGCACAACAATAATAGCATATGCGTTAAATATTATTTTATATTTTATAAACGAAAATTACCTTTGTGCTTCTCTTTTTATGTTATGTTTACTTATTCGGAAAAAGGAATATGAGTTTTGAAATTGTATTAAAGGCTTAGGTATAATTGTTAATACTGTCTAGAAAAATAGAGTTTCATACGGACTTTTTAGATGACTCCAACGGATAGGGGCAATATCACGTCAAATTGTTTTATTATTACTTACATGTTTTTACTTTATTGTCCAGGGTATAATAAATATTCGATACAATATGTCAAGATTCTATAGTTATAATGATTTTTATTATTGCCCTGACATAATTTTATGCTGACTGTACATTTTCGTCGCGACGCTCAGTAGACAATAAGGCACGTGACCTTTGATTATTTGTCTGTCTAGGTATCGAATTGGCTGAGCAAAACGGCCCAAAAATATGATCTATAATTATGGTGCCTATCAATACAAAATTTGACAGGTTAGACGTATTAAGTACGCGCACAATGTCAAAGATCTGGGCCGTTTTCGTTGTGATTTATGTTTATATTTCAGAAGAAAAGGTGAATGGTATAAAATCCAAAAACTGTTGACTATTCAAAACAGTAATAGGTAACACATCAAACACCGTTAAAATTCCCTACGTTTGTTGGCAGCGCCACAAGACATTGGCGAAATTGTGAAACACTTTCGCAGAAGCCACTAAACAAGAATTGAATTGATGTTTATATTTTGTCCATCGAGACAGAAATATATAATCAAAGCACGTGCACTCGAAGACAGTAGCTCGATTCTTCGTAATTTGACCAAAATAAACGGTCTTGAGGTGCACGAATGTACCCAAGGAATGGATTATGGGGATAATACTCGTACCATCTCGCGCTATGATATGTACCCTAGGTTGTCAAAGAAAATACATTTTCGCGGTCATTGCTTAAGCATAGTAAACCTCAAAGTTTCATTAACATCTTTATCAAAACAAACCATCAGGCGTAGCGTTAACCGTGGCTACGCCCACGTCGGGATGTCTCGGAGAGTGTGCAACCGGCATTACAGAAGATTCGTCTATTTAGATATTTTGTATAAAACATAGCTCCGATTGGCAGCTTGGAGTCGTGTAACGCTTTATTGTTGTTTTTGAGCGTCCGCCACCATGAACATTATTTTCGCAACTACTTTAACTTGTAAATGCACATTGTAGAATTACTATTACATTTATTGTAACTGTGTATAGATAAGTGCGCATATACGGAGTGTTTCTTCAATTTATTCGTCAGACAGCATTGTACTCATTAGGACGATTTTTTACTAAAGGACTAACTCTGAAATTGCGACCAAAAGACATTGTTCCTAGCGAAATGTATGAAACAGACGTTTTTTTTCGCTATTTCAGAGTTGGTGGAATATGTCCGTGGTTTGTAGCAACTGTACCAGCCTTTTTAATAGTCCACTGCAGGACGTAGGCCTACCCACGAAGGGTGATTTCTCATAAATATTTTTTATTGGAATTTAAAACCTGTAAAGTAAAAATGTAATCTTACAAAATTGGTTTCCGTAAATTGAAATCAATTATGGACAACTTCGATTTCAAAATGCATGTCAAAATTACGACGAACTGGAAAAATATTTTGTACTGCATTCTCGGAAACTCCCCTTGTTTGCATTGAATTAGCATCATAGGATTAAATTGAAAATATACTATTAAAAATAGTCTATTATAGGCCAAATCACTACTCGACGGCTGTGATGTTAACATCAACAACAATTATCGGCGAGGTTGTCCACATCTAACATCACAACCGCTAAGTTGTTTGATTTGGACTATAACATTGTTAAAGATTCAGTTCTATTGTATTGTCATATTTTTTGAAGTTTATTTTAACTTACGATTTAGATTAATTTGGATCTGTTTGAAAATAGTGTTTACTAGACTGTCAACTATCAGGTGGATTTTATTTAAGCCTTATGTGTCCATGGCGTAACGTGAATACATAGTTGCGTGGATAAATTGTTAGCTTTATTCAAGCACTTCGTAGCATTTTGCTGCAAAGCGTAGTAATGCTAATAAAAAAACATCAGCCAAGTGCGAGTCGGACTCGCGCACGAAGGGTTCCGTACCGTATGGGAGCCCCGTTCCTCTTGTCGTTATTAATAGCGCGCAAAAATCTCCGAAAAATCACGTTTTTTGTATGGGAGCCCCCCTTAAATATTTATTTTATTCTGTTTTTAGTATTTGTTGTTATAGCGGCAACATAAATACATCATCTGTGAAAATTTCAGCTGCCTAGCTATCATGGTTCATGAGATACAGCCCGGACAGACAGACGGACATCGAAGTCTTAGTAATAGGGTCCCGTTTTTACCCTTTGGGTACGGAACCCTAAAAATTAAAATATTTTTTCTTGCTACGATTCGGTGCTATAAATTCTGTTTATATAATTATTGAAACTTACTAGTAGACCACAATGTATGTAACTGAAGCTGTTTTATACTAAAGTCACAGGGATTTCCACAGATACAAAGACCGTAATGCGTCATCTTAATCCATTATGATTTATATACGTGAAGGCACTTTATTATTCACTAGTTATATTTTGTGGTTCATGTAATGTAGTATTCAGCTTCTAAATTTACATATGTACATTTTTGGAGTCCTACAAGGCGGTAAGCTAGGTATCAAGGTTACAGCACTGCACAGCTTGAGAAAAAAGCAGGCGGTACCGTTTATATCTAAGTGCGAAAGCCGATCGTGTTCAGTTTTGCTTGTTCGTGCACGTTTCGAAAATAAATATGTAACACTTTAGCTCGCTCAACTCAACTGCTGTGTGTACTAAAATGATCTGTATGACGACGAAGTAATTTATTTTTCATCTCGGAATGATTCTCTTGTACACATGTATTCTATGGCAACCTGCTCTTTCTCGGGTACGGCGACGACGCACCCTATACATTAATCATTATTCACTTGTATAAATTAAAATATTGGTCACTTGTGAAAAAGATCGTCAAAATATTGTTTGTTATTTAAAAGTACATGTGAGGGATACATATTGTCCTCGATTCTGATGTACCACCATATCTGTATCAGCCTCTACCATTACTGAACATAGGCCTACCTTTGAAGGGTGATTTAGCGATGCCCTGTGCTAAAATAATTTGTAAAAATTATTTCTTTATTATATTTCCAAGCTGTCCCTTTTTTATATCAATATGCGAGACGACATGGGCTACAATTTTGGTTTTTATGTTTTTCTATTTGAGAATGTTGTAAACTTCGGTAATAGTACATCAGAATAGGTAGTTATATGTAATTAAGTCGTGCAGATGTCTTTGTTTATGATAATAATGTAATGTAAGCTATTTTAAACAAAATGTGTGATTGTAATCCGCTAATAGGAAACAAAAACACTTTTTAACCGAAAGTTTCTAAGGTTTTTTAGGATAAAAGAAATATTATGTTTACTGTGATCGTAAATAATATGATCATAATATTATATTATACTACCAGAAATTTGCATTTCATGGTTTCACTGCATTATAGTTTTTTTGGTGTGTGTTTAAAAAAGTGTAACTTTCTTGATCTTGTGGACTTCACCAACAAGAAGTTAATAAAGTAGTTCTTAATTACTTGGGTGGTTTTATTTATAGTTTACTGTTTGACATTTATTACCCATAAATTCGCATCATTATAACATACTCGTACAATAGCGCCTTAGGAAAAATAGCATGAAAAATCCAACCTTTTCCGCGGAGTCTTATACGATATTGGTTTATTCGTCTTCCTAAATTCAGTAGTGCCATGGATGGGTAATGGCCAATTTCACGGGTAATTAGATTGTATACGATGTAGACTAAGCAGCTATAGAAAATTGGTCGTGCCACGGAAGAGAGAAATTTAGTTGAGCCAAGCAGTACAGCCCCGGGGGATAAACGGTACCTAATAAGTTTAGTATGTTTGCAGCTGCAGCACTCGAAACAAAACACTTCTGAAATTCAGGACGAATTTGATTTGTAGGATTTGCAGTAGTTTCTAGGCGTATTTGGTTCATTGTACTTTATTTCGACTGGTACACTTATATAATTATATCCCTGGTATTCCTGGCAGTTGCTCGAGTGCACACCGCTCGATTTTAAAATGTTCGTTGTTCGTATCAAATCGAACGATAATGATGAATTAAAAAAAAGAAGCAATGATGCTTTTTTTAAATTTAGGTAAGTACTTATTATTCATGGAAAGTTGATTTGCATTGAGGTCTTTGATTTTCATATTGTGTAGCAAATTATTTTTCATACCACCTGCTCGAAAATGACTCATTATATGTCGTACAATGAAGTACAATCTCAACGTAAAATAAGTCATTATTATCTTAAGTCTTAACACAATCTCGAGGGCTATGGTAGGTCAATAATGTTGTATGAAACTCCCTATAGAGAGTAGTGATTTAAATTTGGAACATTAATTTGTTTGAAAATTAACTTAGAACATTTAAGGACATAGCAAAGAGGTTTTATTTTGTATATTCGAATTAAACCTTTTTGAATTGCACGGCAACGGCACGGTGATTACCGTGGCAACGGGCTTTATAAGGAGGATTTATTCAATTTTATAGAATGTAACCTCTTTGGTGCCCGTAGCAGTTCGATTTTATAGAATAAATAAAACCTCTTTGCAATGCCCGTGTTAGGTCATGATAATCGAGCTGACCATGGTCCTGTTTTTCACGTAGTATTTACGTTCTGATTTATTATATTGTGAACAACACCGAGTTGCCCACTTCGAGCGGAGCGAGACCAATCATTAATCTATGGTATTACTCATATTATTGGAGTATTATTTTCTAAGCGTGTAACATTTTACTCAAATATTATAAAAAATAACCCGCGTTGTATGTGGCGCGTAATTAACACGGAGCTGGGGCGCGGAACCCGCGAAAGAGTTGACTTCACTGATCTGGTACGGGACGAGTGTGGTCAGCAATTCGATACCAAAAAACATTTGGTTGACGCGCTGAACCTTGAATTTGTTTCAGCTGCGATAAAATCTGGGGCTCCTGTGGCAAACAATAGTCGCGCGTTAGCGGCGCTGGGTGACGACTCATCCGCCAGCGATGTATCAATCCGACTTGAACCCTTTTCACCTAGCGAAATTGTTACGATAGCTACTAAGCGCATTGCCCCAAAAAAAAAGTTCCGACCTTTACGGCCTGTCAGCCGATCTTATAAAATCGGGTATAGTGCCTTTAGCACCTGTTCTAAGTAGACTTTTCAACTTATGCATGCGTAAAGGAGTGTACCCATCAGCTCTTAAAAAAGTAAAAATTAGCCCCCTCTACAAGGGCAAAGGGAAAAAGTCTGATCTTAAGTCGTACCGTCCGATCTCTCTTGTTCCAGCTATTAGCAAGGTGTTTGAAGTAGGGCTTAATAGAAGGGTTTTAAACTACGCGCTCCAAAGAGACATCCTATCTGATAGGCAATACGCATACAGGGCCGGGCGCTCAACCACATACTTAGTGCGCGAAGTAGTGTGGCAGATTCTAAAAGCTCGGGAGGCAGGATTGCAGGTCGCTCTGGTCTGCTGCGACCTATCACGCGCCTTTGACACGGCGGACCACCGACTCATTGCTCAAAAATTAGGTTTCCACGGAATGCGCGGCCCTTCCGGGTCGTTGATAATCTCTTTTACGTCAGGAAGAACGCAAGTCGTCGTGGGGGACAAGGGTCGCGTCTCATCCGACGAGCTCGAGAACGAGATAGGCGTGCCCCAGGGATCCTGTTTCTCGAACACTATGTTAAGTCTTCTCTTGAATGACTTGCCAGATGCCATCGTCGACGCGGAGATATACCTACATGTATGCTGACGATGTGGCCGCAGTGATTACTGCGCCATCATCTACTCAGCTGCATCATAAGATAAACTCTGCTGTTAGTGAACTCGATGAGTGGTTTAAGTCGAATGGCCTAGCACTGAACAAAGATAAAACCTGCTTTTTGACTTTTAATCTCAACGGGAGATCGGAAGCTAAGTACTCGGTAACGATCGGAAACACCGCGCTCCAGCAGGTCAACTCAACAAAGTTACTAGGGTTCCACATAGATAGCGCCCTCACGTGGGAGTCACATATACAGGAGCTATGTGGGAAGCTGAGCCGCTCGTGCTTCGCGCTCAGGCGGCTCGCGAGCACGGCCACGCGGGACGTTGTGCGCTCTTGTTACTTTGCCACAATCCATAGTAATATTACGTACGGATTAGAATTGTGGGGCCGCGCCGCGGAGTACAAGAGAGCTTTTTCTATGCAAAAACGGGCTGTGCGGGCCATTTTCGGGGTTTCGGACGACGTGTCTTGTGTGGAGCTCTTTAGGGAACTGCGCGTACTGCCACTGCCGTGCGAACTAATCTATCAGGTGGCTCTTTTCACGCACAACCATTTAGAATTATTTGAGAGGAAAGGTACCTATTTAAGATTAAATTTAAGAAGCAATGCTAGGAAAAACCAACTGGTGACTCCTTCTCATAAGCTGGCGAAATCGGAGAGGTCTGTATATATTGGTGGGCCCGCTATATACAACCGAATACCCGTAGAAGTTCGGGATGCACCTTCCGCTGGGTCGTTTAGGAATAAATTAAAATGTTGGCTACATGAGCAACAATTTTATGACGTAAATGACTTTTTAAAATTACCTGAATTGTATTAAGATTTAGTGACTAATTTGGAAATTGTCAAGTATTATCTATTTTTATTTCGAGCTATATTGTATAGTGCCCTAATGTAATGTTTACTTTTTGACTTGTAACAAATGGTGTTATGAATAAATGACTATATGAATAAGAACACAATTCAAAAAATCGGCCAAGTGCAAGTCGGACTCGCACACGAAGGGTTCCGTACCGTGTGGGAGCCCCATTCCTCTTGCCGTTATTAATAGCGAGCAAAAAAACTCCTAAAAATCACGTTTGTTGTATGGCAGCCCCCCTTAAATATTTATTTTATTCTGTTTTTAGTATTTGTTGTTATAGCGGCAACAGAAATACATCATCTGTGAAAATTTCAGCTGCCTAGCTGTCATGGTTCATGAGATACAGCCCGGTGACAGATGGACATCGAAGTCTTAGTAATAGGGTCCCGTTTTTACCCTTTGGGTACCTACGGAACTAAAAAAGTAGAGTATGCACCACTAGAACCCCAAGTCTGTCTTCGTCTTGGGCGATTTGAACCCCCGCTTCACTCAGGACTCATAATTTCCCGAGCGAACCCTCGCTACGCTCGGGAGTTTACTATAGGGTCCCTCGCTACGCTCAGGGTCCACTATGTCGCCCGTAACGTAAGACACGACTTGGATCTCTTGGTACATAATCTACCTTAATTTACTTTATCTACACTAATGTTGTAACATTCTACTTATGTTTCCAATACTTGACTTATAACTACTACTGTTATAGCGCAGACAACAAAACACTCAATTTAAGCAATTTCACATGATGTTATAATATCCACATCGATATCGTAAAATCTCATTATAACATCGCGCGCTCGCTCCTGATTGGCCCTGCGCGCGCAGCTGCGCTCTAATGGCGTCCATTTTGAAATAAAAAAATGGCGGACTTCAATTTTTTGAAAAAGTCGTCATGGGTATCGTTTTCGAGGTTTTTGGGGGAGTAGATTTCGAAAATGGCGTCCATTTTGAAATTAAAGATGGCGGACTTCACTTTTTTGAAAAAGTAGTCATGGGTATCGTTTTCGAGGTTTTTGGGGGAGTAGATTTCGAAAATGGCGTCCATTTTGAAATTAAAGATGGCGGACGTCATTTTTTAGAAAAAGTCGTCATGGGTATCGTTTTCGAGGTTTTTGGTTAGATTTTAATGACGCCAAGTTCACTGTGACAATACACGTACGCGTGAATTTAATGTTTCGCTATATGTTTTTTTTTATTTATTTTTTTTATTAGTGAAGATAAAGTAGTGTATGCAACTGCATATAACACGGGTATTAAAACACTCGTTACTATAAAAACTAAATATTATAAACTCACACTCGTGTTTTAATACCCTTCATTATATGACAGTTGCATAAACTACTATAACGCCTTATTTTCTGTAACGTTAGCAGCAGTACTGTTTTGGCACAAGGATGTCCAAGAAAAGGAAGTTAAAAAGTTGTAGTTACAACATAAATATATTTCATTTCATTATATTACAAATAGGTACATTCTATTTTACGGCTACATAATCACTGAGATCTACTCATCGCTTCCGGCCTGTGTCGAAATTCATCGCTAAGAAATAACGTCGTCGGAGCGGCTCCGTCACACCAGGCCCTCCAGGTCGGGGCGCGGCGGCGCCGCCAGCAGCAGGGCGAAGTCGTCGGGCGGCGCGGGCGCGCGCGACGGCCGCGCGGCCAACGGCAGCGGCGCCTCGGGAGCGCGCCGGCCGCACGCCGCGCACCACGCCTCCGCCTCGCAGTCTGCGTGGAAAGCGCGCGCGCAATGCGCCGTACGCACCGCCGCGCGCTCCGCCAGCCGCCGGCCGCAGCGGGCGCACCGCCCGCGCACGGCCACGCCGCGCCGCGCCGCCGCGAGCGCACGCACTAACGCCTCGTGCGCCTCTCGGCTCGCGACGCGCGCGCAGCACTCCCACTGGCGGGTCGCGGCGGCGGCGCACGCGAGCGTCGCCAGCGCCACTGTGCGCGAGCGGCACGCGTGCTCGGGCGTCTCCTCGCGCGGCAGGTACGCGAGCGCGGCCAGCAGCAGCGCGGGCGGCGCGTCGCGCGCGGCCCGCAGCAGCCTCGACCACATGGCGGCGGCGGCGGCGGGCGGCACGCCAGGCGCGGCGCGCGCGCACACCTCGCCCGCCTCGCGCGTCCACCGCGCGCGCTCCTCTGCGTCCGCGGCGCCGGCCGCCAGCCGCAGCAGCGCGTCGAGCGCGGCGGGCGCGTCGCCGGCCGCCTCCAGGCAGGCGGGCTCGGCGTCGGCCGGCCCGGCGGCGCGCACTATCTCGAGCGCCTCCTCGGGCCGTACGGCGCCCGCCTCCTCCGTGAGGAAGCGGCGCACGCGGTCGGGCCGCAGGCGGCACAGCAGGCGCAGGTAGGCGGCGGCGGCGTCGCCGCGCAGGGCGCCCGCCTCGCACAGGCTGTCGCCGAACTGCAGCGCCCTTTCAGGGTCAGACGCGGCGAGCGCGGCGGCGGCACCGTCCGGCCGGTCGGCGAGCAGCGCGGCGGCGGCGCGCGGTCGCAGCGCCACGAGCGCGGGCAGCGGGGCGAGCGCCACGTCCCGCGCGGCCTCGCCAGCGGCGACGCGCCCGCGCACGTACTCGAACAGCTCGTCGATGTCCGCCTCCGAGGGCGCCTCTATCCGGAAGAACTGGTCTAGAACGCGGTCGTGTTGTTCGAGCGCGGCGAGCACGCGCCACAGCACGCGCGGCCGGTCGGCGGCGGCGGCCAGCTGCGCCTCGAGCCGCTCGCGGTCGGCGCGCGCGCGCGTCAGCAGCGCGGCCCAGGCGCGGTCGGCGCGCGCGCCGGGTGTGGCGGCCGCTAGCGCCAGCAGCTCCTCGACGGCGTCGCGGTCGGGTGGCAGCGCGCCTGACTTCATCTGCCCCGTCAGGAATTCCAAAATTTCGGTTCGGTCGTCGGCTTCCTGCGACCAGAAATTAACGTTGGTGTTTTTAGACTGACCGATAAGTTGAATATGGTTATTTTGAGCCCTGAATACGTAACCTAAAAAAAGTCCAAGGAGTTAACGCAAGAGTTCTCCACAAGCCGGAGTTATTGTAGGTCTTTAGAAGTTTCTGTCCAGTAGTACACGTTCAATCATCGAAATGATGACGAGTGATAAAAATGTTAGGGTAGGGTACTGTGCACCTACTTTTTCGGAGAATGGAAAATACATGTTCTGTAAGTTTGTATTGAGACTAAAGTGAAATGAACACTTCACTTTAGTTGAACAAATGTATTATTCGGGTAAATATCTACAGAGCCACAGTCTATTAGGAAAAAAATGACCGAGCGCTATTATACATACCGACTTAGATATTTACATTAAATAATTCACAATGACCCGTTTTCTCGAAGCTCGACGTTATGTCACCTAATTAGAGCTTGTAACCGAGCACTTTGGCATCGCGCAGCGTTGTAGTCGGCTTGCAATGGCCTTACGACTAACTAAAAAGCCTGCCTACTACATAACTGTGGCAGAGGTTCGGCTCGGACACTTTTTTTGCACGATTGTGACTATAGATATTTAGTCGAAGAATGTAATACATGAAAGTGGTATTGGGGCAGCAGTGAAGAGAGGAAGACATGAGGAAGGTGTGCACTAGCTAGAGCCGTAGAGCGTCGTCTCACCGGCAGGTGCGCGGCGAAGGAGAGCAGGTGTCGCGCGACGCGCAGGCGGTTCTGCTTGGCGAGCGGGCCGGCGAAGGGCGGGTCGCGCGCGCACTGCTCCAGCAGCCGCACTCCCGCGCCCGCCTCGTGCGCGCACACCACACGCAGCGCCGACCACCCGCCCTGCCGCGTACAAACACGCTACACATTCATGCTGAACACTCACACGCTTTCATTTGTGCCGGTATGTGCCACAGAATGCTGACAATCATTTATAATGTAGAACACGGGCACATGTCGCTAGGCAGTAAGGAATATGCAAAAGATATTAAATGCGTTCGTTTTATTTTTATACAAATTTTATTACTGAAGCATTATGCTAGTAAGAATATTTTTATAATTTATTGCCCTTTTCATATTGATAATAATTTTTAAAAAGTCCACATAAATACCGAGAATTTTATACATAGTTGAACGCTTTGATGCGTTTCCTCTTGTCAGTCAGAGAGGATGTGACGTCGTCGTCTATATAAAGTGTTGTTGCCTAAAGACGTATCAATTCCAGTTACGATTTTTAATCGATTACTTTAGTCATGAAAATCGTTTTTTCTTAAAAAGCTGCCTCTTATAGGGCTTCCGCCATGCCAATGTACGCTAACACAGCTGTCTAGGATTATTTTAGGTATTCTTTGAGTAGCCTATATAGGTATTTACTTCATTATTATTATTTATTATGATGAATAGTTATCGAAATTAAAAATAGGTTATTCGTTTTCTCCGGAAGTCACACCACTAACCGTCAATAATTTTGAGTTCCTAACATAGAAATTAGATATACAAAGAGGCGCCCACAGTATTTCGGTACTATGGAATTTGACGTTCTATCACACTAACCTTCTTCCTAGTTTGTTCACCGTTGTTCCTGAGTAATGACAACTGTTTGTGGCAGCCATTTTCAGCTCATCAGCACGTAAAGAACATTGTCCAAAGTCGGCCTCGCGTGGACAAGATGCTCATGAAAATTTGATTACGTCAATAATTCAGTATTTATGAATTAGCATGCATTATTGTAGTATCCAGATAAAATAATTAAATGTTTATTTAACTATATTATTGATACGAAATGGGTTCTTGGATAATCAGTTAAAACGCCGATTGTTCACTTTGCACTTTATTTGCAACAAACAATAGACGCGACACAAAGGCCGGTGCCGCCTGAGTCATAAAACCATAAACCTCGCGGTTAAGTGTAAACAACTAGCCGTCGTACCGCGCGCGGCCTACTGCGTAACATTATTTCAAACCACAGAGCTATATGTGTTCGATCGAGAAAATCTGAAGGAGATGTTTTGATTTAATATGTCATGAAAAGAGACATGAAAAATATCTCTATTCATGGGTTAGTCGCCGTGTTTTTCTTCCGATAGTGTCAAATTCCAATTCATTTTTGACAGCTGTAAGCAAGATTCCATATATTTTTGTAGCCGAGAATGGTCTCAAGCGACATCAGAGCTATCTCTCTGGTTGTAGTAACTCTGTTTCAAACGGAAATCCGTCAAACTCGCAGAAAACTTGAGTTGCCAGTGTTTTACTTACCGTTTTCAAAGATTTTATTCGATCTTTTTAATCTATTTATTTTTTAATCGATACGAAATGTCGCTTGGCAAAATTGGGATCGCAGTGAGCCAGGGCGCCGTAAAATGAAACAAACTGCTATATCTGCTTATGGCAGGATGATCTGATGTCTGTTCATGTAGGGTGAAGCCATCGGTCGCAACATCTAGCTTCCTAAAATCGACTATATCACCGATGCTAAAAATTGCCAGCCCACCGGGCTCCCCGACCCGGTGGCCTGACCTATCTCTACAAACAACATCATAGCAGCACTGATAAGTTTAGTTTTGGAGTTATTTGTTGTAAGATTTTATTCGTTACTTAAAGTGTAGTTGAACATGATATAAAATAGTATAACCTAACATTTTTAACAATTAAATTGTCATAATACCTAAAAAGTTATTACTAGTAAATATCGTACTAGTAGCTATCGATTAAATAGTTAATCGATTTTTAGGTAATTAAGTAATGGCAACACTAGCAAAAACATCAACCTTTAAAAAAATCAATGTCATCCGTAAGCACATTTCGTACGTTACGTTTGATTTTGGGTTTGTATTATGTTTGTTTCGTTCGGTTTAAGATAATAATGGATTCTCACGACCCTCGCTTGCCCACGGATGACACCACTATTCATATTGACCCTGGCCGGCCAATGGTGGATGATGGACTCCGATAATCCCGCTTTACTGGACGACCGCGGCTTACCTATGGACTCCGTTACCTCTGCTCATCTAGAATACCCTTGTATGATAATAGACTTTTAACCCGAGATGCCTTCTCTCTCGATGCATTATTGTGGCACGTCACAAAACGGAGGAGTTAAAGCTTGAATCTTACGGAAGTAAGTCAGTCATGAGGCAATGGAATATACCTACCTATACGAAAATATTGTACGCAAATGAACGAAAAGGAAGGGAAGCATTTCGACAATATTGTTGCAACTGCATTGTGGGGCGAAGGACAGTAGGTTGTTGCGTTCATGTGATGGCTGTGATATGGTTTTTGAGCTCGGCAAGGTATTTAACGACATTTATCTTCCTGCCTAGTTTCTAGATCGCATATTATTAACATAAGAATCTAATTAAAAAGAAAAAATATAATATTAAAAATGTACTACTTTCATTCTATACCTCTGTAGCACATGTAGGAAAGTAGTCTAAGCAAACGTTCGGATACTAAGTTATTATGATAATATGTTACCTACTGATGTAAGCTATCGGATATAAATTTAAATTAGGTACATTGAAATTCACTGTCCACGCTAGGCCATAACACCCTTATAGGTGGACATTGTCCTTTAATTTGTAATTGTAGGCGCCTCTGTATCTTTAAACGCTATGGTTCCTGTGCCGGTAAGTGACAGAACAGATGATTACTCTCACCGCCATATTGTTTTAGAAGACGACGTCATCGTCCGTATCGCTCTGTGAACAAAACGCGGCAAAATATTCGTATAGGCCGTCAAAAGTTTATTGATATTTTTATTTATTTTTAAAATAAAAATTATTACACATTTAAAATTATTTAAGTACCAGATATTTTTTATCGTTATTAAATGATCTATCGTTTAAAAAAATAAAAAAAACCATCATGCATATTCCTTGTTGTTTACGAGCCGCACTAGTAATAACTCGTCCACCAAAATGTAACAGTAATTATCCAATTGGCGAATATTATACCTAATGGTGATCGATCAACAAGAAACTCCAAGTATTTCCTTCCACCCCGCTAGCCAGATGAGTACGTAGAGAGAGAGAGTCGGGGGTCGACGATAAATCTATTAGATGACGTCATATCATAGAATAGACTGTTTACTTTCAGTTTATTTGCAGAAGAAAACTACAGCAACACGATCTAGCGTTTGCCTTGTGATCGTCTGGTAACACGGGGCGAGTCGTTACGCTGTATTAAATTTAAAGGTCAGCGGTGATGAAGGGAGGGATTCTGCGCAGAGTGCGCAGCTCGTAGATAACTTCACGAACGCCATTAAGTTTGATTCGACCATATACGCAACGCTAAACTTTACCTTGCTCGTTTTATTTTACGTGATGTCTGGCTCGTCGCCAGTAAGTCGAACTCGAGTAATGCATCGTCTTAATAGAACGCGAATACGCGATCAAAATCGCGCGAATTTTACTCGTACGAACGCGCGATCAAACATTGAATTCGAATAAGGGTCCTAATTGAAATTCGCGCGATTATATTAAGCGTCCCTGACGTCCATGGTTGACGGTATTCAGTACCGACCGTGTTACTGCCCTAGTCCACGGTCGCTCGCTCGCTCGCGTCGTTAATAGGCATGTTTACTGGGTATAATAATTATAATTAGTCTGTTAGTTAGATACCGAATCAAAATTATTGGACACGTATTTTTTCTTTTGTCAAACAAACTATTAATGACAAAGATAAATCTTGTCAAATTTAAGAGTGGGGACTCGTGACGTCACTATCTGGTACCGGTACATTTGTAGTAGGTTAGTGACGTCACCTGGAACTTTAACGGACTTTGAATCTTCATCAACGTATGTATAATAAGTCATAAGTCATAAGTCATAAGTAATTTATTAATAAAATGTCAATTTACACGTCATAAAAAATATTACATACAACTGTAATACAAAAAACATCATTTTTTTACATAGTGAAAAATTAATTACAATATAATAATAATAACAAAAAATAATTGTGTTAAAAAAAAAAGAGTTCATGTCATAACAATATTAATAGGTTGGGGAAAAAGTTTCTTCGCATTTTTTAAGAAAATTCAAAACATTTTTTAATTTAGTTTATTTATATTTAACTAAAGTATGTAGGTACCATTTTGTTCGATAACTTTTTGCCATCTTTTAGTTAGGGACATGATCCCATTGCTATAGAAATTTTGGGACTTCTGATCAAAATACCGCGACAAGTGGTTTTGGCAGTCCTCTCGTGATGTTAACCTGACACTACCTAAAGAATTCTGAAGAGACCGAAACAGGTGGAAATCTGAAGGTGCAAGGTCAGGATTATACGGCGGATGCATTAACACCTCCCAGACAAACTATCTTAATTTTTGCTGAGTGGCTAAACATGTGTGAGGTCTAGCGTTATCATGATTTGAGGTTAATTAGGTTTCTTTCAGTGAGCTCGTGAGGTACCCAAATATCGAGCTTTTTTGTGTACCCAGTTTTTTTCAAATGCGCCAAAACTGTTTTGTGGTCAATTCCCAGTTCTTCAGCTACGTCGTAACTACTGATATGCCGATCTTGCTCCACTTTTTCAAAAATTGCATCCATTTTATCCGTAATAGGGCGACCAGAGCGACGTGCGTCTTTGACATCAAAATTTCCGGATTGAAAACGCTTAAACCAAATTTGTGCTACTCTCACAGACACTGCACTAGGTCCATAAACATCACAAATTTTTTACGCGGCTTGCGTTGCATTTTTACCTTTTTTGTAGTAAAATTTTAAAATGTATCGAATTTCTTCATTAGATTCACTCATCTTGACAGTACGAAAAACAAATGAAAATCACACATTTTTCTAATTTGAATTTGTAATTATGTTCTTTAAAATTTAAACTTTCAATGATACCAAAACCAGCCAGATACAAATAGTATAGCCAAAGAGATTTTATTACAAGTTCATACATACTATAATGCGAAAAGACTTTTTCCCCAACCTAATATTTTTTGAGAATCTACATATTTGACGGACTAATATTTTTTTCAAGCTTATTTTATTTCAAGCTTATTTTTACTTTTCAATGTTAACAAGCCCATTCGCGCGATGATAGGACACCAGTTTTTGCGATCATCGCATCGCTTACTCGTGCGATGATCGCGTATTCGCGTTCTATTAGGATAATGCTGTTTAATTCATACGTGGGTAGCCTACTGGAGTTCTGTAGTCCTGTCTGGAACCCATCTTACCAGGTCCACATAGATCGAATTGAAAGATTGCAAAAGAAGTTCCTGTACCATCTCTCATATTCGAGTAATCTGTGTAGACAGCTGGACTCTTCCGAATCTAGGCTTTCACATTTTAAAATGTCGCCACTGTCAATCAGAAGGAACATAGCTGACATCGTATTTCTGCACAAATTAGTGAATGGTACTTTGGACAGTTCTCAATTGCTTGGAAAAATATGTTGTTTTGTTCCTCGCGCGTCCTTCTAGCGGTCTTGAAAATAGAAAAACGTTTAGCATGCCTCATGCTCGTACAAAGTACGGCCAACACTCTTCTTTGTATCGCATGTGTGCATTGTACAACAATATATGCCAAGATTTAGATATTTTTAATACCTCCGTGTCATATTTTAAGCGAAGTTTAACGTTAATTTTAAGCTTAATTTGTAAAAAAATCACTTTTTATTGTTGTATAGTTATTATGTTCAGTATTAATTTTGTTACGCATGTTGTGTTCACTTCTAGAAGGGCATATACATTATGCATGTCGTTATATTAATGTTTTTGTTTAATGTAAGTTTTAGTGTGTAAGCCCAGTTTTGTGAACCATTACTAAAAAAAAATGCCTAATACCTGTTCGTTGAGCAGCGCGTGCAGCGCGTCGTGCCTGGCAGAGGGGCGGCGGTGCGCGGGCAGCGAGCGGCCGGCCGGCGCGCGCCCCGCCAGCGCGTCCGCCGCCGCCAGCACCAGCGCGCCGCCCGCGCACGAGCACGCGCTGTGCCGCGCGCCGCACGTGGCCGACACGTGCGCGCCCAGCGCCGACAGCGCGCCGCTCCACCCGCCTGCACCGCACATCAACACTATCAACCTTCTAAATCCTTTATTCATTCGTTTCCGGATACCAGCGGCAGCGACATACACAGCTTTTTATTGTGACAAAAATACAGAACTAAAACACGTAACATGCAGTACAACATAAATTAAATGTATTAAATCAATATTTCTGTCACAAACCTTCTCCACCTTAACGTATGCTAGTTATGAACCAACTAGCTCTGGTTTTCCGGTGGAGTCAGCAGGTGACGTCACATGGATATAAAAAATTATTGAACTAGTCTAGAATAATATTTACTAAACGAACTTATGGGCTAAACGCATCGGCAAATACATTTTATGCTATGCCAAAAAATTGGCGTGAACGCAGTACGCAGTATAATAATTATAATGTATGGTACAGATACTGGCCTATGGCCGCGGCGATCGCTCCGAAGGCCCGCCAGAGGCCGCGCTGCCTCGTGAACACGGCAGCCCGGTGCGGGTCGAGGCTCGCCAGCGGCAGCGAGGCCACCACGCGCTCCACCAGGCTGGGCTCGCGCTCCGCTAGACGCTCGATCAGTGCCTGCGGATCATATTACCCATATCATTTTAGTGTTTTAATATTTTGTGATAAGGCAGAGTCTCAAAAGTTATCTGAGTGTAAGAGGTTACCAGCGCGGAGTCCGGCGACGGCGGCACGGCGTCGGCCAGTGCCACGAGCTCCCCGCGCACGGCCGCGACTCCCCTCGCCGCCACGAACGCTGTGCGAGAGGTTACCTGCGCGGAGTCCGGCGACGGCGGCACGGCGTCGGCCAGTGCCACGAGCTCCCCGCGCACGGCCGCGTCTCCCCTCGCCGCCACGAACGCTGTGCGAGAGGTTACCTGCGCGGAGTCCGGCGACGGCGGCACGGCGTCGGCCAGTGCCACGAGCTCCCCGCGCACGGCCGCGTCTCCCCTCGCCGCCACGAACGCTGTGCGAGAGGTTACCTGCGCGGAGTCCGGCGACGGCGGCACGGCGTCGGCCAGTGCCACGAGCTCCCCGCGCACGGCCGCGTCTCCCCTCGCCGCCACGAACGCTGTGCGAGAGGTTACCTGCGCGGAGTCCGGCGACGGCGGCACGGCGTCGGCCAGTGCCACGAGCTCCCCGCGCACGGCCGCGACTCCCCTCGCCGCCACGAACGCTGTGCGAGAGGTTACCTGCGCGGAGTCCGGCGACGGCGGCACGGCGTCGGCCAGTGCCACGAGCTCCCCGCGCACGGCCGCGACTCCCCTCGCCGCCACGAACGCTGTGCGAGAGGTTACCTGCGCGGAGTCCGGCGACGGCGGCACGGCGTCGGCCAGTGCCACGAGCTCCCCGCGCACGGCCACGACTCCCCTCGCCGCCACGAACGCTGTGTGAGAGGTTACCTGCGCGGAGTCCGGCGACGGCGGCACGGCGTCGGCCAGTGCCACGAGCTCCCCGCGCACGGCCACGACTTCCCTCGCCGCCACGAACGCTGTGTGAGAGGTTACCTGCGCGGAGTCCGGCGACGGCGGCACGGCGTCGGCCAGCTCCCCGCGCACGGCCGCGTCTCCTATCGCCTCCACGAAAGCTCCCTCCGTCGAACATTGCTCCCACAACGTTGTCCATAACTCCTCCCTACGAACAAACCGAAGCGAAATTATGTAATATTAAAAAATACTATAGCGGACAATCATATTTTGTTGGCATAAGCACTTAACTTATCTTACTTGCCATGCAAAAACGAGAAACAAGACAATGTCGGCGCGTTGGGTAGAGGAGCTTCTTTGTATCAATTCATTTCAACTGCTTCAAAACTAATAAGTAGGTACATTACATTTTGGGACTATTCCGAAAACTTCCTCTAAAAAAATTAAAATGGTAAAAGAAGGGAGTGGAGTCAGTCCAAAAATTGCAGATAAATTGCGTATTCAGTAGACGAAGTCAACAGACGCAGCTGCCAGAAGGGTCTGTGGTAAAGTGTTCCTAGAGGGCATAAACAGTAGTCACCCCACCCCAGCTGGTGCTGCACGCACAACTTGAATACAAGGTCGGCGACGTGTTTGTCAGAGACGGTGTGCTTCATACGACGAAAATTTAAACAGGTATTCCACCAAACGCTAAGCCTCTTAGCTGACTGACTCCAGATTATAGTTGTACACCACCATGGCAACGTAATACCAAAAATTCAGGTTTTAGAAAGTAGTTGCATTTTTTGCACTTACCTCCCGTGCTATAAACATTTCGTTGAGGGCATAAACAGTACTCACCCCAGCTGGTGCTGCACGCACAACTTGACGACGAGGTCGGCGACGTGTTTGTCGGAGACGATGTGCGGTCGCGCCGCGATGTCGGCCACGAACTGCGCGGCGACCGCCCGCGCGGCCGCGTCGCGCGACGAGCACAGCAGGCGCAGCGCCGGCGCGTGCCGCCCCGCCGCTAGCAGGGCCTGTTGCGAACTGTTCTATGAGTGCTATTGTTTCAATCTAATTATTTTTTACCATTCTAAGTTATTTTTGACATTGGTTTGTATATACTAAAGACTAATTTCCGTTGTCTGACTTTTTCCAAATATTTATTTTCATTTGAGCGCTGAAGAGGGCTTTTATAAGTTTGTATGTCTAACTTAGCATGCATACATATCTTGTACATTCCCGTGATGTGACTACGTACATGTTATTATTAAAATACTATTAAAAAAATACTACTGTGTCGGGTAGGTCTCGTGGCTCCGCAGAGTTGCCATCCTCGTAGACACAGTCTTCAGCTGCACACTCCGAGCGTTAGAACAAACTATCGTATGAATTCCTTCTTTGTGTGTGCTCCTATAGCTTTTAACCGCAATTACTCTAATATAACCACAGGGGCAGTGTTTCAAATGACATGGCATTATTGCTATGACGATAAAGTTCAAAATAAACTACTGTCACTTCTACTGTTTTTCCTTATTCTGAGAATATAACTGACTTATTTATGATGAGGCATTCGCTGAAAATTACAAAATCTAAACAATTTTGTGATGAAACCAAACTCCAAAGTAAAAAATGAGGCTACCAAAAAAATAGTAAAAAATAAACGTAAAAACAAAAATAAAGTTTAAATTTTTATTAGTAGGTTTGGCAATTATAAACTGACTGTATTTTCTCTTTTCTGTTTTTTCTACGTTCTTTTATGTGTGTGTAATACATAGACTAACATTTTCTTTTTTAAAAAATTATCTGTTGCTAAGACTATAATATCTTCATCTGTATTGCTACAAGTGGAAACTTTAAGGCTTATTTGTTTAAATTTTTTTTTCTATAGTTTGTTAATTATAGCTGTTTGTTTTTCAAAAAAGTATACAGCAAGCAGTGCCTTGGTGCCTTTTGTACGCCGATGACATAGTTCTGGCAAAGAATATATAATAATACTACGTATAGAATGGCCACTCGTTACCCCCCACCCGTTTGAGTCTTCCTCACTTCCACCCCGCGCTACGTACCGCATCGTGTACTCTGCGCGCGGGCTGCACTGGCCGGTGGATTTTCTAATAAAAACTACCTAGACTGTGACAATAGGGAAGACTTGTACTGTGTATGGTTGAATATCAATGATACGTAACAAAACAAGAAATTTTAATGTTTCCCTAAGCAAAGAATATATAATAATACTACGTATAGAACGGCCACTCGTTACCCCCCACCCGTTTGAGTCTTCCTCACTTCCACCCCGCGCTACGTACCGCATCGTGTACTCTGCGCGCGGGCTGCACTGGCCGGTGGATTTTCTAATAAAAACTACCTAGACTGTGACAATAGGGAACACTTGTACTGTGTATGGTTGAATATCAATGATACGTAACAAAACAAGAAATTTTAATGTTTCCCTAAGGATAAATAATAGGAACTTATTTTACATTATTTGGTAACTTCCTCTTGATATTATCTTACAAAAGAAGTAGATCGGTTACTTTTTGTTAAAATGCTTCCAAATTAAGTAATTGTTGTACTTTTTTTGAGCAGTAGATTAATTTTCATTTTTGCAAATTAAGTACGCAACTGTCTCACTCACGCGGCATGTCGTCACGTTGTGGTGATCGCTGACAGCCATAGACGTTCCGCACACAAATGCGCGTGTAGCGACCGTGCGTAAGTGTGTTGTCTGTGAGTAAGTACTGTGTAGGTGTGCGTAAGACAGCAGATTTTGTATGAAAAATCGCGGAGTGTCCGGGCTGTGCCCTAAGGATAAATAATAGGAACTTATTTTACATTATTTGGTAACTTCCTCTTGATATTATCTTACAAAAGAAGTAGATCGGTTACTTTTTGTTAAAATGCTTCCAAATTAAGTAATTGTTATACTTTTTTAAGCACTAGATTAATATTCATTTTTGCAAATTAAGTACGCAACTGTCTCACTCACGCGGCATGTCGTCACGTTGTGGTGATCGCTGACAGCCATAGACGTTCCGCACACAAATGCGCGTGTAGCGACCGTGCGTAAGTGTGTTGTCTGTGAGTAAGTACTGTGTAGGTGTGCGTAAGACAGCAGATTTTGTATGAAAAATCGCGGAGTGTCCGGGCTGTGGTTCTGGTTGCGGTATCTCAATAAATGGCAAATATCACTAGAAAGTAATGGTTTAAAGATCAGTAGAACAAAATCCGGGTACATGAAGTTCATTTTCGGAGAACCGTGTACCTCTATATTAAATATAGAAAATACCCCTATACCCCTGGTAAACAAATTTAAATACTTAGGGTCCGTAATAAATGAGACTGCCGAATGTGATGGTGTGCAAAGAGTGAATACCGATTGGATGAAATGGCGATCGTTGTCAGGTGTACTCTGCGACCGTAGGATGCCCATTAAAACCAAAGGCAAAGTTTACAAAACCTGCGTAAGGCCTGCTCTGCTTTACGGTGCAGAGTGTTGGACAACTAAACACGACCATCAAGCCAAACTCCATACAGCTGAGATGAAAATGTTACGTTGGGCAGGCGGCGTGACTAAGCTAGATAAAATAAGAAATGAACATGTCAGAGGCAGTTTCAAAGTTGCACCAATTCCAGACAAACTCCTTGAAACACAACTCCGATGGTATGGACACATAATGCGCCGAGAAGATGACCACCCCGTTAAAATCGCATTAAAAATTGACACAGGAAAACAACCCTGAGGCCGCCCCAAAGCCACCTGGTGGAGAAACCTGGAAAAACTCTCTATTAATATACACAGTCAGGTCATAAATTCTGTCACATGTTTAATATAAAATAACTGAAACAAGTTTATTCATAATGTAACCATTTATATACCAAAATGAATTTAACAAAACATAGATTCTTATGACAATAAAGTTTATTCAAAATGACCTCCGTGATTTTGAATACAGGCCTTCAATCTGCGCGGCCAGTCGTCTATCGCAGCACGAACGAGGTACATGTCAATATCGGCGGCTGCCTTAATCAAGGATGTCTTGAGTGACTCCAAATTGGGATGAGGCTTTGAGCACGCCTTTACCTCCAAGTGTTGCCATATCTTGTAATCTAACGGACTCAAATCTGGACTGGAGGAGGGCCAGTCTTCGTGCCGGATGAAGTCGATTTCACGCGCCGCCAGCCAGTCTTGTGTGCTCTTCGCTCTATGAGCTGGCGCCGAATCTTGTTGGAATACCCAGTGCCTGTTATTGAACATGGTATGAGAAACAGGTTCCACAAGGTTCGTCAGGACTGTATTTTGATACACAACTGCATTCGTTTTTACACCTTTCTCACAAAAATGTACCTCTGTTAAGCCCCAATAAGAAACTCCCAACCATACCATGAGCGAGGATGGAAAATTACCTCGTTGGACACGCGGAATACGGTTGCTCGCTTCTTCACTACTGTGTGCGTACACCTTATCATTTTGTTTGTTGTAGCTCTCTTCTACGGTAAAAATTTTTTCATCCGAAAAAAGAATTTCCCGATATTTTTTTCCCGCGTACCGCTTGAACAAAGCGCGGCACCTCTCCAATCTCAGGTCCATTAGACGAGCATTTAATTTTAAACGATGTCCTGTTTTTCTTCGATATGCCCGAAGCCCTAAGTCTTCATTTAACACCCTTTTCACCGTGGTTCTGCTTAACCCCATCTGAAGGGCCAACAGTTTCTGCTTACGTTTGGGATTTCTTTGAATTCGCGCCTTCACAGCTTTTATCACTGCTGGAGCAGTGGCGTGCACACAGTTTTAAGACAGGGTAGGCAGAAAATTTTGCTCACCGAAAACACGTTGGTTTTGGTTCGTCGTCTTGTCGATTGATAATGTAGGTAGGTAATTGCCAAATGCCAGCTCAAATATCCTTAGGTTGACTGCTTTTATAGACATATCAATTTACGGATATTCGAAGTGGCCTTTCGGCGCGTTTGTTTGATGTTTTGTAATGTTTTGTAACCGATGTCGTTCCAGACGGTTTTATTATTTGAAAATAGTAGACAAACGAAACAAAATAACCGATTACTGTGTATGCAACCTGTCAGCCAATGATATGAATGATATTGTTTTTTATTGAATTTACGACTGACTTTACCTTTAATTTGTATTAATTGCAAATCCGGTGTAGCACGACCTATCTCGATAACTTGTTTTTTTTTCACCGAGAGATAGTTTTGAAAACGCATCATATTTTATTTTCTCAATACACACACCATCTGAACAACTTTCACAGACAATGTTATCCATCTCTCTATTAACAACGTTAAAATCCTAAATATCTGATAGCGTATTCACAAACACAATACACATCAAACAATATGGCGACTATTGACTATTGAAATTAGTAGTAAAAAAGGGAAATATAATACCACAAAAAAATGATGGCCATCTAAATGTATAAAATTCAATGAAACAATGTTAGGTAGGTACCTACTTCCTAAAATATTTGCATTGCATAGCAAACTTAATTGTTCATGTTAGCTAAGCAAAAAGTCAAAAGTCATAATTGTTCGTGTTAGCTAAGCAAAAAGACACTGTCTTTTCATGCAGTTGTGTGCGTGATTTTTGTCATTGTGTGTCAGCAAAGCCCACGTAGCTATAGGAACGCACACACATTAAATCCGCATGACCACGACTTACCACGAGAGCACACATACAAAACATTAAGAGATCCATAGTTTGTGTCTTTGCCGTGGCAAGGGCGGGTGGCGCTCGTGCAGCGCGAATCGGTGATGGGAAATTACCTGTTGACCTTATCTTAATGATACCACCGGCACTCGATAGGTGGAGCTGATGTATGATTTAAGTTTTTATGTTATTTTGTTTATTGATAAAATATAATTAGATCTATTATCAGAACTAGGGTAGGCAGTGTCTTTCTGTCTTTATGAAGCGTCCGCCACTGTGCTGGAGTCCTAACAGACCGAGGGCGACCACTTCTTGACCTGTCATCTACACTAGAGTCTTCATTGTATCGTTTGATGGTACGATAAACGAATCTTTTGGTTATATTCAAATTTTTCAGTATGTCAAAAATTTGAATTGGCGCGTAACCGCAACGATGCAACGCAATAACTGCAACACGCTCTTCTTTAAGCGTCCACTCCATATTTAAAAATGAGTAAAATTCTAAAAAGTATACATTTTTATTTTCATGAACAATTCGAATTCAATAAACTTTATTGTGGCCAGCATTCTAAAAGAAAAGTTTTCACTGTGTGACAATACTTATGACCTGACTAGGTACCAGCTGACATAAATGACAGAGCCGAATGGCGTAAACATATTCAGAGGGCCGACCCCAAATGATATGGGAAGAGGCACGGAGAAAGAGGAGCATTCCAAAAATGTGTAAATAAATAAATAAAATATGTATTCTTAGGCTGTGTGTGAGCGGCGAATAAGTATTTCAGTTGTTAGGTTTGTTAGTGTTGTTACATACATTATCTCGACGCAGATTTGCAATTTTGTATGGGACAACTGATATTTGAAGTTTTTTCAGTAAATAATGATGAATTGAGCAGTATGATGGTGTACCTGTGCCCGCGCCAGCGCGTCGCGCGGACGCACGCGCACGACGCCGCGGCGACCGAGCAGCGCGAGCGCGCCTCCGCTCACGCACGCGCCCGCCAGCGCGCTCGCGCCCGCCGCGCACATCGCGCGCGACACGCGCCCGTCCGTCCACAGGCCCTGTAACGGACACACAGGGTATTTGTTACCATCACGTATTTGACGATGCTATCAATTAAAACATTTAAAAAATAAACATGCATATTTTCTGTTACAGTCTAACTACACGAGCAAGCCAGAAATCGTCCTTACGATTATTACCTTATAGAAAGCAGACGCGTAAACCGGTTCGATATGCGACAGCTCCAGCGGCTTGTCGTAGTCATCGCCGAACAGGCGCAGGTTCTCATCCGCATCAAAAATCGCCAGCTGACCTCCGAGCCATCCGAGCAGTAGCGGAGTGTGCTTCAATTCCACTCGTTTTATGGGTCTGAGAGAAATCGAGGTGCCGGTGACGTGCACAGAGAGCCACTGTAACGTGTTCGCCCTCGCGCACACTACAATTCGATCGTCGGTTTCGCTCCATTCTAGTACGGGCAGCGTGTGCGGCGGGCCGCTGAGGCGCAGGCCGGAGGCGCGCCCGCCCGCCACTATGATCACCCGAGAGAGCGTCGCCAGAGCCAGCAGGCGCGCATCGCAGGCTGCCATGGCGACCACCTCGCCGCGAGCCCCGGAGAACAGACACGATGTTCGCGCAGAACGCACTCCCAGGGGCCTCGAGAACTTGATCAGCCAGACGGAACCTCCGGTGTCGAGTGCGAGGCCGGACATTCCCGCCCACGTAACCCGTAATATTCCCCATATCTCTCCTCCCAAAGTGATTCGTCTGAGTATCGCCCCTTGTACGCTTTCGTACTGACAAATGAGACCTCTTGCATAACCGGCGAGAATCCTTGTACTATCTTTGTTGTATGATATGCAAGATACCGCTCCACAGCCATCCATGTTGGCGGTGCAGACCCACCTCAAGGTTTGTTCAAAGAATGATAGAACCTGCCCATGAGCTGTGCCAACTGTTATTCTCCCATCATGACCCACACTTAAAGCTGTTGCTGCTCCTGCTGAAGATCTTTCCTGAAACATTTAATTATGACTTTTTCTTAAAAATTCCTTGCACATCTACATTTTTCCTTATTTTTCATATAATTAACATGATCACTTCTAGGGTATAGAATTTTAGATTTTCATGTTCAAGTTAGTTTGAAGAACTTCAAAAAAACTACTGTAATTAATATTACTCAGCAAAACAAATCTGTAAATGTAAAAATACAAAAAAAGTTAGTCCTTGAAGATTTATTCAGTGATTCGCTTGAGGAAAACTCGATCGCGCGAGCGAGTCACCACCCTCCGATTTCACCTATTTTTTGTGTCTTAAACTAGCTCGATGGTGATTTTATGTACAGTCAGTTACAAAAATGTTTTAATTAAATTTATATAGGTACCTACCAAGTAAGATAGCACTGTAATAGAGGCCTAGGGGCTGTTCAAGTATTACATGCTATAGTTTTGATGCAATATAAAAATTAGGGTGTCTCTTGCTATTTTACTTTCTGGGTTTTGTCCCATTACAAAAGTCTTTTTTTAAGATTTTGAGTAAATATAGTATTTAAAATATTTTGACTATATGAGTTTGTATTTGTATAAGATTGATTAAGCAAACAAATCGAAATTAAGTTTTTGTTTGTATACTAGGATAACTTTATAAGTTTGATAACTTATCTTTTTTGTTTTCTCATCTCTTTAAGTTTAACTTGTAGCTATTAATTAACCATGTTAGGACTACTTCTAGAAGAATGAATGTGCTTGTGAGTTATTATTTTATGTAAATCTTTTATGTTTTTTAAAATGTTAATTCAGTTTTATAGTCTGTCAATAAAATATATATATATATGTGTTTGTCATCTAGAGGGGCACATAACCGCTTATATTTCTAACAATAAAATCAACATCATCAAACATTATCAAAATTACAGTGAATTAAAAACTTAGATTTAGTTTACATAAAAGAAATAACTATTCATTACTCATTAATCAAATTCTTAAAATTATTTAACATAAAAATCAACATTGGTATTTTTGTGATTATTATCATCTAAATATAATAACAGTAGTAATCAACATCAGGTATAAGGAACTGTCAGTCAGTACTTAACTGGTCGAAGCCACAGCTGTTATTTAGGTATTCAACTTACTTGGTTTAAATACTTTTTCTTATGACTGTACTTCAATGGTGGAGCGACACAACACAAAAAATAGGCAAAACTAGAGGGTGGTGACTTGCTCGCGCGAGCGAATTTCCTTCGAGAGAATCACTGAATAAGTCTTCTTGAATTAGTATAGGGTAGTTGACTGGTATTTTATATTAAAACTATTAGCATTAGTGAATTATGCAATTAAATATGAATAAATAAGTGTTTCTTAATAGAAATCCATGTTAAGAAACTAGTAGTGCTGCAATGACAATATAATATGGTCTGCTACTAGGTATAGCATGCAGTCAGCTACATAATTGTACCTCTACACTCAATATCAATTAGTCATGTCGTATCTTGTGTTCAAGAGAAAATAATTGTTCTGAAGTACATAATATGACACCATACCTGTGCTTGTAAAATCTGTTGAGATACAGCCTGCAAGAAATCAACTTGTAGAGCTGAGCAGGAGCTTGGCTCCTCTGGGGATTTCTTTGTCTCATTCTCCAATTTATTTTCTTCATCGTCAGTAGACAACACCTCCTCCAAGGTGGGTGCCTCACTTGCTGGTAATGCATATTCAATTTCATCAAGCTATGGAAATAATAAGTACTTAGTCACACCCCTGACACTGGGAATACTAGCAGGGGGCATTTGAGTCGAGAGACTTATTATTTATTACACAAGTAAAAGTAGCCCCACATGCTATAGCGAGGGCAATGTTAGATTCAGGTTGAATGAGATTGAATCAGGGATGAGAGAGATTTGTAGACGAACTGAAGTGACCAACAGCTCAGCAGATTAGTGAGTTTAAGTGGCAGTGGGCATATGCTTTGGTCAAAGTACACACAGTATTTTATGGGTTGTTTGTTGTTGTTGTACTGATGCTACTAGCACTTAATTATCAGAGAGCTGTGCTTGTGCAAAGCTCAGCAAATTTACAAATAGATAAATGTTTGTACAATGACATTTGCTATGAAGTCCAATTATAGGCCTGAGCATACAAGTTAGCGGACGTGAAGTTAGCTACAAGGAGCTCAATATCCAATGCTAACTGAAGCTCACACAAAGCTGCGAGTTGATTGGGTTTTGCGCAGCTTGTAGCTAACTTCACATCCACCGACTTGTATGATTCAATTTCATTATGATGATCACTGACAGCAACACAAACAGCAAGAGGTGAAATTAAAAATTGGTACTTTAGAGGTTACAGCCACCAAAGTAGAATAAGATAGACCAGGATATATGATTAATCCAATGGCAATGATCATCTGATTGACTGGAAACGGATTCGAAAAGGTGCTAATAATATATATCTGTCACGTAAATGAAACAAAGGGGGCGTATCTTTATTCTGCTATAAATAATGTCAACATTACCTCTTCTATATCCAGATACTGGAGACTCGAAACAGATTCCAGATCTGAGTCTAGTAGCGACTGAACTGAGGGAGTTTTTAGTAAATCCATGATTTAAAAAAAATCCGCCCTGAAACTATAATTTGTTTTGGTTTGCTTTTATTCTTGTTTACGAAACTCAATTGCTAACAAAAAACAACACCTAACTCAACTATGTTGTAAATGTTGTTAGTTTGTTTTGTTAGTTAGTTATCTAATGTAGAACGTGTGTAGAACTCTTTAGTTTTCATATTAAGGAAATGTTTGAAAGTGGTTTGAAAGGAAACACGGGATTTTCATTTCTTTCTTTCACCAACATTTCACATTTGATTTGACAAATATATTTTTTTCAATTGGTACTTGGTTCTTGTTTTTTTTTTTTTTAATAATTTATTCATGACCATGGATACAGAGTCCTTCAGTCGAAGTCTTAAATAATAAAAATTTACAAACAGAAGAGAAATAAAAAATTTAAACTTAACTAAATCTTTTCAACAGTATTTAAAATATACTTATAAATAGGTTTGTAAAAAACTTCACTTTTTAGTAAATCCTCAATACGGCGGGGAACACTAATTGAGTTACGAGCTGCTATGTCACTAATGTCACTGGCTAAAATTAATCGTTGTAAATGGAATTGGGGACATTGAAAAATTATATGGTTTATATCAGCATGCGGTCGGGAACAATACGTACAGTTATCTTCTGGGACTATATTAATTTTGTGTAAATGAGCTGGAACCAAGCAATGTCCAAATCTCAGGCGATTTATAACTGTTATAAACTTTCTGCCACAATATTCAAATTTGTTGTACCAAGGAGTAGTAGGTAAGTCTTTCTGTATTTCTGCATACCACCTTCCCTTATATTCTGTTGTAACGTGCCAATATTCTTTCCAAATTCTGAGTAAATCCTTATTAATTGCACAATAGTAATCTGTGAAAGGTACTTTTAATATATCTGTGTGATCTAGATCATGCTCTTGCCGAGTAGCCAAATCTACTGTTTCATTGCCATGGATGCCACAATGTGAAGGAACCCATACCAATTCTACATGTTTTGATTTACTAATCATTTCTATAAGTTCTCTAATACTATATATAATATAATTTAACTTATATGAGAAATTACTGTTGTTCAAAACAGACAGAACACTTTTAGAATCACTTACTATTAGTATATTTACATTTTTTACAGAGTTATTTACAAATGTTAAAGCGGTTAAAATTGCATACGCTTCTGCAGTAAACACACTGCAATTATTATCTAACTTTATACAGTGGGTTTTATTCATTTGTGGATCATAATATGCGGCTTTAACCCCTTCATCACTTTTAGAACCATCTGTATATAAAATATAAAAGTCTGGTTTATTCTCTATAAATTCTAGAAAATCAAATTTGTTATTTATTACATCTAAATGACAATCTATACTTAAGCAATTAATCAAGGCATTATATGGACATTTATATGTTGGCCAGATATCATGAGAACAAATGTTTTTACTGATATTTTTTAAAAATGACATTATTGTTGTGATTTCAGGCAAAACTCCCGAAACAAGAGATGTGGCTGATAAGCTAGATGTTTGAACTGATTGTGATATCTGTGGATGACATAAAACATTATTCAGCACTATAACATTATTGGAAGTCAACTCTTTCAAACAGAATCTATCAGCCAAAAGTAAACGTCTCAGGATTAATGGAGGTATACAGTTTTCAATTTCCATAGAATTAATAGGAGTGGAACGCATAGCTCCGCTAATAATTCTTAAAGCCATATTTTGTATTACATCGAGTTTTCGTAATAAGGTGCTACTTGCATTCATATAAGCTAAACTACTATAATCAAAATGACTTCTTACTATACTTTTATACAGCATGATCAAGGTTTTAGGATCAGAGCCCCAAAAAGTACCAGCTAAACATCTTAAAACATTAATACTTTTCATTGCATTGCTGCAGATATACTTAATATGCTCTTCAAATTTTAACTTGTTATCTATTATTACTCCTAAAAATTTATGTTGATTACTTACAGGAATGATTTCATTATTGTATTTAATTTTAACAAAAGATTGTGCAAAAGGATCTTTACTAAAAACAATAACAGAACTTTTATCAGAACTAATATCTAATTTTAATACATTGTTGTAATAATGGTGTAGCTGCAGCAGTGCAGAATTCAAGTGATTTACAGCCATATTTAAATTTTGACTTTCAGAGTATAAAAGTAAGTCATCAGCAAATTGTAAAATTTTAACATGTGATGTGTTAACATACTTTAAAATTTGAGATGTATATAGAATATACAAGAGAGAAGATAAGATAGCTCCTTGCATAGTTCCTTTACTGACGGATTTTGGTCCATGTAGCTTATTATTAAATTTAACATACAAGGTTCTGTTATTCAGAAAATTAAATATCCATTTCAATAATTTTGTTGGCAGACCTAACTCATTCAAAACTAGAAGAAGGCTCTTAATGTTGACATTATCGAAAGCACCTTTTACATCAAGAAAGACGCAGATTACATTAGAGTGGCTGAGCTTTGCTTTTTTTAATGTTGAGATTAATGATACAAAACTTTCAGAGCAACTTTTACCCTTTCTGAATCCAAATTGAGTTTTAGGTATTTTAGAGTTGGTTTCAACAAAATAATCTAAACGTAATTTTAACATGTTTTCAAAAAGTTTACCCAGACAGGATGACAAAGATATGGGTCTGTACGATGACGGATTATTTGCAGGCTTATTAGGTTTTAAAATTGGTATTACACATTGAGTCTTCCAAGATTCAGGAATAACTGATGCATTCCAAAGTCTGTTATAAATTGCCAATAAAATGTTCAGAGCATTTGAATGTAAATTTTTAATAAGTTTATATGGAATGTTATCCATACCTGGTGTAGTATCTCTACGACTATCTAAAGAAATGCGAAGCTCATTCAGTGTATAAGGCTCATTTAAGAAGGAAACGCTATTGTCAGACCTGTCTAAAATATTTAAAGTGGTAAAATCGGTTGATGTTGAATCTGCTAATTTTTCTAGAAAACTTGGTACCCATTCGTCATTTAGAGTTTTGTTACTTCAATTACTGTTAATCCTTTTAAATTTTTTAACATAATTCCATATTCTAGTAACTGGTGTCATTCTGTTGAAAGAAGTACACAATTCATGCCATGATTTTCCCCGTTCCTCAATTAATATCTTTTTCTTTTTAGCATCAAGACGCTTGTAATTAATAAAATTGGAAATTGTTGGAGAGTGATGATATGTCTTAAGAGCTTCTTTCGACTTTTGAACTGCATCCTCACATAGTGTGTTCCACCATGGAGCTGGTTTTCTCAGAATTTTTGGAGTGTGATTAGATTTCTGCTTAGGAATACATTCATCTCTGATTTGATACAAGATATTTATAAAACTATTGTATAATTCATCTAGATCTGTATTTTCCAAATCTAATTGCGAAAAGCAGGTTTCAGATAAAGTTTTAAATTTAGATCAGTCTGATTTGTTGTACAAATATTTTTCTTCTACAGGACGAACATCATACACCGATGGCTTCACATTTACATCCAGTAGAGTCGGAAAATGATAACTACCCATTGCATCATCATGGACTTGCCATTCACAGAGAGGAGCTAACGAGCAACTTACTAAGGCTAAATCAATTGCTGAAGAATTCTTGTTTGGATATTTAATTGTAGTATGATTACCATCATTTAAAACACACAAGTCAAACTCATCTATGAGATTGTACAACGAATTACCTCTACTATTATTTTTTAGACAACCAAATAAAATGTGATGGGCATTGAAATCTCCCATTATGAGACATGGCTTAGGAGTTTCAGTGAATACTTTTTTTAATTTATTAGTATTAAATTTAGTAAATTCGCTGTTTGGGGGACAATAAATACACAACACATGTAATTTACCTAATGATGTATCAAGTGCAATGCAAATGTTCTGAATTGATTCGTAATATGAGGTATGAACAACTTCATATTTAAAATTTTGTTTAATTAATATAGCTACCCCATTATGTTCGTTTACAGACAGTTTGTGAATCAAATTATAGGATGGAAAATTTGGAATTTTACTGTTTTTCTTAAGCCACGTTTCATTTAGTAAACATATATCTACATTTTGTTCAGTTAAAAACTTTAACAATAGCGTTTTTTTACTATGTAAACTTTGAATATTGAATTGTGCTATACGAATATATGTGTCCATATAATTAAATTAAATTAAATTTGACAACAAAATTTCTTTAATTCTTTTATTTGTAATGGGTTCATTCTTGCTATTTGCAAGGGCAACAACGGACTTCACAAGGGCATTTATAATTACATCGTTATCAACAATTTCTTTGGCATTGAGATCTTGGAAGGTTTTTTGTCTCGGTTTTGGTGTTAGAGCTGGGAAGGATGTTCTATCAGAGATTTGTGGCAGACTTACCGCATTGGCATAAGACATTTTTTGTTGTTGTTTAATTTTCTTCTCTTCTATTTTTTTCTGCTTAACAGGGCAGTCTTTCGACACGGCAAGGTGAGGGCCAGAACAATTGACACACATTATTTCTTCCACATCACATTCCTTGTAGGAATGCCGTCCTGCACAGGATGAACACATCTGCTCTGCTCTGCAGTTCTTAGCTGAGTGGTTGAATCGGAGGCAACGGTAGCATTGCATGAGTGGTGGAAAGTATTTATGAACCTGGTATCTGAATAGCTTGATGTATACATACTGAGGTAATGTGGTGGCTGCAAAAGTGACAGCCACTGTTCCAAGAGGAGTCAAATTTCCGTCTACTTTTCGCATAAAGCGTTTGATTGAGACAACATCAGCATCACAAGTAATATTTTTGTAAATTTCTTCATTAGACATTGTCAGCGGAATATGCCTGATGACTCCTATAACTTCAGTCATGTAAGCAGGAATGAAAGCTTTCAGCTTATATCTGTTCAGGAAGCTATCCATCTTTAAAAAATTGTTAGCTGGAGCTGGCTTTTTGAAAGTGACGCCAACCTTATAAGCATTTATTCGGTGGACACCTACAATGCCTTTAACATTTTCAATGAAAAGATTTGTCAATATTATGGGGTTTTTATTACCAACCTTTTCTTCTTCTGTGGATTCAACGTAAACCACGCAGTCCCCACTGTGATTTTCGGGGAATAGCCTCTTGTAGAGGGGCTTCTGAAATACTTTGTAGCCATCATTGTTCGTTGAGGATTTTGCAAGTTTTCTCTTCTTTCTCTCTGCTGTAATGACGGGGTCCTCCCCGTCACTAGCAACGCTCATGACGTTATTGTTGCGCCGCAACACCCAACACAAATCTCAGAGAATTGCAAAATTAAAATTTATGAATAATTGAATATTAAAAACGCCCGCTTCTTTCGACTTCCCGCCAAAAAGTCCTTGGTTCTTGTCTCCACTCAGTGTTGCCAGACGTTTTGAATGGGCGATCGTACGATGGGTAAATAAAAAGTCGTATTCCCTAAGAAGGCTACAAAAAAAATATAGTACGTTTTAAAAACCTTTGTTTTATTATATTAATAAAGCAAATAATCAATTTATACACACTCTTAAGTCTTTATTTATCCCCGTAAAGGGTTTTACTATTCATGTTATTTAACATTTCTCGTGTTGGAGAAAAATCCACACAACACCCATAACGCTTAATATGCTGTTTGGCTAAAAGTGTGCCATTTAATGTTTCATTGCTCAGCCTGTTTCGGATCTTTGTTTTTATAAGATTGACTGAACTGAAGCAGCGTTCACAATCTGCGTTAGAGTGCGGAAGGCACTTAGCATTAGACAGAGCTTTAAGGTGTTTCTGCCTAGTGGAATGGATTTTTAATACACTATACTCGGATAATAATTCACAATCACATACAATACATTTTGCTTTGTATTCACTTTTGCCGGGTTTCAGCCAATGCTTGAAAACTTCAAGATGTTCCCAATCGGAGCGGTATTTCTGAGCTCTGTGTTTTTCTTTTTGATCCTTGGATAACTCATTCCGTCTCGCCAGAGTCTTTTTTGGAGTTCCAGGACAAGGGCGACTTGGGCCTGGATTAGATGTTGAATCTTCATCCTCCATGATTAAAAACTTTCACACTTTACCTTTTAATAACTAAATATTGAAGGAATGAAATACTTCCGACTTCCGTTCCGAGTAGGGCATGCAAAAACCGGATGGTTTTGGAAAACCGGTTTTTTTGGTTTTTTATTTATAAAACCGGGGAAATCGAGTTTTTCGGGTTTTTCGGTTTTTTTCTAGTAAATTAATGATACTACTAGTAAATGTAACAGTTTGTTTGTTTATGAGCCTGTACTGCCTCATTGTTGGGCAAAGGTCTCCTCTCGAGATTTCCAGTTTAGTCGGTCTTGTGCTGATGCCGCCAATTTGGATTAAATGTATTCAGTTCATCGCACTATCTAATAGAGGGTCTGCCACGAGGCCGCATCGAGTTGGGACTCCATTTGGTGGTGATTTTAGCCCAAAGGTCTTCCAGAGGTCTTCTGGCATTCGACTGATTTACCCGGCCCACTGCCACTTCAGTTTAGCGGCTGTGAAAGCTACATCTTTGATTTGAGTTCTGGAACGCAGTTCGGTGTTTACTCGCAGTACCTACTCGGTCTATTAGCCGGTCACCGAGAATACTGCGCTCCATCGCTTTTTGGCAAACCTTGAGCTTGGACTTTTGGATCTTAGTTAATGACCATGTTTGTACACCATAAGTCAAAATGTGATCGGAAGGCGTTTCTTCATATGTTCTTTCATGGCCCAACAGCTCTTCCAGGCGTTCTCTGTTTTTCTTGGTCTTGTCTCGCCTGGAAGGTGACTATTTGGCCAAGATAGATGTAATCGTGAATGTAAATGTCTTCGCCATCGACAGTTACCCGATATTTGATGCCATTGGTCATCACTTTGGTCTTTAATTAACATGTTCCATATCCGCAATCCAACCTCAAGGCTTGCAGTGGTTAGGTTTTGTAGCATTGATTATAGCTCTCTGACTGAGGAAGAGATACTAGCTGACGATATTGCCTGCAAAATGAAGGTTAGTTAACCATTTTTCACCAACATTAACACGCCATCCTTCCCAGCTTGCCGCCAGCTTTCTGAAAACTTCTTCGAGGACGCCCGTGAATATTTTCGGGGACAGTGGGTCTCCCTGTTTAACACATTTCTCTATTGCAAATGCTGGACCAGAAGATTGTAATTTTATTGCAGCAGTACTTTAAGAATGGGTGAGGCGGAGAAGATTAACGTGATTGATGCTATAAAATGCTTTTTGACCGACGAAACGGAGGAGGTACTTAACTCGAGTATGTTCTATAATCTGGTTGATTGCGTGGAGATGGTCTGTAGTTTAATTAAATAGCCCGCGACGAAAACCAGCTTGTTCGGGTGGTTATTCCATGTCTAGTCTTCCTGATATGTGATGGTCTATGATTTTGATGAAATAATAGTCATTATTTATATTTCTTTTGTTTTTTAATTTCATCAATCGAGCTTACTTTTATGTATAATTTACAAATATTAGTCAAACGTGCAATATATACCACGCGTAGTTTTACTACGTAGCTTAGCAGAGACTGCCGGACTAATGTAACGAAACAAAATGGCGGTGGTCGATAGCGTTTCGGTGAAGATGAGACAAAACGCGTCCCATTACGCTTATAGCGCTACAGCGCAGCACTCTGCCTATATCACGATACTCGCTATGTAAAGGCAGAGAGAGAGTGAGAACTTTCGCACTTGAATTTCTTCCTTAGCACGTATACCTATACGAAAAAATTACGTCTAATGTACCTACATTAGACGTAATTTTTAAATGGAAAAAAAGTATCTTAGTTCGCTTGGCTTATTATTTCTCTGTAGGTTAGAGCAACTAGATGACAATAATGTGTTTTATTGCGAAGGGGAAAGTTAATATGCGAATTAAAAAAATTTTTAGAAAACACCGATAAACCCGAAAAAACCGGTTTTATAACTAGAAAAAACCGAGTTTCTAATGCGGTCGGTTATTCGGTTTTTTCGGTTTTCGGTTAACCGGTTTGCATGCCCTAGTTCCGAGTAACGTAACGTGTATCATTGGGATGTCAGGGAAATCCATCCCCTAACCATAGATAAATCTAACTAACTAGTGATGTGAAGGGTTGGTACTTAGTTAGTAAAAGAATAAATAGTGACGTGCTATATTGGTATTAGTACTTTGGTTGCATGAAATCTAAAAAGTCGTATGTTTACGTACGATTCCTGCCCTTGGATCGTACATGCAAAATAAATGTAAAAATCGTATGAATACGATTTAAATCGTACATCTGGCAACGCTGTCTCCACTCCACTCTGTCAAGTCAAGTCAGGTTTCATCTCTCTCCTGTACTGGGAGCGAGGTTGCAGCCTCGAGGATTCCCTCTTTACTGCGGCTGGGCGCTGCGGGATCACTGCCCGCAGGGAATTATTCTGAGAGTGCGAGTATCCGACTCGCCCGCGAGAGCGAGTGGTTTCTCGAGCACCCTCTCAGCTGTGTTGCTGGTGGTCGTCTTGGCTTTGAGCCTGAAACAATGGATTAACGGAATTGGAAGAGGGAAAGAATGGGAGGGGACTAGCTTGGGATGGAGGGGAGGGTGGGTTGGCTTGATGGGAGGGGCGAGCGTCCGACACGCCCGCGAGGGTGATTGGTACCTCAAGCCCCTCTCAGCCTGTTGGCCATCACGGCTTTGTGGGCCATCATGGCGTTGGTGATCTGTGTCTTCTTAATGAGGGCCTCATGCAGGTTCGCCTACTTCCTCTTCGTCTTCCTCCAGGAGAAGATCTCGAGGGAGAGAGCGCCAGGTTCGTTTGTTAACGTCCGGTGGACGTGCGTGGTGCGGGGCGATGTTTTGTAGATGAGGGTGTGGCCCGTTGTCTGCGCGGTCGTACATTCGACGCGCCAACCGAGCCACGAACTCCCTCACCGGTTCAGCCTTCAGGTCCTGTGCCAGTATGTCGTTCCGAACGAACCAGCCAGCTCCCGAGATCATCCTCAGACTGGTATTTTGGACCACCTGGAGTCGCTTCCTCTGGGTCTCGTTGCACAGCGGGTACCAGGCCGGTGCAGCGTATGTCAGACGGGTCCTGATATATGTCTTGGATATCCCCATCTTGGTACTCAATGGCAGCTTAGAGCGGAGTACCGGTCGCAGCAGCGCTCTAGCAGCCTTCGCTTGGTGGACCGCGTGTGTTGTCTGCGAGCGCATGTTCAGGCGCGGATCTATGAAGACACCCAGGTACTTTACCGTCTTTTCCCACGTGATGTCTTCTCCTCTAAGCTGCAGTGGTCGGGGGTATTGGGTTCTCCTGGTGCTTCCGACAAGCAGCGCGGCCGTCTTGCCCACATTGACAGCCATCCGCCACTTGTCTAGCCACTCTGGCAGGATATCAAGGACCCGCTGAATCCTGTCTGCGGCCAGTTCGGCTCTTCTCGAGGAAGCGACATAGGCGCTGTCGTCGGCGAAGAGGGCTAACATTACATCCCGTCCTCCTGGTGTGGGGTCCTCCGGGTTTGGGATGTCGTTTGTGTAGGCAGCGTAGTAGTAAGGCGATGTACAGCTTCCCTGTGGAACTCCTGCTTCGATTTTCCTCTTTCCGGAGTGCATGTTCTCGACGGACACGAAGAAATCTCGATCGGCCAGGGACGATGCCGCGACTCGAACTAGCGCAGGCGGCATCGTGCTGTTCATCAGCTTGAATATGAGGCCCTCGTGCCACACCCGGTCAAAGGCCTTCTCGATATCCAGGAACACGGCGACGGACCGTCTCCCCATATTCTGGTCGTGTGCTAGTTGGTGGAGCACCCTCGTTAGTTGGAGCGTGGTGGAGTGTTGCGCGCGGAACCCGAATTGCTCGTCCCTGGGTGTGATGTGGGGACGCATTCTCCTCAGCAGCAAACGCTCAAACAACTTGGAGAGGTGCGGTAGCAAGGTGATGGGGCGGTAGCTGGCCGGCAATCGTCGATCCTTGCCAGGTTTAGGTAGGACGATTACCTTGCCAGTCTTCCATATCGCGGGAAAATGTCCGGTTCGAAGTATTCCATTGAACAGCCGGGTTAGACAAACCAGGCCTCTCGCTGGCATCTGCCTAAGCGCGGCGTTCGGTATTCCGTCTTGACCCGGTGCTTTCTTCACCTTTAGACACCTCACGGCTCTTGCCACTTCCGTTGGGGCTATGAAGTCCAGCCCACCCAACGGAGGCGCCGGGGTCTGTAGGTATGCGGACACTTCCCTCGCGACTCGCTCGTGGTGTTCCTGTACCTCGTGTGAGGCTCCTGATGGGACCGGGTGTAACTGAAACTGACCTGCCAAGTGGTCAGCGAGTAGCTCTGCCCTCTCTGAGGCTGAGTAACGCCGTTTACCGGAGCCATCTAGAAGTGGGCAAACGGACGCTTTAGCCTGGGTCAGGTGGCGGTTGAGACTATACAGGTCGGCTGACTGTACAGCCATATTCTCGTTTCCGAACTCACTTCCGAATCGAGATCTATATTTTCCGTCGGATACGGATTCGCTTCCGAAGGAGCCGTGAAACTGCATTCTAGAATCCGTTCGGAATAAACTTCGGCATTCTTCGGGTTTTTCCGATTGAAATACCATAGTCAAGGTAGATATTAAATCGAGGAAACATTTACAGAGAATGATTCGTATTGGTAGAAAAAAGAGACTATGGTAGAAATTTAAATGTATGGAATTGTAGTCAATTACGACCATCAATTATCAAAGTACATGATCTTTTAAATAAAGCAGACGTCTATGAATATATAAACTTATGAATATTTCACATAAGCGACGTTTAAGATTACTTGCGTCGACTGCATTTTGCAGGAACATACTTCGTAAACAAAAACATGGTGTTTTATAACTGTCATTGTCACTCTTGACTTTCCAGTTTTCAGTTGCAGTCTTCTTCTTCTTTTATGTTTTGGCGTCGCATAATTGTACATTTGCAAGTGTCAAGTATTTAGTTTTAATATTTTTTGATATTTCATCAAAATAGTCACTGTCGTAGTCACGTCATAGTCCAATAAAGTCGCGGTTAATTCCAAACATAGTTCAAGTCATACCTCGGTAAAGCAGTGGGAACTTTACTAGAGGCGTCTATGGAGTATTGGTAACAACACGGAACAACATGATACGTCACATTATATCACTTGCCTACACTCATGCACGTAAATCAGCTCATAATCAACGATATACCACAATTTTTCACTAATAATCGCTGATAAAAACACAAGTTTAACAAAATAATACAATGAGGCGACATGATTTTTCCGCGTTCCCGCCAAAACTCCACAGTTGCAGTCTTAGAATACCTATAAAAGGTTGCAGTTGACTTTTGTTTACGTTTCTTTAACATTCTTTTGTTTACCTACTTGCGTGCGTTAAAGATATTGGCGAAATTGTGAAAACTTATATTGAAATTGTGTAACAACCTCGCAAAAGCCAAAAAACAAGAATTGAATTGAGTTAAAATAATAAAAATGAACACAGTAAGTATAATTACTTAAAGTAGTTTTAGGTACCTGTTTAATTTATTTGGATTCATATTATTTTATTATCGTGACTGTAGCATCTAATAATATGATAGTTCCCTATGATTCCTAGAGGACAAGGGTGTCATTAGAACAGCGGGAGAGAATGCTGGAATAGGTACATGATGGGGCACGACGACTTGGCCCGTGATCGAGTCGCTTCAAGAAGGAAAGCATTATTGATAAAAAACCTGGAAAAAACCGCTGAAAAGGCCTCAAAAAGTACTTTTTATGTTGCACTCACAGTTATCGGAATGCTTTCCGAGAGCAATTAGCTGTCGGGAACTTTTCCGACAAAAATCAGCTGATGCAGTCTGAGTTCTCGAATTGAAATGTCAAACGATCTCGAATTCGGAAACGAGAATCGCTGAAATGAAATTCGTGTCGGGAACGTTCCCGTATTCGATTCCACTGCCTTGAGAATAACCCTGCAGACTCCCAATCCACTCTCCTCCTCGGTGGTCGCCTCGCTGTGCTCGACGTTGGTCCTCCGACGGTAATGAGCAGGGGGAGATGCTGATCTTGCAGGTCGTAAAGTACTTCTATAAACACTGGAGCATCGATCCCCCTGTGTAGTACTATGTCAAGTACGTCGGCACGTGCTCGAGGATTCGATGGAACATGAGTGGGAGAGTCTGGGCCGATGACTGTGATGCCTCTCGCCTCAGTCATGTGGAGAAGTATCTTGCCGCTGGCTGAGTTAACGTCCACCGTGAGTACCGTGACCACTTTTTTTTCGTAAATCTACTAAAGTTTACTCTTAAATCTACCAAATCTATTTACAAGATCTACCAAAATTGTACCATATTATTTCACCAATAATAACCATTTAAACAAACAATAGTTTAACTTAGAAACCAGAAAAATGTCTAGAATTTATAAATACCTATGCAACTCTATTCTATTTATTCAACATTATCGTCACTGACGAACCTTGGTACCTACATCGGTTCTATAATATTTTTTTGCGATTTTTATGGATTTTCGTCCAAAAAGGGTTAAATGTATCTCTGCAGCTCTATTTATCATCCCGATCAGCCGATTTCGTTTAGTAGCAAAATAGTAACAAGATTTGCGAGTATCAACCAGATCATTCAAGAGCGAGTCCAGATATAGGCTTTTGAAGATTCTGATGCAGTTTCTTTTAATATCTTTGATGCGTATAACTCTAAAGATCCCTAAACCTTACCTAGTCAGGTCATAAGTATTGTCACACAGTAAAAACTTTTCTTTTAGAATGCTGACCACAAAAAAGTTTATTGAATTCAAATTTCGAATTGTTCATGAAAATAAAAATGTATAGGTACCTACTTACTTTTTAGATTTTTACTCATTTTTAAATATAGAGTGGACGCTTAAAGAAGACCGTGTTGCACTTTTTGCGTTGCATCGTTGCGGTTACGCGCCAATTCAAATTTTTGACCTACTGAAAAAGGAGATATTGCAAAAATATATAGAAATTGGGCCACCAAAGGGTACAGTATTTCATAATTTGCTTCGTTTCTTTCGGATAATTATTTTCCCGTTATTTTTTAAAATAACAGTGTCCATTAAAAGTAATTTCATGTATTCGGATTGAAAATTACATTGACATTGTTTAAATATAAGGCAGCCATACTCTTCTTCTTTTATATTTTGGTGTCGCATGGTTTATGCATTTGCTAGTGTAACCTATAAGTATTGAACCTTTTTTTTTGTATTTTATCAAAATAGTTACAGTCTAAGTCACGTTATAGTCCGAAAAAGTCGCGGTCAAGTTAGACCTCAGTAAAGCATCGGCAAACTAATATTATCACTGATAGAAACATATTCCTCAAAATAATAAAATGCGGCTACATGATTTTTCCCCATTCCCGCCAAAAACCACCCGGCCATACTCGACTTGAAACATTAATAAAATGTCACAAATAACAAAAATAGGCTAAAGGCCTGTTTAAAACCGATTTCTATATTATCCTGGATTCTTATAACAACGAAAAGAACACGTTTCATTGCAATTCGTTGGATGATTTTTTATTGTTAACTATTACAGGATTCAAACACCTCGTAGTCAAAATATTTTATTCAGCATTCTCCGATCTTAGAAATATTATATAGTTACAAACATTTTTTTATTCTTCGCTCCATTTTCACATCATTGATCCTCCTTAGTTTCTTTCCGGAGTTTTGGCGGGAACGCGAGAAAATCATGTCGCCGCATTGAATTATTTTCTAAAACTTGTGTTTCTATCAGTATTAATAGTGCAAAAGTTGTGGTATTTCATTTATTAATAGCTGAAATACGAGCATGAGTGTAGGCAAGTAGTAGAATGTGGTAAAACATGTCTTTTCGTGTTGTCTTCAAAACTCCATCGAAGCTTCTAGTAAACTCACCACAGCTTTACTAAGAAGAAGAAAAGTCAAAGAAAATATGGAATCAAAGAATACGTAAGACTAGGCGGTATGGCCTTAAAGGCTTTAGCCTGCCCAAAAGTGGGCGAATTATTTTAAAAAAAAAATTAGTTTCTTTCCCGCCAAAAAGTAAGTATTCATCCTTCATTCTCCTTTTTTTTTAAAAAAAAATATGTAGATCCCGAGAACTTGTCCCGTGAGTTTGATTACTAAAGAGGTTTCTATGTGCTACGTGATCTTCATACACCATTATAAGAATACAGCAATGTGAATGCGGGGCAAGTTACATCGAAATAATTCACAGTTGTTTAGATCCATTTATACAGAAATATGATATAATATAATACTTTTAAGAGAATATAAACAACATTACACTCATCACACTATTAATGATGGTTTTACAAAATTAATATAACGACAAAATGTTCTTGATTATTTACGATAAACAGGAAAATAAAAACAAACCTCTTACACGTTTGCCTTCGACTTTCTCGGTGACCCGCGACTTCACCAAGTAACAACTTAATCCTCCTCAGGGCCAGCGCAGTGGATATGACTCGTAGGCCTAGCCTATGTTCAGCAGTATACTTTTAAAAATTACAGAAACATACATATACCGTGTGTCTCTCAGAGATCTAATAATACTGAAACCACTTATATGTATTGTAGTACCTACGTTATTATGAACAACTGAAGATTGCTGTTGGTCCCATAATAAAAAAATCAACGAAATAAATGAAAAAAAAGAAACGTATAAAGTCTTGATCGAAGTATAAAGTACCTATAAACGTATCAATTTGATGTATCATTAACGTCTGAGAAGTTTTGCTAACAAAACTAAACTCTTCAGTGCATATTTTACACGTAGGCTATTAATTCTATGTAGGTTATATAAAAAAGGTTATATGTGACCAAAATGGCAAAATTCAATAACTGAGCAAAAATCAAATTGGAAAATGTGAAATTACTCATAAATTAAGCATTTAATGCGGTTGTTTTACTCTGCGCATTTATTTATCATAGTTTATCGGATTTTTTGAGCTACTGTATCTAGTCTTAGCCCTTTTTGCAATATCACCTTTGAATAAAACCAAAAGATTCGTTTATCGTACCATCAAACGATACAATGAAGACTCTAGTGTAGATGACAGGTCAAGAAGTGGTCGCCCTCGGTCTGTTAGGACTCCAGCAGTGATAAAAGCTGTGAAGGCGCGAATTCAAAGAAATCCCAAACGTAAGCAGAAACTGTTGGCCCTTCAGATGGGGTTAAGCAGAACCACGGTGAAAAGGGTGTTAAATGAAGACTTAGGGCTTCGGGCATATCGAAGAAAAACAGGACATCGTTTAAAATTAAATGCTCGTCTAATGGACCTGAGACTGAAGAGATGCTGCGCTTTGTTGAAGCGGTACGCGGGAAAAAAATATCGGGGAATTCTTTTTTCGAATGAAATTTTTTTTACCGTAGACACAGGAAGAGAGCTACAACAAACAAAATGATAAGGTGTACGCACACAGTAGTGAAGAAGCGAGCAACCGTATTGCGCGTGTCCAAAGAGGTCATTTTCCATCCTCGCTCATGTTATGGTTGGGAGTTTCTTATTGGGACTTAACAGAGGTACATTTTTGTGAGAAAGGTGTAAAAACGAATGCAGTTGTGTATCAAAATACAGTCCTGACGAACCTTGTGGAACCTGTTTCTCATACCATGTTCAATAACAGGCACTGGGTATTCCAACAAGATTCGGCGCCAGCTCATAGAGCAAAGAGCACACAAGACTGGCTGGCGGCGCGTGAAATCGACTTCATCCGGTAAGAAGACTGGCCCTCCTCTCCTCCAGTCCAGATTTGAGTCCGTTAGATTACAAGATATGTCAACACTTGGAGGAAAAGGCGTGTTCAAAGCCTCATCCCAATTTGGAGTCACTCAAGACATTCTTGATTAAGGCAGCCGCCGATATTGACATGGACCTCGTTCGTGCTGCGATAGACGACTGGCCGCGCAGATTGAAGGCCTGTATTCAAGATCACGGAGGTCATTTTGAATAAACTTAATTGTCATAAGAATCTATGTTTTGTTAAGTTCATTGTGGTATATAAATAGTTACATAATGAATAAACTTGTTTCGATTATTTTATATTAAACATGTGACAGAATTTATGACCTGACTGTGTATTGCTTTTGAATAAAATTCAGAAATACGATTTATTACTATTAAATCTTTTTACGTAGGTACAAAGATTTAAATAGATTTTGTATCAACATAAATTACAATGTTTTCAAACACGGTATTCACCACAATAGTGTATAGTAGATGAAGTAAAATTACAGTAAATCTTGTGTAATTACAGTGCATCTGTTAACACTGCCCGAATCCCAGGGGTGCATTTACGCACTCCAGATATTTTTTGTGCTGAATAAAAATATTCTAAGAGGCGTCCGTGAACGGCGCCATGCGCCATACCTCTAGACCACAAGCACAGAGTTCCTTGCTCTAGCTAGACCAAACATAGCTCTTAAATCTACCAATCACATCTGTCAATCTCGAACCCTCTGTTAAATTCGATTCGATGACAACTAGCGGACCAATAAGAGACAAGATAATATTTATCTACCTAAAAACCTCGATAAAACTTAGCCTGTCAGCGCTTTTTTAGTAGTCCACTGCAGGACGTAGGCCAACCCACGAAGAGTGATTGGGCCATATCCACCACGCTGGCCCAGTGCAGGTTGGTGGATTCACATACGCCATCGAATTTCTTCTACGGACGTATGTAGGTTGCCTCACGATGTTTTCCTTCACCGAAAAGCCAGTGGTGTGAAATTCCGTACATAAGTTCCAAAGAAACTCATTGGTACGGGACCGGGATTGAACCCACGACCTCAAGAATGATAGGCCAGCGTTACAACTAGACCACCACGGCTTCTTAAAACTTAGTCTAGTCAGGATAAAAAAAAATTTTACCGGCGGAAGTGCGTGAACGGGGATTCTCGTATGGAAATTCCTTGCTAAAAATTTATATTTTTTCATTAAAAATATTTTTGTATTAACATACAAAAATATTTTTCCTTTTGGGGGGTTTTTTTCCTTAAAACCTGAATTTTGGGGGGATTCCAAGATTGATTTGGGGGGAAACCAAAACAGTCGTCAGGCAATACTGTTTTCCAGATTCCAATTTTTCCAGTTTTTCGCAATGACGGATTTTATTTTAATTTTCTGTTGTGCAATTGTTAATTTTCGATAGTGCTTTGCAAATCAATTATCTTGGATTTTATATCAGTAGCATTGCTCATGTTAAAGGAGAATTAGTGAAGAATTAGTCTGATATTAGTGATATTTATTCGACGTAGCGAGACCGAGGCCGACCGCCATTTTGTTAGGCGATGTGAGGTCATCGTAAGCTATTAAACTTAGCGTGGTAAGCTTTTAAGGATACAACAATGTCTGAGAATAGTTCCAAGGAACCTCCATTACAAACTATGAACGGTATGGCGCCTAGTCATCCATGGGCGTATGGTTTTCACCATGGGTACAATGGGTACGGCGTCTACCCACCTCAATTTAACCCTTACTTCGATCAAATGGGTCATAATGGCGGATTCGCGAATGGTCATCAGTTTCATCCAAATAATGAACACAATTCAGACTTTAGACATCCGTTTTCCAAACCTCCTCCCAACGGGAGACCTCTGTTGGGATCGCCGCTGGATGTAAATCGCCCTTTTTTCAACCAGCCTCCCATTAGATTTAATCTCAACAATGTACGTAAACCTGCTCCTATGTATGAAAATCCCCTTTTAAATAATGGTCCAAAAAAGAAACGTAAGAAGAACAATGGCAGTAATAAATCTGATGATGATAAGACCCCATTTTCAAATGGTGTGGCGCCACCATTGCCACAACAACCACCACCATTGCCTCCGCTGCCTCCTCCAGAAATTCCACCTCCTCCACCTCCACTCCCACCACTAGATGTTCCATTACCACCTCCATTAGCAACTGAGGATATTCCTGAACCACCAGAAAAACCCTCTGTGGCTAAGATTAACGCTAATGAAGATACCAATGAGGCAGTGGGCAATACCTATCAAAGTAATCCTCAAAATATTTTGAAATCATCTTCGATTTGCCCAACTTCAGCTGGGACCTGGCCAGAGAGTTTAGAAAGGTACATTAAAAGATGTTATGAAAAATGTAAGTCTGACTTTGACCGTGATCAAATAGACATCTGCTTAAAAGGAAGAATAACAGCTGCTGCTAACAAAGATGAGATATGGACTAGGAATTGGGATGATGAGCCAATACCTAGTGTTCATAGTGAGCGGAATAACTTATGTGTGAAGCCAGTCCGTGGCACTTTAAGCTTGTACCAAAAGTGTGAGAATATTGCAGAATCCACTAAAGGTAGACAAAGCTTAGGTGCAAGGCTTGGCGGACACAAAAATTCTCCACAGAGAAGACGTAGGCAACACTCTAGGAGTAGGTCTAAGTCTAGAAGCCCTCCAAGGAAAAGGTTAAGGTATGTGTATTGGTTTTAGCAAATGATGTACCAATTAAATGATTTACTAAAAGAATTCTAATATTACATTTTATTTTTTGTAGTGCATCATCCACATCAGGAGATGAAATCGAAGAAAGAAGAAGTGCAAAAGGTAAAGGCAAACTAAAGGTCAAAGATAGGTTATCCTTAGACCAAAAGAAATCAGAAAAATATGGCAAAAATAGTAAAAAGAAACAGTACAATCAGTTTATTCTAGAGGATATACAGGGTAATGCAGAAAGACTCCAGAAAAGGGCAGAACGATTTGCTGGGTCAACTAACGTACCCACGATAGCTAGCTCATTGCAAGCGGGTACCAAGAGAGTTGAACCAACAATCAGGAAGCCCATTATTCATGATCATGAGGGAGATTATGAAGTGGACGACATGCACATTGTGGGCACATGTTTAGATATAGAGAAATCATTCCTTAGGTTAACGAAGGCTCCGGAACCTTGTGAAGTGAGACCCGTACCCGTCCTAATCAATTCATTGAAAAATGTCAAGGAAAGGTGGATTGCTAAACAAGACTACAGATATGCCTGTGATCAGCTGAAATCTATAAGACAGGATTTAACTGTAAGTATAAGGGATAATACACCAATTGACTTATCTTCCGAAGTAACAGATTACAGTTGTCTCTAAATTTCGTTTTTTGCAGGTGCAAGGAGTAAGAGATGGGTTTACAGTTGAAGTGTATGAAACTCATGCAAGAATTGCTTTGGAGAAAGGTGACCATGAAGAATTTAATCAGTGCCAAACACAACTAAAGATGTTGTACAGTGAATTGCCAGACAGCACAGCAAATGCTGCTGAATTTACTGCATATCGGATATTGTATTATATTTTCACCAAAAATACATTAGGTAAGGTGCTATTATTTTCTCCATTATTACAAGGTGTGGGTTTGATTTCCACCCAGGGCAAGCATTTTTGTGAAGAACAGGTGTTTGCCCTGTCTGGGCATCATTATTTATTTAAGTATGTCTGAATTTAAAATTATGTACATATATTGTATATGTAGTACATATATCAGCCTGGCAGCCATATCACAAGCCTTGCTTAGTTTGGGGTCAGAGACTGTAAGATGTCCTCTAATATTATATTTATTTGTGGCATGGCTAATTTGTTTTATTCATTTATCGTTTTGTTGTAAACTAGTGACCCGCCCCGGCTTCACACAGGTGTATTTACATATAAACCTTCATCTTGAAACACTATTAAAACACACCAAAATCCGTTGAGTAGTTTTAAAGATAAAAGCATACATGGGGACAGACAGCGGGAAGCGACTTTGTTTTATACTGTAGTGATGACCTCACAAAAATCATTTTGATTTTCAGATCTCACTACAATTTTTCAATTCTTATCCAAAGATGACAGAGAAAATGAATGTATAAAACATGCCCTTGAAACACGTTGTGCTTGGGCCACAGGAAATCTGCACAAGTTTTTCTTGCTCTACAAAACAGCACCTCTGATGGCAGGCTACCTGATGGACTGGTTTGTGGAAAGGGAGAGGAAACTTTACCTCAAATACATCATAAAGTCGTACGTCTTTTACCTATTTATACTATTTATATTAATATGGTGCAAAATAGATTGCCTCATTTCAGGTAACAAGATAAACATGATTTTAAAACACTGAAGTTGTGGTAAGATGGACCTTTTGGATTGGACCAAAACTCATAGCATACTATAGGAGAGGCTAGATATAGTAACATTTGAATATGTTTACTATGTTACCTAATACTTTAAATAGGATGATGAAAATGAAATACTCTAGTACTTAATCAAAAAAACAAGTCCATCTAAATAATATGGTTATATTTATTTTGTAGTTAGTGCATGCACTTGAACATATTTTTTACAAATCCATATCAGCACCATTAGGATTGTTATATGCCAGCTCTGCTGGTACTTGTCACTAACTGTATTTTCTATGTTCAGCTACAGACAAGCTGTTCCTGTGGACTTCATTGTGCGGGAGTTGGCGTTCGAATCCAGCACTAAGGCGTTTGAATTCTTAAATAAGTTTCCCCTGTCTTACACTGGCAGCGATCAAACTCAAATAGATTGCAAGGCCAGTTTCCCAGCTTTAGCGAATATTTAACATTTTCTGTTAAGCAGACATCCTGTTACAATAGCTTGTACCTGTGTGGTGATGTAAATGCCACACGGCGCAGGGTGCATCACTTCGGCGGAGCAGTATCGTCGTCGAGTTTCATCAAAATTCTCAACTTAATTTTAATCGGCTTTACTAGGATATTTGCCAAAGAAAACCACTGATTAAGTTATGCAGCAGAAGCCACCGATAATTTGAAGATCATCTCGCCAATACAGAAGAGCTACGCCAAGGTATGCCACAGAGCTGGTACAGGAGCTGGGAATGCTTATATTAGTGCAGTGCAGTGCAGATATAAACTGTAATGAACTTTTAAATGTGTTGCAAAAAGGACTTCGTTGTTTTGTAGTTTTTAAAGATTTATGTAAATATTGTAAAGTTATTTTATACTTGATTATTTCAGTTAATTAGAAAATGATCATCGCATGCACACAAGGTAGTTATTTAAATATATTGATTATTTTGTCTGTTCTGGTCTTTAATTTTATTAGCTGATTAAGGTGTATTTATATCATTTCCATTAAAAAAGGGGGTCAAACCAAAAAGAGGATGATTTAGACTCAATTTATGAACAATCTGTATTATGAGGAAATGGCATGGAGGAGCATGAGGTTGGCGGGCGGGTGTGCACCGGCGTCTCGCCTCTCTGGCTCCTCCGCATACCTATATTAGCTTTTGCGCAGCGTTCTGAGCATAACTTCCCAGCCGCCGATTTTTGTGGCGCTTAGTATACATACGGCAATAAAATCATAAAACCTTACATTTATTTTATCAATCCTACTCATCCTATTCTATCATACCCTACATGAGGAGGGGAGTTTGAAAATAATGACTTTTAGTCCTTATTCTGAGAGTAGGGCCATGGGCATTTCTTGCTGAAGTAGTACTAGAGTGCTTGGTAGTACTAAGGGAAAAAAGTACGCAGCTGTGGCAATCTAATCTAGGATATCATTGCTGCTTGACGATTGAATAACCACAATTATGGGAACTACATCTAGGAGCAGACTCTGCAAAAGCCTACACTGAGCAAAAGAAAACCCCACCCTACCTATAAATCCAATAGGGCTAGAAAAACAAGAATTCAACACCAATTATAAATTAATATTTATAAATCACCAATACATACATACTTAACCTAATAAATACACATCTATTAATAACTTTGCTTATTCTATCAGATCTAAATGGAATGTTTTTATTTCTAGTACATTGATATTTACAGATTTAGTGTTTATTCATGAACATTCAGCAGAATCAGGTCAACTAGGTCAAGTCCTGCTGGATTTCAAATTATGCAACTTACAACATTCTTATGCAGACTTCAATTGCCAGCACCCAGCATTGGACAGTATGTCTACACCAAACATGGGTCTACACCCTTACTGAGGGGTTAGTCCAGGTTTACACGTAAATTGAAACTAAAGCTGTTTGCGTATGGTTCTATACATTTATGTACAGCGCCCCTGGCGGAAACGAAGAATTAACCAAAATGTATGAAGCCACATGCAAACGCGATAGTTTCAAGTAAACTACGTAAAACCTGGACTAAGGGCTCTGGCCTTATAATTAGTGTTGTTGCAATAGTGATAGTCTATCGATAGTATTGTAATACTATTGTGGCCTTGAAATTCAGTTATATTATCAATGGTGCTAATACTATTGCCAACGTAGAATAATAACGCGTTATTATTCTATGATTGCTAAGTAGATATAGATATAAATGCCAAATGCTGACAGCATGCATTTCAATAGTATTGATACCTACTATCAATAGCATATGTACATAATTTATAATTTTCTTTTACTTTACGATGACTTCGAAAATATTTGCGACATAAATACTATAACTACATACAATCCGTATTTTTTTTACTTCAGATAATTGTGCTTTTAGTTTACAATCTTCTTAATATTTTGCATTCGATGTCTTCACTTATCTGTTCTTTTGGTGAGGCGTTATAATGATTAAATTTTAGTCAAATTTCACACTTCATGGCACTGGTAGCGATTCGGCGACATTCGCATTAAACTATAACTAGTCGCACTAAAAATTTTAGTTTAGTGCAAAACTAGCGAAAGGCTATTCGGTGTTTTCTTCGAACTAAATTTAAAGTGATTTTAGTCGTCCGCCATAAAGAATTAAATTGAGTAACGCCACTTACGCCATCTAGTGGTGAGTAGCAAATTAGTTCGAAAAAGCCCACTAGATGGCACAAATATTAATTATGGTTGTTATTTTATCTGTGGCTGATCCATGGATATATTACGTAAACATAGAAAATCCTCGGGCTGTTCCCAATTTGTTACCATATCAATAACAAAGTTACAATTATGTTCTTTTCTATTTTAAATCTCAAGAAATACTTACTATATCTGTTACGGATTATCACAATCGATTTTACTCCAAAAACGGTGCAACACGCTTTATTTTGGAAAGACTTTTACATTATTTTATTTCCGTGGAATGCACTAGGTTTTAATTATCTATGATTTGATTAAAAGGTTGGAAGTAAAATACAACTCGTTGGCTTTTATCGTAACTTTAGCTAAATTACTTTGGCAACACTTTTGTTTACATTTTTTTTCAGTCAGTCAGTTCACATTTCACAAAAACTTCGTAAATCTTTGCAATATTCAGAGGTAAAAGGTGTAAAATCCAAAAACTAGAGTAATGAATACAGTACATCATATTGGAATCGTTCAAATTCTCTACGTTTGGTGGCAGTGAAATACAAGACATTGGCAAAATTGTGAAACACCTTCACAAAGGCCATAAACAAGAATTGAATTGAATTGCAATATCACTACGACTATCATTAGACTTTTACAATGAATAATGCCAATAAAGCAAAGGGAGATGTCCTCTCCACGCCAACATCACGATACTGAGAGACATAGTAGTACATTATGTGAAAGGTAAGCAATTCTAATTGTCTTGTAAGTAGATCTCTTTTTGATAAATCAAGCAACTACGAGTACTAGGAGTCAGGTACTCAAGCTGTCGTGTTCCGAAAATCTGGCCAGTGAACTCAATGTCCTGGCCGCTACTTGTACTCCCTTTGCTTGTCTTGTGATATCTTCAAAAACAATTCTTGTAACTCTTGTGTAGGTACCAACTAAATGAATACCTATCATGATAAGGTTTTAATTTGATAAAAATTGTCCAATAGGTTTGGAATGTATGGACCTAGACAAAAATGAAAGCGAGAAAGATCAGACGGTCTATACATACTACTGGAAGAGACTCAGACCTAGACGATACAGAAATAAAGATTTTGGAAGAAATCGGGTCTTCATTGGTCTTTGGCCACAACAGCATAGAACTGGTATTTTATTTATTTTTACCTTCACTAATATTTTAGTCAATAAATAAAGCAAGTAACTTGAATAATCCTTATTAATAAAAGAAATATGTTAACTACTAATATTATACTTATGTACTATGTAGGTATAGGTACTACTATTTAAATTTAATTTTGTAATAAAATATTTTGTTTTACAGGGTATACTGCCATTACCATCTGAGCAGACAAAGCAGGGATTGTGGGATCTTTCTAGTGGGATGATCTCCCAGAAATATATTATATCGAGGTACCCATACAACCTCCATCAGCAAGCCAACCTGCACTTCCGCATTCAACAAGCCAGCCTATAGCATGCCAGTCCGCACAAAGCCAGCCCACAGCGTGTCAGTCAGCACAAAGCCAGCCCACAGCGTACCAGCCTGCACAAAGCCAGCCCACAGAGTGCCTGCATTCTGATCTGCCTCAACCAAGTGGAAGGCAGCCTCTGCCTCGTCGTCATAGATCCAGTTGGCCAAGAACAAATGCAGCCTCAATCAAATGAAAGGGCTTGTTAAGCAGAGTGGAAATCGCCAAATTGTTTTTATTTAGAATAATATTACTGATTAATTTTTGTTGACACAAATAATAAACGATTTATGTATATTTTTATGATTTTATTATTAAAAAAATCTAGTAATTAAATTTGGGTGTATCTCGCTTGCGATGGGAAATCTTGATCTTCATTCTATTCTGTCTCTTCTGTTGCACCAAGACTTGGTTGAATTTGCTGCAGCTTCTTGCAGTTTTCAGTACCACATTGTTATCTGCAACATGATAATATAAACAATAATTACTGTTTGTTTGTAGGAAAACGCATAGGAAAGCCAGAGATAGGGAGCACTGGCAACTTCTAGAGGCCTATGTCCAGGGTGGACAACCTAGTGAAATATGTAGAAATAAGAAAAATGTTTCATAAGGATTTAATATACTAGAGAATAAAGGCTATTTTTATTTTATTTTATTAATTTTTGTTGGAACAAATAATAAACCATGTAAGTACATTTTTAGCGTTTCGTACCCAAAGGGTAAAAACGGGACCCTATTACTAAGACTCCGCTGTCCGTCTGTCTCCAGGCTGTATCTCATGAACCATTATGCTAGAAAGCTGAAATTTTCACAGATGATGTATTTCTGTCGCCGCTATAACAACAAATACTAAAAACAGAATAAAATTAATAATTTAGCCATTTTTTCGCTCGATATTAATAATGGTAACAGATAGATGCTTAAATAATCACAGAATGTTTAGTTGTATATACAATTAAATGATAAATTAAAAATAAATAAATATTTAAGGGGGCGCTTAATAAGGGGGATATGGGCTCCCATACAGTACGGAACCCTCTGTGTGCGTGAGTCCAACTCGTACTTGGCCGATTATTTTATTTTGATGTTTTTATTAATAAAAAATCTAGAACTTACTTCAATTTTGGCATATCAATCTCGCTTCTGACCGGAAATCTTTATCTTCATCATATCAGTCACACTTCTATCGCACCAAGAATTAATTGTTGCAGTTTGTCTTCAGTACCTCATTGTTATCTGCAATGTGATATAGAATAATATAATTAAACAGATATCAATCTATATAGGTCTCTTATCTTTTCTCATATATGAAGGATGGCTCTGCTAGCGGAGCGAAGACCAATCCTTCATCTATGAGTTTCTTATTGTAAGTATCTGTTGGATAATTAATTAAGAAGTTTAATTGCTTTGGATAATTAAAGTTCTCTGTCAATGCGGTTTGTTTGTCAGCTGGCGTCATTGGGAATTTGATGATTTTAGGGCCCAGTTGTGAGACTTGACTGTGGCGTCAAGACATCTGCTGACGGTTGGCTGGCTTAAGCCCAAGAAATTGTTTTGGCCACATGCTGAATGTAAGACCATAGCATACAACCTCTATATGTTTTGGGATATCTTATAGAGATGTGCTTTCTCAAATTACCTAAGATCATTTATTAACTGTTGAGCTCCAGACTTTGGAACTCTATAGATACCTACAGATTTCTAAATGTTTCCTCTTCTATCTGAAAAGGGTCTGAAACGTCCCTAATATTATAATTCTTAAACGCTGTAATAATTTGGAACTAGATGAACCACACATGAACTCTCACTTGTTTGGTGAATCAAGCAAAAACAGGTTTTTGGCTTTTTACTAACCCTTCCAATAGATCAACAGTTGCTGCCACAATGAAATCTGCCATATTTCAGGATTAATTCGACAATAAAACCTCGATAAAACACATCAAATTCTCCAAACTAGTTTTAATCGCCATGTTTTTATTGACGACTAGTTTGACATTTGACAACTAAATTTTAGACGTAAATCACTCTAAAATGTGGGCCGCCGAATGCATTTCGACCAAATTGAGTAACTAAAATCGATTTAGTCGACTCGACCTAAAACTAGTTTAATCGTGTAGACATCCGAATACCAAAGCCTAGTTTGACAGGACTAAACCTATTTTAGAGAGAACTTAACTATAATGCGTGTCGCCGAATTGCCACCACTATCAATTTAATTTAAAATCGCGCGACACCCCTGGTGGGGCAGATTCCACTGGTCTAAAAAGTGAGTGGAATCTGCCCCACTAAGATGAGACGAGTAGGGCAGATTCCACTCCAAAAAATGAAGAAGTGGAATCTGCCCCACCAGTGGGGCGCTTTGGTGGGGCAGAGTGGAAGTACTCGTTTTTACTATCGATAGTGTAACTGAATTTTGACATTGTGTAACAACTACAGAACTATCGCAACAACCTTACTTATAATAGCTTTTAATCAAGAATGTTCATGAATAAATTACGACAAAATTAAAAATGAGGCAGACACACTTTGCCAGCAAAGAGCTCAGATATAACTGTGATCCACAGAGAAAGCACAAACAAAATATAAGAGATTCCAACTTGATGGCTGTTTGGCAATTGGTAGGGTTGTCCACCAATTTCGTCCACATGAAATCCCATGGGGAATATCACAGCTGCCAGGCAGAACATTACCACTGGAACAAAATATGCATATTATATTAAGGCCGATCATCTTGGTCAGTGCTGAAAATTAATTTTTTTTTGGGCCTTTTGCTTTTTACATACCATTCATTTTAAGTTAAGAAAATTCATTTAGCAGCCATGAATATGTAGTGTTTACAAGTTACATACACTTAAAAACCAAATTAGTGGTGAGTTTATGCATGAAAGTGCACCAACTTATTTTTACCTTAGTTTTTAGGGTTCCATACCCAAAGGGTAAAAACAGGACCCTATTACTAAGACTGATGTCCGTCTGTCTGTCACTGGGCTGTATCCCAAGAACCATGATAGCTAGGCAGCTGAAATTTTCACAGATGATGTATTTCTGTTGCCGCTATAACAACAAATCATAAAAACAGAATAAAATAAATATTTAAGGGGGGCTCCCATACAACAAACGTGATTTTTATAAGTTTTTTGGTCGGTGTTAATAACTGCAACGGGAATGGGGTTCCCAAACGGTGTGGAACCCTTCGTGCGCGAGTCCGACTCGCACTTGGCCGATTTTTAACTAGTGAACTCTTGTGCATAAACTGGCCACTATTTTAGTTTTTAGGTCATCATCATCATTTCATGACAATGGCTAAGATTTTTTTTTGACATTGAATAGGTGTATTCTTCGTTAACATGGCAGCTAAATGAGTTTTTTTGAACTTACAATGTGCAGTTTATCTGTAAATACCAAAAAACCAAAAAAAAAAACACCTGCAAGAGGTCATGTTTTACTTGTAATTTGACATAGGCACATGAACATATACTGCTCGCTTATAAATAAGTCATGCTGAAAAGAAAATAAGATTGAAGTTTCAAAGTAATTGAAGTATGTATTGCTAAATTTTACTCAAATAAAAACTATGTTACAGCTGTCTTATTCATATCTGGTTATACAGCATATGCGAGAGTGAGTGGAACAAAAAAAAACACAATGTCTGTCGCATACATCAAAATCACCAGTTGGAATGTCAAAATGGTTAAAATTTGGTTAGTTTAGGTCATTTGTCTTTTTCAGAAATTTGAACCCTCAAGTTCCAGTAAGAAGGTACAAATCTCTGATCATTTTACCTTCCTACTTTTTACCTTTTTGAATTTGGACACCCGAGATAGTTCAATGCTAGTTTGTGAAAGCCTTCGAAATTAAGTAAGTTCGGGTGTATGTGCATCTTTATCTAACACCTTTTAAATTTCAAATTTAAAATGGGACAAAGTGATGTATATCTCTTGCTATTTTAGTACTGTTTCTAAGTAGTACTTTGTTCTTATTCTATGATATATACTGTCACTTTTAGATTTTTAAATAGTAAGTCAATAGGTTTAAAACAACTAATAAATCATAATAATAATAACAAAAAAAACAACAGGATATTAATAGTTATGTTACACTTACTTGCAGCAAATCCAACCCATCTGGCATAGGGAATTACATTGCGGTCAAAATGACTGGTTGCTAGCAAGATTACAGTAGTTGTAATGCAGATACATCCAATGAAAATACTAACAAGAGCTAGCAGCCATTCTGGTTGAAGATCTGGAGTGTAGCACATCTGAGGTCTATTATACATTGTAATACACGACCACATCAGACCAAGTCGAGTATCACCTAAAAGCCACAATAGAATGTCAATATTGTTAGTACAATAACGAATATACAGTGGAAACACTCGATTTAGATTTAGTGAATTTATAGAATCAACTGACCTATGCACAGGATCAAGAGTGAGGAAAAATTACAATATGGTTTGGTTTACAGTCCTTGAGTTAAAAGCTATTGCCATTTTCACGTACCTCCAACATCTGTTATTATCCAATCTGGCATTGCTAGGCTTACAATTGCAAAAACATCAGCAGCCATGAAAAGGGTCCCCGATATGACGGTGAGTTTATCCATTTTCTGTTCAGTTTTCTTGTACGTTTTGTTATATGCAAAATATATTCAATGGCGAGTCTGGTGATTCTGTCCTATAACACAACCATCAATGTTTTTTAAATAGATTTGAGCACGATAGGTAGCTATTTTACTGAGTTTTTAATAAGATGTTACCGTAGTATCCTTTAGTTTGTGATGTTACCGCTGTAGCTACTCCAAAGAGTAAATATAAAGGGAAGCCGAGCTATTCCACATTAAAATCCATTTTGGAGTAAAATTAATTTTAACAACACAAAAGTAGGTAAAGTTGACAAAAGAGAAGTGTCAAACTGTCAACTCAAAATAAATACTTTTTTTCTTCCATCCCAAGCTTTCCCCATTGGGGGCATTCGGATTCGCGCGATCGGCCCATTTGCCATTTCGATTTCAAATGTATGGATGACGGGATTATTATTTACAAGGTATTCCCCACCTTGGAAATAAAACGAAACGAGAAAATATACAAGCAAAAGGATAAAACAGACTAGTAGAGTGGGTTATGAAAACTTACAACTACATAATTACCTAAAGAACTAATCCAAATCAAAACACACCTCAGCTATGAAGAAGCTATGATCGCGTTCACGGACTCCGCTTATGATAATTTTTGTCCAGCATAAAAATTATCTGGAGTGCGAAAAACGCACCCCTGTGTATTCGGACAGAGATAATTTCAGTTCCAGGGATGCGTTTACGCACTCCAGATAATTTTTATGCTAGATAAAAATTATTCTGAGGGACGTCCGTGACCGGCGTCATAGCTCTAGACCAATCATAGCGCTCAAATCTACTACAAACCAATCACATCTGTCAGACTCTTGAACGATCTGTCAAATTCAATTCAATGACAACTGGCTGACCAATCAGAGACAAGATAAAATTTATCTACCTAAAAAACAGGCTTTATGCTCAACTTGTTTTGGCATCTGGGTGCACAGGGGCGGTGTTTGAAATGACATGGCATTATTGCTATGACAATAAAGTTCAAAATAAAAGCCCTGCCTAGGAGACGTTTGAAGTTTGTCCACCATCTTTGTGAAATCAAATTTGACATTTGATCAGCAGTCCAAGTGTCATTTGTGTCTAGTTTACGTAGCAGTTTCTATAGATTTTCGACGCCATGTTTGTGGAATCATGCATCACAACTTTTTTACTTTATGTCACTTCTACTGTTTTTCCTTATTCTGATTCCTTATTCTGAGGGGTGCACTGCCGTGCAAATCAACCAAAGGGCTGTCAAGTGTCATTGCAGGAGTTTTGGCGGGAAGCCGGGAACGCGGAAAAATCATGTCGACATAATTATGTCGCCACATGATGACATACCAACCAGATTTGGTCATAGTCGGACAGTTGGCACCAAGGAAGTTACATACGAGAACCATTCTCGTATGAAAAATCCTTGGTTGGCACTTACGATATCGGAACGTCTAAGAGACTTGCCACATGGGCGACATCGGTCGCCACGACGCACCGAAACAGCTGTCATCCGAAATGTAGATCTCGTTGAGCTCTATCACTTTCGTGAAGACAGCAGTAGTCTAGAGTCGATAATAACCGAGATAAATCAGTTTGAAGTTTGACATCTGTCATCCGAAATGTAGATCTCGTTGAGCTCTATCACTTTCGTGAAGAGAGCAGTAGTCTAGAGTCGATAATAACCGAGATAAATCACTTTGAAGTTTGACAGCTGTCATCTGAAATGTAGATCTCGCCGAGTTCTATCACTTTTGTGAAGACAGCACTACTCTACAATCAATAATAACCGAGATAAATCACTTTGAAGTTTGACAGCTGTCACTTGGACAGCTGTTAGTGTGACACTCGTGACAAATCACACGAGTCCATACTCGATTGAGCTGTGAGATATTTTTCGTGTCATTTTCTAACGCGTGCCATATTAAATCAATGCATCTCTTTCAGATTTTATCGAATGACCACAGTTTTTTTTTTTTTTTTTTAAATTATTCGCCCACTTTTGGGCAGGCTAAAGCCTATAAGGCCATACCGCCTAGTCTTACGTATTCTTTGATTCTATATTTTCTTTGACTTTTCTTCTTCTTAGTAAAGCTGTGGTGAGTTTACTAGAAGCTTCGATGGAGTTTTGAAGACAACACGAAAAGACATGTTTTACCACATTCTACTACTTGCCTACACTCATGCTCGTATTTCAGCTATTAATAAATGAAATACCACAACTTTTGCACTATTAATACTGATAGAAACACAAGTTTTAGAAAATAATTCAATGCGGCGACATGATTTTCTCGCGTTCCCGCCAAAACTCCGAATGTCCACAGTAATCCTAGATCACAGATAAACTAGATATATCTGTGATCAAACGAAAAACCAACAAATACACTTTCTGATTTATAATATTAGTAAGAGTTAGCGGGGAAAAAGTTGGAGCGCTGACGATACACACGATCTGGTTTCACGGTTGGATCACACAAAATCAGAATGTATTTAAGAGATTTTACTCATCTTCAGCTTAAGGTAACACGGTTATCCCTAAAACCTTTTTTTCGCTAAATGTCTAGATGTCATCAGTGTCTAAGGCACAGACTTAAAAAAAATCTGTGGTCTAAGGACTCTAAGGCAACACTGGTCGTGGCTGTGTCGCCACGACGCCGCCGCGACGTCGCCGCGGTGCAACGGCGGTGTCGGCGCGACCCCGCCGCGGCGTCGCGGCGACCGATGTCGCCAATGTGGCATGTCTGTAAATTGTCCATGCATCTGTGCTATGTTTTAAACGTCTCTGTCTAAGAAGGTTTTAAACAACCTCCATGCAGGCAGAGTGCGCGAAGAAGTCGACACTTGAAGAGTACTTAAAGACAAGAATATATCTATCTTCTAGGCACGGACGTGTGTCGCGTATATAACACTTACAAGTGGGGGTCCATATTTTTATACGACTGTCCAAAAAATACGAGTAAGGTTTTTGAAAAAAAAAATCTATAGGTAAGTAGGTGTAATATCAAGTATGTTATGGTACGGTAAGGTTAAGTGTGACGAAGTAAGCACCTAAGTTCCATTCTCGGCGAACTGATTGGAATCTTGATAGATAAAGAAATTCACGACAGAAATCCCACCGATGCAGCGCCACATCGCGTGCCCTTTCTGTCAAAATTAGTTTCATTAATTTACGTAAGACTTTTTTGATGACTATGACTCTAGTGACATTTGTGCAATGTTGCATCCATGTTGCATCTCTAAATAGCTATTTTTATCTTTGTCTGTAGCGCTCGTAGCGTAGTTTGACTGGGTGTTTGTCAGCGATCACCGAAATTAAGCAACGTTCCGCACGGTCAGTATTTGGGTGACCGCGGGTGGCATTTTTCCAACTAAGCGCTACCGTGGCTCGGATGACACGTTAAATTGTAGGTCCCGGTTGTTTTAACCGTTTAGCTAACTCAGAGGCCTTCAGGCGCCCTAAAATCTCTGACACCAGCGGTCTTAGCACAGGACCATAAAATTGTACTATCGACGTGTCAGAACGTGACAGAGTTATGATGAAGCATATATCTGTCACCTTTGCACACGTCGATAAACTCTTGTCGTGGTCTTGTATGCTAAGCCAGCTGGTGTAGCCATCCGGCCTATACGAACACATTACACATTGAAAAACATGAATTAATTGGCCTAACTGCCGGTGAGATAGTCACTATTTCTTCAGTAGGTACCTACTCTCATCATTACTTGTCAGTTAATACTGTTGTGTAAATATGTAGATACCAGTAGGTAAGTACAGCGGGGCAATTCTGTTAGCCGATCTCTTTACTGAAGCGATACGTTCTTGAACCTCTCTCGTTTTTTTGACAGTTTCGACCGCTCAAAACTGTCAGAAAAACGAGACAGGTTCAAGAACGTGTCACCTTAGTAACGAGATCGGTTGACAGAATTGCCCCGCAGGTCGCGGCATATAAGTGTATCGCTGAGCGAAGTGTGGAGGGGACGGCTGCGCATGACTTTAGAATGGCGGTCACCATGCGCAGCCATCCCCTCCATAGTGCCCTCAGCGCTAGACTTACGTGCCGCTACCTGTAGATTGTTGGGTTTAATATTGCATATTGCAGCACCTGCTATTTCTTATTAACTATAATAGCACAGAATAGGCCCTATTACACAGGGGTACCTACTTATATTATTTAATTTTATTACATGATTTTTGTTCGTCCACTCGGGTGACCTTAAACTAGAAAAGGAACATTTAACATATCTGTAAAAACAGGCTTGGTAATTTTTGCTTTGGTGTAGGTACCTACCTAGTTAACTAATAATTATGATCGTACTTAATACTTATTACATACTAGTTTTTACCCGCGGCTTCTTTGATGATCTTTTGATTTTTGTGCTATCCCACAGGAACCCTTTATTTATCCGGGATAAAACGAAGACTAAGTATGTCACTTTCCGTCTTTCAAACCCGAGGCCCTACATTACCACCCTTAAAGTACCTAGGTGGAAAATAAAAAATAAACGATTTCTACAGTTGTTTTTTTTTGACATTTCTTGGAGCGCACGCTAGAATAGCTCGCAGATGGCAGAATTTTTCCTACTTACTTAACACTTATTGTTATAATATGGAAAATTTACGCAATATCATTATAATTTATAGCCTATGTGTTATTCTGATGTAAAAGCTATATAATTGCAAAGTTTCATCTTAATCCGTTCAGTAGTTTTTGCGTGAAAGAGTAACAAACATCCATACATCCATCCTTACAAACTTTCACGTTTATAATATTATTAGTAGGATAGTAGGAAGTATACGCTTGACCAAAAAAATGCATCTGACGTTTGTCAATCAATGAAGATTTTAACAAAGACGGTTTCAAAAATGTGTCCCCTATGGTTTCCCTTCTTGACGCAATATTTGGTTCTAAAACACTTTCTAAGGATCAATTTTCTAAAACATATATCTATTTTTGTTTGTGACAAAACTGCTAGGAATCTTTACAAATTTTATGAAGCCGAAAGTTTGTTTGTTTGTTACTTTTTCACACAGTAACATAAAGAGAAGTATCGCTTTGATTTTATTGCATTTTTCATTTTTATGCACACCTAAGATAAAAAGCATGCGACCACGAAAAGCTACGAAAAGAACTCATTTCGACGTGTGAAAAAGTGACAGCTATATACTTTGCCATAACGCTGTCTCGTTCTGGCACTACGAACGAAATAATTCGTGGCGCGCATAACTAGCCCGACAGAGAGTGCCGTAGACTACTTTTCGTATCCCGATTGCACAAAAAGTAAAAAATCACACGAGAGAAACCGCGGGCAAATGCTTGTCGTAAATTGAAATACCTATCTTGGGCTTCTTTTGTCACTTAAAATTGTAAAAGATCTTTTTTTGCAAATTTTAATCTGTTGCACGTGTTGACCATCGACTCGACGAAAACAAAAGACCATGGAAAAACTTTAGGGTAGGAATGCAATGCAAGAAAGCAGATGTATCTGCCTGGGAAGGGTTCTTTCTCCAATTTTTGTAACATTTGCAGAGCTGATATTCGCTATTCGTTATTTTACCAGGATACACGTATAAAAATATTTGAAAATTTATAGGCCAATGGGTAGGTCCGGAGTCCGGACCCCTCGGACCCCGCCTCATATACGCCCATGCTTCTAGGTCTGCATACTCCATTTTCCGCTACAACTTCGCTTTCCATCAGGCCAAATGTAGCCCTATCCTACATTAAAAAAAACACTGATATAAAGTTTATTGGCTTCAGGAAGTTATGAATAGTTTTTACAATTTAATTTAATACAGGAGATGCGAAATTTGACTCGCCAATATGGCGGCAATCACAGAGAGAGAGAGCACATCTAGGAGGACAGAGATAGTCGAATTTCTTATAGCAATCTCCAGAGTATCTCTATGATTTTCACAGAGTTTTTCTTTATTTTTGACCACTGGTGAGAGATCATGAGATTTGCCTCGAACCCTTCTCTCCCCTCTCCTAATCTCTCGTGATGTTTTGTCAATCATCAAATCTTTGTTAAGAAACTTACTAACACTATGGGATGATGGATTTGCGATTTTAAAAATAAAACTTCTGTATTATAACAGCTTTAGGTGCATATTTATTTATCACATCGAAGTCCACTAGTAAGCAACAGTCATCGTTCATCAATATATTACCTATAATCTACATTATCATATACCTAAGTGCATGGGGTGTGCAAGGTACAAGTAGCGGCACGTAAGTCTAGCGCTGAGGGTACTGTGGAGGGGATGGCTGCGCATGTTAACCGCCATACCAAGCTCATGCGCAGCCATCCCCTCCACACTTCGCTCAGCGCTAGACTTATATGCCACGACCTGTATCAAGGACAGTGATTATACTCGTTTTGAGCTATTTGCGTACTTATATAAAAAAATATTTAGAAGAGCTGACACAGAAAGGTACCTATGGCTATAAATATAATACCTAATAGTTGTTGGTATTTGGTAGTGCTAGTAATATTTAATCGACTTCAATAAACAGCGAAACAGCGAAGATCTAAAATACTAGACTCTTTTTTTTTAAATAACTACCTACTACTACAAGATAAGTACCTACCTTTTTATCGATATTTTTGGCGATACCAAACTGATCGTTAATTTTTTCTTTACAAAGCTATAACATGTCTAATAACAATTAGTAATTCAATTAACATAGTATTCCATTCAAAAATGGGTAGTTATTTGTTCTGATTCAATAATTTGAATGCATTCGTTGAAAATTTCATGCAAGGATTTGAAATCGGTTTTATACTTATTTTTTTCTGTCTTTAGACAGATTTTTGTACAAAAAAAATTAAAATAAATTAAGCCTTATCCACTAGACACGTCATATGCAAATGCTAAACGCTCGATATTAATCGTGATATTTTTCTAGTAATATTTTAATATACTGCACATACGATACGAATCGTGTCAGTACGACAGTAAATTTCATTGAGTACACTCGTACGTTTCGTATCACAATATAAATATAAAGCTATGAGTGACAATATAAATAAAGCTTGAGTTGCTATTATATTAGCGATAGCATTGAAAAGACGTAGGAAGCGAAAAATTGGGCGAAATATTGGTTTCAAGGTAGAGAAAAATAAACACATCTGAATTTATTAAAAATCAGTTTTGGAATACCAAGAAATGGAGGACTGAAAATTATTTTCTCATGCTCGATGCTCGCTTTGAACATATGCTGGAGTTGATTAAACCGTACTTGATTAAAAAAGATACACTAATGATAATGAATACTGACGCGATAAATATCGTTTAGACTCTAAACGATATTTATTAGAGACTAGGCGTTCGATATTTATCCACGATACTTGACACAGATCGTGGATTTTTGGATTTCTAGAAATCCAGCGATGCGTATCACGATAGGTACGTGATACGCTATACTACACACTCGACAAATATCGTGATCCTGGATTAAGATCCAAATATCGAGCTTGTAGCATTCGCCATTGCGTCATCGGTTTTGGTCTAAATCTTAATTGCCAGTTGGTTCAAGCTTGTGCATTAGGCGCCGTGTTAGTGGTCGCCGTCGATGCCGAGTCGTCGGGCTCGTCGATCTGAAGCCATGGCATTCGCCTCTGGAGCTCTTGTCTGAAATATTACACCATCGTTAATTCTCTCGATTTAAGCACACATTTAGGTGTGTTGTGAGCTAGATTCAAATGAAGACTTCACAGGAAATACTAAATAGGAAGATATCAAAAAAATATTGGTGAGAGAAAAACAACTTTTTTCTAGTTTCAAAGTCTGTATTTATTTGTATGGCACTAAAATCCTTCTTCTAAATTAAAAAGGTCAACTTTAAACAAAGTGACATGACATTCTATGTTTGTTCCCGTGGAGTCTTCAAATTATGTTACGACCTACGTTATGACCCTCTGATGCAGTTGATACTCGTACAGGCATATAATCAGAATTTATAAAGTAAGTATAGTTTCTAATTCTATGGATATGGTGTAATTTTTGTCCGTGTTATAGAGTTAAGCCATGTATTCACTGAGCAACATTGTTTCTTTGTACTGACACAGTTTAAAGCAATAAAAATTTACTTTACTTTACTTTACTTCAGATACACAGTTTCTGAAACATCACGACGGGGAGCACCGAAACATACCGATTGCCACCAAGTGTTTACAGAAACATAATAATTGTCTCTGAAAAAATATTTTTTGTTTCAGAAACATGTAGATTAATTTTGTTTCTGATACAGTGTTTATTAACAAATTTTTGCTCAGTGAATACAAGGGCTTAATAATAATCGACCAAGTGCGAGTCGGACTCGCGCGCAAAGGGTTCTGTGCCGTATGGAAGATTTTATTTTCATGATTTTTTTTATTTTTGAAAATAATAGGTATGTACCAACTAAATATTCAATAAAAAAATTACGTTTCTCGTATGGCAGCCCCCTTTAAATTTTTATTTCAATTTGACAACGTTGACTGTGATAACGTTCTAGCTATCACGGTTCTTGAAATACAACCTGGTGACAGACAGACAGACGGACGGACAGCGGAGTTTTAGTAATAAGGTCCTATTTTTACCCTATGGGTACGGAAGGGTTTGTCAGCTAACATGCCTACCTGTACTTTGGATGACTGATGGCGTAGACCCAGGGATCTATGCATGCGACAGCCTTACATGCTACAGCGGGGATCATCGTCACCTAAAATAATATTTTAATAAATTAACATTACTAGTCTATGCATATATTTATAGTGCATACTTATATTGTTAATAATTTTCGGGTTATCGAATTAGTCAGAGCCGAATAGAGCTGAAATTACCTAGGTGACAATGGCAACAAAAATGTCCTTGTATTGTATTGCTTTTGCTACCTTATATTATAAAATATATTTAATAATAAGTGAAAAAAAAAAATCGCAGTCTCAAACATGAAGCTCTCTAATAAAAAATAGGTTAATTACGCCAGGAGTGAGCAGCTGCTGGTCACCGAAAGCGCCAATGAGTGCCATGACTCCGTAGGGTGTCCAGGACGCCACGAACAGGAAGCACACCGTGAGTGCTGCCTTCGCTATCCGGATCTCAGCAGACTCTGCGCCCGAATTCTGGTTAGCGCGGAGAGACTCCACGTTCATCTTTTTTGCTTGCTCTCTATGAATAACAAACATAGTTTTTTTTAACGTGTTTATCAACTACAAGGTTCCCTAATTTTGTTGAAAATATAATATAGCCTATGACATCCGGGAATTGTGTAGCTTCCCAACAGTTAAAGAATTTTTCAAATCGGTTCAGTAGTTTCGGAGCCTATTCAATGCAAACAAACTAACAAACAAACAATCAAATCTTTCCTCTTTATAATATTGGTATAGAAAAATAATACTTGATACATTTCTAGGAGCCATCTCAATTACCTACATCTGGTTTCAAACATAAATCCGCAACTGGTCAACAGTTACAAACATAATTCAGTTCAATTCAATTATTTATTGCAACATATATAATTTTTACATGCGGTTCTTAGATAACGTGTTATAATATTGTCAAATACATATGACCCTTTAAGGGTATGACAAATTATTAATTACATTGGGAAGGCTCATTGCTAAATTATCATTACAAAATTAAAAAATCAATTGTCAATACAAAATCAAAAACAAATCATCATCACAAAATTAAAATTAAATTATCATTACAAAATTAAAATTATATCCACATTGTCATTGCAAAATTACAGGTCGGTCACATTAAAATTATAATTCATAAGGAAATAGGAGGACGCTATTATAATAGAGTAATAAATACAATTAAGCTCTTTTTTATGTCAAATTCCACCAACGTGCTTGAACTGGCACGTATCTATTGATATACAATATAGCATTAAAATAAATCAATACGATGGTGGTGGAACTACATACATGTGCGCAATGTGTGCGATGTTTGGTTTTGTGTATTGAATATATCGTACAATAAATAAAAATAAATAACAAATTCTAATATATATACTGGTTAAACTCTACCTTAGAAATCAATTCCCATAGTAAAACCCTACCGAGAAAATTCTTTACAGTTACATTTTACGTACCTGAGCGCAGCTTCATGAGCGAAAACCTGCTTCACGATCCCGCTGTAGAAGTAGATGATCATAGACATAGGAAACACGTAGCTACAAGTGAATATGCACGCTACGAACAGCTTCGTGTCGAACGTGTTCGTCAGGTAGTCGAATGTGCACGATGTTAAATAGCCCTCTGAAATGTGAGGGTACATATAAATAAATGAAAAACTAATTAAACTGCCAGCCATATATACATAAATATATATATCTTTTAGTACATACTTATATTGATCCCAACATTTAGATAGAGCAATCATCCATGTTCATGACAAAACTGCCTGTCCTGGGTGGGAATAGAACCCAGGAGTCAGGGTTACTAACCACTAGGCCACTGAGGACTGCCTCAGGAAATATCTAAATGCTATTAAAGTGATATTAATAAGCTTATCTTGCTGTCTCAGCGTATCTCAATCGCTTAATTCCTAAACTGTTTAGGTCGTAATCAATTTGGATTGTGATTGAGTTATTGAAACAGTTAGCTTCTTAGGAACTTTATGAACACAGCGAGGTAGAGAACCACTTAACTCTACTATAAGAGTCGGAGAGGTGGAAGTTTCAGTAGGTCAGCACATTAAATACCTGGGACTCACCTTGGATGGCCGCTGGAACTTTGGCGAACACTTTCGGCTTCTGGTTCCCCGTGTCAAAAAAGTAGCAGGCGCCTTACACAGATTACTACCCAATCTGAAAGGCCCACGAGAAGAGGTTCGTAGGTTATACTGCGGAGTGGTCAGGTCGATGGCTCTCTATGGCGCACCCGTGTGGTCGAGGAGGCTTTCGGGCGTGGAGCGCAATAAGACCAGATTCAACAGCCTCCAGCGCATCCTGGCCATCCGGGTTGCGAGGGGCTATCGGACGATATCGTTCGAAGCAGCCACTCTGATTGGTCGATTCCCGCCACTCGACATATTAGGTGATATGGACGCGGCAATCTACGAGCGCATACGCCGAATCGATGGAACTGGAGCGTTAACCCGGGAAGAGATCAGGAAAGAGGAACACCAACGTGCCCTCCAAAGGTGGAAGGCTCGGCTGCATGACCCGCGGAACGTGCGACAACGCGCTGTTGGAGCAATCCTGCCCAGTTTCGAGGCCTGGCTGGAAAGAAAGGAACCGTCACCTTTCGACTGACGCAGGTCCTCACAGCACACGGTTGCTTCGGAGAGTTCCTACACAGGATTGGTCGGGAACAAACGCCGCGGTGCCACCACTGCGAGGCGGAGATAGATTCGGCTCAGCACACGCTTGAGTCGTGCCCTGCGTGGAGCTCGGAGAGGCAGGCACTCATCGACAGGATAGGTCCGGATCTGTCTCTGCCAAGCGTGGTCTCTGCAATGCTGGCCGACAGGTCTGCGTGGAGGGCGGGGGTAGACTTCTGCGAAAAGGTACTTTCGCGGAAGGAAGCCGCAGAGAGGGAACGCGAAAGCGCAGACCCTTCACGGCGAAGGCGGCGCCGGGACGGCAACAATGGTGGCATACCCGGCCCTTTGCCCTGATGCCGGGGCACGAGAATACGGCATCGGTATCCCCTGCCTGTAGTAAGAGCCTACTAAAAGGGGACCCCTGGGCTCGTGGGTGGTCAGAGTTGGGGCTCCGGCCACCCACCCAAGCGGGCCCGAGGAGGACGACAGCGTGTGTGGCAACGCTGTCGTAGAGGACCGCACAAGCCTGGCTCTTGCCAGGCGAGTAGGCACACAAAGTGCTGGGAGCACCGGTGCGTTCCTTTGGAGATCCCGGAGCTCCTAAGAAGGCACAAAGGCTGGCCACCGAGGGGGTTTTAGTGGGTACAATCCCACATAACCCTACTGCACCCCAATGTAGTTAGGGCATCTTCAGAAGATTTCCCCCTCGTAAAAAAAAAAAAGGAACTTTATGAATCAATTCAATTAAAATGACTGTAATGTAAGGTTTTACAAATCGCCTATACATAGTTAATTACGTCTAAATGGTTTTCAAAGGAGCGACTGGAAATCGAGCAAAATCATGTTTGTTTCCAAAATCGCGTTATTAGTCAGTTGATTTGGAGCTATTAAATATTGCTTATTGTTTACTTTTTGACAGACTCAGAATTCTGTAATTATTTTTTCATTTTAGGTATACGCGTAAAAGGAGCGCGAGTAAAAAATATAATGTAACAATTCGAAACCACGTAAAATCTGTTTTTTTTCTTCTCCAAATTTATGATGTAAATGTAATAATTCGTAATGATACAATGTAGGTGAAATAAGATATTAAATAAAATGATACTAGTTTACCTGGAACGTATCGACCCCAAATTTTGAAGAGTGGTAGCAGAGCCCATGGCGTAGCGTATATCCATACAAAAGCCATCATCAGTAGCACCTTGCCTCGAGATAGTCTTCCGTCCAGAGGCCTTGTGATTGTTGAATGTCTGTTGGTCAGGATAAAAAAGGAATTATATAATTATTTTTCGCAAAAAATGGCAAAACCGCCTTCCATCGTGTACAAAATTCGAATATTTCGCTCGAATTGTTTACATTGCTGTTGATTTATCAAAAACGGCTCAGCCGATTTCTGTAAAATTTTAATGGGACCACCTTGGGAGATTATCCTTTCGAACGAAAAAATAATTTTTCGATTCGGGTCACAATTGGTGAAATTATCGATGTTCATCGTGTACAAAATTCGGATATTTCGCTCAAAATGCTTACATTATTGTTGGTTTTTTCAAAAACGGCTCAGCCAATTTCTGTAAAATTTAAATGGGACCCCCTCGGGAGTAAACCCTTTCGAAGTAATAAATAATTTTTCGATTCGGGTCATAATTGGTGAAATTATCGATGTTCATCGTGTCCAAAATTCGGATATTTCGCTCAAAATGCTTACATTATTGTTGGTTTTTTTCAAAAACGGCTCAGCCAATTTCTGTAAAATTTAAATAGGACCCCCTCGGGAGTAAACCCTTTCGAAGTAATAAATAATTTTTCGATTCGGTTCACAATTGGCGAAATTATCAATGAACATACAAAAAAAATACATACACACGAACATAGAACCTCCTCCTTTTTGGAAGTCAGTTAAAAATTTAAAGTCGACTTGCGCAAGTCAAATCCTATTTCGATATACAGTGAGTCTCCAATGATACTATAATGAATATTCTCTCTCGTGGAAAGCACCTAGCAGTGGTTGTATTACTTATCCTTCTAATATTATAAACGCAAAAGTTTGTATGCATGAATGTTTGTTCCTCTTTCACGCAAAAACTACTGAAGTACTGAATGCATTCGCATTCTAGTAAATATCCGACGACGTGAAAGCTGCAAACCGCATTTTAATAAACAAAAAATACTGCCACTACCTTGCCTTTATATTCTAGAAGCAGCTATGTTCGCCAAAAAACACTCCGATTTATTCACCTTCAACACCAACGCCAGAAGACACAACCAACTTGTAGCTCCCGAACCGAAACTTGAATTAGTAAAAAAAGGTCCGGAATATACGATCATCAAAATATATAATTGCTTACCCAACTATTTAAAAAACGAAACCGGTGAAAAAACATTTTATAATAAACTCAAACAATTCCTGCTCCACAAATGCTATTACAGTTTAGAAGATTACTTTAATGACAAAAACAAAATGAATAAAACCTAATGTTAATTTGGACAATACACTTTGATTACATAACTCAGATATATTTAAAGCATGTTATGTTAAAGTATGTTGTGTGGTATTTTTTAAGCTTAATTTAAGGATACATTTTCTTAGATATTAAGTCATTACACACTTATGTTTGCAACGCCCTAACAGGGTATGTACCTAGCTATTAAGATTGCTTTGTACATAATGCAAGAAATAAATAAATAAATAAACGGATTGACATGATACTTTGCAATAGTAATGCCCATAAATCAGAATAACACATTAGTTCGAAACGAAGTTCGCCGGGTCAGCTAGTACATACATGTAATGATGTAACTCTGCGAATGTTTTCCGATAAAATAAGAATACCTAGAAAAACCTGTAAGTATGGCAATTACGAAAATAAAAAAGAAATAACATCGCTATAATACATAATTCTATTATTTAAGGTCCCGTTTTTACCATTAGTGCACGTAGCTCTGATAAAATTGATAATACCGTATAGCGTAGCAATGTGACGTAGCAAGTGTAGCAGGGTGTTGTAACATGTCTGCGCCGTAGCAAGTACTCGTAGTACCGTAGCGATATGTGCGCGTTGAAGTCTTTTGCATAAAAATCTACTTCACTACGCGCGACGCAAGAAAGTTTATTTTATAGGTTTCTTCAAACTGAATAATCTTCTTTTTTTTAACCCCCGACGAAAAAGAGGGGTGTTATAAGTTTGACGTGTCTGTTTGTCTGTGTGTCTGTCTGTCTGTCTGTGGCATCATAGCGCCCGAACCACTGAACCGATTTCAGTTTAGTTTTTTTTGGATGAAAGGAGACTTAATCGAGAGTGTTTTTAGCTATGTTTTATAAAAATCGATTGAGCCGTTTAAGAGTTATGGTGGGTTAAAGTGGGGATGGAAGAACCAAAATTCTACAAATGTGCCCAAAATGGTTGTCAATTGAAAGTTTGTTGTCAAATATTTTTGTGTCGGGGGTTTTTTAATTAGGTATATTATTAGCCACAGGACGTTCACTGCTGGACTAAAGTATCCCCTAACGATCTCCAAAAAGACCGATTGGTAGCGGCATTCATCCAGCGCGATCCTTCGGTCTTGATGAGGTCAAACGTCCACCTTTTGGGTGGACGTCCTACGCTGCGCTTGCCGGTACGTGGTCTCCACTCAAGAACTTTACGACCCCATCGGTCATCAGTCCTTCGTGCTATATGCCCTGCCCACTGCTATTTCAACTTGCCAATCCGCTGGGCTATGTCGGTAACTTTTTTTCTTCTACGGGATCTCCGCATTCTTGATTCGATCTTGCAGAAAGGCTCCGAGCATAGCCCTCTCCATAGCTCTTTGGGCTACTTGGAGCTTACTAATAAGGCCCTTAGTGAGAGACCACGTTTCACTGCCATAAGTCATCACTGGCAACACACACTGGTCGGAAACTTTTACTGACTGAATCATGGATGAAGACATTTTGGCATAAACTGCCACAAGAGTACTTGATAAAATCGAGTTACTCTTTCATAACCCTCACAATTGATAGATGTGACTATAATTTCTGTTAGGCCACTTACGTTATGCGGATCCCGATGTGTTGCGGCAGACGCAACACATAAAAATGTATGAAAACGCAGTTTTTATACGCACTATAACTAAAAGGCTGACCGCATTGTAGTGCGTACGTAAATTGCGATTTTGGTACATTTTTTACCGACTTCCAAAAAGGAGGAGTTATTGTACTATGTTCCTTTGTATGTTTTTTTTTGTGTTTGTTCATCGAAATTTTCGCCAACTGTGAACCGATTAAAAAAATCCTTTTTTATAAATTAAAATTATAAATTTAGTTTAGAAGAGTATCCTTTAGAAGTAGTCCCGAAAGTAGTTTAGTGAAGTAGTATTTAAGTTTTATCGAAATCGGCTAAGCCGTTTTTGATAAATCAACAAAAATGTACATGGATGTCACATCCATTCGTGCAAATTATCCGAATTCTATACACGGTGTTAGTCGGTGTTGCGATTTTAAGCGGAAAATAATTATTTTTTTTATTGCGGCGACCGCAATCGCATCCGCATACGCATACGTGGCCTAACGCTTACTATAATATTTAATTTTCAGTTTATAGTTTGATTTCTACAACTCTTACCTGTCATAAGCGATACAAGCATTAGTCATGCCGGCGCCAATGCCGCTGTAAGCGCCCATGAGGGCGAATACTTGGCACCCGACGTTGCCGAGCGCGAACCCTTTCATGGCGCTGTTGTAGATAAATATCGGTGCTTTTGCCATCATAATAAAGTCCAAAATTGACAGTTGTAGGATCAGGAGGTTACTCGATGTTCTTAAGCTTTTTGTTCTAAAACAATTTAGAAGCTATATTTTATGATCCGATTGAGGTATATTTGAATAGGTATTTTTACAACTTGTTTATTACAGTCCCAGTAATACTGAAACTGAAGAAACCTTTCCTATTGTCCAACCCTGAAATAACAAGAAAAAAAAATAGCTGTTCTATATAATCTTTCACAAACGTCATTGATATTTTTGTGTGAAACAGCAGATGTTTTTGCAATTTAGGAGTCGCTCCCATAGTTAAAGTGGTTCGTAATGACGGGTCTCATGATTTCACTATTACTGGGCCAATATAAACAAATAAAATTTTGTTACTAATACTGATATGTACAGGGTTATTGGTAATCAATTAGCATCCATTTATGGGCTTATTCTGTACATCAAAACTAACAACTTTTGTTCGTCGACTTTTGTCAAAACTAAAAAAACAGCTTGTACATTTTTTTTGAGGGTGAACGATGTTTTTCTATGGAATAGTAATATTTTTGAGAATTAAGAAACGTCGTAGAATAAAAGTTGTTAGTTTTTATGTAAAGAATCAGCTCCTAAAATGATGCTAATTATTACCAATAACCCTGTAAACTAAATTTCAATACACTTACGTGGAAAATATGAAAATGACCAATCCATTTCCAACAAGGGCGGCAGCGGTAAAAAATATATAGAGTAGGGCGAGGGCGGTGTGTGCCGAGGCAGGGGGTGCGGGGTACGCCAGCCAGTGCTCCGGCACTGCCGCCAGGTCTTCGCCCGTTAGCCCTTCGCCTAGCATTTCTATCTCTCCAGATCTGTACACGGTACAAAATGTAAAGTAGCCAAGTATTTATTTGGTGGTTCAGTCCCTTCGAGTTAATATCTACAGAACCACAGTCCATAAGTGAAAGTAGTAAAAAAAAATTCCGAGCGCCGTCATACATACTAACTTAGATACCTATTTACATTATATAATTCACAATGACCCGATTTCTCGAATCTCGACGTTATGTCAACTAATTAGTGTAAAACTAGTAACCATGCACTTTGGCATCGCGCGGCGTTGTTGGCTTTGTTATCGCCTTACGACTAACTAAAAAGCCTGCCCACTACGTAGCTTGGGCAGAGTTTTGGCTCGGAAACTATTTTGCACGATTGTGACTCTATTGATATTTGCTCGAAGTTCAGTCAATAATTCTGAGGTCGCCTCGACACGCAACCTCGTTTGGGTTAACGCGAAAAATATTATACCTACAGGTTTTCTTCTCTAGACGACAGACGTTTGCTAGGAAATAATTGTACTCATCATTATGATCAACTTTTATTTGATTGTTTCATTAGATTTTGTAGAATAAAATCTCATGGTGCCCGTATCAGTTCGATTTTGTGAAATAAAAAAATAACCTCTTTGTATTGCCCGTGTTTAGCCATGATAATTGAGTTGGCCATGGTCTTATGTTTTCACGCAGTATTTACATACTCTATTTTATTACGGATTCGTGTGCTTTTCTATGAAAATAGGTACATTCCACTTTGTTTTATTTTATTGTGAACAATACCGAGTTGCCTAGTGAGTACCTACACTTATTACTCATATTCCTGGGGTTTTATTTTCTCGCAGGAGGTATGTAAAGTAGAGTATGCACCACTAGAACCAAGTTTGTCTTCGTCTTGGGCGACTTGAACCCCTCGTTTCACTCAGAATTCTAAATAATTCCCTCGCTTCGCTCTGGAATTAACTTAAAACACTCTCGCTGCGCTCGGGAGTTAACTGTAGAGTCCCTCGCTATGCTCAGGGGCCAATATGTCGCCCGTGACGTGAAACAAGACTTGGTTCTCTTGGTACATAATCTACTATTCTGGTATCTTCTATGCGAAGACAGAAAGTATGAAAAATCTAGTCACAGGACTTACTTGAGAGCTGCAAAATGAGCGCCGGAGAAGTAACTCTCTGTGTCGTTTTCGTCCATTTTGAAGTTGATGTAGGTTCTCCAGGGTATGAGTGAGCAGTCCTCGGAAGTGCGCCCACTCCCCTGACTGACTGCTGGCGCGTTCTCGCCGCTCTCCAGTTTTATATCACTTCTAACTAACAAGATTAATCGGATTATCCCGCTAACACCGTATAAAGGATTAGCTGAGGTTTTGGAACGCGCACTGGCACAGATTTACGTTCTACGTTTTACTACGTTTCGAAATATAAGTATTGAGGAAGCCGTACAATTAGATTCGTCCAAATAATAACATTTCATTGCCGTGCTTCTTTCAACACTGTAAGTACCTATGATCAAATTCCGTTTATGTAGTTTTCAAATTCAAATAGAACAGAAAATCTATCATTTATTATTTTTAAATTATGTTAAAAGTTTTATAACATATATGTTTATTTTCATTTCATAGATGTACATTTTTAGGGTTTTTAGTAAAACGAGGAGCCCTTATAACTTCGTTGTGTCCGTCCGTCCGTCCGTCCTCATGCTACAAAGCCTTATAACTTCCATATTTATGAACCAAATTGGATGAAATTTGACAACATAATAGTTCTAGTATAGATCTCAATTTTAAATACTTAAAAATTTCAAAACAGTTTATTTAAGAGGTAGCTGTGTAAAGTGTACACATGTAAAGTGGAAACTTTTTTTAAACCCCACCCCCTTGTGTGGGGTATCGTTGAATAGGGTTTTTAAAATTAATGTAAGATTTCTTGAACAATGTTTGGTTACATGTACCATTTGTGAGATATAGGTCGCCATGGTTGAAAAAAAAAGTGAACCGTTAATTTCTAAAGTATACGACATAGAATGTTTAAACTTTCTGAGCTTATAGACCATATTTAAAACTTTATTTTAAAATTGTTTTGAACACTGTGGAATAATAACTTTTTGAGTTATAAATAAAAATTGAAGTTCTTAAGTTAGTAAGTTAAGTTCTCACATATTTATTTTTTAGCCAGTTCTGTTTTTCTAGCACTCAACCATCTTATTATGACATTATAAAATCGGTTATTATCATCATCATAATCATCGTCGAACAATCTACGGAAGCCGACGCGTGTCTCGACACGCACTTGACAACTTGTTACAATATTTATTGATAATTATTTTTAAATTATCTTCGTTAATTAATAAAAAGCATGTTATATTTAATCATCAACAAATTTAATAGACATCACAACAACCATTTGGATCGAGTACACGTCTCTATGCTACAACAAGAAGTGGTTTAAATTACAGAAAGGATTCATCCATTTCAGTTTCTGAATCAGTCCCGTATCTTATGCTATCATTAAATGTCATCAAACCCTTGATTTTAGTACAAAACGACTATAATTGACTCATTTTTTTCAAATAGCATTCAAAACGATGTTTTACAAATTTAGTAAAATGTTATGTACAGGATCATTCAAAACTGCTGTAGGTACTAAGCTGTAAGGGCGCAATTCTTGCCATCATTATGAATCATTCTTACAATAGGGCTAATCTGGAATTCGAGAAAATAGTCTATTTAGGTAAGTAGATTTCCCACACAAAATAGCAACTCGGAAGAGATGAAAAATGTATACAGGGTCATAGGTAATAAACGCAAAACCTTTTAAGGGCAGGTCTAGTACATCTAGATAAACAACTTTTGTTCTAGGACCTTTTGAACCTAACGGAAAAAATCAGCTCTTTTATACAAAAAGTTCGTCAACGCGCGGCAAAATGTCTGGAAAAGATTTTTATTGCGAATTTTCAAAAGTCGTAGTACCAAAATCGTTTGTCTAGATGTACTAGACCCGCCCTTAAAAGATTTTGCGTTTAATACCGACCTTGTAAAACCCGACCTTGTAAAACAGCAGATTTTTTTCTCGAAATCCTGGCTCTCTTGTAGTAAAGGGTTGTTCATAATAAAGGTCCGAATCACCCCTTTTCGGTTTTGTACACCCGTTCTAAATAATCTTGTAGTAGGGATGTAATTATTCAATTTTTGAACAGTAAAAAAAGCAAATGTTGATGTTCATCACTTAGGTACCTAAGTAAATTTGTTATATTTAGGCCGTTTGTTTGTGATGACTTGATTGACATTTTACGTAACATTTCCAAAACTTTCCCTAAGTTCTTATCATGAATTTGTGTTGTATAAGTACATTCAAAGATACGAGAATATTGCAGTTCACCTTAATTATTATAACACCTAAAGTAGGTACCCAATACATTGGACGAATTACGTGTAACATATTTACGTAAGTAGTTAAGGTAATTATTAAAATTGTTCAGTAGTTCGAAGTCATAATTAGGTACAATGTTGTGATTAGAATTTACTATTAGGTATGTTAAACAAAGTGTTTTTGGTTGACGTTACACATGATCTAATTTTAATTTTACAACATCTACAACTACTTAAGTGTGCGTGTACTGGGTGTTCGGTCAGATCAGTTAAAGCTTGAGTAAATTATTTAGTATGTGTCGAAGATTGAAACATTTCAGAATAAAAGTATAAAACAATTGTTAGAAATAATGTTAGGTACAAAAAAATAACGACAATTCCCACACTAGCTAAAGTCAGAAGTGTTAAATCACATAAAAATGTCACATAATAAGATGCTTACTTGGGCAAAGAGAAAAATCTAGTAAAAAATACATTCTTTCATGCAAAAAAACTTAAACTACCTTTGATAGATATGTTTATGATTAATTTAAATAATAAGCAGAAAACATTTTTTTTTGGATCAAATAGTAGACTTAATTTGGATGAAGTAGTAGAATTCAAAGTGTCTGTCATCAATCCGAACACCTAGTATTTAATAAAAGAGCATAATTATTACTCTCTTTGAAATGTCTACTTTATAATTATAGTTTCCTTTTTTTTCTTCCAACTACTGAACAAATTGGATAAGCAAGAACAGCAATTATAGACGATATGTTAGTTTTAATATAAATAGCACGGATAACTTAAATCGGCACCATATTATAAATACACGCACATTATTATTTTTTTTTAGTCAGTTAGATTATTTTCTTTTTTTACATTTTAATTAACAGATAAAAAATTACATTTGCCAAAGTAACTAAAACTAAACTAAAGAAACAAAAGCTCTCTAATCCATTTATCTGTTTATTGTTACTAATTATTGTTTTAATTGCAATTCATTTTTGCATATTTATAAAATTCGCTTTAATCAGTCTTTATATTATGAATCATTGGTTAAAAAATTAGTACTGATTTATCACACAATTAATTAGTGCATTTTTATTAAAACATGACATGATGCTGAGTTAATGATGTAAATACTGACATTGTGTAATATATTCTGATTGTTTACGGTTTCTTAATTTTAAAAACAGTTAGTTAGAAAAAGAAACTTGATACACAGTCGTAGGTACTGTATAAGGTTAAATATAAGTAATTTTTATTTAGCCATAATAGGAATGATGGCTGGGTAAAAAAAAACATTATTATAATTAGTCCGTGAGGTAGATTATCAAAAGATATTAGACAAGTATCTTTTCTTATGTCAATCAAATAACAAATGACAAAGATAAACCTTGTTAAAGTTTGGGAGTGGGGGTCGTGACGTCACCTCTCTTACAGAAGACAGTCTATACATTTGTATGGCACTTGTGACGTCACGCGTAACTTTGACGGACTATATCTTCATCAATTTATGTTTAATTGACAAAAGGAAAAATACATGTCTAATATTTTTTGATAGTCTATCTGACGAAATTATTATATTTTTTTAGTCATCATGCCTATTTGCACTTTCTCGCATAATATGGCTGATTTAATACAATAGGTTATTCTAGACGTTGGACAGTCCTGGTACTCTAAGATATCATTGGACCAACTCATAACTTTTACTATATGTATGTACAAAAATATAGCAAACCTGATTTTTAAAAATTGACAAAAAAATTAGTTCCATACATTTTGTGCAAGCGTTGTTGCGATAGGCGACAGTTGATAGTCAATGTCAAAATTCAGTTACACTATCGATAGTACTATTGAAACGATCGAAGTTAGCAATACTATCTATAGTAAAAATCTTGCAATAGTTTTGAATATTGGCTATACTATCGACAGTATCAATATTGTTGATAGTGTCGATACAATCAATACTATCGATACTATCGTCGCATGTCGATAGTATCGATAGTATTTTTACTAATACTATCAATATTATCGATACAATTGAAAGGGAATAGTATTATTTGTTTTTAACAATCAATACTATTGACATTTGACAATACTATCGATAGTATTTTCAAATGTCAATAGTTTCGATAGCACTATAGATAATACAACTGATCCTCAAGACCACGATATTATTACGATACTATGGATATACTATCATTATCGCAACAACACTAATTTTGTCGACAGCCGATGAACATTCTGTATGGAAAAGATGACTTTTTCCCTATTTTACGCTTGGCTTTACAGTAAAAGTTGTTCACAATGATATTTTGAGATTATGTCGTTAGAGAAACACTTCTTATGAAGATACATATTAGCAGCTTATTTTTATAGGCTCTGATGCCAGAAGTGAAGTATGTACGTACCTACTGCAACGTTGTGTTTCCGCGTTGAGCTAAGAAGATAATAAACCTACATGTGCAAACTGAAAGATCATTGTAGCATACATAATAAATAGATGTGAATTTAGATATATAGTGGGTGCGTGTGTTTTTATATAGACCAGCGGGCTTAGCATAAGGACCATAAAATAACACTATCGACGTGTCAGAGCGTGACAGAGTTATGATGAAGTATATATCTGTCACCTTTGCACACGTCGGTAAACTCTTGTCGTGGTCTTGTATGCTAAGGCCGCAGGTGAGTAGTTCTAATGTCCGCTTGAAGATGACGAAAGATGACATGAAAAAAATGAAAAAAACCGAGTTAGTGTTTTGGAACCCATTTAGAAAATACAGGTTGACCGAAAAAAAAAACCCGGTCAATTGTCTGATCATTAGGTTTTTCAAGATTTTGTTTATTTTCACAGAAATTTTTCTTTGTAAAAAGATCTGCTTTAGGCCTGATATTTTTAATTGTTTTCTTGTGATTTTTAGCAAGTTTACTGCTTGCTTGGCTTATTTATTGAATTCGTATCCGTCGTTCTATGCGTTGTCGCCAGTGTGAAATTTCCTTAGCCTCGTAGCTCCATAGCTCAACGTAGGACATATTCGTAGCATTAATTTTTGCTACGAAGAATTGTAGAATACCTTTATGACACGTATTTTATAAAACGTAGAATTGGTGGTTAAATCAATGTTATAGCATTTATATAAATCCAGGCCGATCATACATATATCTCCAGCTCATGATACCGAAAAACAACATACTACACCATTATTCCATAAACAACATACCAATACCAATTTTAGTAATACGTACGGGGTGACGCAGATTTATCAACTAAGCTTACACACTAAATCTAACGCTATACACACAAATCTTAAATATTAAATATCATACAACAGCGAGTCTAAAAAATAGATAACTGTCGTCGTTTTTACGAAGACACATCGAAAAGTCCTCAAGTGAATTTTCATACAATTTAGTATAATATAAACGGGTAAACAAAACGTTGTATAATTCGTACAAAATGTTATCAACAAGAGGCATGTTCTAACGTTACGGCATCGCTGAAGCCGCGGCCGTCGGGCGGCGGTTCTCAAGTATCAGGCGGCGGGGGTTCGCAGTCTTCTGACATTTTCTCTTCTTCGCACTGGACAAATGACATTTTGTTACAATACGATGGTATTATTCATATTTTAAACCAAAAAACTAAACGATATGTACTTCGATGCATCGCAGTAGCATTATTTATTTAGGGCATGATATATCTAACGAAATCGGTAGCCATTTTAAAGAAAATGTATGAAAAATCCATTTTACTGCGAAAATATTCATGATTTCATGAAATAGCTCAGGCAATTGATAAAATAGAGGGGATATGAAGATAGAGTTCCGAAGATCATAAGTAACCGTAGGTTAGTAACGAGTTACAATATATATAGGAATAAGAAGACATGTAGGCCTCATAGACATGTAGGTCATGTAGACCTGAATAAAAAAAATGTATAGAATAAGTACATAAGCTGAAACTTTGGTGTAACCATTAATTTTTAATAAAATAGAACTCTTCAATTTATTTTATAATATGAAGACCAAAACTTTAATGAATCTATCTAAAATTCTATGAATATAGTTTATAACTCACCGGTGACTCCTGCGTTTGTTCAATAGTGATGCACGTTTCGTTGAGGGACTCGACAGGTGACGCTACGCGCGCCTTGTCCTCTGGCGTAACGACGGGCGTAACATCTGGCGTGACGACTGGCGTCACGTCTGACGTAGCGAGTGGCGTGACGCAGGATACGGCGCTCGACGTAGCTGCTAGCGTGGAACTCGAGTCGGAGCCGGGTGTGACCGCCGGCGTAATGCAAGGTGTCACGAGGAAGCGTGGTGAAGGCGGCGGGGATGCGTGAAGTGGTGGCGATGCTATCGACGGTGAAGAGAGGAGAGGCGCGGGCGGAGCGCTCCGAGCCCGCATTTCACTCTCCACACTAAGCTGCATCATTTTGAGAGTTCCTTCGTCGCTCAATTCCTTGTCGTGCAATCTGTCAATGAAATTATGAACTTATATTGTTGTATGCTACGCATAGGTATGCTTAAGTACTTAATTTAATTTATCTGAACATTTCCTGATGCTGATTAGCTGCTCGTACTTACTTAACCATTTCTGAGTCTCCTTTATTAAGGTTACTGGTGCTGCCCACTGGTGTAGCTGAAAATAAAATTATAGATTCACACAGTGAATGAATTATTGAATGTATGTACATAAGATGGAGTTACACTTTTTTCACCATAGAGTAGATAATGGAAAATTTAACGAACTTCAAAATTGTATCACAAGCTTTTCTTTCGAGGTCATCTCCTGTAAAATCTAATTGCGCTTTTAGTCATTTCACAGGAAATTTTTCGCCATTACCTTGTATCGTAGCGCGGGAGCGATGATTTTATGTTTTAAGAGCGACGAAGAGAGAGGCAATATAAATTCCAAAAAAATCAATCTCACTGTAGTCTCATCATAAACATCATTATTTAATCTGGGACTACTAGCAAAAAGTGTATGTGTTTACTCATGATGCGTGGTGCCGTCCCTGACCACTGCTGGCGATCGAGTAGGCGGTAAAGCGTGCTGTCGTGTACACGCAGCGTGACGCCGCCGCACGCGGCGCTCGAATAAAGATCCATAGCCAGCGATGTCTGGAACCCGCACTCCAACTTTGTTGCAGTCATATAAGACGTAGTTGTTTACTCAAGATGTGTGGTGTCGTCTCAGAGACGCTGCTGGCGCATTAGCGGGCGGCGGCCCGTGTTGTCACGCACTCGTAGCGTGACACCGCCGCACGCGCCGCTCGCGTTATGTTCCATAGCTAGCAATGACTGCGACCCGCACTCCAACTTTGTTGCACTCATACTAGACGTAGTTGTTTACTCACGATGCGTGGTGTCGTCCCTGAGACGCTGCTGGCGCGCGAGCGGGCGGCGGCGCGTGTTGTCGCGCACACGCAGCGTGACACCGCCGCACGCACCGCTCGCGTGGATATCCATAGCCAGCGATGACTGCGACCCGCACTCAGACTCCGCTGCGCTCGCACTATTTTTACAAATCACATTGTACACAATCTAAATATAAAAGTAGGTATAAGTCTAAGGTTTGTGTCATAGTGTATGTAAGTTTAAATTTGAACCTGTGGCATCTGATACCTTCGAACAACTGAATAACGAAGTTAATCAAAGTTTTTTTATACGTATTTTACTAGCAAATGCTAAACTACAAAACAATAGTAATACCAAAGTAGGTAGGTAACTAAAGCGGGGTAGTAAAGCAAAATGAATTTATATACGAATGTTTGTGTGGTGTGATGTGAGTATGAGTTATGTTATGATATTACAGACTGGCGCAACGTAATACTATAAGTGTAACTGTCAGCGGTTGGCGCACGCTGTATAAACTCAAGATGGCATTTTGGTTTGTTTGGTAGAATCTCTACGAGCTGACAAGAGTGATCGATCTCAAGAAACTCGATTGGCTAGTCAGCATTACATTACACTGCACCAGTGTGTACGCGGGAGCTACACTTCACCTGGCGGCTGTGTGGTGTGGTTCGTCGACGGAGACCGCGTACCGCCGCAGCGGGCGGCGCAGCGCGGTGGCGGGCAGCGCAGCGCGCGCGCCGGCGCCGCGCAGATCCGGCGCCGAGCCGAACCGCGCCGAGCCCGCGCGCGCCCGATCCGGCCTCACACCCGCACCCGCGCCGCCTCTGCGCCACACACACTCACAGCCCATGCGCTACCTATACGCTACCGCTTGAACTGACTCATAAAACTTCGATGTACTAACCCTACGAGAAATGATAATGTAGATGATGTGTGGTTTCTTTGACACGTTTTCCCCCTTCCATAAATATAAATAAATAAAATAATGGATGTCAAACAAACAGTAATGGAGTACAAACGTATCCGTAAAATTCACTTACGGTTATTACAGTTACGGTTGCATCAATTTCAAAGTTTTCCAATATAGTAGTGGAATCTCACATTGATAATTTCAAAGGAAACTGTTTATTGTTGATGAGAGCCATGTAGGTAAAGCGTTGTCTGAAAAACTACAAGAAACCCATGAAAATGGCTTAGTGTTACACATACTGCTGTCGATAGTCATACTGACTATAATAATAAATAATTAAAGCCTTTTTTGACGAGTAACCCAGTATGCAAAATAATATCGGTGAAATTGTGAAACAAAATCTATCTACATTTAGGAAAGCACTATTTCTACCTAAGTCACAATAACCTGGGAATTGGGTTTCGTACAGCAAACTATTCTGATAATACACACTCATAACATGGTTACTTTAAGTTATACTTATCATATCTACGGTTCCGAAAAATGATTTGATTATGGTTTTTAGTCTGGAGCCACGGCCCTTGATGTGGCCATAATTCCTGCTAAAAATGCATGAAAGCCGTGATGTTCTAATGATCTTAACACCCACCACAAGATAAGTGGTCACAATCGTGGGTTCATACCCGGTCCCGTACCAATGAGTTCTTTGGAACTTAAGTACATAATGTCACACCACTGGCTTTTCGGCGAAAAAAACATCGTGAGGAAACCTGCATACGTCTGTACAAAGAATTCGATGGCGTATGTGAATCCACCAACCCGTACTGGGCCAGCGTGGTGGATATGGCCCAATCACCCTTCGTGGGTAGACCTACGTCCTGCAGTGGACAATAGTCTACTTTGCATTATTTGGTTACTATATTTTGCGTTGTTAAGTACCTATACTCACTAGCCTTTTATTAATTAATGCTAAATGTACTTTTTTTTTTTTTTTCAAAAGTGCCTTTATTAACTACAACAAAACTACACTACTATTACACAAAAAGCATTGGATCATCCTCAGATCTTTGAAGGTCTAAAGATAATCCAAATGCTCAAGCCCACTGCCAGTTGGCAGCGTGCCCAGCATGCTGGCTGCATTGCCACGCTGAATGGCAATGCTTATGCGTTGAGCCACCACCAGACGCCCAGAAAGACTTTTGAAAATGATATGAGCTCCCGGCCCCCACGGACCCAATGTCTCAACTCCAAATGGCTCAAATATGTAACCACTACCGAGGTTAGCATATTTGCGCCGCTTGTGCTGCTCCGCCGAATTGGCCGCAGCTCCAGCCCTACTCTGAGTCTCAGAAAGATGTGACGGTGCCAAAGTATCGACACAAGTTAAGTCGCAATTTTCAGCCTGGCCATTCATCCAATTGTTCAACGTCTCCAATCGAAACTCAACGTTTGGTATCTGGATGACGGGACTTTGGGTGGCGATGCGAACACAGTCCTACGTGATTTCGAAATTCTTATTGACGAGTTTCGTCAAATTGTTTTGGAGCTAAATTTTTCGAAATGCGAACTTTTCGTTTGCGACTCATGTCCAGATAAAGATTTGGTAATTAACAAATTTAATGATTTGGCACCTAATATCAAATCGGTAGACAAGTGTTCTCTTCGCCTTCTGGGTTCGCCGATACTAGATGAGTCTTTTCCGCCTTTCGTTCAAGAAAAAATTCAAAATTTTTTGAGTGCCTCTGATAGGCTACTCAAAATTAACGCCCACATGGCGTTTACCATTATAAGATGTTGTCTGTTTATTCCAAAATTCATGTACGCTTTACGTTGTAGTCCATTGTGGAAACACAATGAGCTCCTTTTGAGCTTAGACGATGTTGTAAAGCAGACCCTAGTATCGGTTTTGAATATTGAGATGAGTGAAAGGGCGTGGTTACAAGCCTCCTTGCCTGTTAGGCTTGGAGGGCTAGGGATCCGCCAAATTTCAAGTGTTGCTTTACCAGCTTTCTTGTCCTCCATTCATAGTACACATAAATTAGTTGAAAAAATCCTCGCATCTTCTTTAGGCCATTCCGGCGTAGATGTAGCTCATTTGAATGAGGCAACGAATGCTTGGAGGGTCCCTAGCCCAAATACCGAGCTTCCAAAGACTTTGTCGTCGCAGAGACTGTGGGATCGGCCGATCTGCGAACTAGCACGGAAATCTCTTCTAGATACGTGTTCTAGCGTCGCGGATCGCGCTCGTATCCTTGCGGTCTCTGTATGGGAGTCCGGTCTTTGGTTGCAAGCTTTGCCCTCTTTCAATACTGGTAACCTTTTAGACCCAACTGCATTTCGTCTAGCTGTCAGCTTACGCTTGGGTGCAAGGTGTTGTGAGGCCCATCGCTGTCAGTGTGGTACTGCAGTTGACCAGCTCGGTCACCACGGTCTCTCTTGCTCAAGAAGCGCTGGTCGGATTGGTCGCCACGCCAGCCTTAACGATGTCATTCGCAGGGCTTTTGCCACCGCCAATATCGCAGCCGTATTCGAACCGAGTGGGCTCGCGCGTGGTGATGGCAAAAGGCCTGACGGCATGACGCTGGTCCCATGGAAGTGTGGACGGCCCTTAGTATGGGACGCAACTTGTGTCGATACTTTGGCACCGTCACATCTTTCTGAGACTCAGAGTAGGGCTGGAGCTGCGGCCAATTCGGCGGAGCAGCACAAGCGGCGCAAATATGCTAACCTCGGTAGTAAATGTACTTAATGCAAAAATATATTGAGGATCGAGATTAGGTCATTAATTGGTTGATTTCCCTATTATTTCCTTAATAAAAATTACAAAATAAAAGGTTTTCATATTTTCGAATCTTATCATCTTTTGCCATTGCTTGTAAAACAAGGCGGCGTGATAGCGACCTTGAATAATAATCAAATTAGAAAATACAAAATTCCACTTTAATTAAGCATTAAGTAACGTTTTTTTCTGTGAATTTGTTTACCATATTTTAAAGCTTTTTTGGGCTACTGTACATAGTCTGCCCACTTTGCAAGATCTTTTTTAGGTGGTTTTTTTATTTCGTGTCACGCAGTAGTTTAGCGTTAGGTAACGTACTTGTGGTGGGTGGTGCGATGCCTGTAGGTGTGCAGCGGCGCCAGGGGCAGCGCGTGCGGCAGCGGCAGCACGTGCGGCAGGCGGTACACGCCGAGCTGGTCGAGCCGCGCGGGCGCGCACGGAGGCCCGCGCCGCGGCAGCGGCCGAGGCAGCGCCTGCGGCCGCGCCGGCGTCACTTTGGCCGCACTGTCACGCGCCTCGAACGTCATCACGCACGCTGCTACAACTATGAATCCTGTAAGGGCATGAACGATAATCGGGTGTTAGAAATGAGACGGCAGTATTCCTATTACAATAATTGATAATGAAATCGCTTTGAAGTTTTCCGTCATTTTGCTGAGAGGTCAGTGTGACATTATTAAGCAAATTTAATGGCCATTTGTGTCAAATTAGGTATGTCATTGAATTTCATAATTTCATTGAGTGTAATTATTTTTTGACAGAAACGTAACAATTAACCGACGTCATATTTATGTTAAATAGGCATTATCACTACATGGTATAAAGCAAAGTTGCTTCCCGCTGTCTGTCTGTCCCCATGTATGTTTATATCTTTAAAACTACGCAATGGATTTTGATGCGGTTTTTTTTAATAGATAGAGTGATTCAAGAGAAAGGTTTACATGTATACCTAATACACCTGTGCGAAGCCGGGGCGCGTCGCTAGTATAGAATAACAGTCAGATCTTGATGAAAATAAATAGAGCCTAAGTTATATTCCAATCACTTATTTATATCCGCTCACACAAAACCGCATTGTATAATGTATGTAAACATGCAATTTGCAGTGTAATGTTTAAACATGATTTTACACTGCGCTACTTTCAAGTCTAGCGCGCCGAGTAAAGGGAAGGCCTCCATTAGATCTATATCAGTAGCTTAGACTGTTTAGACTAGAGTTAGTTCAATTACCTCCAAAGCCCATGACGATGGGGCCAGCGTATGACAAGTTGTTGAGATGGAACCCCCGCGCCTCGTCTTTTACTGAAACTGTTGAGTTCCCGCGCACTTCCTGGTCTACTGACAGTGTATCTGCGTAGTAGCCTGAAATTTTCAGAAGAAAAAGATCATGTTTGAAAACGTGGAAAATTAATGATATGCTAAAAATAATTGTATATTTTTAGAAATTAAATACTCGTATCTACCTAATCGTTTTGTGTAATGAATAAATATAGAATTTTCTCATGATATTTATGAATCCAATGACACCTAGTCATCATAATCAGTACTAAAACGTCCAATGCTGGACATACATTGATCCCATGGGTTTACAATAAGACTGCTTGGAAACGACTAGGACTTGCATCCGGCATCTTCTTGGGGTCTTGACTAGCTCATCGGTGCAACTTGTTGGTTGACGTTTTAAGCTGCACAGCTTAAAAAGCAAGCACTGCTTGCCGTAAAATACTTGAAATTTGTTTACCTATATAACTTTAATAAGATAAGATAATTTTTATTAACTTTCAAGTAAGCTTAATAAAAGTATTAAATACATTGCTATTAATATTAGAAAATTAAAATGTTCTCGTTCGATACAATTTTTAACTATAATAAATATTGAATACATAATTGCAGTCGCCATAATGCATAGAATAGCTATTTTGGAATAAGATATACTAATTTATAAACATTTGTACAATTGTTAAGTCATCGATTTGTCATCAACCAGCACCTGCACTGCATACTACCAAGAAGCCGCCGCGGTGTCGCAACCAAAGACCCACCAGCGCCGGGCGATACCCAGAAACCTCGCAATCGTTATTGTTCTTATAGTATTATATTTAGTACAGAAAATTACTCACTCTTCCTTTCTAACATCGAGGGATCAGTCCTTTAATTGTATTTTATAAATTTTATTTTAATTAAATTAAGTTGCACCATATTTCGGCTTTCTTTTTGCACACTTCGACTGCGGCCAAACGTAATTCAATAATACGTAAATAGAAACGTAAACAAAAGCTGTAAAGAGGCTTTGACAAGTCAAACATTTTTACAATAAAAAAAATATACATTATACATATATTTATGAAATAAATATATTTATATTTAAATTATATGTTTATCAATATAATTTACGGCTTCACTATTTTTATAAAATGGCACACGCGTTATTTGCTGACTCAATTAATCTCGGGATTTATAGACAGAAAATTACTATTTTGTTCAAGCTATAGAGCATTTATAATAAATGTACCTATTAGTGGCAGTTTACCTTCTATTTACAGACACGTCAGGTGGAACAAAAAATGAACACGCAATGCGATGAAATGGCCGCCGGAGGCTGAAACCGGATGTGTCAGAGCCGGAACCTTCGCTCGAAGCCGGAAATACAGCCCTCTGGCGTACAGACATGTATGTGTCGCCATGATCGAACGTATGACTGTTGCTGGTTTATTCTGATTCCAAAATAAAATCAAATACTGGTTGCTCTCACTGAATAAAAATGATCGTGAATCGAGTTGTTTTCGCGTTTTTAGTAGAACATCAAGAAAATTCACGGTAAATTTTTGATAAAATTTTCGTTCCGGGAGAAAACTCGTAGAAAACCCCTTAAATTGTAACAAAATGTTATGTTTTTGGTGTCAATAGCTTAAATAATAAATATGGCACGTTTGTGCGTATTTTTTTTTTAGAAACTTTTCAGTTTATTTGTTTTTCAGCCAAAGTTTTGCGTAAAAATATTACTTTTTAGAGACTTATAACTTAAAGATAATTGAAAAACTGCAAAAACCAAGACGTATAAGCCTAGCGACTGAAATGCTGGTAACCTGAAAAAAAAACATTCAAATCGGATGATAATATTCAGAGGTAGATAACAGATTATTCTTTTTGTATGGACAAGTTGGCACTTTACAATCGTCTAGTAGACTACTTTTAGTTTAGTTCTACTTTTTTTCAATATTAGGTATTCTCAAGCTGAATTTGGCCACATATCAATTTACAGCTGAGCTGAAAGGCTTTGATTCAAACCATTATTACGGACAGCTTTTACTATGGGGCTAACCCGGAATTCAAGAAAAAAACAGTAGTCTCAGACATTTTTCAATGTTCCGTACTCTCAGTACGCCAACTTTTTGTCCTACAAGTGATTCTACGCAAACACAAATCTTTGTCATCGACTATCGACCTAACACTACACGAAAATAAACGTAGGAAAGATCGTGTCTGCGTAATTGAAAGGCACAGATCTGCTTTAGCATGCCGTCATTTTGAAGCTATAAGCACTCGCTTATACAACGCTGTTAGCGTATATTTATGTCTATACCCGCTCTGTTATAGAGAATGTAAAAAAATCTTAACTTCTTGGCTGAAAAGTCTTACTTACGATGAAACTGAAAACCTATTTAAAATCTTGCAGTAATTTGACCTATTTTCATTATTATCGATACTTAAAATAAGGTTTTATTGTACCGAACTCTAAGCTTACCTCTGTATCTATTCATTAGTGTGTGGAAAACACTAAACAAAATAATTATCTCCATTGTTTTTGTTACAGTTCAATAAATTATATACCTTATGCATTATGTTATATCTTAAAATAATATACTTAATGTCAAATCTGTACTACATATTTCTTATTCAATTTCTTCTTATTTTCTAATTCTAATGTTCAAAATAAAAGCAAAAACCTAAATAAATATGTACACAACAAAATACTGTTCCTTGAGTAGGAACTAGTTTCCAAAACACGGGTTCCCTACACCCAGTTTGGCAGCTAGAGCCTCCGAAAACTTGATGTGCTTTCGTAAATAAATACTTTTTGAATTTTTGAATTTGAATTTTATCAGTTTTGTATGGGACAGCTGATTACTTTCTCGAATCCCGAGATGGTGTCGCCCTATATTAAAAGTTGTTCATTCAAAAGTCTAACTCACCCCCTTTCGACTTATTAAATGCGAATAACCCTGTATAATTGTAATTGAAAAAGTCCTAAAAATCAGATTAATGTTAGTGTGACATGTAAAAATGGATTGATACAAATTTGGATATAATTTACACTTTTTTAACCGACTTCCAAAAAGGAGGAGATTCTATGTTCGTCTGTTTGTTTTTTTTTGTATGTTCATCTATAATTTCGCCATTTGCGAATCCAATGAAAAACTCTTTTTTAGTTCATAAGGGGTATACTCCCGAGGTGATCCCATTTAAATTACACAGAAATCGGCTGAGACGTTTTTGAAAAATCAACTATAATGTAAATAATTCGAGCGAAATATTAGAATTTTGCACATGACGGAAGGCAGTTTTGCCATTTTTAGCGAAAACTTGAAAAAATATCTTGGAAAAAAAATTAAGGTTTGCTGGGTAGTATGTAGTATACTCCTGCTAATAAATTATTTGGCGATTGAATAAAGAGCAAAATGTTACTCAATTATATTAAAATGGCAAATATTACACTACGACTTTCGTAGCAACAAAGTAGCACGTGTTGCATTTGTAGCATTGCTAACATCAATATGATTTCAATAATTTATACAACCCTATTGATATTTATAAACTTTAATGAGTCGTTAATATGTTCGTTTAGGTATCCATATGTCAAGTGATGGCAAGACAAGACAAAACATCAATCAGATTTTCAGTAATACGCCTAAAATCACAGAGCTATTACAACCAGAGAGATAGCGTTGTTGTCGCTTCAGGCAATTCTCAAGCACAAAAATGTATGGACAACCACTATCACTTGTTGTCACTGTAAAATATATGTATTGGAATATGACACAATCGGGACCAAATCGAAACCAAAATCGAGACATTTTTCATGTCTTTTTCTAACGTATGCCATAAATTAAATCAATGCATCTCTTTCCCTCTTTTCTCGATCGACCATCGAAGAGTAACGATTTATATCAGATACACGCCGTTATCAAAGCCACTGATAGTTGTTATAAAAGGTAAATATAAAGTGCATGAAAATGGTTCCGTTTCAAAGAATTCGATCGAGAATTTGCCAGTGAGCTTAATAAAATTTCATTAGTATTCGCTACGAAAATCGTAGCACTTTTCGTAGCACGTAACTAAGATTTATTCACGTAGCGAATCGTAGCTAATTTTTGAAAAGAGGTGAAAAAAGAACTACCTGATCGAGTAAAGTGCTGCACGGCACAATATGTTGAAATAAAGTAAAACCTCTAAATGAGTAGGACCTGCCTGATTTAAATTATGCTAAGAATGTGTTTGGAGGCGATGGTGACCAATTAACATTTTATTTAAATCTTCTTCACGAAATTTCCTTGGTTCTAATTTTTTTTTTAAATATTAAGCTCGATGCTATAGTAAGTACCTAAGACCCGAGTTCACCAACATTTGGTTAAGTTAAACGTGTGATTACTTTATTGAAACAACAGTTAGAGTTTGGTGAACAGCAAAATTTCGATAATAAGCCGTTTCAGATTTAGCCAACTGTTAATAAATTAATAAACATCTGTTGGTGAACTCTGGTCTGGGACTAAAGTTTAACTGTTGTTTAAATACAGTGATCACACGTTTAACTTAAACAAGCGTTGGCGAACTCGAGTCTAAGTTCGTACATAGACCGGATAGCAACGCCTGGTGTTAGAATTTTTTAGCCGTCTCAATGCCTCTGACATGGCTAAATGGTCATAACAACCAGGACCTACACTTTGACGTATCATCCGAGTCACGGTAGCGCTTAGTTGGAAATGCCACCTGCGTTCACCCCTCGGCACGGTATTCTATATGAAAATATATGTCGTATGAGTTGCGCCCCGTGGTGTTGCCCACGTTAGTAAAAAGTAGCCGTGTTAATCCAAGGTCTACCCTCATATCGAGTTTCATCCAAATCGGTTCAGCCGTTTGTGCGTGAAAGAGTAACAAACATCCATACATACTCGCAAACTTTCGCGTTTATAATATTAGTAGGATAAGTACCTATGACAGCCATGGCGGCTCCCAGCAACATAAGCAAGAGGCCGGCAGAGAGCGCCCGGCACGCGTGCCACAGGCACTTAGAGCTCATCTTGCCTCGCACCACCTGCAACCCACCACATATATTCTTCACAATTAAGAAACAGACAAGAAATATAATCATTTTTATTGAATTAACTTAAAAAACATGATTCATTCTAACTTCTTGTAGTAAAATATTTACAAAATACCAAACTAATATGTACAAAACTAAATTAAAAACATATAAAACTTAATCTAAAAGCCCCTTTGTAGAAGGGAACGTGGCCAGAATGCTGGCAGCATGGCAGAAATAGACGAGTTTTGAGTAAGGAAGGCCGCCAACCTGCGCTGGGCCAGCGTGGTGGATATAGCCTAATCACGCTTCGTGGGTAGGTCTGCGTCCTGCAGTGAACTATTAACAAGTATTAAGCGAGCTACACCATAGACCGCATATCTGCTCAACATCAGGCAGTATGTAGTCAAACGCAAACCTTTACGAAATAAAAATAATCGGCCAAGTACGAGTAGGACTCGCGCACGAAGGGTTCCGTACTGTATGGGAGCCCCCCTCAAATATTTATTTTATTTTAATTTTATTTTCGATTATTGAATTGAATATAAAACTAAATATTCTGTGAAAATTTCAAGCATCTACCTGTTACCATTATTAATATAGAGCGAAAAACGTCTAAAAATTCAGGTTTGTTGTATGGGAGCCCCCCTTAAATATTTATTTTATTTTGTTTTTAGTATTTGTTGTTATAGCGGCAACAGAAATACATCATTTGTAAAAATTTCAGCTGCTTAACTATCATGGTTCATGAGATACAGCCCGGTGACAGACGGACAGACAGCCAGACAGACGGATATCGAAGTCTTAGTAATAGGGTCCCGTTTTTCCCTTTGGGTACGGAACCCTAAAAAGTATTATATTAAAAAACTTATTTTTTAAAACAAGCTTTATTTACTGTACTAGTACTGGCTAAGACGAATGAAACGAGCTGAAACTCGATAGGGTTGCGTCGTTTCATTACATAGTTTCTATGACCACCTTCCAGTTCCATCATCAGACCCTGGTTACAGATTGAAAGACAAACTACTCGCCAAGACCATTCAAATGAAGCCAAACTCGATGAAGTTGTGTCGTTTCATTGCTAAGTTCCTTTGGCCACCTTCCAGCTCCAACATCAGATCAGCACCATGTTATCATAATATTGCATTGTTACGCGATTTACACATGTATGCAAAATTTCAGCTCAATCGATAGCCGGGAAGTGGATACTTGCAAGATTTGATTACAGAACGACAGACAGACAACGGGACAGGTGAAACTAAATAAAAGATTTTAAAAAGACTGGTACAGTAAGTAAAGAAGGACTGTGGCATCCGACAGCTTCGGCCTAGGATTCAACCAAAAGGTCTAGTTTTAGCTATTTTGGCTTCGGTCATTGGTCGAAGCCGCAGTTGTCTGTGGTATGCTTTTTGAGGTCATATCAAGCTTTAATAATACTGAGATAAATGAACGTAACTTTTGGTAACTAACGATAGAAAATGAGACATAATCTCATGAGAGCCTTCCGTCTTAAAAATAAAAATAATGTTATGGAATGCCGCCCTGTATACAACTATTGTAGTTTTGTACCTACAACTACGAGTATTTTTATTGGAGATTGGAAAGCGGTTTGTAGAATCAAAATTCATGCGACTTTATATTCTTTAAAAATCATTTGTGTGCAAGCCATTTCTCACCGCTTTACTTCTAAATTCTCTAACATTATTATATTTCGAATCTCAAATTCGAGAGTCAAAATGATATAATGTACAGTTACATCTATAGGAATAGTCTAAATAACATAAATTTCAATATTAATTAAAGTTTATGAAAGCATAGTAATGATATGGTTTCTAAATACAGCATCAGCAAAAAAAAAAACGGGATTAGCAAAAAACGGGCCTACGAGGAGTGAGCCCGTAAAATAAAAGCACGATGCAAATTATAAGCAAGCTGACCCGGCGAACTTTGTTCCGCCATATTTTCTAAATTCCTTTTTCCTTATTTCATATAAGGCCAGCATAGTAGCGTCAACAGGAATTCTCCCATTGCCAATGTCTAATACTGTATTTGAATTTTGCAAAACATTTCTGCCGATAACTATTAGGCATTTCTTTCTCATCGACTCCTAACTTTGGCTCATATATAGAGTCAAAAGCTCAATTAGCCTCAAAAAACTTGGTGTTCTTTCTAAGGTGAGACGGTATTTCACACCTGAGCAACTGCTTAGTCTGTATAAAGCACAAGTCAGGTCTTGCATGGAATACTGCTCTCACCTTTGGGATGGCTCTGCCAAATATCAACTGGATGGAGGCTCTGGAGTTGATTGAGGGGCAAGCCAGGAGGCTGATTGACAACGACACCTTGACTAAGTCGCAGCTGCATAGTCTCGAGAATCGTCATAAGGTAGCGTGTTTATGGGCCTTTTATCGTATACACTTCGGAGAGTGCGCTCAGGAGTTGCACAATCTGGTCCCACCTGCCCCTTTCTTCTATCGTACGGCTAGACAGACGCGACCAAAGCGCCACCTTTTATGGTGGACATTCCGTGCGTTAGAACCAAGCGTTTCGAATCCTCATTCCTCATACGAACAGCTAGAATGTGGAAGGCTTTGCCTGGGTCTGTCTTCCCGCTAAAGTACGACGTGGGTGACTTCTCATCCCGAGTAAATAGGTATCTTCTAGGTAAGCGTGCTACACCCTAGACCGCATATCTGCTCAACATCAGGCAGTATGTAGACAAACGCAAACCAATACGGAATTTAAAAAAAAAGTCATTTTGCAACTCCACTCGCATATTGGTTGTTAATTTAAGCTTTTTTTACGTATCAAGCATTTATTTCATCAGCAGCTGTTGATCTGGGAATGACTGGTAGCGTTTGGCGAAAATCACCAGACATTACAATCATCGCACCTCCGAAGAGGTTCTGATTGCTACGTACCTAAATATTTCTATGTTCGATCGAGTGCCTGTAATGCTCGTTTGTGCGACATCGTACACTCATCCCAGATAATTAATTTACAAATGTAGCAGCGATCCCGGATAAAGATATTGCTAGTGCTATTTGTGAATAAAAATCCTCCAAAATAAATCCTCCATTGACACAATTGACTGCTTTCATAATAGTTTCGTTAGCTGTTTTTTGCTACCGATTTAAAAGTGGGACTTTGCTCTGTACGGATTGACTCATATGTCATATTGCCGTTCTCGTTCAAATTCTCAATTTAATGCATCGTTCATGGGTCGATTAGGTGCAGGCATTCCTAATTGGTGCAGCATCTTGCCGGACAACATCGAGCACAAATCTTCTAATGATATCAATACCTCATTATGTATTTCTGCGCAAATTTCAAGTTCTCGATTTTCTGTTATTAAGCATATCCTATGCAAAATGTCTTCAGCCATACTGTCTTTGTATTTGTTCCCCAAATTATGAGTATTTGATGGAAAGCAGGTTGAAATTAGGATGCCAAAAATTGACCGAATTCGAAAAATTAGAATTAAATTTGTTTTAATTTTTTTAGATACAAACCTTGTCTTGGCTATAACAAACACAATAAAAAAGAATTAGCGAAATCGGTCCAGCCGTTCTGAAGTTATGCGCGTACATACATTTCGCAGATTCATTTTTATATATATAGACATAGTAATGATATGGTTTCTAAATACAGCATCAGCAAAAAAAAAACGGGATTAGCAAAAAACGGGCCTACGAGGAGTGAGCCCGTAAAATAAAAGCACGATGCAAATTATAAGCAAATCAGACGTAGCTTTCTATGACAAACTTATTATTACGAGACAGCTGTTATCATTTACAAATAAATTACTTTTAATGTATTCAAGGATTGTAGCCATGCAACAAGTCTTTAGCCAACTGTTGAGTGCCAGTTTCTACTGGTCATTTGAACAAACTAGCCTCTCGAGACAATGTTCATCGTTTTATTACTTTTGAGCTCTCGTTATAACTGGATCAATTATGATTTCTGCCTTGTATGATCAAATCACATGTGATTGAATAATAAAGTCACAATCTTCACGCCACTGAATAATTAATTCAAGTAAAGATCGTGAAATCGAGAAATCAATGCAAGGAACGAATCTTATGAGTCTGAAATTTTAGAGTCATGTTTATAAGTTGATACGAGGAGGAGGCATGCGTTGAAGTGTCTTTGTTTTTGTAACACTGAGTCGTTGGCAATTCGAAGGGGGGTTAAGGGGGTTTGGTGTACCTGGACATTCCAGGTGGCGCCGGAGGCGGGGTGGGCGCGCCGCAGCGGCCCCGTGACGCTCCTGGCGCGCTGCATGCCGACTGGCCGCCTCCTGCCTCGCTCACACACCACCGACACAGAACACCGCCAGCACAGGACTCAACCTTCATACAACGTTCGCCAAGCAACGCACACATTAACAACGCTCAACGACATAATCTCTCTTTGGAGAAGTTCGAGTGCGAGCGTTCCGAGATTTCGTGTCTGTAAGCAATGTATATGTGTGCGTTGCTTTATTGCAAATTGTATGAAGCACGACATCTGTTTTCTCGGCGTATAGTGCCACAGATTAACAACTGTAAACCATGCGCGCGCATCCAGCCTCCTTGCTACAGCCCGGCACCTGCGTCCTAATTCTGTTAACAGATATTGTGATGCTTGATCGTAGCTCAATTCCAAGTGTTCCACGGAATTAATGTTCCTACTCCGTTGTATTTCTTCGCGTGGAAGCGATTGGAATACAAAAAACCTGATAAGAACCGTTAGGTAGAATAAGAGGTAGGTAAGGATTGATTGCACAATAAAATACAGTAGGTTCCTTCTGGGAGGTCGTAAAGGTAGTTAGCGATCTATAACCCGGTGATCGTGCTTTGAATAGGTAAATGCATAGGGTAAATATATTCGGTATCTATGGAATAAAACCTTTGGATATGGTATATAGGATTTTTTTAGTTCCTTTTGTAAGTACAATCTCGTTGGTACATTCCAATAAAAATTAAAATAATCAAGGCTGAACCGTGAGTTTAGGGGGCCTTCGGCTAATACTACATAAAGGCCCACCTAAACTTGTAAGTGAATTAAAAGAGTTGAATGGGATTATTCATCGCAGGATTCCCAGGGCCGCAAACCTGAAACGATCTAAAAGATTAAACGATCTAAAAGATTAAACGATCTATTTAATTAAGTAAAATTATAAAAACATCGTATTTTTTTGACTTGATTTTTAGGGTTCCGTACCCAAAGGGAAAAACGGCACCCTATTACTACAAGACTTCGATGTCCGTCTGTCTGTCACCGGGCTGTATCTCATGAACCATGATAGCTAGGCAGCTGAAATTTTCACAGATGATGTATTTCTGTTGCCGCTATAACAACAAATACTAAAAAGAAAATAAAATAAATATTTAAGGGTGGCTCCCATACAACAAACCTGAATTTTTAGACGTTTGTCGCTCTATATTAATAATGGTAACAGTAGATGCTTGAAATTTTCACAGAATATTTAGTTTTATATTCACTTGAATAACAAATAATAAAATTGAAATAAAATAAATATTTAAGGGGGGGCTCCCATGCAGTACGGAACCCTCCGTGCGCGAGTCCGACTCGTACTTGGCCGATTATTTTACTTACCAATACTCGACTTAGCAGGGATCCACGGGACTCTTGACTGAAACCCAGAAAGTCATATGGATAGAACAGGCCCTAAAATAATATACCACTAAACTACTTCTCTCCGGAAGCCTACAAAATCAAGTCGGGAATGATGAAATCAGTAGAAGATCTAAAATTATCAATACAGCCCAAAGTATTAGGAAGTTAAAGTAGTAGTTGGCAGGGTGCATTACCCGGTATGCAGAGCGAAATGGCCGTTTCTCAAATGGCGACCACGAACGGCTAAATGCAGCATAGGACATCCACCCTCAAGATCGATCGACGGCCGATTAAGACTAATATCACACTGAACGCAAGCCGCTACCAACCTCTCGGACGTTTTTGGGGAAACTTGATAAAGTAAAGGTCGTATTCGCCCTGTAGATGATAATTATGGTGATAGCAAATCTTACAAAGATTTTATAAAGCATACATACACAGTTACTTATACATGGTTAATTGGTTATCTGTTTACTCTGTGCCTACTAAGCCGAAAAAATGAAGGCCATCATTATGTACAACTTTTACATGGGACTAATCCGAAATTCAAGAATTAAAATCAGCGGTCCCATATTAAATCGCAACTCGGAATCGACAAAATGAAAGAGCTGATTTATTACTCGAATTCCGAATTCAAATTCATAACGGTGGTCTTGATTACCCCCTGTCGGCCCTTATACCTATATATTATTGTTAGTACGCGGACCACGTTATATTTGGGCGCTATTATAAAAGTAGAACAGTAGATTTTAAATAAATATTAAATATTTTTTCCCACCACTTACACATATACATATATATCTTACACCACTTTATATTTTACAAGGTTATTAAATTCGTCTTCCTGGCAAGTATTTAATTTTTTTTCAACTAGTAATGCTACAACGCAGCAATACTGTAGCAAAATAGGCCCAATTTAAAAGCCACTATCGTACATTTAATATCAACGTAAAATAGTGTTCTCTCTATCAGATGCATAATATTATAGTGAGAAAGAAACAGGGCCACCCTAAAATTGCTATTGTAATAGGCTATTTGACTAGTTTTTGGAAATCATTTTAAAATATTCGTTAGAATACATAATAAGCATACTACATTTATATTTCCGAGAGATCTACTGTATTAACAATGAAAATCAGTGTTAAAGAATAGATATTCAAGATCCCGCCAAAAACGACATTCTGTAATGGCGCTGGTCTTTGACGTCACACACTAGTAAACAACGTTAGTAAATACATTAGTTCACATCGAAAAATTGACAAAAAATACTCTAAAAGTAACTTACAGATCCAATGACATTACTTCGAAATCACAAAACACAATTACACAAACAACAGTCAATCGAGAAATTCTCGTTTACTAGCACGTGACGTCACTAGAGTTGCCGCCTTTCTTAGACTGTTCACGTCACAGATAAAATATCAAAGAATTTCGTATTTCATTTCGTGCGATTTGCGAAAATTAGACATATTTTAGTTTAAATAAATATGTCTCTTTCAGGATTCATCTGTATGGATGGATTACCACAATCAATAGTATATTTTCAATGTTGTCAAATAGCATATTACGATGGCGTCTCTAAAGTTGGGACTAATATCAATTTCGTAGCAGCCAGTTCATTTGATCATGTAGGCACATCCGTAGCATGTAGCAGCAGCTACGAAAGATACTACACGTTCTCAGATAATGCAAGTACCCACCTAAGTAAAAAGTGAAGTCGCTACATTTTGTCATTATATTATGTTCTCTATTTTAAGGTTGCTCGGAAGAGATCGCTATTAGTGATAAGGCCGCCTATTCTAATACTAGTTTTGTAATGATTATCTTGTATTTTTCTAGCATATCTGGTGTGAACGATAAAGCATTTATTTATCCAAGATATTTTTCACTTATATTTATATTATGGTCTTGTTTGAATAATTTTCTATGAGTTAGGTCTTTTAACATGTTTCTCGAGTACATTCGGTGCTCGCTCATTGTTTGAGAACTAGAGAAACCGCAGCAGAGCACTCACATTTAACTTTCAAACCGCTTCGTTGTAAAGTCTTGTTCACATCGTTATTTACATTCGCGCTGAGGTTGAGTTAAAACATCGTGAAATTTACTCTGCACTTGGCGATACACAAAAATGCCAAAACAAAAATTCCAAACAAACAAACTCCTTGATACATACTGTATTGTTAGGGAATATACTACTACAGAGAATAAAATAAATAAATATTAGGGGACATCTTACACACGGTCTCTGACCCCAAACTAAGCATATAGCTTGTGATATGGCTGTCAGAAATTGTATTGTGATATACTACATATACATATTTTAAATACATACTTATATAGATAGTACCTAAATAACACCCAGACACAGAGCAAACACCTATGTTAATCACACAAATGTTTGGAAATTTTCCCTGGAAATTGCTTAGGTAGTACCTATTATTTTTTTACATAATTTACACGACAAACAATCTTAATTCAAACTACAACTAAACATGTTTCGAAACTCTACAGTATTTTTTTAAATGGTAACGGAAACAATTTCCGTAAATTATAACATTTATTTACTTAGGTCGAAACGAATTCCGTGATTTACTGCCATCGCAATATGTGTAACCGTAATCTATATGTATAAGCCAAATTATATAGGTAGTTAAATTCAAGGGTAAACGTGGATGTTTTCGCAAAAACGGGAAATTAATTCTTTAATCTGCAATCAAATATCCGGTCAGCGAAAGGTGTGTACCTACATCTAGCAGACAGTTGTAGGTTGACGATTGTGCATCTGAAAGATGTGTCCGGCGGCTGGAGACGCAGCGGGCGCTGGCGGGCGGCGGGCCGGCGCGGCGGCGGGGGGCGCGAGCTCGGGGCGCCGGCGCGGCCGGGTCGCCCGGGCCCAGGCCCGAGCCCGGGCGCGCGGCATTCCCCAGCCGGCGGCCGGCCACCTCGCTATGCGCGCCGACACGCGAACCTCCGCGCGCGCCGCGGCTCGCTCCCCGGCCGCAGTCCGGGCTCGTTGCGAGGGCCGCACACTCGGCGCCGGGCCGCGCTAACAGACGATTTTTATGGTGGAGCGAGTCGGGCGGAGGGCGGGGAGGCAGGTGGCGTCGCGCAGGTGCGGCCCGCGCCCGGCCCGGGGCCGAATACGGAGGCGCGGGCACGCCGCAGCGCGCGCCCGCTCGCCTCGACGCGCTCATGGAATCGCCGTGGGACCTGGAGCTGGAGCTGCGGCGGCACATCGAAACCTGCGCGTGCACCTGCGACCACATGGGCTACGGGAACTACATGGACTACCAGGTGGCGCCCGCGGCGCACGCCTGCATGTGCCGCGCGATAACCTCGCCGCACGCCCACGTACGTCGCCCGCTCCCTACTCGCATGCCTCGCCGCACCACGCACCGCCCGCGCCAGCGACCGCTTCCATGACAGCTCACTTGTTGGCTCTTTCATGTTGTTACACTTCCATTCATCACATCTCTCAACTCGACTACTGCTTACTACCTCATTCTCATGTTTACATTTTAAGCAGCCTGATTGACAATGCTGTGATGTTTTGATTTCTTTTCTGAAGCGTTCATTCATCATTAATAGAAACTCAGAATATTATTTAGATGCCTGTCATCTTCTCATTTAGTTCATCCTAAAAAAATGTACAAAACTGATCGGAAACTCACCGAAACGATTACAGTTTCAAGGTCAAATCAAACGACACCATTTGTAAAATCTCTGTTACGATCAAGCGAGAGTTTTTAACTTGTAGCACCTCATTTAAAAGCCACGAATTTACTATCATTCACTATCAAAATCAAATCAAATTTAATTAATTTGCAAAGTACGAAATCCTTTAAGCACTTGTTTACCTACTATGTACGAGTACTCGTATCTACACAAAACATGGGGCTAATTGATGAGTTTCGCCTAAAAATTCAACTGTAGTGTAGGTATTATTATTTACTACTTTTAGGGTTCCGTTAGCTATGCTAGTAGTGAATTTTTGTCATCAGCCTGTGTGTAGGACCTTTTGACCCGACTGTTCCAGAAAGAAGGCAACGTGTTTGGAATACATAACTAGTCTGATTTTAAATAAAATTATGATATAGCAATCAAGGGTATAAAAGGTTTACAACGTTAACTGTACTGTACCAGCCTTTTTAATAGTCCACTGCAGGACTTAGGCCTACTCAAGAAGGGTGATTGGGCCATAATATCCCAGTGTGGGTTGGTGGATTCACATACGCCACTGAATTTGTTCTACAGACTTATGCAGGTTGCCTCACGATGCTTTTTCTTCACCAAACAGTCAGTGGTGTGAAATTCCGTACATAAAGTCCATGGAATTCATTGGTACGGGACCAGGATTTGAACCCACGGGTTCAAATCAGTACCTCACGATTGTAAGGCGAGTGTCATTGCCACTAGACCACTACGGCTTAAAACGTTAACCTATAGGTACAGTGTATTGTTGGATTTCAGTTCAGATTTTAAAATTAAAAAATAAGAAATCTTGTTGGTAGGTGCGATTCGAGCATCAGCGCTAACATAATACTTAGAAAGCGTCTAGCAAAAAAATAAGGGTTTTTTTGAAACTTTGGTTTATTCACACATCCTAAATTTGTTTGTAGACTTTTCCAACTATAAAATCCTGTGAACTTTATGATACAAATCATAAAATCATTTGTATAGGTCAATTGGCTAACCCTGATACAAGAGCTATTACTTAAAACTGTTTAAGTATTATGGATACTTGTCTCACCAAATATTATTATGTTTACGAATCGATTTTTATGTAGAGTATATTAACTACTAGACGACCCGCCCCGGCTTCGCACAGATGTATTATACATATAAACCTTCCTCTTGAATCACTCTATCCATTAAAAAAAACCGCATCAAAATCCGTAGCGTAGTTTTAAAGATTTAAGCATACAGACAAACAAACAGACAAAAATAGCGACTTTATTTTATACTATGTAAGGATACAGGGTAATGTTTCCTTTGTTTATTTTATACGTCATATAATAGATATCATTTATTTCACGTTTTTAAAACATGTAAAAATCAATTTTGTTGAAAGCCAATAAGCTCACTGGAAATAATTAGTTTTGGTGAGTTTCTAAAAAACTTACCACAAAAGTGTTATGCCATGTATGTAAAAGAACGTAGTAAAATTATCCAGTGATTGGTCTTAGGTGAATAAAAACCACTCAAACTATATACAGAGTTGAGTCTAGGTGAATACAATATGTTATTTTTGACTAAGGGAACCTTATTATACGTTCTTATCTCTTCCATGATGTTTACTTGCACTTGTTAGCTTATTCGTACAATAGAAAGATCATTGACAGCCAGACTCCATCAAAACAGAGCGAAGCGAAGCTAGGCAAAGTATTGTAGTTCTTGAGTCCATTACATAAATTATTATTTACTTGCAAAAAAAATACGTTGTGAATGGAGCGCAGCTGTGTTTTGTTCTTCGCTTTGTTACGGTTTTCAGGAATGAACTTACAGACTGCAACGACTTTGCCTAGTCCCGCTCCGCACTGTTTTTATAGAGTCTGAGTCTAAAGATTATTTAATCAGATCTCTACATAGTATAGAACATAGTCATATCAAGCCGTGTGTAAGCTTAAATCTTTTAAACTACGCAATGGTTTTCGATACAGTTTAGTCCATAAATATAGTGCTTCTAGAAGGTTTATACTCGTATGTATAAAAATGCCTGTCGCAGGGGTCGGCAAGTATTGTTAGTTGGGTTCCGGATACTGTAGAAAAAAATTCACAGGGTCCAGTAAAAAAAATGATCATTCAATTGTGGGTACCTATTTATTACTTTGGTTGCAAATCAAATTCTAAAAACACAAGACCTAAATCTATGTAACTAGCCAGTTTTGTGTAGTTTATAGTCTTGAGAGGAACAACACATACAATGTGTGTCTTCTAGACAGATGTCCGTTAATGACTTACAACATTGTCTTCTTTTAGAAAAAAAATGTTTTAGAAAAACGTTTTATGTATTTATGTATGTCGAGCCTTACATTGCCCAATAGATTAATTATTTTTGAGTATTCTGAAATTTTCATATTTCTGTTTTAATTTATATAAATAATCGGCCAAATGCGGGTCGGACTTACGCACGAAAGGTTCCATACAGTATGGAAGCCCCCCTTAATATATTTTACTTTATTTTTGAAGGAAATATACAACTTTATATTGTGTGAATATTTCAAGCATCTTCCTGTTGTCGTTATTAACATCGAGTAAAAAAGTCGAGTTTCTTTATGTTTCCCTCAAATATTTATTTTATTTTAATTTAATTATTAGTTTTTGAAATTAATATTTAACTAAATATTCTGTGAATATTTCAAGCATCTACCTGTCACTGTTATTAATATCAAGCGAAAAACGACTAAAAATTCAGGTTTGTTGTATGGGACCCCCCCTTAAATATTTACTTTTTCCTTTTTTAGTATTTGTTCTTATAGAGGCAACAGAAATACATCATCTGTGAAAATTTCAACGTTCTAGCTATCACCGTTCATTAGATACGGCCTGGAGACAGACAGATAGACGGACAGCGGAGTCTTAGTAATAGGGTCCCGTTTTTACCCTTTGGGTACGGAACTCTAAAAAACATTTAGGTCCAAGGATCAGCCTTTTGCAGTCTGGATACGGACCGCGAGCCGCCTTTTGCCTACCGTTGGCCTATCGTAAATCGTATCGTATAGTAGTCAGATAAGGACGAAAACAATGACTTAGTTTAGTAAAGTTCAGCCAAAATTAAATCAGGTTGAGCTATGATATGCTAATGAATACCAACGTTTTCAAAAAGTAAATAATGAAATTTTCCACAAAAACATGCACATTTCAAGCATCCTTTTGTCAAAGAAAACGCTCTGCAGTATTTAGTGTTATCTCAAATTAAAACCCGCCTACGTCGTCTACCTACGAGAAGGAGAGTAGGTACCGTTCGGCCGGTCCTTGCTCCCCTGCGGTCTGACTCGGGTCCATCTTTATATTCTATATCTATTTATAAAAGGCACTCGAGGTGCTCTTTTTGATAAAGAGCACTTAAAGTACCTTAATAAATTCACGATTTAAACCACCGTAAGTAGCGTTTTCGAGCGAGCGAGTAAAGCGTTATAAATCGAGTTAAAAATTTTCCTTATCTGTCCAGATTCTTTATTTGTTTAGATGTTAGTGTACCGTTTTATGTCAACAAATTTTAACAAAACAGTTACACGTATTTATTAATCTATATATATAAAATGCTTTGTCCTGAATGACTTACTGACGGATCAACGCAGAGCCCAAACCGCTGGTCGGAGGAACCTCAAATTTGGAGGGTGGGTTCTCTGTATGACGTAGGCATCCGATAAGAAAGGATTTTTCGAAATTCTAACCCTATGAGGGTAAAAACTGGGGTCAAAGTTTCTATGGAACATCGTGATTCCATGGTTTAATCGACTTGAAAATTGGCATAAACATTCGGTAATTGAATTGACGGAAGACGTGTTTCGTAGTTTATTGAAATTCATCCCTTATCGGGGTTAAAAAGGAGTAGAAAGTTAATTTGGGGGTGATTTGCTTCCAAGGTGACATCAATACTCCTTGGCAACTTAGTAATAACTTTGATTTAAATTACTTTTTATTTTGACACATGTTAGAAAACTCAATCCGATTGTATCAATGACTTAAGAAAATAGAGAAGGCAGCCACAGGTTATTTTTATAAGTTATTTGACATTTTGCTGCCTACACTTTAGTTATAATTATGTTCCCATATTTCTTTGGTAATACATACTGCGTACTGCGAAAATAATCGGGTTAATAGTGAGTGGGATCGCAAATTTACCTAAGAAAGTGCGGGAATCACATTGTCATTATGCATGAGTGCATAGCAATATTTATAACCGACTTGAAAAAATAAGGTTCTCAATTCAGCGGTATGTTTTTTTTTGTATGTAAGTAACGCGATTATTCGGTCAATTAAGTATGAACCGATTTTGTTAATTATTTTTTTATTTGCTATATCATAAGTACTACAGAGTTAGTCTCATTTGAGATTATAAAATAAACGAATATATTAAATAATGATAAATCGAAATAAGTTTAGCAGTTTTGTAAAAATCAAGAACAAACTAATTACATACCTAAATGGTGTGGTTTGTGGTTCCATTCAGTTCATCATTAATTTTGAAAGATCATCATTATGAACAAATGGTACACATATTATCGATTTGAGCAAATTATTTGAATTTTGTACATACTTTTTGTTTGTAAGTATGTAATGGCGGACATATTGAGTCCTATGTGTCATATTTTGTAATTATTTCAAGTCTATATACTTATATGTTGCCATAGAGTTTTGGTTGCTATAGAGATATTTGAGTTGTTGATTTTGTATGTCAAAATGGAGTAGATAGTTTTGTATTTTCTTTGTAAACTAAAAATGTGTGCTCATTATTACAAAGACTCATTATTCAAAATATCCATAAACTCTCGATCTATTATTCGTAAAAAAGTGCGTAAGTCGTGGGAAAAATCAAAGAGTCATGCCGGGCTAGTATGCGCGCCACGAATTATTTCGTTCGTAGTGTCAGAACGAGACAGCGTTATGGCAAAGTATAAAACTGTCACTTTTTCACACGTCGAAATGAGTTCTTTTCGTCGCGTTTCGTGGTCGCATGCTTTATAGCATGGTCATGTACGAGTAGAATCGCTTATGCGAGAAAACTATGATTCCTGGCGTATTCACGCGAAAGCTGTCTTAACAAACCAACACTTGTGGGACCACAGCTTGATCGGATCGTTCATGTATCTAGGCAATTACTATATCATTTACAACAAGGCCAGAAATATCTGAATAATAACGTTTGCCGTAAGGTATATAAGCCAATTTAATACTTGCTACGGAAACAATCATTGGCAAGCCGCGAAACGGGTCATCCGTTATTTAAAGGAACCAAGAAGGTTGGACTAAAATATAAAAAAGTGGCATGAAGTAGTATGGCATGGCAGGCGCTTATTGGGCAGCTTGCACCATAGATAGACGATCCTACACGGGATATATTTTCAAATATGGTGGTGGATGGATAAGTTACGAAGCCAAGAAACAAAGAGTAGTAGCCTTATAGGCAGAGTGCACAGAGAAGATGGAAGCAGATCTCCTTACCGCGGCACTACCGCAAACAAGGCTTAAGAGTGCTATTGGGTATTGGGTTGTATTTCAAAATTGGGTTTACGCACGGAGTGTTTTGAGGACTAAACTGGGAGTCACTCAGACCTGAAGAGACCCTGAGGTCATCATATTTGAGTTGTTGATTTTTTGTGTCACAATGGAGTAAAATAAAAATGTGTGCTCAATATCAAAAAGACTCATTATTATCATTAAGTATGTCTATGATTAATATATAGAGCCTTCACCTGCAACCCAGCAACCCAAATTAATATTGGTATAAAATAGAAACTTCTAATTTTCTTTGCTCCTAATGAAACTGCTTAAGGAATTCATATTCGAGGCAACCAGGCGTCACATCATAGTATCCAATTGCAAAAACGTGATCCTTTTTCAAGAATTACTGTAATATACTAGCGGACCCACTGCAGCGCCATCTGCCGGGCTTATTTGTGAATCTAAACTTTCCAGGGCGCATCCAAATGCATACAAAACAATTTATTCAAATCGGTCCAGCCGTTTAGGAGGAGTTCAGTGATATACACAAGTACAGCAGAATTGTAATTATATGTTTAAAGATAATCTGTTGATCAGGTGCTGGAGACAATGCTAATCGCCACCGTGTAGAGTTTTTACACAGTCTCGCTCTAATTCCTCTCAATCCTACTAATTTATTATAAACGTGTGAGTATGTATGGATATTTGTTACTCTTTCACGCACAAACGGATGAAGTGATTTGGATGAAATTCGGTACGAAGGTAGTTTAGATTTTGGATTAACACATAGACTACTTTTTATTTCGGGCTAACGCGGGTAACATCGCGGGGCGCAGCTAGTTTAAATATATTCGTGACTTTTTATATGTCAGTGGCGATTCTTGATTTGAAAGAGAAGTATTTTTGAAAAAAATCTTGTAGTATTATTTAGTAACCAGTTTTGATGATATTAAAGCAGAACTACAAATATGGCTAAAATCAGTTGAAAGGTTGTCAAGATTACAAACGCTTGTCAAATACCTTGAAAATGTTTTCCTAGTACCGGGCAGCATTCTTATAAGATTCTAGATAGATTTAAATACTTGTTTTCGAGATACCTACGCAACATTGACTTATTTTAAAGAAAGTTTTATGTTTATAAACACAAAATGTTATTATTCGTTCAAATAGAAACAGAACTTCTTCCTCCTTTTTGGTAGTCGGTTGTTCGACGACAGATGAGTTTATTCAGACCATTCATGTTAATTTCTAATATTGAGTAAATCCTTGATTTTTCAAAGGAAATACGAGTGTAAAAATACAAAAAAAAGTTTGCGTATTCCTGAATAGAACGACAAAAACCACAAAAAGCGTTCCCTGGCTATGGATCCCCTGATATTTGAACATCCAATTTACTGCATGATAAAAGTTTGCAACAAAGCGTTGAAAATGTATAAAATGGTCTAAACTGCTCTTTGAAAGCAATATAAATTCAGTAAGAATATTTACTGGGCTCCAGTGGGGATGATGAAAATTTTCATACTTGTGGATATTTTTAAGCCCCCAGGCAACATGATATCTGATTGTGTTTTGGATTGGAGGACAGTTTGCAGGTAGAAGTAGGTATTTCTGAGCATTTTGAGTAAACTCCGTAGGTACAAAGTGGTACAAAGCCTTGAGGCCGCACACTTATTTACTGTCAAATTTTCATTTTACAATATTTTCTCGGCGTAACCTTTAGGTAATCAAATAAAAATAAGCTGAACGCACTGAAAGACTTCCGACCTACCGTCGTGCGTCGTACTGCGAGTCATATAGAATCAAACGCGGTAATCTACAAATTTTTTGGAAAAATAGATAATGACACAGTTTTACAGGGTATTTAAAATAACGGTAAATACACATCATTATTTAATATTTCATAAAAATACAGATTGCCGCCTTTGATTCTATCCAAATAACGTTTAATTAATAACGTTTAATCCTATTAATTCAATTCAAATAACGTTTTATATTATAATGTAAATGCCATATTTTTTGTGATTTTACAGAAAAGAACAAACACCAATAAATTAGCGAGTAAACCGAGTCCGTCCCCAGTATTTCGCGGGCGATTATGAATGATGGTAATGGAATCACTCGATTATGAAAACACCCCGCGTTATCTCGGACTCGGCTCCATTACCGCTGGTTTGGCTAACTTGTAATATAAACAATGAATGATTCGGCCTCAAATACGAAACTAAACGTTTCACCCATAGAAATCTAGAGAGCCTTCAATTTACGCAGTGCGCGAAAAACTGCAACATATACACTTACATTTGCAGAATGTAGTGTTGTGTGGACGCTTATGAATAAGTGATTCGTTGTGCTCTGTGAACGGTTACTTTAATCGTTTTATCATTTATTTATTTAACACTTTATTGCTCACAACTTGTACAAACTAAATACTGAACGCTAAAGAGCATTATCTACTAGTCAATCCTTAGGTGGAAGACAATAGGATGTACGCGTGAACAAACAAACGAAAAAGATAAATTAACTAAGAGATAACAACACTAATAACATCTAGAAAATAATATATACTAAATAATAACACAATGGTAATTTAAATTAAATACATAAACTATTATAAACCTAAATATTATGACGATAAATAGTAAAAATAATACAATAAAAATATAAGCTTGAAGGATACCTAAGCTTGAAATATTGGACATCTGTAAGTAGCTATCATACCAGAGGCGGAAACTGTACACCAGGGCAAACCATCCAGCCTAAACAAATTTACTTTTTGAGAACCACTGTCTCATGACTATCATAACGCGTAGTAGTGATTTCAAGCAGAGTTTCGCGTGAAATTAGATCCCCGCTAGGTGGAGACAACATGCCTCATCTGGCGTGATCTGTTATTTCACCAGTGTTCAACACGTTTTGAAGCAGAATTGAAATGACAGCCTTTTCCTTCGATTAACGAACTTTCAAAATAGCAACAAATGGCTACCTTTTCTTATTTAAGTTAATTTAAATATGTTTCAGTTTCATGTACTTTTTCTAAGCATCCTACATGACTCTTGATATATATATACTCGTATATGTTTTCCCCATTGATATTACATCTGCGCAGTAATGTTTTTAATAATATACTTACCTAATTCTCTTGAGAGAAAAAATCGAAATTTAAAAGTACCTAAGTACATTAATGCTCATATCAGTATTTTTACCGTAAATGAGTTGTAGGTGTAACGTGATCATAAACACTAGGTATACACTAAATATCATTTTCCTATATTAAGTTTTTAATTTGTCAGTCGAGTCACGGTATCATTTAGATGTTATGCTACCAGCGGTCACCCATCCAAAGACAGACCGTGCGGAACAACGCTGTCACAAAGCAACACTCAACCTAACGCTATGAGCGCTATTTAAAAACTTTAAATTTAAGACAATTAGTAATTACCAATTCATAGTTTCCTGCATATAATTATCAATAAATCAAATTAACTAAAAATAATTGGCGAAGTGCGAGTCGGACTCGTGCACGAAGAGTTCCGCACCGTATGGAAGCTCCCCTGAAGATATTTTATTTACTAATTCTTTTTTAAAGGAATATTCCACTAAAATTTTCAAGCATCTTCCTATTGCCGTTATTATTATTTAGCAAAAAATCTCGTTACTTGTATTTATTGTTAAAGTGCATCCTTAACTACATATTCTGTGAATATTTCAAGCATCTACCTGTCACCGTTATTAATATAGAGCGAAAAACGTCTTAACATTCCGGTTTGTTTGTTTGTTGTTTGAGCCCCCCTAAAAATTTTGTTTTTTCAATTTTACTATGTGTTGTTATTGTGGCAACAAAAATGCGTCATCAGTGAAAATTTCAACGTTCTGGCTATAACGGTTCATAACATACCTGGTGACAGACAGACAGACGGACAGCGGAGTCTTAGTAATAGGGTCCCTTTTTTACCCTTTGGGTACAGAACACTAAAAAGACTTCATTTTGTAAAACAAAAAGCGCGTTGAATTCGTTTACAAGAAGCATTTCAACTCAAGCGTCAGAGATAAACATACTGAAACAAGTGGCACAAATGAAGTGGTTGGCGTTAAAAAAAGCTCAGTTTACCCAAGAGGATTACATTTCCACATAAGCGAGCTGAGAAAATAGACATTATTAAACATAGACGGGCGGGCAGTGGTCAGCCATGGTTCATGGCCCACCGGGCACGGCTACCTTCCTGTCGACACAATGTTCCGTAAAATGCGCGCTTCCATTGTTGCCTCGCACACACTACCTACAGGCGCGGAATAACAACTTATGGAACAGTGACATAGCTCTCGAATATATTTATTATATTACTAGCTGACCCGGTGAGCTTAATTTCACCATCTGTCAACTGTCATTGATAACTTTTACATGCAGGAACATTTTGTATGGGAAAATTAAATTCACGTTTTTACTATTTTATTCTCTACATTTTCAGATTTTCTTACCGTTTAAGCCTTTCCTTAACTTAACAGATATTTCAAGACCAAAATTAGCCTAGTCGGTTCAGCCGTTCTCGAGTTTTAGCGAGATAACAACCACGATTCATTTTTGTACAGGGTTATTTCTAACTAATTAGCATTTTTAGGGGCTTATTCTGTACATCAAAACTAATAAATTTAGTTCTGCAACTTCAGTCAAAACTAAAAAAAAAACAGCTGATCCATACATTTTGTCGTGGGTGAACGATATTTTTCTATGAAGAGACAATTTTTTTATTTGAGTTTTGACTAAAGTCGCAGAACAAAAGTTGTTCGTTTTGATGTACAGAATAAGCCCCTAAGAGGATGCTAATTGATTAGAAATAACCCTGTATATAAGAAGATATATAAATGAATTGTGGTCAGCTAGTAGGTAGATAGATAGATGATGATGAAAGCCCTAATAAAAAAATCCACGGCCAACGGGCACAGTTCTTAAAATACTGGCCCTATTGCCACGTCAGATGGCATTGCTGATCCTTTGAGCACCGGGCCAGATGGGATACACTCAAAATAGAGGCCAGCATTTGGACCGAGTTAATGTACTGACAGCATAGGATAAGGGCAGGTTGTTGCGATGCAGGTAGGGCGGCCACCCGTACAGCCTCGCGGTGCCCGCTGCCACATAGACCGCGCCCTAATAGGCCACAAGCCTGTCATTCATGAACTCATGTAAATTCCGAAACATAAATTCGTGCACGTTTAATTTCATGGTCGTAATTTATAACTCTATTTGGAAGTTTGACGAGCGAACATAATAGAGTATAATATTTTACTACGCAATTATTTTGTTTGCATCCAAATATTGTACTTATGTTAATTTAAAGTGTTTTTTAAATCTAAATAAAAGAAGATTATTTACGATCTGTCCCTGATTTTCTTTAAAATTAGACGAGGCTGCCACTGATGCTACATTGGACGCAAATACAGACGCGATCAATAAAGGTATAGCCAAAGCTTATTTCGGAAAGGTTTTTGGGCGATACTTATTTTAGAAAATCTGGAGCAATAGTCTGGCTAGTCATCGTTAATAAGTTCGAAAGACCAATTCTGTAACCATATAATGCATACTTAGATGAGATAAAGATACATATATGAGATTAGCTACGATGTTATTTTTATGTGTATTTTGTATGGTAGGTAGGTACTGAGATAGGTTCGCTGCAGTAGAGTAGGTATGTGCTGCGAATCTACGGCAATGCAATTAAGAATACCTTCATCGTCGCGGAATAATCTATGCTGAAAAGAAATTCTTAATTTTTTCTCAGAAAACATAAAATTACGGTAAGCGGGAACGCTTACACCCTATGAACGATTAAGGAAGAGATATCTGATATTTTCCTTCCTTCTTATGCCTTGTAACACCTGTGCCCTGAAAATCACTTATCTTAGCTTCTATGTGCAAAATTCAGCTTTAAGGGAGTAAACTCAAAATAAGCAAATAATTTTTGAAAAGGCTGTGAATTACCTCCGTTTGCCGTGATGAGCAAACGACCTCCACGCATACGACCGCGCAAAGGGCTTATAAATGTATGCTACAAATACGTATGTAAAATAGAGCGACTTCAAAAGAATTGCGACGGTAAATCCTTTATAGCTATAAAATTGAGTGCCTCCTGAATTTAGATATAAATAAAGAGAACAGCGTCCTATGGCAGGGTGTAATGAGCACGCACGCGTAAAGATTTTACGCGTTCACGACTACAGAAATAAAAGTAAAATGTCCCCTTTTAGCCCGGGTCTGTAGGTGCCCTTTTAATCAGCTTTTTTATAACTAGAGACGGAGGCGATTTTGATTATAATTTAGCAAATTATAGCTTACGTTCATCAAACGCAAAAAAAGTTTATTGCAGCTGTACCATCATAGCGTAGTTGTAGCATTGCGTAGCAAAATGAGACTCGTAGATAGCGGCATTTGTTTACAACAATGCCTATGTAATTGGAGTACAGATTGCATAAAACTTTAATTCTTATTGAGAATAGCATATTAAATTATTATTTCTAAAAACATGTACCTAGTAATACAAATAAAGTAATAGACATAGTAATTTTATCTGCATTTGCAAAAACAACGATATTTCACCGTAAGCCAAATATGGTAAACAATTGAATAGGTAAGGCAGCATATGTTTTCGATAAATATGATATGCCGTTGGAAATTGTAAAAAATAAAAATACCGAAATCATTTTAAAAAAGCTAAGCTCCAAAATTTTTTTAATTCTCTTATGACTTTTACACGGTACAAACTTATGAGTTGTTACTGACAAGTGTTTCCTTTGCACTCCCTTCCTCTTATTAATGTTTTTTCTCTTATCTATACATGCACATATAAATAAAATTGGAGTGTCTGTTTGTAATATTGAAAATAACCGTTTTTTACTACATGTACATATATGAATATATTTACGTCACATGCACCAAAATAATATTTTTTACAATTTCTGTCTGTCTGTTTGTTCCGGCTAATATCTGAAATAGCAGGACAAATTTGACGGGACTTTTATTGACAGGTAGCTGACGTAATACCTAAGGAGTAACTTAGGCTACGTTTATTTTAGAAAAAATCTTTTTATCTCGAGCTAACGCGGAAAACACCGCGGGGCGCAGCTAGTTTTATATATAATTATCGGTTATCCCCTATATTTCCACCGTTACTAGCAAGTGTTGCTATCAAAACATATGAATATAATCTTACACGAGCTTTTTTAGTTCAAGTGCATCTCAGTGGTTCAATGTGTTTGAATCCAATCTTACAAGATTTAACACTGTAAGTAGGGAGATACGAGTACCAATAAATCCTTAGGATCAGGACATGTAAATGGACAAAGGGAAACTCATAACAGAGGGAGGCCGCGATGAGACTTGTAATGGATTTTATTTTACTAAGAAACACTATGTGGACTGACGATATAATTTAATAAAGATCGCAGGAACGCGCTGGATGCAGGCCGCTTCCAACCGGCCTTATTGGAAATCCTATATCTAGCAGTTGACGTCCTACGGCTGATGAATGGATGGATGGATGGGAGAAACACTAGATTCTGATGATGTCAGTACCTTAGATTAATCATTGGTCTCGTTCCGTATTAATCTAAGGTCTGTACTAAACAAATAATTTACCTAATCACTTCGCCAGCGGCTTCATGTCACTTAAAAAGTGACGTTTGTGCTAGACTAGAGTTTAGGTTTTAAATATGACATTGAGGACCAACCAATAATACATCCATGGGACGTTTCAGAAAGCCTAAAATATTAGATACACGTAGTTTACTACTTACGATTCCGAAACTGATTAATCTTTTGTCCAATAGTGTGCGACGTCTAACTGAAAGGATGATGACGATGCAGATGATTCAATGGTAATAAATCCATTGTTGGTTTTACAAGTAATTAAAGAGTTTTAAAATAATTGAAAGCGAATGTAGAAAAAGTATAATGCTTTTTGAGACTACAATAACCATAGCTTACGGCTGCAACACATCGAAAACATACCCAACAGTTGGCTCGACCAGTTCTAGTTATAACTAAGTGCCTACTCTTAAGTTGTTCTTGGTCGGTATCTACTATTAAGGATACCTATAGGCGCATTCAAGCAAGTTCAGCTTCGAACTTGCTCCAATCTGGTTTACTAGGTCGAATGCATCGAAACTAAACGACTCACTCCCGTCTCATTTCTACCGGTTCGACACTTCTATAATTTGTTATTTAGTTCGTTCAAGTAATGAGCATTACCTTAAAGCCTTAAATAATCATGTAATTCATAAAACGAAACAGCGAATGCACTCATCAAAATGTTGACCACTCTATTTTTTATTTACGGTTTTGATCCACCACCTAATATTTAGAACCGTTTAAAGGATAACGAGTTTTAAATGTAGATATTTTACCACCCATTCGCTTTATTAACTCCATTCGCCGACAATAACAATAACATTTGCTCTAAGTAGATTCGAACAAACGAGTGCGAAATATGAGCAGCGTAATTTGAATGAAGGTTTTTAGCCGAGACTGAAATCCCGGCGACTGGAGGCCTTCGCGCCAGTTCCCTGTAAATGGGTCAGAGCAGAGGCTATTCAGGATCTCCCCGCGAGGGGGTGGGTCTCTCCCCCACTCCCGACCCCTCGTTCCGAGCCCTAACTGTGTGTGCCCCTTGCATAATTGAACACGGGGCAAATTATTGTCACGCCTGAATCACCTATTACAAATATTTGCAACCCTTGAATTCTATCAGGTCGTTTGCTCTCTCGTTATGCAATACGTTTCGCTCCATCTGAAAGTTTGCACATGTGAGACGATACCGCAGAGGAACGGGATTTGTTGTGTTTACGGCGGCTTGTGGGATTTATAGCTAGGTAGCTAGTAGCTACGAATACGGGGCAATAAGAATCACTGACTACTCTAACGCGTAGGTTGCGTGTGCTACGGTGTAGACATCTACGAGATCAGCGTAGGTCTAGGAGTACGCAGCTTTCGCAGCACAATTTTATTGTGGCTTTTTGAAACTGATTTCTATTAGATCTCTGTGAATTTTATAGATTGACACTACAGTTAGATTTACTTTCAGACAGGGAACCGGTTGTGCTTAGTGATAGGTAGCCATATTTAGTAGGTAGCTATATGTACACACAACTATACAAGGTTCGCAACTATACATATCCTGAGTATCATATAAATATTTTCAGTAGCCAAATATAAACACGATTTATGTAACTGTTGGCATGATGAAGACACTTACGTAGAATTATTTATGTTTAAAGCTCTCCCGTGAGCCTCCACGTCGCTACGCAGATGTGATGTAACTTTCGGCAACGAGTCATTTAAATCCATTGTTAGGCGCTCCGAGCGCGTAAGATTAGGATTAATCAGGATATATAGTAGGTACTGAAGCGGGAATGTTTTATATCTACCGCCTACCTATGTAATGAAAATATTAACGTAGGTACGCTATATTATTTTGATATTACGCTGCATGATGCACAGGTATTTTAGTAAACTGGCTCAATCTCGTAAGCTGGGTCCACATTGCACTACCGCGACTACTACATTGCACTACTGAGATATAAGATGTTCTGGTGTATCATAACTTGAATGAAGCTGCTGTGCTGCGTAATATTTTTTGTGATTAGTGTAACTTAAGTACGTCGCATGTCACGACCAATGTTACTAATGTGGACCCACCTTTATAATATATAATAGTGTAGGTGTGTTTTGACTTACCAATGAGAAGATGGATAATATAACAGGTCGGTTGTGTTGTTGCAGGCGGCGGTGCCGGAGGGCATGACGTTCCCCGGGCCGCTGCCGGACGTGGCGGAGCGCTGCGGCCGCTGGGCGCCCGACTCGCTGTCCGCCTCGGCGTCGGGCAGCTCGGACGAGAAGCCGATGCCGCGGCGGCCGCGCTGGCGCATCGCGCTGGCGGCGCTGCTGGTGCTGGCCGCGCTGGGCGCCGCGCTGGCGCTGCCGCTCGCGCTCGGCGGCGGCGGCCGCGCCACGCCCGAGCAGCGCCTCTCCACCGTGCGCCGCATGCTGCGCGACTCGCCGCTCGTCGACGGACATAACGATCTCGCCTGGAACGTTAGAAAATTTTTGCATAACAAAATCGGTGACTTCAATCTGAGCGCCGGCCTCGACGGGCTCGAGCCGTGGGCGCGCTCGCGCTGGTCGCACACGGATATCCCGCGGCTGAGGCTGGGCCAGGTCGGCGCTCAGTTCTGGTCGGCATACGTGCCGTGCGGCGCGAGGGACCGCGACGCCGTGCAGCTCGCGCTGGAGCAGATCGACGTGATCAAGCGGATCGTGGACATGAACGCTGCGCACCTGGCGCTGGTGACGGACGCCGCGGAACTGCTGGAGGCGCACCGCGACGGCCGCATCGCGTCCATGATCGGCGTGGAGGGCGGGCACGCGCTCGGCGACTCGCTGGCCGTGCTGCGCGCCTTCTACCAGCTCGGTGCGCGCTACCTCACGGTGACGCACACGTGCGACAACCGCTGGGCGCGCTCGGCTGGCACGCCCGGCGGCCTCACGGAGTTCGGCAAGGCCGTGGTGCGCGAGATGAACCGGCTCGGCATGATCGTGGACCTGTCGCACGCGGGCGAGGAGACGGCGCGCGACGCGCTGCAGACGACGCAAGCGCCGGTGGTGTTCTCACACTCGGGCGCGGCCGCGCTCTGCAACTCGAGCCGCAACGTGCCGGACGAGCTGCTGCGTATGGTGGCCGCGAATGGCGGCGTGATCATGATCAACTTCTACGCGAAGCTGGTGGCGTGCAGCGAGCGCGCCACGCTGGAGGACGTGGTGGCGCACATCAAGCACGTGCGGCGCGTGGCGGGCGTGGAGCACGTGGGGCTGGGTGCCGGCTACGACGGCATCGACCGCCCGCCCGAGGGGCTGGAGGACGTGTCGCGCTACCCGCACCTGCTGGCCGAGCTGCTGCGCGACCCCGACTGGAGCGAGGAGGACGTGCGCAAGCTGGCCGGCGCCAACGTGGTGCGCGTGCTGCAGCAGGTGGAGCGCGTGCGCGACCAGTGGCGGCGCGCCGCCGTGCTGCCCGGCGAGGAGTCGGCGGGCGCGCGCCGCGGCGACTGCGCGTACGGCGCCGGCGCCGGCGCCGCGTGACGCCGGCTCCACGCCGCGCCCCGCGGCCTCCCTCGTACTGCTCAATATTGACACTTGTTGAAAGTAGTTATACATGTATATTAGTGTCCAAATGTGATTTAGCGATTAAAGTATCTCTACCTGACCTCGATGCACAAATTGTTTAGCTAAGGAGGCTCGCGCGCTGGGCGTTTCGTCTCGCCGTCGCGTCGGCCGCGGCCTGCCGCGCTGAATTCTTCTCCATCCATGCACATGACTTCGTTGACGAAAGCCCAATGCGTTCCGTGATCTAAGGTGTGAGCCTTAAACATTAAAAAAATAATGTGTTTATAGAAAAATAAATATTCTTTATTTATATATTATGCTATTTTATTGCTTTTGGATTGCTTTTTCACCTGAGAAGAGATATAAGTGTAGTTATTTAGGTAATTAATACGATACCAAATATTTTCTGAATAGTTTCTCGTAAGCACTTTGAATGTGGAGCTTTTCACCACTAGAGTCTGTGCAAAAAGAGAACTGTCGTGGCGTTACGGTGAACTTACAACAAGAATTTATTCAGCAGCCAATGTGCTTACCGTCTACTAGGTACTCTTGGTAGACGTGAGTCTACTAATGAAAACCGAATCGGTGTCTACCAATTTTATTAAACTTTAGTTAAGATATACTTAACTATGTATAAAACGCTTTTAGTAGAGCTTTTAGTTTCTACTAGCAATTACAGAGCAATTTTGTCAACGTAACAAAATTAGGAAAATGGCATACGGTTGACCTCATCTACGACGCTTCTCTTTTTGCACAAACTCTATCGACCAAGGAATCTGTCTAGCTACATAGAGGATGTCCATTAATCACATGTTGTTTTTTACTAATTTTTAATTACCCTTCCGTCACAATATGGTGAGGTTTTTGACTGCATCTCCTAACCCAAAATCAAGTGTTTATTTTTGCTAAGAACATCCCATGGTTAATGGACGACCCTTTATTAAAAATCTATTTCATAGCAAATAATGCTGACCATCGATAGCTAAAGTCATACATAATATTAGCCACAGGACGTTGACTGCTGTACTTTGAATTTCAAATGAGAAATAAAATAATGGTAAGTAAAAAAGTTCAAGAAAGTTCGAAATACGCGCGCTGGCCTAGACGTTGGGATTTAAAAATATACCGTCTTACCACAAAAGTTTTACGCACGCTTTAGACAATGTTTAACAGTACAAATAGAACGGTTATACAGTGTTTAAAGCGTGTTTAAATTTTTTTTGGTAAGATGGCTACTGTTTTATAGGACATAATTATGTTCATTTTGTAGGAAATGTGAGTACAATCATGTTATTATATACTCACACCATACATAATACCCTAGTAGCATTTTAAGTTGGCTGTTTGTTCGGCCTACAACACCTTTTCGATGGCCAACGGTCCTGCATGTCACCCCTAAAAATAGTTGAACCGACGATAGCATCAACAAAGGGCCATTTTGTAACCAACCGTGATTCGTTGGCCCATTGTTAAAAATTGGTATGTGATTTTCTGGTTGGAAAACCAACCGAAATTATAGTTGGCCTGTCATTGAAAAATCATGAGGTCATCATATACGAAGACAGGGGAGAAAACTTAAGTTTTCTGAAGTCTTTCTCAGAAAACTCTGCAACCGACAGCTGGGGACAGCCCGTTCCATGTCCATCCACTCAAAGCGGTTCTGAAAGGGTACTAGAAAGCACATCGGCAAAAAAGACCGCGAAACAGCAAAGTGGCAGTAGCAACGAAAGTAGAGGTCACGTTTCGGCTTTTCTGACAGCATTCAGCGCCGCAGCACAGAGCTTGTTCCTACAAACACCGAAAATAAAATGGCCCAGCACCAAATCAACCACGAAAACAACACCTCGAACAAGGCAAGTGGCTCCAACTAGAGCGGACATAGGACAGGTCAATCCGCCCTTCTATATCCCCGCCTCAACAGCAACAGATCACGCCAGAAACGCCTTCATAGAATTCTAAGTTACGAGAGTTGCAACCGTCTAATGGTGGATGAGTCTTGATCATGAATCATTTTGGAGCCGTAGTGATGGCTTCGAGGCTGTCTGGTGCCAGTGAACTTATATCCTCATAGGAGACGTAAATCCGCTACCTTATATCGATAGAGAAAACCTCTTTGGGATGAGGTACCATCGCCCTAAACTGGTCGCCAGGAGTTGTTATGTACGCACCGGAACCCCATGAATGTAGCGTATTCACTGAGGGAGCTATACTATAGCTATACACGGGTGTATATTCCTCAGCAATCCAAGTCAGATCTCTAGAGCAGAAAAGATACACGGGTGCGCTAATACCCCACAACCTCCCCAATACCCTCTTTTTGGTCCACGCTCAAGGAGAAAAGGAGACCCTTATCAGCCAAGGGTATGGAGAGGTCCTTCACATACTTCGCCGACAACAAGGAAGACGCCATCAGCCGCTTTGTGCGGCGTGCGACTACTGCGTCACCTAAGGTCATCGTAGACTATAATTTAAAGGTCATTAAAGATGGAACGCGGCGGTGATGGAGGCCCTGAGTGGTATAAGTAGTTATTTGGAAAATAATAAATAAATAATTTAATCGTAGTATTTTTTTAAATTAACATTTACTAACCACAGACTCCAGGGTCTGTGCCCTTTGATAACTAGAATTTACAATTATTTGATTATACTGTACAAAGAGAGTTAGTAGGTACTTGAAATCTTAACCTAAGTTAGTCAATGCACTGCGTGAATGCCACGAGCAGACCGGCGACCCGCAAGCAACACCGATCACGAGTGTGACACATGTACCAGCCATCGTTCTCCTCGACCATATTTGAGGGAGAAGAACGACCTGACACATAATGCCGCTGCAAGAAAGAGCCTTCGATGGCGAACATGAATGCTTGGGGCATGCACACAATGCTTATTTCTTATATGTTACAAATACACATTTTTCACGACCTATGCCAATTTTATTGCTTTATCCCGACCCATAGCCTCCATCACCGCCTCGTTCCGATCTCTGACGGCCATCTGCAGGTTGTATTCCTTGATGGTCTCCGATGACGCAAACGATGCGCGCCGCACGAATCGACTGATGGCATCATTTTCGATGTAGTCGGCGTAATAGATGAAGGTCCCAGTGTGCCGCGAATGGCCGCGATAGTTTAACGACCGGTGAGACGCTCTCGTGTAGTCTCATTTTCGGCTTTGTTTTTATAACGATTACCGACTCGTACGTTAGTCCCTGAGCTTCGTAAATGATAAGGGTGCGTGATCCTGAGCTTCCCCCATAACCTTGACTTATGAGGGTCTCCTTTTCTTTCTGTATATGTACTAAGAAAAGGGTGTTAGGGAGGGTTTTGGATATTTGAGCACCCTTGAACCTTTTCTGCTAAAGAGACCTAATACGAGGGGCTGAGGAATATATACCTAAGTATAATTCCCTCAACGCATACGCGACATCCATTGGGTTTCTGTGTGTGCAGAGCAACTCCTGGGTGATATTTGCAAACAGCGTTGGACGATGGTACCTCATCTCGAAGAGATTTTCTCTGTCGATATAAGGCAACTGATTGACGTCTCCAATGAGGACAAGTTCGCTAGCACCAGACTGCCGGGCAGCCATTATTATGGCTCCAAAATGGTTCATTAGAGCTTCGTCCACCAAAAGGCGACCGAAGCTCTCTTTTCCGAAACCATTGACGAGAGATGAAGCCATGGTTCGCACTCTGGATTTTACCAGATCTCCTATTCGGTGCGATAGTTCCTCCTACCTCATTGTCATATTCAGACAAATTTTTCGCGCCAAAAAACTACTGTTGAATTTTTGATATATTTATGAACTGTTATCTATTTTTAACCGACTTCCAAAAAGGAGGAGGTTCTATGTTCGTGTGTATGTATTTTGTTTTTGTGTATGTTCATCGATAATTTCACCAATTAACATGGATAATTTCGCCAATGTGAACAGAATCGAAATATTATTTTTTAGTTCAAAAGGGTATACTCCCATTTAAATTTTACAGAAATCGGCTGAGCCGTTTTTGATAAATCCACAATAATGTAAACAATTTGAGCGAAATTTTCGAATTTTGTACAAGATGGAAGGCGGTTTTGCCATTTTTTGCGAAAAATAATTTTATTATCTATCACTTTTATTAGTATTATGCAGGTTTTTAATATTCTCTAGAGTCTAATATGATAAAATCATAACAACTAAGTATGTTTAGCATAGTAAGTCTTTAGTCACATACTTGCTCCAAGACTTAAAACTATAAAATCTGCAACTCACCACAGAGCCTTTTACAGAAAAACTAAAAATATAAAGTTAATTTGCGAAAACTCATTTAGCGTAGCTTTGCGACGTAAATGCCACAATTTCTCACTAATTATCACTGATAAAAACAAAAGTTTAACAAAATATGTAATACAATGAGGCGACACGATTTTTCCGCGTTCCCGCCAAAACTCCAATTTGCTACTATGCTAATTAATAAGATGCTAGCTGCCAATAAAAAACATGACATTGATAAATTCTCAGTATTGACAGCACATTGACAGGCATAAGCAGGGCTGCCACATAGAAAACTTTTCTCACAATTTCGGAAAAAAAAATCTTATTTGTACTGGGACAAGACAAAAATGTGATAGATCATGCCATTTTGATTTCTCAGTCGATAAACACTTTGAAAACGACATAAAATCTAGCAATGATTGGAGACGTAAACATGATAAAAGACGTAACTAGTGAAATAGAACTGTTGGAGGTACTCATGTATTGTGTTTTACTCTTTTAATAAGCTCGTAGTTACACTTGATTCCACATATTAGTTCACAACGAGCTGACACGAGGCTCGAATGTTTTCGATATTTCTCAGCATATCTCGCGTTCTATGTTTTTGACGCGCTTGTATGTATGGGATATTACATCCTATTTACGTGGGCCGAGGATGTAATATCCTATACCTACAAATATACCAGATTAATGTGGACGATCGAAGAGATGAATTGATTTAACTATGTACCCATGCGTGTATAGTGTTTTAATAAATGATTTTATTATGTATAAAACGGGTACAATAATCTTAAAAAAAAAAATTGGTTGCCTGTAAAGTCGGTATCCGGGCGAAAGTTTTACATGACAACGACTTTATTTCTGTCTCTCTCGCTCTTAGGCGGGCTAACCATGCCCGAGTGGAAGGGACGCGTGCCTCTCACTCGCTCTCATTGTGAGCGCATAACGTGAGCGGAGCGTAACGCAGTTTCTTGAAGTGTCACCCGGCAAACCAATTTATGAGACGTTGTCACGTCAAAAATCAATCACTTATTAAAAAGCTCAAAACACGGGTACGCAGCAGGGCGGTAATTGTTTAAAATTGCATGAGTTAGAAGGAGATGTAGCGACTAACTTCTTTTTATTCGCTACAATGACATGATGGCGCCAGCTACGCGCACCGTCTGCCAGCCAATCACGAACCGTATCGCCGCACCTCAGCCAATCACAAGCCGGAGTCAGCATCGCGCAAATGAAATTCTCAGCGACGGCCGAACCATACAAAGATCTAGTGTTACACTGTCGGATAGCTATCTCCGGGCACAAAATCTCACCCGGTAGAGTACTAGTTTGTGAGAATAATAATATGTTATCTTAACGTCATCATCTCCACCAGCGGGTCAATTCTGTCAACCGATCTCGTTACTAAGGTGACACGTTCTTGAACTTGTCTCGTTTTTCTGACAGTTTTGAGCTATCAGAACTGTCAGAAAAACGAGAGATATTCAAGAACGTTTCACTTTCGTAAAGAGATCGGCTAATAGAATTGCCCCGATGGACGACCACCATGTCTAAATATGAAAAATGTCTCGATTCGGTGGCCGAGCCCTTTTCAGAGGGGTAAGTCCTAGTTTACACGTAAATAGAAACTACAGCTGTTTTCGTATGGCTCTATACATTTCTGTTCAGCGCCCCTGGCGGAAACGAGGAAGAAATAACCAGAATGTATGGAGCCACAAGCTGCCCGAAAGTTTTAGTAAATTGTGTGCTAACCCCTCTGTTATTGGATATTGGGCACAGAACTTCAGTGACAACCTGACAACATCTTATTCTTTGGGATCATTGTGCACGTCAAGAAATGATAAATTTTTACTTTTTTTGGTTCACTTGTTTTACTAGTCCTGGCAACTTAGGGAGTTGGGAGTTTGGGAGGTACTTTTTGGCGGGAAGTCGAGAGAAGCGGGCGTTTTAATATTCATAAATTTTAATTTTGCAATTCTCTGATATTTTTGTTGAGTATTGCGGCGCAATAATAACGTCATGAGCGTTGCTAGCGACGGGGAGGACCCCGTCATTACAGCAGAGAGAAAGAAGAGAAAACTTGCAAAATCCTCCACGAACAATGATGGCTACAAAGTATTTCAGAAGCCCCTTTACAAGAGGCTATTCCCCGAAAATCACAGTGGGGACTGCGTGGTTTACGTTGAATCCACAGAAGAAGAAAAGGTTGGTAATAAAAACCCCATAATATTGACAAATCTTTTCATTGAAAATGTTAAAGGCATTGTAGGTGTCCACCGAATAAATGCTTATAAGGTTGGCGTCACTTTCAAAAAGCCAGCTCCAGCTAACAATTTTTTAAAGATGGATAGCTTCCTGAACAGATATAAGCTGAAAGCTTTCATTCCTGCTTACATGACTGAAGTTATAGGAGTCATCAGGCATATTCCGCTGACAATGTCTAATGAAGAAATTTACAAAAATATTACTTGTGATGCTGATGTTGTCTCAATCAAACGCTTTATGCGAAAAGTAGACGGAAATTTGACTCCTCTTGGAACAGTGGCTGTCACTTTTGCAGCCACCACATTACCTCAGTATGTATACATCAAGCTATTCAGATATCAGGTACATAAATACTTTCCACCACTCATGCAATGCTACCGTTGCCTCCGATTCAACCACTCAGCTAAGAACTGCAGAGCAGAGCAGATGTGTTCATCCTGTGCAGGACGGCACTCCTACAAGGAATGTGATGTAGAAGAGATAATGTGTGTCAATTGTTCTGGCCCTCACCTTGCCGTGTCGAAAGACTGCCCTGTTAAGCAGAAAAAAATAGAAGAGAAGAAAATTAAACAACAAAAAATGTCTTATGCCAATGCGGTAAGTCTGCCACAAATCTCTGATAGAACATCCTTCCCAGCTCTAACACCAAAGCCGAGACAAAAAACCCTCCAAGATCTCAATGCCAAAGAAATTGTTGATAACGATGTAATTATAAATGCCCTTGTGAAGTCCGTTGTTGCCCTTGCAAATAGCAAGAATGAACCCATTACAAATAAAAGAATTAAAGAAATTTTGTTGTCAAATTTAATTTAATTTAATTTCATCATATGGACATATATATTCGTATAGCACAATTCAATATTCAAAGTTTACATAGTAAAAAAACGCTATTGTTAAAGTTTTTAACTGAACAAAATGTAGATATATGTTTACTAAATGAAACGTGGCTTAAGAAAAACAGTAAAATTCCAAATTTTCCATCCTATAATTTGATTCACAAACTGTCTGTAAACGAACATAATGGGGTAGCTATATTAATTAAACAAAATTTTAAATATGAAGTTGTTCATACCTCATATTACGAACCAATTCAGAACATTTGCATTGCACTTGATACATCATTAGGTAAATTACATGTGTTGTGTATTTATTGTCCCCCAAACAGCGAATTTACTAAATTTAATACTAATAAATTAAAAAAAGTATTCACAGAAACTCCTAAGCCATGTATCATAATGGGAGATTTCAATGCCCATCACATATTATTTGGTTGTCTAAAAAATAATAGTAGAGGTAATTCTTTGTACAATCTCATAGATGAGTTTGACTTGTGTGTTTTAAATGATGGTAATCATACTACAATTAAATATCCAAACAAGAATTCTTCAGCAATTGATTTAGCCTTAGTAAGTTGCTCGTTAGCTCCGCTCTGTGAATGGCAAGTCCATGATGATGCAATGGGTAGTTATCATTTTCCGACTCTACTGGATGTAAATGTGAAGCCATCGGTGTATGATGTTCGTTCTGTAGAAGAAAAATATTTGTACAATAAAGCAGACTGGTCTAAATTTAAAACTTTATCTGAAACCTACTTTTCGCAATTAGATTTGGAAAATACAGATTTAGTTGAATTATACAATAATTTTATAAATATCTTGTATCAAATCAGAGATGAATGTATTCCTAAGCAAAAATCTAATCTCACTCCAAAAGTTCTGAGAAAACCAGCTCCATGGTGGAACACACTATGTGAGGATGCAGTTCAAAAGTCGAAAGAAGCTCTTAAGATATATCATCACTCTCCAACAATGTCTAATTTTATTAATTACAAGCGTCTTGATGCTAAAAAGAAAAAGATATTAATAGAGGAACGGGGAAAATCATGGCATGAATTGTGTACTTCTTTCAACAGAATGACACCAGTTACTAGAATATGGAATTATGTTAAAAAATTCAAAAGGATTAACAGTAATTGTAGTAACAAAACTCTAAATGACGAATGGGTACCAAGTTTTCTAGAAAAATTAGCAGATTCAACATCAACCGATTTTACCACTTTAAATATTTTAGACAGGTCTGACAATAGCGTGTCCTTCTTAAATGAGCCTTATACACTGAATGAGCTTCGCATTTCTTTAGATAGTCGTAGGGATACTACACCAGGTATGGATAACATTCCATATAAACCTATTAAAAATTTACATTCAAATGCTCTGAACATTTTATTGGCAATTTATAACAGACTTTGGAATGCATCAGTTATTCCTGAATCATGGAAGACTCAATGTGTAATACTGTTACGAGATGGGTTCTTGGATAATCAGTTAAAACGCCGATTATTCACTTTGCACTTTATTGCACAAAATCACAGTACACACGACACAACTGGTTCGCACAACACTTCACACTGGCACGAATATTCACACAACTAGTCACTTCACAATCACTGGTACTGCACTTGAACACGAGATGCTTTCGCTTCGGGATAAACGCGATAACTGCCACAAACGAAAACCATCGCCCTATTTATATCGGAATAAGGGTTCTCTAGAAATCTGTAGAATATTCGGTGCCATTGTGACTGACAAAGTAAACAAGTGTAAAGTTCGAGAAACCCTATTGTTCCTATCTAAAATATCTACTAAAAAAAATCTAACAAACAACAAACAATAGACGCGACACAAAGGCCGGTGCCGCCTGAGTCATAAAACCATAAATCTCGCGGTTAAGTGTAAACAACTAGCCGTCGTACCGCGCGCGGCCACAGATTAATAAATAGTTACTTACAGCGTGGCCTACTGCGTAACAATACCAATTTTAAAACCTAATAAGCCTGCAAATAATCCGTCGTCATACAGACCTATATCTTTGTCATCCTGTCTGGGTAAACTTTTTGAAAACATGTTAAAATTACGTTTAGATTATTTTGTTGAAACCAACTCTAAAATACCTAACACACAATTTGGATTCAGAAAGGGTAAAAGTTGCTCTGAAAGTTTTGTATCATTAATCTCAATATTAAAAAAAGCAAAGCTCAGCCACTCTAATGTGATCTGCGTCTTTCTTGATGTAAAAGGTGCTTTCGATAATGTCAACATTAAGAGCCTTCTTCTAGTTTTGAATGAGTTAGGTCTGCCAACTAAATTATTGAAATGGATATTTAATTTTCTGAATAACAGAACCTTGTATGTTAAATTTAATAATAAGCTACATGGACCAAAATCCGTCAGTAAAGGAACTATGCAAGGGGCAATCTTATCTTCTCTCTTGTATATTCTATATACATCTCAAATTTTAAAGTATGTTAACACGTTTACAATTTGTTTTTACAATTTGCCGATGACTTACTTTTATACTCTGAAAGTCAAAATTTAAATATGGCTGTAAATCACTTGAATTCTGCACTGCTGCAGCTACACCATTATTACAACAATGTATTAAAATTAGATATTAGTTCTGATAAAAGTTCTGTTATTGTTTTTAGTAAAGATCCTTTTGCACAATCTTTTGTTAAAATTAAATACAATAATGAAATCATTCCTGTAAGTAATCAACATAAATTTTTAGGAGTAATAATAGATAACAGGTTAAAATTTGAAGAGCATATTAAGTATATCTGCAGCAATGCAATGAAAAGTATTAATGTTTTAAGATGTTTAGCTGGTACTTTTTGGGGCTCTGATCCTAAAACCTTGATTATGCTGTATAAAAGTATAGTAAGAAGTCATTTTGATTATAGTAGTTTAGCCTATATGAATGCAAGTAGCACCTTATTACGAAAACTCGATGTAATACAAAATATGGCTTTAAGAATTATTAGCGGAGCTATGCGTTCCACTCCTATTAATTCTATGGAAATTGAAAACTGTATACCTCCATTAATCCTGAGACGTTTACTTTTGGCTGATAGATTCTGTTTGAAAGAGTTGACTTCCAATAATGTTATAGTGCTGAATAATGTTTTATGTCATCCACAGATATCACAATCAGTTGAAACATCTAGCTTATCAGCCACATCTCTTGTTTCGGGAGTTTTGCCTGAAATCACAACAATAATGTCATTATTAAAAAATATCAGTAAAAACATTTGTTCTCATGATATCTGGCCAACATATAAATGTCCATATAATGCCTTGATTAATTGCTTAAGTATAGATTGTCATTTAGATGTAATCAATAACAAATTTGATTTTCTAGAATTCATAGAGAGTAAACCAGACTTTTATATTTTATATACAGATGGTTCTAAAAGTGATGAAGGGGTTAAAGCCGCATATTATGATCCACAAATGAATAAAACCCACTGTATAAAGTTAGATAATAATTGCAGTGTGTTTACTGCAGAAGCGTATGCAATTTTAACCGCTTTAACATTTGTAAATAACTCTGTAAAAAATGTAAATATACTAATAGTAAGTGATTCTAAAAGTGTTCTGTCTGTTTTGAACAACAGTAATTTCTCATATAAGTTAAATTATATTGTATATAGTATTAGAGAACTTATAGAAATGATTAGTAAATCAAAACATGTAGAATTGGTATGGGTTCCTTCACATTGTGGCATCCGTGGCAATGAAACAGTAGATTTGGCTACTCGGCAAGAGCATGATCTAGATCACACAGATATATTAAAAGTACCTTTCACAGATTACTATTGTGCAATTAATAAGGATTTACTCAGAATTTGGAAAGAATATTGGCACGTTACAACAGAATATAAGGGAAGGTGGTATGCAGAAATACAGAAAGACTTACCTACTACTCCTTGGTACAACAAATTTGAATATTGTGGCAGAAAGTTTATAACAGTTATAAATCGCCTGCGTTTTGGACATTGCTTGGTTCCAGCTCATTTACACAGAATTAATATAGTCCCAGAAGATAACTGTACGTATTGTTCCCGACCGCATGCTGATATAAACCATATAATATTTGAATGTCCACATTTCCATTTACAACGATTAATTTTAGCCAGTGACATTAGTGACATAGCAGCTCGTAACTCAATTAGTGTTCCCCGCCGTATTGAGGATTTACTAAAAAGTGAAGTTTTTTACAAACCTATTTATAAGTAAATTTTAAATACTGTTGAAAAGATTTAGTTAAGTTTAATTTGTTATTTCTCTTCTATGTTTGTAAATTATTATTTAAGACTTCGACTGAAGGACTCTGTATCCATGGTCATGAATAAATTATTTAAAAAAAAAAAAGGAGTTTGGGAGTCTGAATTTCATTAAAGCGAAGTGGACGAGTTTATTTTTTCCATTTTATTTGTGTAAAAATATCAGAGAGCTATATATATATAATTAGGTAACTTATATTCATTCAAATTATTTTCTCTAAGCTCGCTCAGTCGTACTTTGTATTTATTTAGTAATATTACCCTGTGTTAACGTATTCGAAGGTCGAGTTAAACAAAAAATCAGTTCGAGACGCAAGATCTATTAGGTAAGTTGAATTATACATATTTACGATCATTTTAGAAGCTGTTGTTATTGACCAGTTGTATTTAATGCGTCTTGCACGGTCAGTCATGTTGTCCTTTGGAATATTGCATGCAGCGTTACCTTGATTCGGAGATGGATCCCTCACAAGGTTGGTTCCACTCTCAGGATGTATGTAGTGATTTTAGTAGTAGCAATTTTATTGATAAATCCTCAGCGGTCACATTATGTGTACGTACAGCAGCCAAACATCATGAATGCCAACCCATACATACACATTATTTGTCATGACAGTAATTGTATGAATGTTTGGAATTATAAACAGCTGTAGTAAAAGTATTGTACATAGCAGATTGTTTGTAGAACAGCACTGTAAAGTAGCGCCTGCACTATTTGAGTTATTAGTTGATTCACACTGTGGTTCACATTTTCCATTGTTTCTACAGATACATTCACTGAATCTGTATCATCAATCCTAGAGAGGAAGGTGAGAGGTTGGCTTGTGGGCGTCATAGACGACATGCGGCGCAGCAGTCCAGTGCAGCAATGGCTCGACTCCCTGCCTAGTGGCACTCCAGCCGAGCCTGCAACTTCTGAAGAGATTGATGAAAGCACCAAAGTCGAACAACCAACATCTGATGACAGTAAAGCTGATGAAACACTGACTGAGAACACAGTAATAGAACCAAGCAAAGATAAAGAAGATGAGAAACTTGATGTTCCTAATAGAGATTCTTGGAAGAGAAAGTCTCTTGAAAGTGGAGTGTTGACGAGCACTCCGCAGAGAGGAAATTTGAAGAGGCTGCAGAGGGATCATTCTATTCAGTCAGAGGGGTACTCACCAAAGCTTAAAAACCCTTTGTTCAGGGATGCATCTTTGCAGGTAAGCATCATTTAAGGTGAATTCACTAGGTCAATGTGGAAAATTCATTTTTTTTGGGTTTTTGGAATTTGCAGATTAACTGCTTATTGTAAGTTTACAAAAACTTATTTGGCGGCCATGAATAAGTAGTCCACTAACTAAAAACTAAAGTGAAAATCTGTTAATGCACTTCCGTGGGTAACTGACCACTAATTTGATTTTTAAATGTATGTAACTTGTAAACGCTACCTCTTCATGGCCACTAAATGAGTTTTCGTTAACTTAAAATGAGCAAAAAACCCAAAAAAAATAATTTTGCACTCTGACCAAGATGTTTATATTAAGAACGAAGTTAAACTTTAAAATATAAGTTAGTAAAATTAGGTTAGATTTGTTGAGTTATCTATTGTGTCACTGGCTTAAATTGGAAACTAGTTCCTACTTAGGGAACATCATTAGGTTATTTTGAGATAAGAAATATGTTATATAATAAATTCTGGCAATATCAAAGGACATTTTTTTATTAATTAGCTTTTTATTCTGAGCAAGTTTTCGTTATATCTATTTTGGTTATTATTGCTATAACAATCAATGGACATTAACAACATGTTAAATATGTTTTATATAGGTAACTTTAAGAAGGGCAGAATTACTAAACTAATTTTTTGTTTTCCAGTCTGATGCTAGTGGGTCCAGTGGCAGCTCAGTTCTCAATGTGCTGGGCGCTAGGAAAGTAGATGCAGAGTCTGTACTCATTGCTTTAGGCTTTGGACCAAGTGAGAAACAGCAGAAACTACAAAGAATACCTGATAGGTTCTTAATTCCTTCTAAGGTAAATATCAATTCAATTTGACAATTTTATTTCAGACATGCAATTCCAGCATGCGACCACGAAAAGAACTCTTTTCGACGTGCGACGAAAGTGACAGATATATACTTTGCCGCTGTCTCGTTCTGAAATGTCGAAAGAAATATTGCGTGGAGCGCATCTTAGCGCGCGGCATGTCCATAATATTACAAAATTATTTACTAAAAAAAAAAATAAGCGCTACACAAATCGTCAGATCGGAAGTTATGCGCAAAACGCTCCGCAAAAGCTGAAATATAGGTATGCGCGGGAGCCAGAGAGACGAGACTTCGGGGCACACCCGCCCGCCAACCTCATGCCTCCCGCGCGCTCCCTACACCCGTGCTCACCACTACGAAACGCGGCGTCGGAATTGTGCACACATGCGCAATAATAAGCGAATCACGGCGAAGTATCATCTAAGTATTATCTCATCCGCCGATTTGTGTGGCGCTTAGTATACTCCAAAAAAAAGGTTTAACAACAGTCACAGACAGGGTTAGGCCCTGTTACTTGTTTCAGGTGATTGACTGCCGTCAAAGCTTTTTAAGGTTCTGTAGCCAAAGGGTAAAAACGGGACCCTATTACTAAGACTCCGCTGTCTGTCTGTCACCAGGCTTTATCTCATGAACTGTAATAGCTAGAAAGCTGAAATTTTCACAGATGATGTATTTCTGTTGCCGCTATAACAAAAAATACTAAAAACAGAATAAAACTAATATTTAAGGCATATAACAAACCTGATTTTTTAGCTGTTTTTCGCTCGATATTTATAATAATAACAGGTAGATGCCTAAAATTTTCACAGAATATTTAGTTGTATATTCACTTCAATAGTAAAAAATAAAAATAAAATAAATATTCAATCATATTTATTTCAATTATGTACAAATATACACTTTTAAAACGTCATTAGCTAACTTGAAATAATCATAAAACATCAATTGCCAACATACCTAGTCATCAATCTTCTGTAGTCTTGCAGTGCAAAAGCACATGCTCTATGTTGCCTAAGACTCTCCATAAGTATTTAATCCGCCTCTGATTTAGTATCAAATAAGTTAAGCCTACTTAAAAATATCACATTCTGTTTAGTACTGCTAAGCCAATTCTCAGCCTTTCAATGGTTTTTTTAAAAAAGTGCTTTTCAATAATTTTTAAAAATGTTTTACATTGTTTCACAGCTCAAAGGCATCAGCACAGAGAAATTCATAAAAGATGAGCAGCATTCCATGAGGATGCATGACTGTGGGATATTCGGGTACAGGGGACTCACAGGTAAGTCCAGTATTGAATACATCATGACTTTATTTGGTTAAAAGTGGGCTTAAACTACTAAAATGACCTTACTAATATATTGATCGGTAATAGGCTGAGAACTCACGGAGCGGTTATTTGGCAGTTATGCAGCCGTCGCGGTTGAGATTATCGCCTGTAAACGTGGCGGGCGATGATCGCATGACGGGTGGCTATAAAGCGTGTGGTTAAACGATCAGTTAAAGATCAGACTGCCAAACGTTCGTTTGGCGGTTTAGCAAGCGCGCGGTTGCAAATCGCCGAGGCTGCGGTTGACCGCGGCCCGCCAAATTCTACTAGTTGCCCGCCGGTGTAGCGGGAGCCGCAAACAGGCAGTGTGTGGTCAAACGCAAACCTATACGAAATTAAAAAAAAAAAAACCGCAGACACCGCGGGCGTAAATCGTGCCGTGAGATCTGCTTTATTTTTTTACATTATACCTATATCTGCATTCTACAGAAGCTGCGGGCCCGCAACCGCAGCGGGCGCGGCTAAAAACCGCTCCGTGAGTCCTTAGCCTTATGATCTGCCTGCATCCTGTGGTTTTGGTTGCGTTTTCTCAGTGTTCCATTTAACGTACGTTATTATTTCGATTCAAGATGTATAAAGATCATATAATTGGTTTCTTGTTGAGTTTTATTATGATAAATCTAAATAATTCAGTGCAATGATAAAAAAATCATGGACGCCTGACTAAAACATTTGATCTTGTGATACAATATTTCCATAATTACATTGAACAATAATTTATGATTAATGTGTAGGTATACATAGGGACAAGATTAATTTTCGTAATAATAAGTAATATTATTAATATGTTAATATTATTATATTAACATATTATTATGACCTTCTAGTACCTACTTATAAACATATCATAATTGTAATTATTATTTTCCTCTCCATAATATGATTATACAAATGGCTAAAGTCACAGTTCTAAATCTCTATACAAAACTTAGTATCCATTTATTCAGGCTGTTTCATCATTATCACCAAATATTACTATGGGAACAAACCCGAAATCCAAATAAATATTATCTGTTTCATACGTTTTGTCGTGAGTCGGTTAACTTTTTTTTTAGAAAAGCCGATTTTTTCGCTATTTCGGTGTTGGTGCCATAGAAAAAGATTGTTGTAATTGAGTACAATGGTATTCTAGAATATCTTCATCATCTAGATTTACACTCCATGTTATAAAATGTCTACTAAAAATATATCCTGGTATTTTGCAAAGATAACAACTTATTACATAACCTCCTATCTGCTTTGTACATTTCCTCATTTATAAATAATTGGGATGGGAAGTGTATATAAATAGCTTTGTTATCTGCTTTTGAGGTCATGCAAAAGTCACGTTTAGTGGATTATACGTGTACTTGAAGTAGGTAGGTACCTACAAGTTACCTAGTAGGTACCTACTGATTTGTACCTACAATTTACCTAGTACCTACTGATTTCAGAAAGCAAAGCTTATATTTGTCCTCATGTTCTTTTTAGGGTTCCGTACTTAAAGGGTAAAAATGGGACCCTATTACTAAGACTGCTGTCCGTCTGTCTGTCACCAGGCTGTATCTCATGAACCGTAATAGCTAGAGAGTTGAAATTTTCACAGATGATGTATTTCGATTGTCGCTATAACAACAAATATATAAAAACAGAATAATGTAAATATTTAAGGGTGGCTCCCATACAACGTGTTTTTTTGTTCGAGCTTTGCTTTGCTCGTGCAACGAGGGGCTCTCATATGGTACGGAACCCTTCATAAGCGAGTCCAACTCGTACTTGGCCGATTTTATTTAAAAATGCCTTTAATTAACTGCAACAAAATGCGATTAATCTACAGCTAGGCACTAGCTACTATAGCTAAAGTTAATTATTGTATTTGTGTTCATAGAGGTAAATCAATATTTGTTGTGACTAAATTTGAAGCCAAAGGTCGACTATTCCACACTACTATGCATATTAAATCACTAGCATTAATATATGTACATCTAGTATACTACGTATACTTGTGCTTGTTAACTTATACTTACCTACTACTATAACCTTCTATGCAATAAACAGAGTAATAAATTAAATGATACATAACAACTAATATTATTTGATCTGATAACCTAAGAATTTGATTGTTTTACTTATTAATACCTATTAATTAAAATATGATTATTTATTATTATAATCTTATTGTATCAAAATGCATTACTAGAGATAGTCTAATCTAAAACTTTCACTTTTTTGTTTTACATAAAATAATAAAAAAACAGGGGTAAAAAGGATTTCAGCTTTAAAGCCTTCATAGAAGTACCGATTAGGTAGGAGCCAACGAAATTGGAGCCGATATCCAACTTTACTACCGCTTCCAACCAGTAATAATAATGTTGGAACTGCACACCTTACATACGATGCTATTTGGTAGTAGCCGGATTTGGTTGCGTCTAACCAAGTCAGAACGACTATGAGGGCTTTTTTACTCTTAGATAGGTGCTGTCCGAATTCCTCAAATAATTCTAACTACGCTACAGTAAAACAACAAAAAAAAAAAATAATTTTTTTTAACATCCAGAAGATACCTAGCTCGGTTTACAGTACTCGTATTAGCACAATTCGGCCCGCACTCTGTTAAAAGGACTCAATTTATGTAATACTACGGTCACACTACAATACCGCGTGCCGCTCTAAATCGCAATTATAATGGCATTAATTTACCGCGAGAAGTGTAGAAGTGATCATAATAGAGTTGTAGGTTGTAGGAGGTAGTTACACCAGTACGTAGTTTCCGATAAAGCGCGGAAATCTTCGTTCTAATTTGTAAGGGCAGACCGGCGGCCAAGCTAAAGAAGGATGCAGCGAATGGACCTGTCGTTTTTTTTTTTTTTTTGCAAGTAGGTAGAAAACAAAACATCATTTATAATAATGATATGTGCTTCAAAAATTTAGTGATTTTTTGCTGTTTTCATATCACTAATTAAAATTAATATTAGACCACCAGAAAAATTACAATGATTTTTTATTGTTTTAACATTATAGATTGCATACATAAGAAGTGGCGGTATGACCTTAAAGGCTTTAGCCTGTCCAAAAATGGGCACATTATTTAAAAAAAATCACTATTTTATTACTGTTGCTGTCAAAAAAAAAGGAAATGTCAAATTCAGTCGATCAGATGATGTATTCAGTATTGACAGATTTCGTTTTCGGTATTCCGACTTAGCAATTTTTTGGAGGGATGATATAATTATTTTCTTTTTCAACAGTTGGTACATACTCCTTCCTTAACTCGTTTTAAGTGTTTCAACTAGTAATTTTACGAACTGAGGTGTCTTTTTACATATTTTATAGAAACATACATTTTTGTGTACTAAAAGATTATCAAAAACAAAGAATACTTATATTTTTAGGTTTCACTCACTTTACTACTAACAAAAAGCTGCAGTTGAAATTATCCGAGATATTCCTGATTATTTTGATATTACTCGTAATAATCCTTAAAGGTGCTATTCGAATCTCGGCAGCAGGCTACAGCTACAAACAGCACTTGCAGCAGATGCACGAAGCCGGCTGTGGCTGCACAACTGAGGGGTTAATCCAGGTTTACACGTAAATTGAAACTACAGCTGTTTCGGTATGGCCCTATACATTTTTGTACAGCGCCCCTAGCAGAAACGAGGAAGAACTAACCAAAATCTATGGATCCACACGCGAACGCGAAAGTTTGAGTAAACTTCGCAAAGCCTGGACTACGAGTAAGGGCTCTGGTTATCTATGTAGTAGTATGAATTTTTGCAAAAAAGATTCCGATTGCGGCTCCGGCAGCACGTGCTACCGAGCCTCAGTTGCGAGTGTTGTTCACCTGTTTAGACAAGTCCGACGTGCTGCCTGTCGCAGCACGTGTAGCCAACCTCGGAATCACTCTCGACTGCGGAAGCAGGCAGTGGCTGCATTTCAGATGTGTGTTACCTGCAATCGCGACCTGCATCCGCAGACTGCGGCCGAAGTTCGAATAGCAGCAAGTTGTGGTTCTTATACTATTGCTAATGAAGTGGATGAATACCGAAATTCATTATCATTCATTTTTTCGTAGCAGTCGTCGTAGTTACCATTTAGCGCTTCTGGCGCGTTTTTGACGTACTGATAGCGAATTTTTGCCAAAAGGAGTTGGCAGCACTGCTATGGTCTATAATTCTATTAATCAAAGTAGGTATTTATAGCTTGGTACCAATAGTAGGTACCAATGAGTTTCTTTGAAACATACGGAATTTCACACCACTGGTTTTTAGGCTGGCTGATTTGACTGGCTATTAAAAAAGGCTGGTACTGGTACAGCATTTAATGAAACCTTTAGATTTGTTAATCCAAAGTCGTGTTTTGGTATTTTTTTAATTTTATTTATAAATAAAATAAATAAATAATAGTTTATTTGTTCCAAAAAGACGATAGGCTAAATTAAGCACACTGCACTCTAGACTAGGTCTCCGAGGAGCCTGTGTTGCAGAGTACAGTTTCCTTTAACACTTAATTATAGATAGAAATTAGTCCTGCGGGGCAATTCTGACAACCGATTTCGTTACTAAGGTGACAAGTTCTTGAACTTGTCTCGTTTTTCTGACAGTTTTGAGCTATAGGAACTGTCAGAAAAACGAGAGAGGTTCAAGAACGTATCACTTTCGTAAAGAGATCGGCTAACAGAATTGCCCCGCTGGTCCTTGTAGTGTGGCCGTTAGTACTTATTAACCTTCATCAATCCATATGCTTTCCAGTTTTAAATAATAATTTTTATCGGTCGTAATTGTAAGGTCAGATATACATAATGCTTTTGTTTACCGCTACTAACATGAAACTGAACTAACAGAGCACTGCACGCCAGTGTGCCGCTTTATGAAGCCAGTGTCACCGGGTTGCCATAAGTCGTATCAAGTGCCTGAGATAGCTGTTCAGTAAGTATTATTATTTTAACATTCCATATATTTTTAATTATATTTAACACTGCATCAAATTACGCAATCGTTCTGTAACCTTAGTATGTGTTGAGTGTTTACGCGCTCGGTAGAGCTAGCGTGAACTATAATTTTCTGTGGGATTTGTATAGCGGTATCTACATAGGCCGAATCATACAAGTCGGCGGATGTGAAGTTAGCTACAAGTTGCGCAATATCCAATACTGACTGAAGCTGCTGCGCATTTTTTGGGTTTCGCGCAGCTTGTAGATAACTTCACATCCGCCGACTTTTATGATTCCTATACAGCGGTATACGTTGGTGTAGAGTTCAGATTTCCATAGAAAATTGTTGTACGTTAACTATCGAGCGCGTGAAAACGCAAAAGACTTGTATTAAATGTTACAGAAAGGTACAGAGCTTACAAAATTCCACCAGCAACTGTTTTAACAGTTATTTTAGCTTAACCATTACTAACTATAGGTGTTGTTTCTCATTCAAATAAAATCCGTCGGCATTTGATGAAATAGGTGAGCTGATTGATAAACTAGAGTTAACAGTTAGTTGCCAAAGCACTGAATATCCTGAAACTTTGACTTTTTATAAGATGAGTCCTATGTAAATTGAAAAGCCAAGGATTTTCTTGGAGCTTCGAAATCTTTAAAATGGGTATTTCCTAAGGCAACGTATTGGATCTTCAATGACATCGTCCATTATTCCATTAATTACCCACTAATAAGCGAGCAGGCAACCAAAATACCATTACCATAAAAACGACAATGGTAAAAAACCATAGAAAACATAGATAACGGAAATGCTGTTTTTATGACTTTTTTATGGAATTGTAAATGGTTTCAGGGAATCCCCATGTACCACCATCGACAATTGTAGCTAAGATAATGGACTGCATCCTGCAAGACGACGTCATTCGCGAGGAGGCTCTGATGAAGGCGCGCCATTCCATCGCGGACATGCGGAGTCAGGCCAACGTGTACGCTGCCATACTGGCTTCGAGACATCGCAATATATGAAGTGTGAACCCTGTATTGAATCCTATTGTGCTTGTCTATTTGTGAACCTGAGGCCTTGCGTTTTCACAGTACGAGTTAGCTTGGACTGAGAGCATTCTGATCGTTACGCAGACGCTACTCGTATTGTGTAAACACATAATCCGAGCGCAGATTATAGGTCAGTAAAAATAGACGTTTTTTTGGTCTACTTTGCACTAAATTTCTAATCCAATTTTTTTTTTAATGTATAAGGTTTAGGATCTACTGAGCATAAAATCACAAAATGCTCACAGATCCAGGTGGAGCTTCAAGCGCCATCTTGAAAAAACGTTTCTGGCCGATATCTCGGAATAATTCACACATCTGGAGTGAGGTCATCGAAAAGCATGGGGAGGCGCTGGCTGTGTCCTTGGACATCTCCAAAGCTTTTGACAGGGTCTGGCATGAAAGCCTAATTGGCAAGCTTCCATCTTACGGCCTGCCTGCTGATTTCTGCGCATGGATATCAGATTTCTTGAGGAATCAGTCGATACGAGTGGTCGTAGATGGCTGCTCGTCAGATCATATGGCTATCAATGCCGGGGTTCCTCAGGGGTCAGTGCTCTCTGCGACCCTCTTCCTACTGCATATCAACGATCTGCTAAAGCCCGGAATCTTTGGGTACGCAGACGACAGTATAGTCGTGGAGAGCTACACATCCGATGCAAGAACCAGCGGGCCACAGATCGAGTCTGACAGAGAGGCTATGGTCGAGCGGCTCAACTTGAGTCTGGAGGCGGTTTCTGACTGGGGTGATGCTAACCTGGTCAAGTTTAATGCCACGAAGACTCAAGCCTGTCTGTTTTCGGCCAAAAAGAGACCCAATTGTCTCCCGCTTTCCGTGGTGTCTCCGTTCCGGTAACTGACAGCTTTGAACTATTAGGCGTTTCACTCTCATCGACTCTTAACTTTGGCTCTTACATAGAGTCAAAGGCCCAATTAGCTTCCAAAAAACTTGGTGTTCTCTCTAAGGTGAGACGGTATTTCACACCTGAGCAACTGCTTAGTCTGTATAAAGCTCAAGTCAGATCGTGCATGGAATACTGCTCTCACCTTTGGGATGGCTCCGCCAAATATCAACTGGAGGCTCTGGAGTCGATTGAGAGGCGAGCCAAGAGGCTGATCGACAACGACACTGACTATGTCGCAGCTGCAAAGTCTCGAGCATCGACGTAAGGTAGCGTGTTTATCGGCCTTTTACCGGATCCACTTCGGAGAGTGCGCCCAGGAGTTGCACAATCTGGTCCCACCTGCCCCTTTCTTCTATCGTACGGCTAGACAGACGCGACCAAAGCGCCACCCTTTTATGGTGGACATACCGCGCATTAGAACCAAGCGTTTCGAATCCTCATTCCTCATACGAACAGCCAGAATGTGGAACGCTTTGCCTGGGTCTGTCTTCCCGCTAAAGTACAAAGTGGGCGTCTTCAAATCCCGAGTTAGTAGGTATCTTCTAGGTAAGCGTGCTACAACCTAGACCGCATATCTGCTTAACATCAGGCAGTATGTGGTCAAACACAAACCTATTCAGAATAAAAAAAAAAAAAAAAATTAATGATCTGGTTTTTGGCCATAAATCGTAATTATCGTAAGCGGTAAGTTTTACAAAAAATGTTTACTTGAAACAAAAGATGCGAAAGTTTATTCTCTACAATAATGGTCTCATGGAGACCATTATTGTGCCCTTTTGCCCTAAAGTGCATAGTCGTTTCTGCCAAAAAAGTTTTTTCAAGGTGGTGCTTGAAGCTCCACCTGGATCTGTCAGCATTTTGTGATTTTATGCTTAGTGAGTGATCATAAACCTTATAAATAAAAAATTGGATCGGCAATTTAGTGCAAAGTTAAATTCTATTTTACTGAGCTTTTACATGTATACATACACAATACAGGTAGTGTCCGAGTAACGATCTGAGTGCAGTCGGTACGAGCCAACTCAATTGACAATATAATTGTTAACACGTACGGTACGGCGTTACGGTGTTTACACAACACGAGTAGCGTCCGAGTAGCCATCTGAGGGCCGAGTGGCAGATTTTAACAATGTTCGAAACCTGCTCGATCGCGTTAACGTTTGATATGATTTCTATGGAAATGGCACAGCGCCATCTTGTGTCACGTACGGAAAACTGAATAGGGAAGTGTGAGTTTTATTTACGGTAATATAACGAGCGCCAAACAATCATTACCGTGGCCAAACCGATCGAATACAAGCGCGGCAACGTCTGTGATTGGCTTAGTCAAGTGTGTGTGTCAATGTGCTCGCGTGTGTGCTCAAAAGTAATTCGATTTGATTTGCTAAACTCCCACTTGACACTCTGAGTGCACTCGATCCGAGCTAAATCGTACTGTGAAAACGCGGCTTTAGTAAAAGTTAGCATAGTAAAAAAAACTGTTACCGTTTTCGTGTGGTTGCGTACATTTTGTTAGTGCCATGTTTCAGTCCGGGGCGCTGTACAAAAATGTATGGAGCCGCACGGTAAACTACTGAACTTTCCGTTTATGTGTAAACTCATACTAAACTCTCTGATCGTGTTTTTGTAGACTGAGGCTACAGTATGCGCTGTAGGCCAAGTCGCACTTATTTTTTGATTTGTGTTCTTATAAGTTTGTTTCGACTTTGCTAGGCTAGTATAGCCAGTGCTGTGATTACATAAAACAATGCCATAAACAAATCAAGTGATAGTTTACGTTCTGTTTACACGTGAAAGTAGTCTTTGTTTCTTTGACTATCGAAGGTTTTATCGCAGACTAATGTAGTGGATAACGGAGGCCTAGGTCTAGCAGCGGATGTCCATGACTAAAAAGAAGAAGAATGTAGCTTGTGTAGCCTCAGTCGAAGCGTGCAAGGTACAATAAAGCTGACGCGAATGATATCGATATACCTATTGTGATAGCAAATATGAGCGCTATAGCAATCTTAACCAAACTTTATAGTGGTTGTTTATCTTCCGATATATTCCAGAATAATATAAATGGACGCATCATTATGATCAATTTTTACATTTGGCCCAACACCAAAATCGTGAAAAAACTCAGTGGTACCTACTAATCTGCTCAAAATGTACAAGAACATATTATTTCGTAATTTTGGAGTTGGCCCGAAAAAGTTCGTGATAATGATGTTGAGTGATATCCTAGATTATCGTCATCTAAAGAAACGCTCTGTATATGATAATAATTAGTCGAGCTGCTACAGTTTGATGATTCGTCGAATACTGAGGTAGCACATCTTTCATTTTAATTTGATGTAATAGTACATTAGTGCAGCGCCCAGCAACAGAGGCATTGATGGACGTGCGCGAAGCACACATGCGTGAGTCCATCAAAGCCTAGTTGTGGCCAAGGCTTGTTTGGTACTTTTCTCAAATAATGCGAGGAAATTAGCTTCATTGAGGGAACTCAGGATCTATCGATGAGAACATAGCCTACACTGTTTGGTCTGGGCGCCTGGTACTTTTGTCTTGCATATTTAATTTTATTTTGTAATGAATGATTGAGAATATAATTAAAAAGAAACAACGCTCCAAGTCCATAGTAAAAACGTTTCACACAAGACAGTTTAATGTTAAGATGAGTGGTCCCAGTTTGTGATAAATATTTAGCATAATAATACGGTTTGTTATTAAGTTTCAATTTTGTTGTTTGTTTAGAGTGTGGTTGTTAAAGTTTATTTCACTGTTGATGCGAGTTGTTAGAGAATGCAAGCAACTTCCTTTTTTTTGAACAGAAAAATTTCTTTATGAAAATAGTCGTTTCGGTTGACAAAAAATCTATGTGCAATGTTGATGTACCTTATTTATTCTTATTTTCATTTTAAAATCTATGTACTCTCTATTTGTAGCTGATCTAAATATAGCAAACATTTCTCACTTCGCTAACTGAATTCAGTTCTTTTCAAGACTTCTCTTTTACACATCTTTAACATTTTCTGCTGGAGTTACACTTAGATGGAGCATTTAGTGTAAAATATTGCTGTTTTTTTTCCTATACAGGAAAATGTAGCCGAAGCAATCTATATAAAACTAACTTTTGCCCGTGGCTTTACCCGCGTGATATTCTTATGACACTCACAAGTAATGCTTTCTATCGGTAAAATCATTTTCAAAATTTTATTTTTTTCATTTCAAAATCAGTAGATCCGGAGATCACCCCCCACAAACTTTACCTCTTTAAGTATAATATTTTTTGTGATAAAACCACCTTCCTTACCACCTTTTTGTCAATAACCTTAAAAATCACTAGTTTTGTGAAATAATATAATTAAAATGTATCGACATGATTTACATAATTTTGATTTGATTTAGACTTGTCTACCTAAATCTTGTTTAATTATTTTTTTGAGTAATGAGTACGTTCCATGAATATACTAACTACAGTTAAGTGAAACTTCAGCTTTAAAATCTTCCTTCTAAGATAGAATACCTTGATGAATTGTTTTTTCCTGGTCGCAACTCACCGTCAGATAGTCATAAATCCATAGTATTTTATTTAGTAGCCTCCTAAAAACGTTATTAATTTTATTTTTCTGTTAAAAAATAACTAGCGAGAGTATAAGATCTGAAAAGCTCAACTCAACTAAAATATTAAGCAAAAGGCATCATGTAGAGTATTGCCAATTTGCCATACTATTTTTAAAATTTAACTAATTCATCTATAATAAATATTTGTAGGGTAAATTTAAGTAAGTAGTGTAAAACAAATCTAGATCTATAAATATTACCTATTTTCTATTATGTATAAGAATGTAAGATTCTTACTGAATTCATATCAAACTTGCCTGATTTTCGTAGGTGTATTTCTTCCTAGTGAATAAACTCGAATTTATGTAGATATTCTAGTTTTGGTAGTTAGAGGGATTGTAAGTTTTTCTATTATCCAATGTTATGTATACTATACCTTATATCTAAATAACATATTGTAGGATCAAAGTCATAATAAGATTATAGGTCTCTTGTTTTTAACATATACCAATTTTAAGGGATATTTTAGAGACATAATAATATATATTTTGTTCTTTCGACTGATTTACATTACATTCTATTTAACGTGCATTTTTGACATGGCTGCATTTCAAAGGATTCCTCCACGGAAGTCGAGATAAAAGAAGTACTAGTAAAAATGTTTATTTGACCTTTAACCTTTTCATCGGCACACCTATTTTTTTATTTTATGCGTCCTGCGTCCTTATTGTGTGCGCGTTCTGACGTAGGCTTCGCTTTTTCTCCTACTCACGCCAGTAACTCGCGCCACGAGAGCGAGCGGGAGGAAAGGCGAAGCCGAACGCCCAGAACGCATAGACAATACGGGGGCTGTTTTTTTTTTTGGCGATTATAGGTACTATACTATAATACGCCAACGATTAATGATCGTTGACGCCCGAAAATACTGTCAAGTCTATTTTTGCGTTGACTTTGCCGTTCAAAAGGTTAATAAACAAAACAAAGAATCACTCTCAACACTGTAAAAACACGATACAGTACGCGCGAATAAATAAAAACAAACATCTGCATCGGAAAAGAGATAATCATGAAATTTCAATTTCTTAGTTGTAACATGTAATGTTTCGCTAGTTTGGTTCGCGTGACGGAGATAACGCTCTACAAAGTCATAACAAGCCGATTATCTCTTTCCAAAAGTTGATGTCTATTATTATATATTCGCTATTAATGTTCTTAGACAGCCATCACATTTATTAATGACCATCCTCAAGGATTATGATTCACAAAAACTATCTGTACCTACTTAATTTAATTTTATGGTGACCATCAATGAAATATGTGTCATGTGTTTATTTACTCCAAATAGGTACCTAAAATTTCGTAGCAAATCTTGGACTCTAAATCATAATTCAATGTGTGACCTACTTAATACGGTTTTATATATTTTTAACCGTAGATCTCTTAGTTTCTGGCTGAGATACGGTTAATAAATATTATCACACATTTATTCACCAAAATAATTACATTCGAAAATCATTTTGACGTGCCTTAAATATGGTAAAAATAAAATAATCAATTTTTAGTTTCAATATTAATTCTTTAAAATACCTATACTTACTTATTATTGTGGATACCTACTTAAACATAGTGATGTCCACTCCAAATACAAAGAAACAAAATAAAATTTTAAATTATTATTTGTGATACGTAAAGCTACTAAGAAAATAATTTTATAATACTTGTTTGTGACGTTATGAATAGGGATTGCAATCCGGCCTTATTTTCAATCCGGCCGGATCCGGCTGGATATCCATCAATCCGGCCAGATCCGGCCGGATCCGACCGGATTGATCTAACCAGGATAACTTAACTTTGGACTGTTAAGGAAATGTTAAAAAAACGATATATATACGAATACGAAATCACCTTTACTATTACTAAAAGAAAAATCTCAAAAACAAAACAATCAACTATCTTATCTGATACTATCTAATAATTAACCTTAATTGAGATCACAATAAATAATCACAATAATTATTCTTCATAATATTCTTTATAAATAATCACTTTTTACTTTGAAAAAACGATCTTAAAAAACAAATTGTGTTGATTGTATCATCTCCCAATCGACTTCTAATAGAGCTACAAATGTAGCCTGCGGCCGAGAAGGCCCTTTCAGCTTCTACACTTGTAGGCTTAATTGTGAGCAAATAATCATTAATAGCAGACAAGTATTCTCCTCGAACTCCTTCACTTTCGAATGCAGTCATTTCCTTTTTTAATATTTTATCAAAATCCATATTTTTCTTATTCTGTATCGTATTATAAGAAGCCATTTCTTGCTGTATCTTTAATTTTAATTCTTCTTGTAATGTCAAGTCTTTTTCCAGTGATTCTAAGTCTAAGCTCTTCTCTACTGTTTCTTCCACGTCCACGAGTTCCACGCTTTCGTCAGAGTTATTATCTTGGTTAAATCTTTCCAAGATTTTTTTCATTTCTAGTCGTATATCTTTTTTCTTTGGCATAGTAAATGTATTATCAGCTCGATTTAAATCTTCTTGATATTTCTTTGGATTCTGTAAGTATATCAATATACCTGTTACTACAGTACGACGTTCTTTGATTCTAGCATGTAGTGCTTCACATAAATCAGTGCTTAACGCCGTGTCGTAAGTGAGCAACTTCTCTAAAACAAATTTTAGTGTTGTTTCGGCAGTTAGTAGAGTCGAATCCCTTCTGCATAACGTCTCCACAGCTAATTTAAATGGCTGCAAACTGTCTATCAAGTCTTTTATTCTCGACCATTCAAGATCATTAAATTTTAAGTCAGATCCTATATCTATTAAAGCTTTGTCAATACACACTTTCAGTTTATAAACTCTTTCTATCATAGCCAGAAGACTATTCCAACGCGTGCGGCAATCCAAAATAAGGCTTAGTTCTTTACCCGTATCTTCTTTTACGTACTTTTGCAAATAGATGTCATATTTAGTGGGCGATCTTTTAAACAGTTGTACCACTTTTCGCACTTTTTGAAGAAGGTCATTGTATCTAGGAATTAATTCAGCACTAGAAGGATCTGTTATTGTTACTGAAACTCCTTGTTCTCCTAAAGTATCATCCGTTGTGTCTTCGTCATCTGTATCTAAATCTGATTCAGGAGTTGTTGTTGGCATTATTGAGTCTTCGTCTCTCTTTTTATATAAAACATCGACCACAGCTAATTGCAACCCATGTGCGTAGCAAAGTTGCTGATAGCACTTCATTAGCTTACCTACTTTGACCATGACACTTGCACCGTCAGTACTCATACCAATAATATCAGTATCTGAATCAAGTCCGAAGCTTTTTAAGCGGTTTTCTATTAGATTTATAGTATGTTCCGCAGTGCACGAACCGTGTATTCTAATCAAACCCAGATTAAAATGTTTTTCTTTGTGGTGTACATTTAGATTCAAATAACGGTGATTTTTTTGTGAAGTCCATTCATCAAAACTCAACGAAAATCTTTTTCCTTGTTTCTTAAGATATTCGAACTCAATTATCAAGTCGGCTTTAACGGTAGTTGCAAAATTTGAAACTGTAGATCTTATGGTGTTTGGTGAATTAGGAAGTTTAAATCCACTTTTCGAAAACAAATATCTCAAATCTGCCGATGTACAAAATAAACTGAGGGGCACACCATCTTTGCAGACCATTCTGGAAACCATCATCTCCATCGAGTTTTCTTTCTTAAAGTAACTGCCAATGTCAATTGTTTTAGTCTTTTTCTTGGGTATTATATCTTCCTCAGAAACACTTTCAGCTAATACCGTTTTTGATGTGGATGGTTTAGGAGATAAGTCAGAGCCGGGACGTTTTAATTGGCTACTTTCAGAACTTAGATCAATACAATGCTTTGTTTGCAAATGTGTTTTTAAGCCTTTATAAGAACCTTTACTTATTTTTAGTATGTTAGAGCATAATGTGCATTCCGCGTTCACAGACTTATCCTTTTGCTGTTTTTTAAAATAATTCCATATAGTTATTTCACTGTCCCTACTACAGGTTCCCTCATTCTTGCTTGGTTTCGAAAGTGACATATTTTAAACTTTTACATTAATCATAAACTAGCATACTACGTACGGTACGAGTAGGTGACTACCTGTAACAAAATACAAAACATAAATGTAATTAATAAAAAGAGTCGGTCCAGAATGACAAACACAGTGTAGTACAATGTATACAGTATACGGATGTATAAATATATAGTACTGCCATTCGCGGCTTGGAGAGACGAGGCAAGTGAGAGGGGAAGAGAGAGAGAGAGAGAGCTGTTTATGTCGACTAGGCGCGAGTGTGTGTATTGGGAAATATACTGCTGTATATATAGCTAACCATCATGGCGGAATCGGACCGGGCAATAACATTGCCGCTTATGGAGCCTGATAGTATTTATTTAAATAATGTATATTTCTAAGCAGAATATCCTTGATTGGACTGGCTAAAATGAAGCTCAACGAAAATTTGTTGAAGGAGAAAGAGTTTTAAAAGCTGGTCATATGTTTCTTCACGGAGAAACACGTACAGTGACACTCAGTGATGATACATTTTCATCATATCGTGGTTTTACTTGTTTTGAACCAACCAACTGTAAAGTCACTGTCAAAAAATGGTAATACGAAAAACTAAAAATCTATTTGCCGTATGTGTAATGAACTATTTTTAAACGAAAACTTGTAATGAACTTGCGGTTAGATAGGCAAAAAATTATGTCGACAAAAATGTTTTGTACAGACAAGCGCAACATCACATATTAATTTGATATTTTTATTTAAATAAACCTCTCTTTTTCGGATGCTCTCGTCTCGCCGTTTATTTTATCCCAAATCGTAAGTCATAACATGAGTGCGAAAATACAAGAAAAAATGTCTATTTACTTACATTTGACGAAGCTGCGAGCTGCGGCAAAACAAAACACACATTTGTCGGCGAGCGAGTCACGTCACGAATGAAATTGAACTGAGCATGTAGCGACACGCTGGTCACGCTGCGGGGCGGGGGGGGGGGGGGGGGGGGGGGGGGGGGGGGGGGGAGGCGCGGTGCGACTCAGCGTCAAACGACTCGCACGCACACGCACAACATGTTTAAAGTGCCTACTCATACAATAGCGCAGGTAAAAAACCAAAATATTGGTGCCGGATCCGGTAAGTGTATATTGACGCCGGATCCGCCGGATTGCCGGATCCGGTTTTCCAGATTGCAATCCCTAGTTATGAAGTTTATGAATTCTAAATCAAAAGTTTAAACCGTTCAAAATATATTTTATGTATTTATAGAGTTTTATGATTAATTATTAAAATACCCGTTTTTAGATAACCTGTAAATACAAAGTGTGCAATGTAAAATGTATAAAGATCCAAGTAAAAGTATTTTTTCTTCAATATTATGTTTTATTTCTTAGCAAATAGTTGTCGACTAATATTAATTATTATCGTAAGAATATTTGAATGAACTTTTTGACCGCCAGGCTGCGAGCAAATATCATAGTCACAATCGTGCAAAAAAGTGTCTGAGCCAAAACCCTGCCCAAGCTACGTAGTGGGCAGGCTTTTTAGTTAGTCGTAAGGCGATTGCAAGCAGACTAAACGCCGCGCAATGCCAAAGTGCTCGGTTACAAGCACTAATTAGGTGACATAACGTCGAGATTCGAGAAAACGGGTCATTGTAAATTATTTAATGTAAAAATCTAAGTCGGTATTTATAATGACGGCGCTCGGACATTTTTTTACTACTTTCACTTAGGGACTGTGGCTCTGTAGATATTTGCTCGAAGCCGCAACGCCTTATTTTTTTTCATATTATGTTGTCCTGCCTTTTGTCGATTTTAAACATGGTTTGCAACTAGAAGTACTGGTCAAGTATAGGTGACTTTGGCGGTCTAAAGGTTAATAGTACGTAATATAATTATACCAGCCTCGCAAATAATTACGGCGTATACAAAATTTGCGGAGCTCGTCGAACACAAACATCAGGACAACAAACGGTAGTGCCAGGAACCACCTGCAAAATTTCAAGTTTTATTGCCGTATTTTGTTAAGAAACTACGTATAGATTAACTATACATAATTTTATCAATTTAAAAATGCAGGAAAAAATCAAACAAAAGAACATTTTTACAAAAAATATTTGTGCGTATTTCTGAGTTAATTTAAGTTCACGAAAATATATCCTTGGACGACAGAAAACTCGCAGAAAGTGACTTTCTATGTTATCTTTCCAAGCCCTACATACTCGTATGGCCCAATTATAAAGGCGCATCGTAGTTATATTAGCAAATTTAGAATATTTCTGTTTCTTTTTAACTTGAGGCATTCGATAGAGAGAACACTTTTTACGTTGATATTACATTTACGATGGCGGCGCCTTCATAATTGGGCCTATAATATTTGTATGTCCAAAGGTTGACAATTTTATTTGCTCCAGTATCAGTGTAGAAGTGTACATATATTATTATTTGCTTCTTATCTGATAAATAATAATCAGTGAAAATAAAATATTACCAGTGAATTTTCAAAGGGTACGTGCGTAAGAAAGTATTTAATCCAGGCGTGTAGCAAAGAGCAATAGCTATGAAAATCTCTACAATTATTCCAATGTTCAATGCCCTGTTACGCAACCCTGAAAGTAATACATTTTAGTTTTTACTAAGTAGGTAATTAAGTAAAAAAAGCTTGTCGAATAAAAAACTAAAAACTTTTTTGTTTTATGTTTATATATGTATCACATATGAGCAGTAACCAAAGGTTATTAGGAAGTGGCGTTTTTTAATCGCATTTGTGGCTTATGTGGGGTAATATAAATGCGTATGCTTCACGAACGGTACATGCCACTATTTTGGCGGCAGAGAATGTCTACAGTGTAAATATTTCGTTTCGGATTACAAACTTAGTTTTGATTTTTTGTTTATAAATTAAACTTATGATCCAAGCGTCTTACCAACATGGAACAGCGAGTTGTACCGCGTTTTGCAGATGAGTCCATTCACCATCTGCGCTACGACAATAGCCACGAAATAGGCAGCCTGGGCTGCTCGTTCCACTTCTTTGCGCTCGTGGTACGTCCACTCTTGGCCGTAGGAGTCCACCACGTCGCTTACTGCTTCATTGTCCCATTGCTTTCTTATACCTTGCGTTTAAAAGCTAATTAAAATATTAACTCACTAGATGTTGCGTGAAATGAGAATGATGTCCCATTATCGTAATAATTCTTTCCATAATATTAGTTAGGGAATCGCTTTGCAGTTTGCACCAGTTTGACTTCTGTTAATTTTGTTAGAAATAGAAATTGGTGGTGAAAAAATTCGATCATTTAGTAGTGTACATCACTACTAAATGATCGAATTTTTTCACCTTTTGAGGATTGCTCACCAAAGAGGGTTTAAGGATAGAATAGATACTCTGCCATGACGACAAAATAAGCGAACATTCCGCCAGCGAACTCCATCAATCCGAGGTGTTCAAACGCCAGGCTAACCAAGTTTAGCGAAGACCAGAGAGTCGCAGTCGCAAAGCGGTCGGTTCATGACGTCGATCTCTGCTTGCTCGCCACGGCTAGCCACTTTTCCGTACCTAGTTCATCTGGTAGTGTGCATAGGATTGCTCACCGAAGAGGGTGTAAGGATAGAAGCCAAATTCAGCCATGACGACAAAATAGGCGAACATTCCGGCAGCGAACTCCATCAAGCCCAGATGTCCGTACGCCAGGCTGACCATCTTCGCGGATACCAGAGAGTCGCAGTCGCGAGGCGGTCGGTCCATGACGTCGGACTCTGCTTGCTCGTACGACAGCGCCACTGCTGGCCACATGTCCGTACCGAGGTCCACGCATAGTATTGTCATTACACCTGTGGAATATGTCAAATTTTGGATCTATCTGAAACATACTAGGGTTTATTGAAATGGAAAAGGCGTAGAAGTAGATACACACCGCAGTCTGACAGTAGCATATGTACCAAAAAGGTCTTTCTATCTCGTAAGTATTTATCATCTAAACTTTAGATTCTAAAGCAAAATGAAGCAGCTTCTATTTCGGGCGAAAACAGTAGCACAACTCGTACATTGTTTTATATCATTTAACGAACCTAGAGGTAGCGGTATCGAAAACAAAATGAACATCAAGACTGGAAAGATTTCAGGAACGTTGGAGATGAGGATGTAGCATAGTGACTTCTTGAGGTTATCAAATATCTTCCTGCCCTCTTCGATGCCCGTTACTATTGTCGCAAAGTTATCATCCAGTAAAATGATGTCTGCAGTTTGCTTTGAAACCTGTGAAGAATTATTTTTATTATTGTATGAAAGATGACATGAGCATTGAAAGTAAGCTCAGCTGACATAACGCAAGACAGAGATGAATGGAGATATCATCTTGTACCGACCCCACTTGAATGGGATACCTAAGGGTAAGCAAATGATATAATGATTAATTACCTAGTCACATAGTTACTTGTTGGCTGTTGGCCATAATAATATGCATACTTAGTATTGACCAAGTCCAGCGTCGGCCTCGGCATGAAGACTTCACATTTTTCATCCGAAATAGGGCTTTGAGAAACATTAAGTTCATGCATAGAGGCCGTAAGTTGACGAAACAGTCAGCTCTTGCGTGCTCTAGTAACTTGGCGGTACGAGCTGCCACTCGCGTTGTAGGTAGTAGGCACTGTTGAGCCTCGTTGATATTATCTTACTTGAGAGCCTGTAATTCCCATAGAGATGCCGATATCAGCGCGGCGCAGCGCCGGCGCATCGTTGACTCCATCCCCAGTCACCGCCACCACCGCGCCCTGACCTTGGCAAGCTTCCACTATTTGGAGCTTTTGCGTTGGTGACGTTCTTGCAAACACTACGGTCAATACATTTTCAATTTTATTTTATATATTTTAAACTATAAGCTGAAATTTGGAAGGTAGGTAGGTGCCTACCCTAGCGTAGTGGAATGACGAACTCAGGTAGAGCGTACCGCAATCTGGCAGACCTGGCTGTTCGTATAATGTGGACTCGAAACGCTTGGTTCTAACGAGAGCCTTGCCGTGCGATAAAAGATAATCTCATCAAAAACATAAATGTGAAATGGGAGCCAAAGTGTCGCCACCAAAAGAATTGAGATCTAACACGGGGGCCAAGTGTTCTGTAGAAAATCCTAAAGTTTAAGCTACAAGATCATACCTACAACATTCTAAAGGGATTTACTTATGTAATTCAAGCTCGTGATTTGACTTGGCTAGTTTAAGAATAAGTACAGTGCAAATAAGCATTTGTCTGTACGTGTAAACTAGCCAAATCAAATCTTGAGCTTGAATTACATAAGTAAATTTCTTTTAAATGTTGTAGGTATGATCTTGTAGCTTAAACTTTAGGATTTTCTACAGAACACTTGGCCCCCGTGTTAGATCTCAATTCTTTTGGTGGCGACACTTTGGCTCCCATTTCACATTTATGGTTTTGATGAAATATCATAACTTTTTGTTCAGAAATAATTATTAGTTACATCATGATTCATAGTACACTTATGTCTGAAAAAGTTATCTAGTATTTATTATATTACTATCATTAATGGCATGGTTCATCTATCGAAAATCTCAGTGCCTCGCGACGCTACCGCCATTTATTGGAGTATTGGTTAGGTAAATTTTACAATTACTTTGTTAATAGTACTAATTATCAATAATTTTCAGTTTTTAGATTTTTTCCTTTATTTATGCTCGATAGTCTACCTTGGTGCCAAATATCAAGATTCTAGGTCATCTGGAAGTGGGTTAGGTTTTTGATCTATAAGTCAGTGAATCAGTGAGTGAATCAGTCAATGAAACACGAGTTTTTAAACGTTAATATATCAATAACTGACTGAGCAAAATTTATGAAATTTTGGTTTCTTGATAAGCTAAAAGACTTTAGTAAATGTGCCAAATTTCATGTATGTAGGCTAAATAGTTTTTGAGTTGTGAGGGGGTCAAAAGTAGCTCCAAATGGTTCGTGTAATATTACACACGGCCGCTGCGTCGCCAGTTTTCTTTGAACACTTTGGCTGGACACGCTGCCGCGTGTCTAGATTATTTTTCGCAAAAAATAGCATGACCGACTTCACCCGTGTTCAGAATTCGCGAATATTTTGCACGGATCGATGTTACATTTTTCACATTATTGTTGATTTATCAAAAACTGCTCAGTCGATTTCAATAAAATTTTAATGGGACCAATTTAAAAGTATACTCTTTCCAATAAAAAAAAAAAAATATTGAAATCAGACTACTACGAAAAAAGTTATGCGTGGTTATACATAATAAAAAAATACGCGTCGAATTGAGTAGGTACCTCCTCCGGTTTGGTTCGTCGGTCAAAAAGAGTAGGTGGATCCAAGTTGTGTGATTAACCTAATTGTACATAAGTAGCGTACCTATATGAATGCATGCCCGTCGAGGAAGCGCACCTATACATACCAACGGTATAACGAAATAACTCCGCCATCTTTTCCATTGTAAACAAATCATGTTCCCGTTGTGCAATAAATCAATGCGTGATCAAATAGGTGTTGTCAAAAACGAATCGATGTTGCGTTGATGCCAATATAAAATGTAGGTAGATTGAATATAAAGATAAGATAATATTACTTATAAGATAAATAAAAATTGTGCATAACTGTGTGTGAAAATTAGGTACCTACAATACTTATGTACATATCTCATCTGATACTTTTTCATATATCCTTGAACAAGATCTTTCTTAAAATGATTGCATATTTTGAAACATTGTATTCTATTTTGGATGATCTGAGTCATCTAAGTATGTCATTGATATCATGTTGTATTCATAGGTGCAATATCTGACGCAAAGCTAATAAAATCAGCTTGGTTGAATATCGCGCATACCTATGTATAAAAAATATAAGCACTCAAATGTAATATAATAATAATGTTTTTCCTATGTCCCGCCCATACCGGGTCATACGTCTGTGCTCAGTGCCGGTTACGACGCGACGGCGACGTGGCATTTTGAGAAGATGGTATGCACACGTCGAGTGCAATGACGCGCAGGAAATAAGGTGCTGCATGTTTACGCAGAGCCCCACGTATTACCTATTTCATAATGTTTCTCCAACGTCCAGCTGAGCACGTTCGGCGTCATATTTCTGAGCTCAGTGCCGGTGACGACGTGACATTTCGAAGAAGTGGCGATGCCCACGTCGAATGCGATGGCGCGGGCCGTGGCGGGGTGGTCTCCTGTCACCATCATCACTCGTACGCCGGCGGCACGCACCCTCTCTATCGCTGAACGAACCTGCAGACATACCACAAGCTATAAAACATTATTATAATACTAGTAGTTCTTCGAACAGTAGACCTGGCGGCATATCTCTTTAATTGAATTTCTATTCAGAAGCCTATATCCCGAATCGCTCTTGACCGATTTGGTTCATACTCACATATATTGTTAGAATATAAATACTAAACGAACTTGCCAAATAAGTATTACCAAAGTCGGTTGATAAATAGCGCGACAGCAAACCCCCCTTTTGAGGGAAATATCCCTCCAATCAAAAATCGCCGAAAACTTGATTTGTTGAAAAATGTGACCTGTAAAGGAATATCCACATTCGGACAGACGAAAGCAAAATCGTCGAGTCGAAGCAGAGAGCTTCGCTTCGCTTCAGGCAATTACTATCATTTATAGTGTTAAATTACAACTAAAATAGGTACCTAGGTATAAATCTAATTCATGCAAACTACTTTTTATCCATTTAAATTATGAAAAAAAAACAAAAAAAATGCAAAAGGAGTCCCTCCACGCGGAAGAAATGAAACTTCGATGCAACAGTGCTTTTGTACCAGTAATTTGTTTTTTATGTAATGTGGTTGTCTAATAAAGTGTTATTGTTTGTTTGTTTGCTTTCAATCCCCTCCATGGTAGCGTTAAACGTTTTACGCAACCTTGTTGGAAGTAACATTAGAAGTTTCTCTTCAAAAAAATGCAAGTGGAGTCCCTCCGCGCGGAAGAAGTGAAACTTCGACGCAACAGTGCTTTCATACCGCCTCCATGGTAGCGTTAAACGTTTAACGCAACCTTGTTGGAAGTTGCATTAGAAGTTTCACTTCAAAAAACTTTTGTTACCTACTCAACCTTATTAACATTTTAATTAGTTTTTTGCTTGTGTTGTGGCCTCACTACTTAACGTATTGTTAGAAATTCAAATGATGTGATAATAATCTCAACGAGTAGGTAAGGGTCAGTTCAGACGCCTTATGAAAAAGGAAGTAATGTTATAGCTCGAAAATGTCTCGCGGCATCGCGCTGCGCCCCGGCTATTTCTCTCAATCAAGGCAGTTCGAAAGTTATTTTTTGATTTTTCTCGCTGATAATGCACTTTTTTAGTAGTTATAATAAAGTTCTTTCATGCGAAAAGAAACCAATGCGTGTCACTGCGATTTGCAGCCAGCCAACACGAAGAACTTTCTGAAATTTAAAGATATAGATATTAACAAGTACGAGTACCTGTAGTAAATTTCTGCATTGTCACCGTTTTGTTATAATAATTAATATAAGGTAGATGCACCGGTTGTCTTAGTTTTAGTGTCATATGTGTCCACTTTAAATTTTAATTAATTTTAAATTATTTTAAAGAATTTTGCAAACTTTGAAATTCACACAAACTATGTTTATGGTTTAAATTGTTTATAATTATCATTTATGCAATAATTTGGACACCAAATGGCACACTTACCGTGTAAACCTTGGATACCTACTACCTATCTGAACTGACTCTTAACTAATGAAAATTCATCTAAATACGTAATACTTAATATTAATAGTATAATTATATTAATTGGTATTCTATGTTTTCTGAGTTGTATGGCAGTTAGGTACCTCTACCCTAGGCGGGTCCATGATACCCAAGATGCCGAGCAGTCGCAGTCCTAGCACTGGGAAATTTACTGCGTCCGCATCGAATTCGTAGTTCAATGGGAATAGCTTCGGATCCAATAATAAATCAGCAAACGCCATTATCCGTTCGCCTTTGAAAATAGAAATACATCTGAAACTATTGTTTATTAATAGATGACTAGCTTTTACTCGTAATTATTTTTAGCAAGAATGGCAAGACCGCCTTCCATTCCGTGATTTTTCAAAAACTTCTCAGCCGATTTCTGTAAAATTTAAATGGGACCACCTCGGGAGTGTACCCTTTCGAACTAGAAAATAATTTATCGATCCGGTTCACAATTGGCGAAATTATCGATGAACATACATAAAAAAAATACATACCTACTGACGAACATAGAACCTCCTCCTTTTTGGAATTTGGTTAAAAAAGTAGGTCAATACGTCGGTCGCTCCGTTGCTGCTTGAAAGAGTTACAAACAAACCCACAAACATACTTTTTCTTTGGATTTACCTATAATACTTATTAGAGAAGTGATGATAAGGATGACCCTGATGTCGCATCGCATGCTTAGGTATATTAGCTAAACCATTTAGCAATATTGTGTTGTGTTGCTATACAGGGTTATCCAGAACTGATGCACTAAGCCGAAATGAGGTGTTTCAGAGTATCATTATGAACGACTTTTACTATGCTGCAAACTGAAATTCGTGAAAATAAAATCGGCTGTGTCATACACTTTTGTTTACTCCGAGTGGCAATTTTGTATTAAACAGCTGTTTTTTTCTCGAATTCTGGGTTGGCCCCATAGTAAAAGTTGTTCATAATGATGGTCTGAATCACCCCGTTTCGGCTTAGTACAGGGCAAGCAAATAACCCTGTAGAGACGTAGATTACCTACCTACCATACCGGGAGACTACAGATTGAGACTAAAGAGGAATTAAGAAGAAACCTACCTTTTTAAACCTATCGAAAGTGCATTGAAGAGGAGTAGCACGAGCTCCTGATATTATAAATGCCATCCACTTATGTATTCTATATTTTTTATACTCATAACATAAAAAGTTTCTTAATATTGTTCATACCTGTATTAGCCAAGTTCTCTGTAGCTTTATCAGCAGCCGCTACCAATTCTCTCGTCAGCTCAATAGTTTTATTTTCGCTTGCAACAGTAGAACACCTCCCAATGATAATTTCTGGAGCACCTTTCATTACAACGAGGTATTGTGACGCCGATGTATTCAGATGCACGCTGACCTGTTGTACATAAAAGAGTAAAGAACAATAAAGTAACTTATTAGTGAAATATATCATAACGTAGAGATAGATACGAAGAGTGAACGCGCACTCAACCGCGCCGAAGGAGCAGGACCACGTCGGAATCGCCGATCGTCCACTTACAGTACCTACCTATTCGACAAAAATACGGGTTGTACAGCGCTAACGGATGCGTCATATTGCATACGATTTTGTCCAAAGATTGATTAGGTTTGCTTTCAGCGCGGATTGGTGAGCGTTCAGCATAAAGCAATCACTTACTTGGAACTTGTTAACGGAGTTGAAAGGTATTTCAACAATTTTGGGGTAATTATTTCTTATAGCCATAGGGTCATAGAATTTGGAGATAAAGTTTAGGATAGCACTTTCTGAAGCATCCCCTGCTACTCCGCCTCCGGCCTTGAAAGTAGCATTGCTGCATATTGCACAACAGTTTATAAAAGCTGAGGAGATACAAATTATGAGTTTTAATTTATTTCTAACGCCAAAGAATAAGTATTGATGGAAAATAGAAGTTTTAAAGTTACCTCGATTGTCTTGTAATATACCTGTAAATAAGACACGGTGTAAATCCTTACTGATATTTTAAATCCGAAAGTGTGTTTGGTTTGTTTCTCTTTCAGAAGGCAGCAATGGATCTATTTGACTTTTTGAACAGATACCTAAGTATAGTTTAAGCCTAAGGGTGCCTACTTTTTAACCGACTTCCAAAAAGGAGGAGGTTCTATGTTCGTCTGCACGCATTTTTTTGCATGTTCATCGATATTTTCGCCAATTGTGAACCAAATAAAAAATCTTTTTAGTTTGAAAGAGTATACTCCCGAGGTGATCCCATTTAAATTTTATCGAAATCGGTTGAGCCGTTTTTGAAAAATCAACAATAATGTAAAAAGTAGATTCGAGGGAACTATTTGAATTTTGTATATACACGAGGGAAGTCGGTTTTGTCATTTTTTGCGAAAAATAATTTTGTCCTGAAAATTAAATAATCCTGTGGGAAACCGTGGTAAAAGCTGGAGTTGAATATAGCGAAAAAGTTATTGATGAAAATATTTAATAAATAATAAATGTTTTTACTTGGGAGGTTTTTATCTTGAATTGAATAAGTTTTATTAGACATCCAAATGTGCTGCACAGACATTTTGTTCTCGGTGAGAGTGCCAGTTTTGTCAGAGCATATAGTGGTGCAGGCGCCTAAAGCTTCAACAGCGTCCAAATTTTTTATGAGGCAATGTTTCTTGATCATTGTTTGAGCAGTCAGCGTAAGAGATGCAGTCACTGTTGGCTGTAATCCTAAAAAATACTCTTGCATGATAATACTTATAGGTACCTATAATAGATATTGTCTGATGCTCAACACTAATTTAAGAAGTGGTTGTACGAGTAACTCGACATATTCATAAATTACCTATTTAATTTCATTTCATTTCAATAAAACTTTTAAAAAGTATATAAAAACAAAAATAAGAGCACGATTCGAACTTAATAACTGATTGTGCGACGACGACTCACCTTCAGGGATATTGGCAACGATGATCCCAATCATAAATATAGTGGTCTGAATAAATGGATAACCCAAGGCAAAAGAGGATATTGCAATAAAAGTGCCGAGCAATAAAGCCCAAATGGATACATAGCCCATAAATCTCTTGAGTTCACGAGCTAGCGGCGAAGGGCCGGGTTTGAGACGGGCTGCCAGTCCTGCCACGCGGCCTAGAGCAGTCAAGTCACCGGTGCACAATACTACACCTGAAAAAAGAACGTAACCAAGATTAATTAAAAAAAAACAATACAATAGGATTCCTGCGACAGCTAACTAAAGACTGAACCGATTTTGATGAAACATCTAAAAACACTCCTGACTAACTCACCTTTTAAACAAACAAAAAAACAGAAACGACGAGGCGTTATAAGTTTGACGTGTCTTCCTGTGGCATCGCAGCTCCCGGGCGGATGAACAGATTTTGATGAAACATATCCAAGAACGATCCTAACTAGCACATCTTTAAAACAAAAAAAAACTCAAAATAGGTTCATCCGCCCGGGAGCTGCGATGCCACAGGCAGACATGTCAAACTTATTAACGCCCCGTCGTTCTAGTTTTTTGTTTAGAATGTATAGTCAGGAGTGTTCTTAGATGTTTCATCAAAATCGGTGCATCCGCCCGGGAACTACGATGCTACAGGCAGACATACACACAGACTCGTCAAACATATAACACCCCGTCATTTTTGCGTCGGGGGTTCTAAGTAGAAAATTACAAATAACGCTTTACGTCATTCATACATAACTTAAAAAAAGTTAGGTACCTATTGCCCATCCTTCGACACACGTTGTTGAGAAGAAAGCTACATTGAGAGACTCTAGTATGTTGGCGATACCCTCAACATTCGATCGCGGTACAGCTATTGATTCGCCCGTTAGGGACGAATTGTCCACCTGTAGAGAAATATTTACTTATAGAGGACCTAAAAAAGCCTTTACAACATTTTCGTAAAATCGAAGAAACCTTGAATCCTTTAGAATCGATGATGCGTATATCTGCTGGTACGACGTCACCTGCTTTTATACGGACGATGTCACCCCTCACCAGATTGCGTACAGGAGTTTCTTCGTTTAGCTCTCCATCTCGTATACAAGTTGCAAAGTTTGGAATCATGCTGTTAAAAGATTTCATAATCTGAAACCAGTTAGTTACCATGATATATTTTGTTATAATTTACTGTTTTTAGGGTTCCGTACCCAAAGGGTAAAAACGGGACCCTATATTACTAAGACTTCGATGTCCGTCTGTCTGTCACCGGGCTGTATCTCATGAACCGTGATAGCTAGGCAGCTGAAATTTGACACAGATGATGTATTTCTGTTGCCGCTATAACAACAAATACTAAAAACTAAATAAAATAAATATTTAAGGGGGGTTCCCATACAACAAACGTAATTTTTAGGACTTTTTTGCTCGCTATTAATAACGGCAAGAGGCATAGGGCTCCCATACGGTACGGAACCCTTCGTGCGCGAGTACGACTCTTACTTGGCCGACTTTATTTTCTTTTGCGTAGTTATGAACAATATTTATGTGATAATAATATGGCTTTTATTTAGCTCGAAGGACCTCAATACAGCAACACTCATACTATATTATTCAATCAACAGCAAGAAAGAAATGCTCTTGTCCACAATTAGCTATGGTCTCATAAATAAATAAGACGTAAGCGAAAAACATGGGCTAACTTCTAGGGAAAACAATGAGTTCTTACTTTAGAACTTTTGTAGTTTTGATAGAAGCTGAAAAATCCACATACTAGCTCGACTACAACTAGCACGAAGCAAAGGTAAAGGTTGTCGGATGACGGATCGGACCTCGTTGATGCTTCTATCAAATAAGCCATAAGACACAGGAGTGCACCCAACCATATCAAAATTGAAAACCCTGTAAAAATAAGTGGTAGGTAGAAATAAAGTCAGGCGACTTGATGATGTAGATTATAGAAAACTAGCGACCCGCCCCGGCTTCGCACAGGTGTATTATACATATAAACCTTCCTCTTGAATCACTCTATCTATTAAATACATAATCTTAATTAAATTAAAAATTTAAAAAACCCCCGACACTTGACAACCATTTTGGGCACATTTGTAGAATTTTGGTTCTTCCATCCCCACTTTGACCCACCATAACTCTTAAACGGCTCAATCGATTTTTATAAAACATAGCTAAGAACACTCTCGACTAAGTCTCCTTTCATCCAAAAAAAACTAAACTGAAATCGGTTCAGTGGTTCGGGCGCTATGATGCCACAGACAGACACACAAACAGACACGTCAAACTTATAACACCCCTCTTTTGCGTCGGGGGTTAAAATGCTGTATCTGTCTGTGGTATCGTAGCTCCCAAACGGATGAACCGATTTTCGTTTAGTTTTTTTTATGTCATAGATAATTTTATCCCGACTTTTCTTAGCCATGTGTCATGAAAATCTGTTCAGCCGTTTGAAGATTATCAGCTCTTTTCTAGTTGATGAGGGGACCTGACTGTCTTCCATTTATGTCCTATCGATTCGAAATTTTGTACCGTGTTACTTCAATGATATTGAAAGGACATAAAGTTTATTTGGGGTCAGGAAGTTTTCAAAATTTTTAATTTTACTATTATATACTATGTAGTGATAGTGATGATGTGTGAACTCAATAAAGACTGTAATTGTATATACGCAATAAGTAGACAAAGTTACAGGTCTAGGTAGGTAGACAGGGACAAAAAAATTTGGGAAAGCTGTATTTAATGCTATAAATACGAATAACATGAATAAAGATGGAAATTGTGTGAAAAGTGATGACTCCTGGTGCAGTGGGAGTACGAGTATTCACCTATTTCTGCCTTCGATGCAGGCTCGTCGTTTCGGGTGTGATTCCCGGCCGGACATTATTATAATATTTGGGTGATTAATGTAAGTACCCATTCTGAATCTGAATGTTCCTTTGTCCTTGTCTCTAGTATAGGCCGAATCATAGAAGTCTGCTGCGCAATATCCAATCAACGCGCAGCTTTATGTGAGCTTCAGTCAGGATTGGATATTGCGCACCTTGTAGCTGACTTCACATGCGCCGACTTGTATGATTCAGCCTATACCTGTGTTCCATGAAACGCCTAGGTACCTAGTACCTACACTGTTTTTTTTCGACATCTGGCGTGCGTTATTATAGTAGGTACAATACACATCATTCTTATAGTCTGACCGTTTAACTGAGACCTCGCCTGCGCGGTACAGAGGCGCGGGGGTAGACGACAAAGGGGACTGAGACAGGTGCGAGCGGCGGGCCCCGCCGCTCGCACCTGTCGAGCAGTCGAGCTGTCGAGCACCTGTCGCGCAGGCGAGGTCTCAGTTAAACGGTCAGACTATAGTTTTAAACCATTATTTAGCATACCTGTACACATCGATTTCAATAAAACAAAATGCCAGCCGTACTGAGTAGCCGGGGTCAGGGAGTTGTGCCCATAGTAGTGGAGCAGCTCTTCAGCTCTGTTGCTTGACAAACCGACTGAGGGATTTGTTTTTAACTGCGCATAGAGTTCAGCTAGAAATATTTACATATAAAGTGATTTTTAGTCTACAAGAGACTTCTTGTCATGATGGTTATGTTACGTTATAGGTATTGAGGTAGTTATACAATATATTTAAAAAATATACTGTTTGACTTGTATAGCATATAACATAAATGAATAACCTTTACAATGGATTATTATAGGAAATCTAGTAGATAGTCTCGAAACAGCACTGCTCGATTAGCATACCTACAACGCACCTCAACCATCAACGTGTCCAAAAACAAGGTCAAAACGAGACAAAGTTATGGCGAGGTATATCTGTTACATTTTAACACATTGATAAAATTGTGTCGTACGTATCGCGTCATATGCTAGCCGTGCAGAGAGCCACACCCCGCAAACCGCGGAATAAGTAAGTTCCTATAGGCAAGGTGGTTAGCCCTGCTAACAGATTTTTAGGCCGCCTGTAGGCATCTGGCTCTCTTGGCTAAACGGTTAAAACAACCGGGACCTACAATTTAACGTGTCATCCGAGCCACGGTAGCGCTCAGTTGGAAAATGACACCCGCGGTCACCCATCCAAAAACTGACCGTGCGGAACGTTGCTTAATTTCGGTGACCGCTGACAAACACCTAATCGAACTACGCTACGAGCGCTACCTGCTGAATGTGGTGGCGTTTTCATACTTACAATTTCTCATAAATGTTACTGGGCGTTATAAAATTAATGTTTCTTTTGTGATATTACCGCACACAACCAATCCACAAAACACCACTACCGGTCACTGATATTTGCGCGAAATTGTAGGTAGAAAAACGCCGGTGGCGGCGTTTTGCAACTGTGAACTTAAGACTTGAATGAGGCAAACTTACCTAATGGAATAATATGGGCATTAGTGTTGATCTCTTGCTTGAGTAAGTTTAAGCGAGTGCTGCTTAGATCTCTGGACCTTAGCCCTTTAGGTTTATGAGGTCGAAAGAGGTCCGATATGGATTCGTCATCATTTTCTTTTCCCATTTATCAGTTTACCCAATATTATATTATAGCTTGAGGTTACCTAAATAATGGCACAATGTTTTAATCATAATACTAGTATGCCATGACGAAGGTAAGTAAATCTGGTAAGCACTGACTTTTTAGTTAAAATCTAAAAGGCTGTTGCTGTTATACATAACATTTGTCTGTATGTACCAATCTGTGGCACTGTTAGTGGCAACCTATTTATCTTTTAAACGAATTAACTGATTTTGATACGGTTTCTTCAGTTTGAAAATTTATGCAATCATTTCGATAGCATCCATTTTAATTCTAATCTATAAATCATGAAAGTCCTTTGTTTTTATTCAAGTGATATTATTACTTGTGGAAATCTGATTTTAAGCCTTATTTTGTGGGCTACGTTAAAGATAAAAACCTTAATATAAAATCACTATTACTAAATTTGAAAAAAAATGCGAAAGTATGTAATATATAAAATCTATTGAAAAAAAATATAAAAAAATATGAATTTAAAAAATGTAAGTACAACAAAATTGAACAAACAAGTAAACATAATATCCCTTAGCTTATGACTATACCATTCTGTTTACTTATAATTTACTTTTTTCTTTGGCTTGCCCCATCTCCCAAATCTGACGTAGTGTCTCAATTTCATTAGCATTTGTCTTCAACAGTTGGTCCTGTAGTGATCCTTTCAGATTCTTTTTAATCAAAGTCATAGATAATGTAGGCAAGTTGGAGACTTCCATAATCTTACTCCACACTTTGCTTTCAAGTTCATCAGGTTTGTAAACATAATTCACAAATCCACAATCCAGTGCTTCCTGAGCAGACATCTTGTGGTTGTACATTAACATCTCAGTCGCCTAAAAATAAAAAATAATATATCACATATTTCAAACTATATTCTTCATCATGTCAGCCATAAGAAGTCCACTACTGGACATAGGCCTACCCTACAAATGTTTTAGGAAATTTATACATATCCATGGGAGGCATAAGTTACCACATTAAAAATTACTTATTTATTATTAAGAACACTAAAAAATCAGTGACTATGTTAACACATACTATGTCCTAGTCTGTAGCAATAATAATATAGCCACACCTCAAGCAGTGATATTTATGTACCAATAAACAAGTTTTTTTTACGAGTATGACTTTGGCATTCATTGGTCTCAATCTCTTATGAGATTGTTGTTAGAGTGATGATGGGTTGAGAAGGTGCAGAAAATATATATTCATAAAAACCTTGAACAGCACCAGATTGAGTGGAAAAACAGAGGATTTAATTTATCCACATCTGACACCAATTCTTTTTTGACATCAATTTTTTCTAAAGGTTTGAAATCTTTTAGCTTATTATAAGGTATTTCCTACCATCAGAGGATGTTATAACTCTAATAAGTGTTATTCTTACCTTCCTTTCCCCTATCAACCTGGGGAATGTAAAAGTCGAACATCCTTCAGCAGCAATACCAAGTTTTGAAAATGGTGTGTAGAAGTATGACTGGAAATAAAGAAAAAATAATTTGGTTAAAAGTGCTTCTTTAAAAACTAACTTAATGTGAGTGGACTATAATAAAATTGTTTTTGTGGAAAATTGTAATTTTTTTCTTACATAAACCATTAAGTTCATGTAAATGGCTTTTTTATAATGGTTATTATGCTTGTTTGACTTAATTGAATAAATAGTTATAAATTAATAATCTTTACAACTAAGTTCATGCAAGTGAGTAAAATTAATAAAAAATGTAATGGGACTAAAGATAGACATTTGTTTTGTTGTTGCAAGGTTGTCAAATAAATAAATACCTACCAAAGGACACGTCCACAAAATGTATGAAGGCTGGTATAATAATAATCAACAAATCTAACCACAGCAATTGTTACATCTTGATAAAATACATGTTATTTTGAGTCTATCAGCCAAAAACAATCTGGCTGGAAAGACATCCCAATGAGCTAGCTGTGACACTCACAGAGCAAGGATATATACCGAGGCTAAAAAGAAAGCCTGTCATCAATGAAAATAAGATTAATACGAGGAGATGCACTCACTGGAGTTCACACTTGACATGTCAACCGAAAACCCAAAACATCTACTTAAAGTGAAACTGATCGTAGATTTATATGGTACAGAACAAAAAACAACTCAACAAATTTTTAAAAACCCATAAAACAAGCTTTCAAATGATGTATACCTACATATTTCATCTTGGTTAGATTTTTCTCTGAATAAAATACCATTTGTGGACATTTCTTTTAGGTTTACTCTGTTATAAGTACTAGCAGTGTTTGATTTGCTAAAAGGTGAATAGTGAATGAAGTTTACAAAATAATTTATAGTAAACTGGCCTCTTTAAATATGCTTACAAAATACTCACATTTTCTGCAGCAAATACTAAATCACACAATGCCAATGTTGTAGCGGCAATTCCTATTGCAGGTCCATTGACTATTGCCACTAAAAGTTTGGGGAATGTTATAAAGGCATCAATAAAATCACTGAGAACTTGAAAGCTGTTCTTTTCAGTCTCTAGTGCAGCTGTCCTGAAGTCGTTGCCACTGCTGTAGAAGTCTCCTGTGCCTGTTAGCACCGTGACGGAAATGTTCTCGTCTTTAGCAGCATTGTTTAAAATGTTCTTAACTTTATAATACATGTCTGTGTCAATAGCATTTTTTCGAGTGGGCTTATTAAATCTTATAATTTGTATTTTGCCTTTACGAATTTCTATGATAGATTCAGAATCCATGATGAATGCTGCCGGTTTATTTTATGTTATCTTTGTGTACGTTATCTGTTAAACAGAACTGCACTCTTGTAAACTTTTTACTATTGATGCTATAAGAACTGCAACTTTTTGTTTTATTTTTTTCTCACAGATTTCGCGGTTGGTATATTTAGTTAGAGGATTAGTTTATCATTAAAACAACGTTTACGTTATTGTAATACTAGTAGGTCTACCTAACTGACCTAATAATCCAAAATGGTAAAAAATCACATTCTCTGTGTACAATAATCGTACATAACATAACCAAAGTTCCTTCAACTACCTAGTTCAACTTCATTCCATTGACCAAAGCCCAAAGAACAAACTTCAATTCAAAACAAATCAGGGTTGGAATAAGGATATTTTGTCTAAAAGTGGCGGCAAAAATTATCATTTAGTTTTTTAGGGGGGTTTCCATCCCTCAACGCCCGCCCTCGAGATAGAATTATGGTATTTTCTCGTAGTAGGTATAGCTAAATTAAGATTCTACAAGACAGCGACATGAAATTAATAATAGTACAAATAGAAAACATTACAAATTCCGACTCTCAAACAAAACAATTTTTTTTTGCTACAAAATACAGCCCTGTCGAACAAAATAAGTAAAAGACTGACACTGACAGCTGACACATGTACTTTGGTCGACATCGTATATCGCACAGAGTAGCTCTGTGGTATATCGACATTTTTTTTTTATTATGAAAAAATTATGCCATGTATGCACAAAATAAGGGACACACCCATGAAGTTTTAGGTAATAAAACTTCGTGAACACACCACACGCTATTATAACGCGGCTGTCACGTACTCGGTAATGTATAGACGTAGTATCTATAATAGTCTGTGACTGTGATGTATAGTGGATTCGAAGCGAGTGGTCGCTAAGTATCCTATAATAATCCTACTAATATTATAAACGTGAATATTTGTATGGATGGATGGATGTTTGTTACTCTTTTACGCAAAAACTACTGAACGGATTGAGATGAAACTTTGCAGTTATATAGCTTATATATAGGTTATAAATTATAATGATATTGCGTAAATTTTCCATATTATAACATGTGTTAAGTATGTAGGAAAAATTCTGCCATCTGCGTGCTATTCTAGCGTGCGCTCCAAGAAATGTCAAAAAAGAACTATCGAATTGAACAAATGTCAAATCGTTTTTTTTTTGTTTTTTTTTTTAATCTTCCACCTTCTTTATTAAGGGTGGTAAGGTAGGGCCTCGAAATATCATGCGGGCGAAGCCGCGGGCAAAATCTAGTATTTTATAAATGTTAGCGACGCGAGAGAGGGAATGGGCTTGACGCTAACATCACAGCCGCCAAGAAGTTCGATTCAGAGGTAGCCTACAGCCCAACTGGTAGAACGAGTGTGAATGGGATTGCTCTTGCCTCGGAGACTAGCTCTCCTCGGTGAGACGTATCGACGAATGTGTACAGCCGGCATTATTTACATACGAAAATGTATTTGTTCTCAATTTCTCATGCAACGCCAAACGAGAAATAAAAAGTTTTTTGACATTGACGTACACTTGACGTATTTGACCTAGGCCTTCGCCCTCTCTCTATTTCAGGTTTCAGGCAGATCGTGCTTCAGGGCCTTTCTTTAGACAATCAGCTGATTTCTTCTTCGATTTTTGTCCGTACTTACTTACTTTTACTTTATTAATAAAAGCTTCTCGTCCAAACTGATAACGATATAGTAACTACTTCTATAATTGGCTTTGGTTTAGAATATGAGAAATGGCTTTTCGTGTTGTTTTATTTTTTAACAGATAGAATGTGCTTTAAAACGGATATTTGTAAAGTTTTGAATCACGGAAACAAACGGTTGTCAAGATATAAATTTTTAAAATTTCACTTTTTAGGTTAGAATTTTTGTTGACACGGCGTATTTTACAAAGTGAAAATGCCATAGAGCGAAATGTAAGGAGCAGGGTTCCCAACATCTAAATTCCGAATTCCCCACAGACACATGATGTTGCATTACTCCCTGAAAGTGGGACGGGGGTGTAAGATTCGCACTGACCAGCACCAGAAGGGAGAAGGAGTGCTGAGAGTAGGAGGGTACGGAACCCCCTGAGTTACAGATCCGACACAGATCATTTAGGTTCGAAATGAGTCACAGATCCGAATCGGGGCACCCCGACCCCACGTAGTCTTGTGGCTACGACTCTAGAGTGTTTTTTAAAATCGCGGGAGCCAGAAACTCAAAGGAGGTCCTGAGTGGAGCAAGCCAAGTCGAGGCCGAGTGTAGCGAAGGGAGGAGGTGGCGAGCGAAGCGAGCCGGCGACTTCCGTAGCGTAACGAAGGCCGAGGCTGGCGCAGCGACACTCAGGGACGACTGCAGAGTTTCTGGCGGGAGCCCACTCGGAAGTCTCAATGAATCACAGATCCGACACGGATCATTTAGGTTCGAAATGTGTCACAGAGCTCCTTAATCCACATAGCCTTGTTTTGTTAGAGAATTTCAATTACGCGACTTTAGGTTAGGTTACGATAAGTTTTAGGCAGCTTGAAACGACTGGTAACACTGATATTACTAGGATTACCCTAGAGTAATTGTATGTGTACAAGTAATTTTCATTATGAACTTTATTTCAATATGAATTGGGTCGACTTTACTAAAAAATTCATATCTCCGAAAGGGGGGGGTTCCGTACCCCCCCACTCTTGGAGGGTGATGACCCCCCCTACCCCTCCCCCCCCGCACCCCCCCTCCCCCCTAAGCCATTTCTCATATTCTAAACCATAGCCCTATAATTTTATGAAGGGCAATTATTTAGGCGCTTTTTAGGTTCAACTAGAGCCACATTAAATAACAGAAATCAGGGAATGGTGAAATTAGTGTCTCAATTCTTTCATTATAAACAAATAATTTCAAAATCAAAAGTATTCTGTAATGTTATAGTGTCAAACAGTGCGAGGTGTATCCATACTAGTAAAATGTTTAAGTCTTCAGCAACTAACCTTCAAGAAGCATCCAAGGACCACATTAAAGAGTTTTTAAACTCTTTTGATACTGTTCTAACAGATTGTGATGGTAAGTTTTTAGTGTTAATTGTTTACACCAGAAAGTAGTAAAAAAGAATCATTGTACTATTGATAAAAATTCATTTAGAGTAAACTCGGCCAGAGACCTATGGTAGGTGTATATGATACAACTTTATTTTTAATACAATAAAAACCGTAGTAGGTACTTAAATAGTTATAAATTGATTATTTTACTTATTTAGATGAAATAATAAAATAAATAAATATTAGAGGACATCTACACACAGCCTCTGACCCCAAACTAATCAAAGCTTGTAATGTGGCTGCCAGAGACTGGTATACTGCTTATACATATTTTTAAATACATACTTATATAGATAGTAACTTTTTAATTAAGTAAAACACAGGTGTTACTCACGTTTGATTTTTAATAGGATACTACTATAGTGTGTTTACTGTGTATACTGTGTTTTACTTAATTAAAATGTATGAAAACCACGTTAGTTTCCATAGTGAAATAGATAGTAACTATAATATTATGATGAAATGATAGTCATAGATGGTGTAAGAGAGATTAGAAATCTTATTCAATACTCTTATCAGTGTCATGTACCTATATAATCATAAAATTAATTTGGGTCAATTGATAGGAAATGGAGCTCTGAAAAGAGAATTTAGTTAAAAAAAATCCTGGGACTTCCTATGGGTTTTCTATATCCAATGGTGGTCATCCTACTGCTGACTGCCTCAGTGGCCCAGTGGTTAGTGACTCCTGAGTTAAAGAGCCGTAGGTTTGATTCCCACCCAGGACAAGTATTTATGTGATGAACATAAGTGTCTGCTGTGTCTGGGTGTTACTATTATCACTATCACTACATATGTAGTATAAAACAAAGTCACTTCCCTGTCTGTCTGTCCCTATGTATGCTTATATCTTGAAAACTGTGCAATGGATTTTGATACAGTCTTTTTTAGGGTTCCGTACCCAAAGGGAAAAACGGGACCCTATTACTAAGACTTCGATGTCCGTCTGTCACCAGGCTGTATCTCATGAACAGTGATAGCTAGAACGTTGAAATTTTCACAGATGATGTATTTCTGTTGCCGCTATAACAACAAAAACCGAAAAATATTAATATTTAAGGGGGGCTCCCATACAACAAACATGATTTTATTGCCGTTTTTCGCTCGATATTAATAACGGTGACATTTAGATGCTTGAAATATTCACAGAATATATAAATAAATATTTACTTTAAAAATAAATAGTTAAATTAAAATAAAATAAATATTTAAGAGGGGCTCCCATACAATAAAAGTGATTTTTTGCTCGATATTAATGACGGCAACAGGAAGATGCTTGAAATATTCACAGAATATTTAGTTGTATATTTCCTTCAAAAATAAATAATAAAATTAAAATAAAATATATGAAGGGGGCTTCCATATGGTGCGGAACCCTTCGCGCGAGAGTCCGACTCGCACTTGGCCGATTATTAATACATAGAATGATTCAAGAGGAAGGTTTATAAAGGTTTTTTACACCTGTGTGAAGCCAGGACGGGTCGCTAGTCTATTTATACATATAATTTATTTAAAATATTTTTTTTATTAAAATATCACTTTTTTAAAATAAAAGCTTTTGAGTTCCTGGATATCATGTAGCAGTAGAGTGCTAGCCAAGACAAGTAAAACGAGCCCAAACAACGGCTCTATCTTGTTTAGTACAGGGGTTCCTATGGCCATGTTTCGACTCCATCATCAGATCTGCTCCATGGTATCATATTATTTCGTTGTCACGCAATATACATTATGTGTAGCAAAATTTCAGCTCAATTGGAAACCGGGAAGTTGGTCAAATTTAACTTGCAAGATTCCACCTGAATTTACATAATTAGGTACATCCACTGTAAGTTAAATAAAATCTTGTAATTGTGTATAATTATATATATAGTATATCAGTCTCTGGCAACCATATTACAAGCTATGCTTAGTTTAGGGTCAGGGACCATGTGTAAGAAGACCCATAATATTAAAAAAAAATGATGATAATAATGAGGCCAACCTTAATTTGATTTTGTAATTACTGATTTCAGGTGTCCTGTGGATTGATAATAATGCTATTCCCGGCTCTGCTGATGCCATGAACTATTTCCGTGATATTGGCAAGAAAATATTTTATGTGACAAACAATTCCACGAAAATTCGGAGTGATTTTGCGAGTAAAGCACAAGAGTTGGGCTTTGTTGCTAGTCAGGTAATTTTTTAGGGTTCTGTACCCAAAGGGAAAAACGGGACCCTATTACTAAGACTTCGATGTCCGTCTGTCCGTCTGTCTGTCACCGGGCTGTATCTCATGAACCATGATAGCTAGGCAGCTGAAATTTTCACAGATGATGTATTTCTGTAGCCGCTATAACAACAAATACTAAAAAGAAAAAAAAAAGGGACCGTGGAGCAGAGAGGCAAAGAAATTTATATCAGATCTTGGGCGTCGTCTGAAAGAAAGGGGGCGTGATCCACGCTCCAGGGACTATTTGATCCAAAACATATCACTAGCTATTCAGCGCGGAAACGCTGCCAGTCTTATGGGCACTTTTGGACGTGGGGATGCCGAGCGCAGGACACACCTTTGTTACTTTTATAGACAAGCGAAATTGTATTTTGTTAATTTAATTTATTCCTGTATATTATGTCATTTTATTTTGTAGTTATTTTTTATTGACATTTTTATAATAATTGTGTTATTAATTAATTGTATATTGACATGTTTTCAGTGAAAATAAACATTCTGCGAAAAAGAAAATAAAATAAATATTTAAGGGGGGATCTCGTACAACAAACCTGAATTTTTAGACGTTTTTCGCTCTAAATTAATAATGGTAACAGGTAGATGCTTGAAATTTTCACAGAATATTTAGTTTTATATTCACTTCAATAGTAAATAATAAAATTGAAATAAAATAAATATTTAAGGGGTATACAGTACGGAACCCTCCTTGCGCGAGTCCGACTCGTACTTGGCCGATTTTTTTTTTATTCTTAGTTGTAGAAACTATATAGGTAACATTTTTCCGGTAGCTATAAGAATTAATAATAAAATAAATTCCATTAATCATACAAATAATCAATTATTTTACTGACTTCAGAATTCGCGTAAGAGCCTTCAAAAATATCAAATTTTTGTTCAAGTGTAGAAAAATCTCATGAAATATAAAATTACTCCACATTTTCAGTTAAAACAGCAGTGGATATTTAGAATTTGTGGGGAGACATTCTGGCCAAATTTGCCTCTGTAGTCATTTTAAAAAAACAATTTCCTAAACTAAACACATTAAGTTACTCTAACTAACTGATACATTCCAAAAGTGCAAATAAAGAGCTGGAAGGGATGTCAATCCAAGGCAGCATATTTAATCTCCATAGTCATTATCATCATTTAATAGTCATATTGCAGTGCCACATTTGTTGATACTCTACTTACTACACAAAATTGACTTAATTTTTTTTAGTGTTTTATGTAACATTTTCCAACCTGAATTTTAGTAATAGCAACTTACTAGCATTATTGTTTTATTTACAGGATGAAATCCTTTCTACAGCATACTTAGTGGCTCACTACCTCAAAGGTATTGGTTTTACGAAGAAAGTTTATTTGCTTGGTTCAAATGGCATTGCTGAAGAGTTGAAAGCAGTTGGCATCAGGCATACTGGCGTTGGGGTGAGTTTATAACAAAAAACAAACAACTACTGCTATAGGCTGTCTCAAATTCCTTGGCCGCTTTGAACTTAGCTACAAGGTGCGCAAAACCCAATCCCCTAGGCATGGGCACGGGGCCCCGAGAACGCAAAAAGAACTGGACAAGTGCGAGTCAGGCTCGCCTACCAAGGATTCCGTACAAATCACTAAGATGCCTAGTAGTGAAAAATTATTGAAACACGCCCCGCTTCATGACTGTAAATGTTCTGTAATAGGACCCCGAGAATAGCACTGCCTAGAGGGCCCTGATAGGGTTAATCCGGCACTGGCCTGATGATAAGCGATGTTGTGGTCGAAGAAGCGAAATTTACATTTTCTTGAGTTTTTTGAAATATGTGTGTACAAAAAAACAACAGTATTATAACTAGTATCCTTGTCACAAAACTGAAACAAGTAGATGATAAGAAACAGGTTACTGAAATTATAGAATAAAAAATAGAGCTACAAAAGTAAAAAAAAAAATGTAAAAATCGAATTTAGCAGCCTGCCAGGCTGCTTTAACGCGCGTGTGATTGTACTGTACGTTTTACTTGAACACATGTGCAAGCCTCATCCTCACTTAAATTCGATTTTTACATTTTTTTTTTTACTTTTGTAGCTCTATTTTTTATTCTATAATTTCAGTAACCTGTTTCTTATCATCTACTTGTTTCAGTTTTGTGACAAGGATACTAGTTATAATACTGTTGTTTTTTTGTGTTTTATCAATTGTTTTGTCATTGTTTATGTATTGTACCTCTTATTTTTGTTGCAAATAAAAATTTCTGTATTCTGTTTCAATGTTTAGTGGTACCAAATATGAATTTCACATTCATACTCGTAATATTAAATTGCCTCATCTCTATTGCAGCCTGACCACGTGAAGCCCGACTTCAAAAACCTGAAACCATCTGACCTAGACCCGGAAGTAGGCGCCGTAGTAGTGGGCTTCGACGAACACGTCAGCTACCCGAAGTTTATGAAAGCAGCGTCATACCTCGCTTCTGAAGAATGTCTGTTTATTGGAACAAACACCGATGAGAGGTTTCCCAAAGGAGGCTCGATTGTGGTACCGGGCACGGGTACGTTAGTTCGGGCTGTTGAGACATGTTCCGAAAGAAAAGCCCTGGTGTTGGGCAAGCCTCACGCTTATGTGAGGAAGTATTTGGAGTCGTGCGGACTGAATCCTGAACGGACATTGATGATTGGTGACAGGTATGAATAATTATAATTAATAATTATTAATAATGAATAATTATTTCTTGTCATAAACTTAACAGCCGAGCACATTGAGGTTAACTCAGACTACTGGTCATAAATAAATTAATTATCAAAATCGGTTCACCAAGAAAAAAGTTCTTAAATAACACATATAAAAAGGAATTATAATGTACTTTATTTCGTACTTTGTGTCCAGAAGCTTTTCAACACCGTCGTCCTCGAGGGCATCACGCCAGAAGCATGGAACAGAAGCGTGGTGGTGTTGTTTTTCAAGAAAGGTGACAACACCTTATTGAAGAACTACAGACCCATCTCGCTTCTGAGCCATGTTTATAAGCTGTTTTCAAGGGTCATTACGAACCGTCTCGAGCGCAGGCTTGATGACTTCCAGCCTTCCGAACAAGCCGGTTTCCGAAAGGGCTTTAGCACCATGGACCACATTCATACGCTGCGGCAGGTTATACAGAAGACCGAAGAGTATAACTTGCCTCTTTGCTTAGCGTTTGTGGACTATGAGAAAGCCTTTGATTCGGTCGAGACTTGGGCTGTGCTCGAGTCTCTCCAACGATGCCGTATTGACTATCGGTACATCGAAGTGTTGAAGTGCTTGTATAATAACGCCACTATGTCGGTCCGAGTACAGGAAGAGAGCTCCAAGGCGATCCCTTTAAAAAGAGGCGTAAGACAGGGAGACGTAATTTCTCCGAAACTGTTTACGGCTACTTTGGAGAACGCCTTCAAGCTCCTGGAATGGAAAGGATTCGGCATCAATGTCAATGGCGAATACCTCACTCACCTTCGGTTTGCCGACGATATAGTAGTCATGGCAAAATCGATGGAAGAGCTCAGCACGATGCTCGAAGGCCTCAATCGGGTTTCTCAACAGGTGGGTCTTAAGATGAACATGGACAAGACGAAAGTCATGTGTAATTCCCATGTTGTACCCACCCCGATCTCTGTTGGGAACTCGGTTCTTGAAGTCGTTGACTCGTACGTCTACCTAGGACAAGTAGTCCAGTTAGGTAGGTCCGACTTCAAGAAAGAGGCCAATCGCCGAATCCAACTCGGCTGGGCAGCGTTCGGAAAATTGCGTAGCGTCTTCTCGTCCGACATACCTCAGTGCCTCAAGTCGAAAGTTTTCGACCAGTGTGTGTTGCCAGTGATGACTTATGGCACAGAAACGTGGTCTCTCACTATGGGCCTTATTAGTAAGCTCCAAGTAGCCCAACGAGCTATGGAGAGGGCTATGCTCGGAGTCTCTCTGCGAGATCGAATCAGAAATGAGGAGATCCGTAGAAGAACCAAAGTTACCGACATAGCCCAACGGATTGGCAAGTTGAAATGGCAATGGGCAGGGCACATAGCGCGGAGGACTGATGACCGATGGGGTCGGAAAGTTCTCGAGTGGAGACCACGTATCGGCAAGCGCAGCGTAGGACGTCCACCCACAAGGTGGACGGATGACCTCATTAAGACCGCAGGATCACGCTGGATGCAAGCCGCTTCCAACCGGTCTTATTGGAGATCCATAGGGGAGGCCTATGTCCAGCAGTGGACTTCTTATGGCTGATGGATGGATGGATTATTTCGTACAGTACGGTATGGTCTTCGTATTATATAGTAGTATGTAATTTCAAAAAGTCTGGTGCATAACTAAGCCTGGGAGTCCAGGTTATAAAATGTACCTCACACAAAAACAACCTGCAAGGCAATTTAATACTGTTACTGAATAACTTGCGTCTTGTTCATTTTTAGGGATCCATACCCAAAGGGTAAATTATTAATTTAAATTACTCAATTAGTAAGACTCTAAGGCTGTATCTTATGAACCGTAAGAGTTAGAACGTTGAAATTACACAGATAACGTATTTCTTTTGCTGCTATAACGAAAAATACTAAAAGCAGAAAAAAAAATTTAAAGGGAACGAACTTGAATTTTTAGCCGTTTTTCGCTCTATATCAATAACGGAGACAGGTAGATGCTTGAAATACTCACGGAAAATTTAGTTAAATATTCACTTCAAAAATAAATAATTCAAATAAAAAATATATTTTATGGGGGCTCCCATACAAGAAACGTAATTTTTTTGCTCGATATTATTAACGCCAACAGGAAGATGCTTGAAATACTCAGACAGAATATTAAGTTGTATATTCCCTTCAATAATAAATTATTAAAGTAAAATAAAATATATTAAGGGGGCTTCCATACGGGATGGAACCCTTTGTGGGCGAGTCCGACTCGCAACTGGGCGATTTTTGTAACATAGTATTTATTTAACTTCCAGGTGTAACACCGATATAGAGCTTGGCGTGCGATGCGGCTTCCAAACTCTACTAGTGCTGTCCGGAGTCACGTCACCCAAAGAAATAGAAAAGATTCGCAACGAAAAGAAGCCCCCTTTGCCTGACGTCGTCTTGCCCAAGTTAGGGGACCTACTCTCTCTAGTGTCCTCATAGTACGAGGACACTCCTAGCCAATTTTAGTAGTATTTGCGCAATATAAATCAATTTTGTACACTATTAACTATTTTTAAGCGTAGCGTAATCAAACAAAGTGAATACAATGTGATGGATTGAATTTTTTCCGGAGTCGATTCGGCAAGTTTAGAATTTGCTACTTTAGTTTGTAGTTGCTGTCTAAAAAGCATAGGCGATACATTAACGCTTCTAGCCAGAAGAAGTATGAACATTTTTCATATAACATGGCACGTAATGTAATGTATATGTAAATACTATGTAAACTGATATGATCCATTAAATTCATCTAAAAACTAGTTCACTACACAACAAAAGAAAGTCAAAGTCAAATTATGCAAAATTGGAACTTACTAGTTTCTGTGATAGTCGACTATATCTGTGTTTGAATAATGACTGTATCACATTCATGGTTCTTACTCTGTGATTTACTCGCTATACCTAACTCGAATCAAACATCTTGGCCGCTATTAAGTTATAGGCCGATCATAGAAATCGGCGGTTGTGAAGTGATTCGGCTTATACTTATTTACATTTCGCATTGCTGACTTTTATTATCCTACAAAATTATTTAGATTGAACAAAAGTCGACTTAATAGAAAATAGATTTTTTTTTAAATACCTATGACTTTAAAGTCTTTAAATCAAAATCGATTTCGAGCAAGAGAAGCAATTCTGCTATTATTATTTATACATTCTGCTTTTATTATTTAAACAATACAATAATCCCGCTCGAAACAAATACATGAGAATTTGTATATTTTGGTTCATATATTCACTAGGTATTAAGATTGGATCATGCTGTCAATTATCCGTGACAAATTAAGGGTGTAAAAACAGGCCTAATTAATTTGCTACAAATTTCGAACCTTTTGAAATGTGAAACTTGTTCACAACTATTTGCGTGCAGAATGGAGGGCCGCGTAAATACCCCAAAAATACAAAGATGGTCGCAAGAGTATAGCGGTTCTAACGACCAACTGATTTGATTAACGATTAAAAATTGTAAAAAGTCGACTAAAAGACACAGTATCAAACCCGTATATTTTATACTTACTGTAACTTTTAAGTATTTGGCACACTGGATGCGGTCTGCGGGCAGGTCAAATTGAACGACCGTGCGCGTCCTAACGTTCTTTCTACGTGATCCACAGTCAGATCGCATATATGTATATACAAAATATATGTATAGAGACCGACAACTTTGTTCATACATAATACGGGCTGCGTTCAATTTGAACTGACCGCAGACCGCTTCCAGTGTGTCAAATCCTTAAACCTTTTTCGACTGCGATTCCGAGTCGCAATTTTGTATGGAACAGATGATTTTTTTCTCGGATTCTGGGTTGGCTTCATCGTAAAAGTTGTTCAGGATGATGGTCTTAATGACCCTCTTTCGGCTTAGCACTGGGCAAGTAGGTAGTCTGTATATTTGTCAAAAAACCTGGCAAAAATTAAAAAAAAATTGAGGCGTGGCGGTCTCAAAAATTTTTCGACTAAAATGACAAAGGCTGAAGTACCTTGAACTAGAATTATTATCTACACTATTAGAAAATAATTATTTGCTTATCCGCAACATTATGTCTTTAACTTAGCTTTTATTAGCTTACCTTACCTCATGCTAAAGTTGTAATTTTAGTTGTATTCGCTTTCATCTGTGATCTTGAAAAACCATAACCGTAGTCTTTTATGTATTTATTTATTATAATCGATAAGCATAAAATAGTTTGACTATAGACCTGTTGTGTACATTAAATGTACAGTGTTGTTTTGCTTTCTTTGATCTGTTAAAGGTTTTTATTTAATTGCTCAACAAAAATAATTAGCGCGTAACCAAACGTTAACATAACTCGCGTTATCCCAGTATTTATTGAACATTTAATGTACTGAAACCCCAAGCTAAGCTAACTATTGAAAAAACAGTACTTATTTGCTATATGTACTGTTTTTTCGTTGAGTGGTTAAATATTAAGACTTCAGCTATACGCGGCTGTCTGAAAATACAATATGTATAACCAGAACCCTTAGCCCAGGTTTAGCGTAGCTTACTTAAACTTTCGCGTTCGCGTGTGACTCTATACATTTTGGTCAGTTCTTCCTCGTTTCCGCCAGGGGCGCTGTACAAAAATGTATAAAGCCATATGTACGGAAACAGCTGTAGTTTCAATTTACGTGTAAACCTGGACTAACCTTTCAGTATGACAGTATAGAGATTCTTTATTTTATTATAGGTGTATCTCAAACAGTAAAAATGCCAATGCTATAAATATACAATGTCTTGGTTTATATTACACTGTATGTACAAATTATTGCAATAATATAATAGTGCTTTTTAAAAATGGTTTTCATATATTTTTGTACCCATACCATATGTACTATACCATAGAAAAAATCTTACGACATAACAATATTTAAACTATTATAATATATTTTACTACCCACTATAGGCCGAATCATACAAGTGATGTGAAGTTAGCTACAAGCTGCTCGAAACAAACCAATCAACGCGCAGCTTTATGTGAGCTTCAGTCAGGATTGGCTATTGAGCACCTTGTAGCTAATTTCACATCCGCCGTATATGATTCGGCCTATACTACCTTTTGCCTACCCTAGAATATGTCATTAATTAATATTTATTCTGTAAACTTTTGACGGCAGAAAAGTATTCTTTTTTCAGGTAGGTACTCATCACAAAAGCGTAATAAACGCGAAAATTAATTTTTGTACAAAATGGATTTTTGCGTTTATTACGATTCATTAAAATGAAACTTATTGAAGGTTGTCAGAAGTCTGCCAAGTGAAACTTGACTGTCACGAAACAGAAAGATCTTCCAGACTGCGTACAGTAGGTAGCTCAAAAATCCATTAAAATATGGTAAATAAATAAGCAGACCGCATTGAATGCTTAATTTGGTTGTAATAACTGTGTGTTAATTTGAATAGAATTTCGCATTTTCTAATTTGATTTTTGTACAAGTGTGTGTTATTATTTTGGTAGAAACTCAATGGGGTTTAAGAATCCACCAACCTGCACTGGGCCAGCGTGATGTAAGTATATGAGCCAATCGCCCTCCGTGCGCAAGCTTATATTCAGCAGTGAACTATTCAACCCAGGCAGGTATTTAATACAAGAACAACATTTTATACTGTAGTGAATGCAAGTTTTCACAAAATTAGGTGCGTTAGTTTTGTAGATAAAATGTGTGGACGGAAATCATATTCTTCAACATTCTTTATGTAGGTATATAAAGAGAGTACACATCATGCATTAGAATAGAACGCCTACAAAGCGTCCGAAATAAATGTGGGCCATTCACGATTGGGCTATTTGAATCTCTGGATATGATGTTTTACGTCTACTGGAGTGTGGTAGGTGGCATGTTTTTATTATTATCAGACTACGGAAACAAAGCAAAAGAATGAATCATCATCCATCAGCCATAAGAAGTCCACTGCTGGACATAGGCCTCCCCTATGGATCTCCAATAAGACCGGTTGGAAGCGGCAGAATGAATATTTCTGAGAAAAACGTAAGAAACAAAAAAAACAAATAACTCTTTATTGTACACACAAAATAAAACTTACAATTAATACATCAGTGAAATTCTTAAGGTAGTGCAACACTAGGCGGCCTTATCGCTGGAAGCGATCTCTTCCAGGCAACCCATCTACGGAAAGGAATGTCCTAAATTTTTTTGATGGGGAGTACAATAAATACTAAAAATTACACTATAGACCTAAATACTAATACTACATACAATACCTAACACATAATACTACTACGTAAATAGACAATACATAAAATATGTAATAACAGAAATAAATAAATGATACAGTACCAAAATATTTACAGAGATAATCGACTTTTTACAAGACGTTTGAAAGCTTCCAGTGAACGTGCACGAGGCAGTTCGTTCCTAAGGTTCACAGCCTTTACCGCAAACGAGGAATTGTAGAAAGAGGTTCTGTGGGAGGAAATATCCAGAGTCAAATTATCTGCAGATCTCAATGTACAAGAGTGAACTGTGTTCCTAAACCTGAAAAGACGAAAAAGATAAAATGGGGAAGCAGGATAGAAAAGAACCGATAACCGAAGAACAGAGCCGATTTCATACAATCGACCTCAAACTGGCTCAAACCAAAAGTAGCAGGTGAAAATAACAATTTGACTACCTACCTGCCTGTTCGATTTTTGTATGGCGCTCAAATTTGCTGTTTTCGGCGCTGAATTGCTACAAAACTAATGAACTCAAAATAAAATGTTTACTTATGGGACTTCTCGTAATGTTCATCTACAGATCGCAATAAAAAAAACCCAAATCGGCCCAAAAACAACGAAGAAATTAACTTAACTTAATTTACTTAAGTAATCTAAACATAAAAAAAAACAATATGGACGAATTGAGAACCTTCTCCTTTTTGGAAATTGGTTGAAAGTAAAACTCATTTCGCAAATCGACCCAAAAACAGCGTTGAAATCGAGTAACATCATAAAAATAGAGAAACAATACAGACTAATTTATTGACAAACTCTTTCTTTTTGGAAGTCGGTTGAGAGTAACACACAGTTCGCAAATCGACCCACAAATAGCGTTGAAATCGAGTAACATCAACAGAAAAATAATGTAGAAGAATTAAGAACCTCCTTTTTTGGAAGTCGGCTGAAAGTAACAACGTGGTCACATACAGCCCTACATGTAGCTCTATTTCTATGGTGTGCCATGGATAACGTGACCATATTTCCCGCTTTCCGTGGGACAGTCCCGCTTTCAGGCAGTCTGTTCCGGTGTCCCTAGCTTGGCCAACATAAGTAGTAAGTAGTCCCGGTTTTGCAAACAGACCAAACGAAAATATAACTTATCCTGGAAGTAACACACCTGTTGAAAGATTTTTTCTCAAATGAACAAAACATAGACAAGTGTGAAAAGCCGCTTGTAACCAGTCTAATAGGAGACCCATAGAGGAGGCCTATGTCCAGCAGTGCAGGTCTTATGGCTGATGGGTGGATGGAAAACACTGAAAACTTTTTTATTATACAATTCTGCAGCTGTCCCGCTCTGACAAAACTAATAAATGGTCACGTTAGCCATGGACCATGGAATCCTGGAAGCGCATGCGTAACCATGGCTGCTTTTCCTGGTAGATATTCGCCGCGCACAATCATTGCTTCACAACATTTTCGTGTGCGTATCAGACTACGAATACATTTTCGCGCCAGTCTGTGTGCAACCGCGAGCGACGCGCGCCGCGACGAAAAGCGTCCTATTTCCACACTCGCCTATGTGATCTCATTTTACTAAATCGCATCCTGAATATATTGATGTGAGTCTATTTATAAAATTTATATTAGTTTTTATGCACTCATAATTGTAACTAGGACAGATGCGAGAAAGCTTTCGGGAAAAAGATTTATATATAGTTACGAATACACTCGAATTTCCATCAAAATATTTGTATGCACCTAGGCAACCGATTAAAATAAAATTGACTAATACGATTAGTATCACTCGTTAGCGAATTTTTATTAGCTAAATTAGATAGGTAGGTATTAGCTAAATGCTGAAGATATTAATATCCGGCATTTTGAGATCATCCCATTTAGTTAGCAAGGAAAACAAAGAGCGGGCTGAGGGGTGAAACGCCCGGCGTACGGCGCCCGCTTGGGGATGGCACTCCCTTATTTATTTTTACGGAGGACTCCATCCAGAACGACGCGTTTATCTTTGTGCGGATTTGTATTCAAAATGCGTAAATGCTGCGTTGATACTTAATTTTCTCTTCAAATTCGGATATCATTTTTTGATAGCTGTTTTATTTACAACAGCCCAAAATGTTATGATTCCAGCGTTCACGTTTATGCGTTGCTCTACCATGGCTCCATTGTTAAGATCGTTGTATTACGTTTTGTATTGTTAGAATCAGCAAATATATCTTGCTATGTTATATGATTATAATGTTTATAACTAGAACAATTTGAAAGAATAATTATAGGACTCTGTAACATGAATAATAACAAGTACAAATTTTTCAGTAATCGTTTCAAACTTGTTGTCGCCCGGACGTAGATAAACAATAACATTGAAACTGAAAAATATGAATGAAATACCAAAATGTTTTCAAATCCAGTCGCTCATGAAAACAGCCAATAACCAATAGCAGATAATTTTCTGACGTTACGTGCATTGTTTACGCCGACAACCTTGTTTTTGAATGTGTTTAACAATAGCCCGTGATAATGAGCGATTACCCGTAATATATTAAAAGTCGCCTCCGGTGATAATCGTTATCTCAAGTACCTGTGTCGACACTCGAATTTCATCGAGTAATTTCACGTTCGAAAAGAGTTACGGTGGCTGAACGCGGTATATGACGTTTGCGCCCACTCTACATTGCTTCAATCCTCGATAATCCAAAAAATCTGATAACAACTACATAATGTCACGTAACATTGTCTCATATTTTGATAAAACGTATCTACTAAAATAAACAAGGAAAAGAAGGCACCTAGTCTACCAGTACCTACTACGGCAGTAGCCGGCATTTTTTCTTAAGTATTTCAAGTTATGTAACTTTAGACTTAAGAAAAAATGCCAAGTCAATATTGAAAGATGAATTAACGTTTGCTCAAGTAGTAATACTTGGCACGATTGCTGTGGTACCTAATATTATGCGTTAAAGATTATAAATCCAAATATTTGGTTTTCTTATTGCAAGAAAAGTTAAGGGAAAAATATGAACAACGTCCATAAAACTTGTTTGACCCTGATTCTAGCTCGTTTTATGCAGCAATATTGTTAAACATCTTATATTGATGTGTAGTGTTGAAGGACTCACAATAAACATAGACGATAGAACGTTGGTTATTCAAACAAAATATACGATAGAACAACATTGCTTATTACCAATGATATTTGGGGATTCATTAGAATAATTACTTATATACGAAGACACAGAAAAATATAGCGCTACACACTTTCATGTTTAATTAAAAGAAAAGCAAAGGATTAGGAAGCTACACATGTCACATTTGCGAAAAAGAGTGCTTAAACTTTCCACCTACCTATTAGATTATAATTATAACGCAGCGGTTAGATTTAATCTAAATAAAAAAAAAACACGAGAATCAGTAATCGAGTTATTTTGATCTCATACATACATCATTAGTAAAAAAAAAAAAAAATTGGCTTTACATAGGCTCATAAGGACTTGCTGAAAATATTTTTCTTAAAATATTACATCTACCTATTTTGAATTTTGTTTATTTTATCCAATATAATAAACCGACGAAATTGTAGAGACGCCTCTACATTTGATTTAAAATGCAAGGAAACGTATTTCTTAGTCATTATTGGTTTAAAATATCCTCTAAGTAGTGGATCACGCAATACTCCCATAAAGGGTGAATATTTACATACGAGTACAGCATTTATTTGTAAATTCAATTAGAGGGGATCTTCCCAGGAAATATTTGTAAGTAGTATTAAATTTCAATATTTTTTTTGTAGCGTTTCTCTCGCATTTGAAAAGGTCAAGTTTAAATTGAAAGCCTGTTTGAGTTAGGTATTTGACGGTTGGCCAAGATTTATTCGTGATATCATGAATACGTATACGTGATCTCATTGAAAAACATAGGTAGTTAATGAAGTTGAAGGTCTAAAATGTTATCTTTACCGCAGTGTGTTTTGTTATTCATTTTCTTAAGCTTGCCTAAATCTCATGTTGTGTTGCGGAGTCGTCTTGGGGATACCTATACAGTGCAACTTTCCCAGTCATAATTCATAAACTACCAAGCAGTGGGTATTTATAATAGTTTAACATTATTGTTGTAAATGGAAGAACTTGACATAAATAACCATTGAGTACTTGGGTGAACATCTCACATCTGATACTACCTATAGAGTGTAGAGCCAGTGTTGTCGACCCCAACCTAGACTAAATTTGTAGAACTTGTGTAAGAAGCTTTCAAAAAGCTGTAGAAAACTAAATTCCATTTCAAAACTGTAAGTTCCCCCTGTGGAACCGTCGCTTGCCAATCTTGCCCCGCTAAAATCGCAGTTTAAACTGAAAACTGTGAAGATATCGATTCGATCGAAATTTAAAAACAAAATTATCGGTCGAAATCTCGATCTACAGTTAAAACTGTAGACTTGGATACGCTGTATATACCTATAGCAGTGCATTTCCGTGCAAGTTTTTGATCTGTCGCTGCAAAAAAATCTATGAGGCGTTGAATTGTCTTATAAATCACTATCTGTCCTTATCTTAATTATTTAGGTACTAAAAGTAAGTAAGTTCGTATGGGCCGGGTGGCTAGCCCTGGTGTCAGAGTTTTTAGGCCGCTTGAAGGCCTCTGACATGGCTAAACGGTTAAAACAACCGGGGCCTACAATTTAACGTGTCATCCGAGCCACGGTAGCGCTCAGTTGGAAAATGCCACCCGCGGTCACCCATCCAAGTACTGACCGTGCGGAACGTTGCTTAATTTCGGTGATCGCTGACAATCACCTAGTCAAACTACGCTACGAGCGCTACATCTAGGTACTTTTAGGTACTTATGTATGCATATATTGTGTCTATGTATGCATGTAGTATATGTGTTATAATTACCATGTGCATTATTATTATGTTTTTAAATGTTTGTTATAAATGCATCACCGACTATTTTGCCAATCCAATGTTTTTTTCTCTCCACGGGCTACCTGGAAGAAATCGCTATGAGCGATAAGGTCGCCCTTGTACTCCGTTAATATACTTGGTCCTAAGAATGTTTGTATCTGTTTTTGATTGGTGTACAATAAAGTATATTTTATTACTATATTATTATTGTCAGATGTGGGAGTTACCAGAAAAATACATTCAATTCATGAAAAATACAATTCATTAAAATAATTTTTAAGTCATTTTTAATTATTCAAAATATTAGATAGTTCAAAACTCGATCGGTACCTACTACATCAGTACACACATTCTAAAATGTAGAACTTCTTTGTCATATGTAATTTTTTGCCTACTTATCTTTTCATTTTGTCAGTCGTTTTTTTTCCTTTGTTTACAATACAACACAAACCTTCCAATCAGACATACCTACCCGCAGATAAGTTAAATTAATAATCATCACGTCGTGCCGGTAGATACCCGTAATATCTAACTCTACGTCAAGTAAATGCACTCAGGTGAAGTAGGTACCTACACTACAGATAGATAAAATATGTGAGGTAACAAAATATAGAATTAAATTCTTGTAACTAAGTAGTAAATATCAACAAATCCAACAGTAGTAGTACGTAGAACCACCAAAGGTGCCGTATAGTTCCCAGATGAAGTCGGCAAGCAAAGCGTTTGAAGTACACACATTCACATATTGGACCAGGATAGTCCAGCATGCGACCACGAAAAGCCACGAAATTAACTCTTTTCGACGTGTGAAAAAGTGACAGATATATACTTTGCCATAACGGTGTCTCGTTCTGACACGGCGAAAGAAATATTACTTCGTGCGCATCTTAGCCCGGTAGGCTCCGTTGTAACACGCTGGATGCACTACAATCTGGAAACAAGTCCGCATTTTCTTTTCGACATCAATACAAAAGGTTTATCTCCCATCGATTTCCTAAAGGCGTAGCTTAGCATACGACCAGGAAAATAGTTTTGTGGACGAGTGAAAAAGTGACAGATATAAACTTCACCATAACTCTGTCTCGTTCTGACACGATGGTATAATTATTTCGTGGCCCGTATGTTATCCCAGCTGTACAGCTGTACACGTTCCGTTGATGATGATATCGCTACTTAGATTTTTAAACTTATATAAACATTAGCGACCCGCCCCGGCTTCGCACAGGTGTATTTTATATTTAAACCATCCTATTAAATCACTCTATCTATTAAAAAAAGCGCATCAAAATCCGTTGCGTAATTTTAAAGATATATGCATACATAGGGACAGACAGCGGGAAGCGACTTTGTTTTATACTATGTAGTGATTGTACCGTCACTGTCTACGGTTTAGAACAAATTAGTTACTAGAACAAATTAGAACAAATTTGTAACATTCCAAATACCATGTTAAATCCAACTTTTTCCAATCAAACCAAACTACTAAATCTTTTACCGTTCCGAATATAACTTTTGTAATACATAACGCGATTGTGAGGTCATCATGCCATTGAGCATCTACTTCTACTATTTATAATATACTTATTCTCAAAACTCTATTAGACCAGCACTAATGTGCTATAGCGGAAGCTATGACTTCAATAGCTTCCATACAGGAAGAGACGTTTCATTGTGTATTTACCAAACAAAATGTCTAAGGACACTGCAGCAAAGCTAACCTTGTATTATTTTGACACGTTCAAGCATAGAGTACCTAACCCCCTTGTTTTTAAGTACGGGCTAAAATGAGTACCCATAAAGTTATAAATTAACTACAATAATTTACAAGTTTCGCGATCGAATCAAACAAGCATCTAGACTAGCAGTGCTAATCTTCAATAGTTTTTTGTTATACAAGAGTGCAAAGTTGCTTTTTAACCGCGTGCTCAATTTTGATGACCGAGCAAGCGAAGGATTATTTATGTTAAAAACCGAGAAACTTGAAAACAAGTGAAAAATCTAAAATGAGTGATTCTTGCGACGAGGAAGTTTCTTTGACACCAACAGAATTACTGAAACTGTTAATAATGCGCAAATAACCTTTCTCCCTCAACAATTACGCGATAAGTATTTGAAACAGTACGATATGTAGACGATTTTAGTCATTTCCGCTGAAAAAATATTTTATTGAGTAAGGTCAAAATAACTAAATTAAATTGCTATTCAGCTGTGCAAAGGCCTATGCACAGGAGCTTCGAGACTGAATCAGATCGAAGGAAACCCGAATACGACGAGCACCCCAGCGGTTAAAAAGTTGAAGTGGCAGTGGGCATGGTACGTACTTAAATTAGCTGATGACCTATGGAGGACCACGATCCAGGCACGCTTGATGAAAACCATGTCGAATTGTCGAGCCGGTTCTATTGCAAATCTATCGAAGTTCAACAGAGGACATTCTACGGACGAGCTGATGGTAACTTAACTAGTTATACGACAAGTCTAGTCGACTTTTTAATTAGGAATAAACTCAGAACAGGATAGTTATAAAACATAGCTTTCAATTAAAGTTAACCTGATAGAGCAATTTAAATAGCAAAGCGTAGCAAAAGCCAGGGAAAGTTTATGTAGAGCTGTTAATAAACTCCAATATAGAAACTTGCGAGGCCGTTCACATTATGTTTTTCACACGCTAACTCACTTTCCCGATTTCCCTCCATTCGTAGTTAGGTTTTTTCAAAACTTTCGCTTTTAGGCCTATGCCTAGTTTAACTGGTTCGCAATAAAAACTGCCGTATAAATAGTAAACGCATCGTAATCAATGTATGTGCTCATGGAAAATTGTCGATCGAAGAGCAGAAGTATTCAATCTTTGTATGACCTCTTAGATCTATTGGCAGCATGTCTAGACATTGCCTACCAAAGAGTTAGGTACCTATACCTCCTTAACTTGCAGTCTGCCTAATGAAACAGAGGTCCGTAATTCGATTCTATGAAAATTTTGCTAGAAGTTTTTTATTTCAATGTTTAATCGAGTTCTGCAGACGCTTACCTAACACCCTCGGGACAGAATCTGGTGAGAAAAGTTTAGTGGTGAAGGCTTGACACAGTTATTGCATGGATTAATAACCTGAACTTAAACATTTTATGACATTTTAAAACTGCATGCAACAAATACAATGTAATACTGCGATGTTCCGTATCCCTAATTAAGACTCTTGTCACGTTCAAGGTAGTTAACTCATACTATTGTATTGTCCCATTTTTGCACCCGTGTTTACTACACGAAGGGATATTTGCATAATCATATTTTTAGAAGTGAATCAGGAACATAGAGGAGTCTGTGGTGTGGCCACTATTTTTAGAAGTAAGTAATTTTATTAGCTGCTTTAAATTATTACACTTATATAGAGGCAGTACCCACATAATAATCATCAATGTAAGTACCTATAAACGGTAGTCACAGATAACGCCTCTCACTCCCTCCTATTAGGATTACCTGTATGGGGTGCCATGAAACACACCGATATTCGTAAGAACAAGTAGTACCCAGACCAAGAACAGAGCCCAAATATATCTGCGCGTCCAGGAATCGACGGGACCCCTGGATCGAAGGCAGTCGTCATGATTGGGACGCGATTTCCTACCTATTTTATTTGAGTGTATTTTATCTGGCCCGGTGACTTGGCCCGGCGCCGGGCCACTTTGTCTGTAGATACTTTCGAAATTATTCCATCTAAAAATGTTAATGATTTTTAAATACATTTGCTACATTATTATACTTAGGTATACAGTTTTCAGTGGTCAGAGTAATTTGCACTTTGTGTGTGTAATCAAACGCCAAATTTCCCTATTTCATGTCATCCAGGTAACGCTACAAATTCCTTGAAACGAAATGGAATTTCTGAATACCTATTGACATCGCGGATAGAATGACGAGACGTGATATTGAAAGTAAATATCATTTTTTACGCGTAACCACAGTATGAGTTTTGATTGTAAACGAAAACCGTCATCGTTTTCGTGTGGTTTCATAAGTTTTTAGGGTTCCGTACCCAAAGGGTAAAAACTGGACCCTATTACTCAGACCCTGCTGTGCATCCGTCTGTCTCTCTGTCACCAGGCTGTATCTCATGAACCGTGATAGCTAGTTAGTTGAAATTTTCACAGATGATGTATTTCTGTGGCCGCTATAACTAAACACAGAATAAAATAAATATTTTCCATACAAAAAAACGTGTTTTTTTAATCGATTTTAATCGATTTTTGCTTGAAATTATGAACGGCAAAAGTGAGACGCCTGAAATATTAATAGAATATTTAGTTGTATTTACACTTAATAAATAAATAGTTAAAATAAAATATATTAAGGAGGACTCCCATACGGCACGGAACCATTCGTGCGTGAGTCCGACTCGCACTTGGCAGATTTTTTTGTTTGTTGTTCCTCGTTATTACGCTTTACAAAAATATACGGAGTTACAAGAAAACTACACAGACTTGTAGTTTTCATGTCATCTCATACTACGCCTCTGAACGCGAGAAAACTGATAGAATAAAATATTATCGTTTATGGAAGACTGGAGCTATTATTTATTCTATGGCTAGAGGAAGGAGGAACGCCATAACAATATGGTAGATAGAGATAGATACGTAGCTATGTTGCTCGTTGACTCATCGTCCCATGGTATAAAGTATAAACGAAAAATTACGTCAACTGACGCGAATTACGTCACCCTGAAAAGGAAATGGGTCAAACCATGGTCAAAAGCGTATTAGGTAGGTACGAATTTAATCTTTAGTAGTGGACATCATTTCAAAGTTAGACGATTCGTTTTTTTTAAACATGTATTTCTTTTTAATGAATGCACATTACCTAGGTATCTACTTTTATGTTAGTTACTATTTTTCAGGTTTAGATAGGAGGTACATTGCCAATAAGATAAGGTTGATTAGATTAAGTATTGTATTTATTTACAGCACGATTACGAGGGTATGCCTAGATAAGAATTTAAAATGCATTTTATTGCTTCAAGAGCTAAGTACGCTAGAGCTAAACACATACGTGGAAACCTGGGTCTGTATATTATACTTATTATTCAAGTACAATTGATGAGTTAATAAATCTAACTAAAGCTTTTAAATGTTAAATGATAGTTCATAAGCTACATCCTTGACCACTCTTAGCTTAGGTTTGGCCTGATGAAGCTGAATGAATAATTAAACGTACGTAAACTTATTTTGAATTAAAAAGTGAAACACATATCGTCTTACCACAAATTGCACGGTTAAACAATGTTTAAATAAGACTCTTAATCTTTTTTGGTAAGGCGGGAAATCTTTAGGTGTCACTAGTGAGTAAAATTAAAGTAAATCGAAAACAATCAAACATAAACCGCAGACCTTCAAGTTCGGCTATAAATACGTCTCTCAATTGTATTGACCTAAACTAAACAAGTTTCTTAACACCATTCAATTCATTCTTCTTTACGTGACTCTACATAATTGCGACTCGAATAGGCGGGAAAGCAGTTATTTCCCGATGGTATCGTGTAGGAATTATGTCGCGGTAGGCGGCGAAACTAAACCAGACGCAGTTGTATTAAATGGGCTAGGGCAGGAACTGGGTCGGATAGGTGCCACTTGCCCGCTCTAGAAACGCAGCTGGCCTTCCTACGTAGGTACGTTATATTGAGACGTATCTGGTTAGTACGTTACGTGTGTTAATTTAATTACTGTGATTTCATAGGACGCCCAATTGGTGGGCATGAAATTTATAAGTATAGAGTGTTTTTTTTTATCGCCAATAAGTACGCGCTTGACCACCATCTCGCCTGATGGTAAGCGACGTTGTGGTCGAAGATGAAGCACGCAGACCTAGAAGATACCTATTCACTCTGATCTTGAAAAGCTTTAGATTATATATCATAGGAAACAGGAAAGCAGGAAGATTATTATTTTAAAATTAATTATTAGAATTACTATTATTTATTAGAAATCCTATATTCTATGTCAACTAGACAATAAAGCACGTAGGTACATAGGTAGGTCAGAAGACTCTATTAGCTAGGTACAATACTACCTAAATGTACGATAAGTATATATGTATCACCTATTTTATTTTGCAAAATAGCAATTGTAAATAGAGCTTCATTTATTAAATTTTCAAGAAATAGCTATGCTTTATCAATGGAAAACTACATTAGTCTGAGTACACGTCGCCCTTGCCAAAAAATTGTAAAGGCTACGCAGTAAACGAACAATGTAACATCCTTATAACATATTGAAGTATTTAAACAAAAAACTGAAACATCATAAGCCGATATTGATGATGTTTTGAACAGCAAGTAGGCGTGATTTGTTAGACAATGGTAATAATGGTTTACCTACCTGATTCACCGCATCTGAAGCGACGAATATGGAATTGAATACCTTGATCTTTAGGTCAGATCGTTTAGACTAGATATACAGTGCAATTGGCAGGGCACCCACCACGTGGAATCATTATTAAAGCGGAGGTGTAATGGCACATTGTTGCCGGTAGCCCCCGCAACTCCGACAAGGCAATTGGTTCCTGAAATTGTTTATAAAGCCACTTGGTCTGGATTATAAAACCAAGGTCAGATAAGAAACTGAAATCGGAGCTTATGTCATTTCCTCGTTTTTATCGCGAAATGTGTTGTTTTGCTCGTTACAATGTTAATATTTGCGTAGGCTACGTCTACGAGAGTAGGCATATGATGCAGTGCATGGCATGCACTTTAGATGCATCTTTATATTGTTCCTGCCAGACAAATTAAGCATTTTTTAATAATTTTATTTGTGGCAAGATCGAGTTGGTCGGTAGCCTAGTGGTAAGCGCCACGCTATTCAACCTTTTGCACTGCTATTGTACAAAATTTAAAACCCATTATGCTTGACGACCCGAGACATAAGATAATAAATCTTAATAATTATCGCGATTTAATACTCTAGCTAGATTATAAATGTGTTTAATAGACCAAAGTGATTCCAATGAGAAGGCAAGCATCATGTTGGTAAATGGCATAGGTTCAGAACAGTTTAACGGTAGGTACCTACATACTAAAGCGGCTATCTTCGTATGTCCTGAAACACTGCATGAATATTTCTCTGAAATCAATTCGAAATACCTTTCTTCGTTTGAAATGAAGTAAGCGGCTTAGGCATTGTGAAAAGCAGGCATGACCTGTTTTATCCGTTTACTGACAGCTTTACGTCAAACTAAGCGCCTCGAAGGTGTGCAAATAGCAAGGTGCACGCCACAGTGCAAGGCACAAGATGCGAATCATCCGTGTTTACAGTTTTGCAGCAAATCGCTCCAGCAGCGCCAAGGTCGATGATGTAATTGCCGCATTTAGCACTCGCGAAGCTACGAATATATATCTGTTATTCCGATACCTAAGCATACATAGTCATAGTACAGGTTATAGGTAGATATACAACTTTGTTTGGTTATTTTCGCATGACATCACTCTTGTCCCTGACGGCCGTTAGTTTGCAATATTTATTGACGCTGGTAATGGGTGAGCGTCGCGTCGCCCTGAGCGTAGCGGTTAGTGGTGTGCTACGAATCTAAAATTTTGATTAGGTAATGATTTTACTATATAAGTAGGTACTTTATTTGGTCGGTAATATCAGCTGGGTTCAGCTTATTAAAATTCTTATTTTTGTAGAAATATTTTATGTAAATCTTTTATTAAACATATTTTGTCTAGGGTATAATTAAGATTAAAAAAAACAGTCTTGTGATTGTGATGCTATTATATATAATACCTAATTCAAATAATTTAACTTTATTTTTTTTATATGTGTCCAAATATTTAACCTTAATAGTTTTATTAATATTAAAATTTATAGAATCGTGTTCGATACGTGTAAACTTAAAATTAGGAAGAAGGTACGAGTAGTCCTTTTGCATCTACACTAATAACTTATTTTTGTGCGTCTGCGTTACCTACTTCTTGATCGTAAGACTCTTGTGACATCTGAATTTTTTGGATGATTTTTTTTGTTTCAACTTAAACCGAATATTAACCTTTGGAGGCTTTTGCCCACAGCTGATACAAGTGATTAAATTTAATTTATTGCATTTTTTTTTCAGAAAGTAAACCTCGAAGATGTCTGAAACAAACGGCGCGGGCGCGGACGCGGTGGAGCAGGTGGCGCAGGAAGTGAAGGACATCAAGCTCGAGAACGGCTCCGCCCCGGGCGCGGCCAACGGAACGCCCGCTAAGGACGACAATGCCATACCCTTCAAGGTAAGGAGCACATACCTACTAATTTACTAGAAATCTTTTTCAATAATTTGTACAAATAACTAGGTAAGTGTAATAAGTTTCAAACTTTATTGTGTCTCAATTGCGCTACGCAGAACTTCACCCTCGCGCCGATTGAAAGAAAGAGCCTTGATTCCACGACACGGGTCGCCCAATGTGGCATGCAATACCTATAGTATGTAGTTTAATTTTTATAACAATAAAAAAATTCATTAGCCATAAATAGTTGATCCCGTTCATGCCATTCGATACCCCTAGAACGATAGTATCGCATTGGCCTGAATTTTCTGATGACGACAAGAGACCCGTCTATACATCTAATAGAAGGACACAGGTCGAACAAAATTATTATTTATAGGAATTATTATAAAGCACAAATTCGTCCAAGCCGAGGCCTGAGGGCTAGCCCTACTGCACCCCAATGCAGTTAGGGCATCTTCAGAAGATATTCCCCTCGAGTAAAAAAAAAAACGAGGCATGTGTTGAATAATTAATAAAATAGGTGCCTCCGAAGATAAACTTGGATAGGAACTAAACCATAACTCGGTGAGAAGGTTGTATATAGGCGTGCCCAATTACTTCCCCAAACTACCCCTAATGTTGGTTTGTTGACAAGTCACGGAGCGGGTTTAGATATTACACGATGCAAATAACATGAAAAACTAAACAAGAGCCAAAATCATACACACTAACGTCGTAGATGAGACGTATATCTAAGTATCTTATACCATTCTTTGTCAATGTGAAACCTTGGCATAGGTATTGTATCTAAATAAAATGTTACAAAATATATTTTTGTTACAAGTTGGAAACAAGGCCGCCAAGAGGCGCCACCACATAGTCAAGTCACAATACTCTTTTTCCATTCTAACAATAAAACTTAGCAGGCACTTTATTTTACCACCCGACGGACTGGCAGGCTTTAAAACTGGAGTAAGATTTATCGCGCTCCACATCAAGACTAGTGCCGTGAAAATGGCAATCAAGCACGTACAATAAATCTTCGAGCTAGTTTGCTTAAATATAAAAACTTCTAGTCACCCACGCAGGTTCTATTTCTTTCGTTAAAAATATGTTTTCATCGTTTCAGGACGCATTTAAGGCCTTCTCCAAATTCGGCGACCCAAAGTCAGACGGAAAACTAATTACCCTGTCGCAGAGCGATAAATGGATGAAGCAGGCTAAAGTAATCGACGGTAAAAAGATCTCAACCACGGACACAGCCATCCACTTCAAGAAACTCAAGTCATTGAAAGTTGGCGTTGACGACTATCAAAAGTTTTTGGATGATCTCGCGAAGAGCAAAAAGGTGGAGCTGGATGACATCAAAAGGAAGTTGACGACGTGCGGCCAGCCTGGGTTCACTTCACATGTAAGTTATTCTTCCTGTAAATCTTAACTTTATGGGCTATTGCTTTGCAAAGTGCAGGGCTTTCCAGAGGTCTACATATTCAACATTATGAACCACTTTTACTATGGGGCCCACCCCAAAATCGTAAACAATAATCAGCTGTTCCATACATGTCGCGTCACTCAACTTCTCGTATGGAACAGCTGTTTTATTCTTGATTTCGGGATTGGTCCCATAGTTACCAAAAGATGTTTGTAATGTACCTACAGGGTTATTCCTAATCAATTAGCATCCTTTTAGGGGGGGGCTTATTCTGTACATCAAAATTAACAACATTGGTTCTACGACTTTTATCAAAACTAAAAAAAAATGTTCCGTACAAAAATATCGTTCACCTGCGACAAAATGTAAGGAACAGCTGATTTTTCTTTTAGTTTTGACAAAAGTCGCAGAACAAATTTTGTTAGTTTTGATGTACATAATAAGCCCCTAAAAGGATGCTAATTGATTAGGAATAACCCTGTATAGACAGAAAAGAATTGAAAAGAGATACCATAAGGCTATCGACAATAATGGGCTGCTGCAGGGGACAAGGCAATACGCACGTAGAGCTGATGGCAAATCAATCTCTCAAGGTATTATAGCCGAACTAATGCGATAAAGATAGTTATTTCTGAGAAAACGTCAAGAACCTATTGATAATATTATAATCAACAAGGTGCAATAAGGTCACGTGTGTCGTGTATGTACCTACGACGTGGCTCCATTACTCATCACCGCATTTACACCGCGATAACTAGCATAATTACACCAAATGTGTTCGTCAACTACTGTTGTTTTTCTATCGGTTTAGTACACACTTTAGTTAATTGTCTTTTTATGACTTTGTATTTGGCGAAGCAGGATTCGTGTTAATTTAACTTGCTCTTCAAGCTTAGCTATTAGGTAGGCAAGTAAATATTATGCGCCGTAAGTTTCGCCAACGCGGTATTATACTCGTAATATAGTAATTCTAGTTACCTTGCCAATAGAGTTTGGTAAAACAGTTCTTACAACATAAAATTAAAACCACTGGCAGTGGCGCCAGGCGTTTGTATTTTAAAATGAATACTTAATAATATCATTCATTTTATTAGTGAAAAAAATGACAAAAGAAACAATGTTTTCATTGACTATAGCGTCACATTAGCCAAAACTTTGATTATGGACAACAGAAATCGCCTTTAAATTACCAGATCAGAGCGGTTGCTATTACGTACTAGCATTGCGGTTGCTATTACTAGCATTGCACTTGCTAACTTTAGGCAAATACCTCGGCTGTCCGAAATGAAAACCTAGCAAGTAGGTGAAAACCTAGTAATATTTCCCCTCCCATGATAAACAGCGTATACGCACAACGCGTATATGGCAAGTACAAATGGGGCAACACATTTGCTACGTTTTGATTTTGGACAGCCAACCTACCTAAACATTAGGCCAACCTGTGCAAATGGCACCTTCATAATTGGGCCTATTAAGGTATTAGTTACAGATGAAAAACTTTCTTTCTGAAAAACAAAACCGTACTTCTACAAGTTACAATCGTCCTGTAAAAAGTCCACCTTCTTAGATGTAAGTAATCGAATTATGGCAATAATTTCAGGTAACGAAGTCGCAAGCAGCAGCCGCGGCGGTGGATCGTCTCACAGACACCAGCAAGTACACCGGCTCGCACAAGCAACGGTTCGACGACACAGGGAAGGGCAAGGGCATCGCGGGACGGAAGGACCTCGTCGACGGCTCCGGATACGTCTCTGGTTACCAGCACAAGGACTCGTACGACAAGTCCCATTAAAGCTGTGTGTAAAGTAGCAATACAATACAGGGTTGTCTGATTCTTTACAAGATGAATTCAATACGTAAATCTGACCCATCGCAAATGCCCATTCGCACAAGTCGTGTATATTATACCGCGGGCGCCACAACAGAAGTTCAATTTTGAAACGATAGAAATGAATTTTAGAGTCGCATACTGTTATATTATGCCGTTCACATATCAATCCAGACTTTCATAACGCTCGTTTCTTCTCTTACTCGATGTCGAGACTTGTGACTTAAAAAAGCAGGTGCGAAATCAAAAAAAATTCAGATAGTGTACGCGTTACTAAAGGTTATGTCTATGGTTTCAAAAATCGAGCTCCTGGAGGAGTGGCACACGATCTTCAGCCATTATTTTAACATTCATTTCTACGCTTCCCCGGCGCCCCAGATCTGTTGCTATCGGTGGATCCGGTCTATACAAATACCATCGTTTTATTCGTAGGGTATCATATCCAAAGGGAATAGTCTTCCCTTACCGTTAACCTACAATCCTCATGACCTCATAAAGGACATTGACAGTTCCAGGGACATGCTGGATGCAAATCTGGAAGCGGTTTACATCTGCATCCATAGTATATTTTGGAAATCGATAGAGGAATCTAATATTCAGCATTTGACGTCATACTTCTTACAGTAGGAAAGAGGGGTGATTAATGGTATATTCTATAGGATAACAACAAATATCGTGCCGAAGAACTTTCTCCTAGAATACGGCATTTTCTTTACGCTTTTTCGTAAAGAAACTAGAGGTTTCCAATCTTATAGTCAGTGGTTGTTGATAAAATGAATTCAGAATCTTAACTTAATTCACACCCTGAGCACTTCGCACTTCTATGGTATTTCAGAGAAATAATGACGCATATTATAATTAGCGTGGTAACAGTTTGTGTGATTTGCTTAACTCATAGATTATCGTGACTTTATAAAATGTTTTGCATTTTACTAGTGCATTTATGGCAGGCTATAAAGTTAAATTTCGTTCAATTATATTATCAAACACAATAGAATTAAGTTTAATGTAAACGTAACTTTGGTGTATCCAAAAAGAACAGACAACCCAGTTGTATTTTGTTTACCAGCATTTTTTTAACTATACTGAGGAGCAGCAATCATGGTGTTTTATGTTAAGACAATCATTAATTAATTTAAACTGTCTTTTACTAAATGTGTCTTTGTAAAAATGTTAGTTAAACTTATGAACCTATATTAAACCTTTAAAAATTTGAGTAGGAAAAACATTCCCTCCTTTATACATTTTTTAGAGAATAAGAATTTGGGTTGCGATTTATTGCAAGTATAGCTTTACATCAGGCATGTTTTAAGGTACAATCCTATGCCGACTGCATGCAGCAGCAGCAGACTAATAGTGTCGCCAAATCTCTACTGGTGGTTTCTATGTATTTTTATGAAATACATTCTATTGCGTCCGTCGCAGTGATTGCTAAGTATCTAAGCTCCCGACGACACCAGTCTTTTGTTGCTGTGTGCTGTCGGCTATGACATTGTATCTTTAAGACTTCCCCACACAGTCGCGGCTTCTGGCATTGGCTAAAATGAAATATAAGTTTAGGATCTTATAGCCCTTAAATTCATATACTATTTTTGTAAATCCAGTGCCACCACCAATATACAGACAAATTGAGAACGGTGATCTGCAACTCTGCAGCCTCGCCGTCTGTGTGAGAAAGGCTTATAATTTCATAATTTTGTCTAGTCTCGTTTTCTTATTGATCTTGAAATGCTCGAAGCGCAAGTACAAAATGTCGTCTGGCATAAGACGCCTATTCTTAATGTCGAGAATAATTTACTTTGATATGTACCAATCCAGCGATCAGACCTATACTGGATTTAAATAGGTAAAATAAATGTTTCCAAGAATGCTACATTATTAGTAATATTATTAATATATGTGTTCAAAATCTATTTTTATCCGTGAGCGTACACGGTAAAATGTTTGCCACAAATATTTGTAATATACTAAGAATAAATCACTATCCAATCCAATCTCCTAATATTAATATTCCGCATTTACAATTTGCTCTTTATTTTCATAAACATATTTCTAGTAATTCTAGTTGCTTGATAACCGTAACTTTTGTAATGGAGCGACACAAAGTACAAAGTTGTGCACTTGCATGTAAGAATAGCGTTAATTTGTTTTAGTTTATTGTGTCATATAAAATAAGGGCATGTATATTTCATGCTACTATATCGCCTCAATAATACAATTTAGAAATGGTTCATTTAAAAAAAAAACATAAAAAGCATAGTGAGTATATACTTGACTACTTGTACGTTATTTTTAAGTACCTAACTATTTATGTAAAATTATTTTGTTAAATAAATAATATAAAACCTGATTGAGGTATGCATACGTTTCATTTTAACCTTTACGGGATATTTAGTAATTATTTAAAGATATTCAAGTAGGTAGGTACAATTTATTTGCCTTAAATCTACAAATACACGTGTTAAGCAATAACATTTTAGAAATTAATAAATGTATGGTCCTTATGCACATTACATCGAATTTTTCATTTTACCAGTATATTATAAAATAACTATACATCTTCACGTTCACAGAATGTTCGAATGTTTACACAGTATACAAGTAAATAAAAATCATGCTAGCAGTACCACTATGCAAAAAGACGAATAAGGTTGTTTTTAATTAAGAGAAACACTGACGTTTAAAGCAGACTAATCGGTATTCATAAAGTAAATAGAGGTACATTGTTTTACACTAAAATGCTTTACAATAAATATATAGTGTAAAAAATAAACAAGAATTGGGTAAGTAGTTGCGTTTAAAACTCACTCAAATTTACATTGATTCGTCTTTAACAACTTGAAAATAAAATAACTACATACTTACACAAATACGATGGTATTGTCTTGTATGTACAGTCAATAAATCTCTATACTACAAATACCAAGTACAGTACATACACAAATATCTATAATGCATAATTTATAAGAAATAAAACACACAGACTAGTGATAACTTTAAGGCAATTGATAAGAGCCTTATGAATATATTATGTTGAATAAAAAACTTCGCTAGTCATACGTAACATAAGGTCTAGTTTCCTTTCTACAGCCGCCGAACTCTCAAAGCTCTTGGCTCCTCGTCTAATATGAAGGCTGTGTCAATGCTAAGGTTGCGTAAGAACCAGTGTTTTAGTGGATACCTTGTGCCTATTGCTTAACCATAACACCTACGGATCTATGTATGTCATGTCACCGGCATAACGTTTTTTACAAGCAATAGGTACATTTAAATATCTATCTTTTTTTTTATCAATTTTCTATGAAATATATAAAAATCTTAGGACCATCACTACTTTCTATGCTTATTATCTGAACACCAAAATTATGCAGACGGTCGCGATTTTATTTCGCCGCGTTCGAATAATAGCGTAAGAACTTGTTTGCAGCTGCTATTTTTTGCACAATATAATAGCTAAACTTGTAGGTCCATTTCGCATAAAAAAATATAAAGTTGCTGTGGTCCACAGTTGATCGCCAATGTATTTACAATCCTAATTCTGTGAGGAGTTAAAGATTCGCCACAAAAAATCGAGTGCCCCTTGAAATCTGCATCTTACAAGAATTTCATAAAAGTCAATCGCAGCTCTCAAGTTGTAATAAAGGCTGATCATTAGTACGTTTGATTTGCAGTTCTTTATAGATAATCTGTGTTATGAACAACCGTATTACCCACAACGATTAGCATATCAGTCGATAAATAATTTTATTCAATTTTTTTTTCGATTTTTGCAAGTACATTGTATACTTTATTTTCTTTAACCAAAAGCAGCGTCCCACAGGTCTCTACGACGCAGCATTTTCTGAGGAGAAGTAGCTAGAACCTTCACGCCGATCACTGGAACTAAGCTGTTCCATTTAAAATTGCTTAAGGTTCCCAATGAACTGCGTCCATTCAATAACAACTACTACTAGTAGTACTCCAAACAGTAGACCTCGCGACACATATATTTAACTGAATCTTTATAAGTCAATATCTCGACTCGCTCTTGACCGATTTGGTTAATAGTCGCTAATCTTGTTAGGTTTTAGATACTAAGCAATCTTGTCAAATATTATCGAAATCGGATAATATATAGTGCGACAGCAAATTTTTCCCCTTTTTGAGTGAAACGAACCTATCAAAAATTGCCGAAGCAAAAAAAAATCATGAATACCATATAAAACCTGTGTACCAAGTTTCGTTGAAAAATGCGACCTGTAAGCAATAATCAACATCCGGAGAGACGAAAGCAAAATCGAGTTGAAGCAAAGATCTTCGCTTCGCTTAGGTCAAATATAGTCAAATTTTGGCTCCATATTTCACACAATAATTGCTTTGAGCCGAAGCCTATAGGTTACCGAAAATACAGTATACAACTTGATTGGATGAAATGTTTAACTATTTTTGTCACCAAAAATTTATGTGTACTAACGCTAAGACAAAGAAAATTCGTATTTTTTTTTTCTCTACAAACCGGTCCGGCCGGCGGACCGGCATTCATTCTGTAGCATCGTCAGTGAAGCCCTTTATAGACAGAAAAACATTCGCATTGATATTTTCTGCGATAACCAGTATGGCTAGGATGAATAGGTATAGCGATCTCGAGCTCTCCGTTACGCCAACCAGTTATCGGATGCAAATGACTTTCAAAACAGGATCTGCTGTCGTTTTTCTTTTACTTATTAGTTCTAGTACAGTATTTTGTTTTATTATTTATGTGGTATTTCTTGTCTCCATATATGCGTTCCAAGATTTCATCATCGACACTGTATTTAGAATGAATCTTTTAGATAATTAAACATTTTGGAAAATGATAAGATTTACATTTACTTCAAGCTTGTAAATTGTATGATAGTAAAAGAGAGCATAAGTGATGAATTTGATCACTTTGTTTTATTGCCAAAATGCAACGTGATTTCAAACAATATAGAGCCCTATCAATCTTTACTATCTCTTATTAATTTGACATTGGAAAACGTGCCACTATCACCTTGTGGCATAAGAATGAATCTTATTGCTTCAAGCCCTCATAGTCGTTCTGATTTGGTTGAAGCCAACCAAATGGGTGTTGACATCCAACATTGCTACAGACGTCCCGACAAAGTGGCAATTTTAGCTTTAACCAAATCGGAATGTGTATGAGGGCTTTGTATTTAAAATGGGTAATAGTAGCCATACTTTTTTATATTTTAATTATATGCGTCCAGATTGTTTGAAATCTTATTGCCAAACAATGTATTCCACACACGAGTATTGCAATTAATTCCGTACAATAGTAAGACAGTTCTGGTTAAACTCTAACCAAAATAATCTATGTTAAAATAGCTACTTTAACCTAGGTATCATATCAAATTCATATTTTAATTAAAACACAACGAAAACAGCATTGTTTTAGAAACAAACAAAAAAAAAAACTTCGTAAACCCTGTCAAAGTATTTAAAATATTGACATACATGTACACTGTTTGATATTTTTGTCGCTAAATTCATTTTTATCTCATAAAAACATATTAAGAAAATGAATCGGAATAATGAGTTGTGTACAACCACTTTTTTCTCTAAAATGAAATGGTATAAAACGAAATCACTATGCACTTCTGTCTGTTAACTTAGTTTTTCTACACTACACAAAGACATTAGTCTTTCGGCGGTTTCCACTATTATTTGACTTGACGACACTGCCGTAAAGTATAATAATATACATAAATATATTTCAGCTAAAAAGATAAAAGTAGAAAACACTATGTTTTCGACCCGTGCGATGGCGGGTCATAAGTATATTACTTAAAAAAATGTTTACCTGTCAGTATTAACGTTTTGACTCAGCTGGTGAAGGCCATATTACACAAAACTAAATGTATAACGGTATGTATCATATTTGAGCCATTAATTAGATTCGAGCCTGGCGTAGAACCTCGCGATCGTTAATGTTTCGGCTGATAACCAGATTACGATGTTTACCGATGCTATGCTCGAACGACTATTTTGATACGGACATATAATGGATAAAAACAAAACATGGTTTGCTTAGATGTTGTCAAATGTGCATGAGATTCCTTATAAATACAGTACAATAAGCAAAACTCGGCTAATTTCGCAATTTGAGTACCTAATCATACAAAACCAAGGCAGACAAATCTTTAACATTATATTTCATTAGCTTCCTTACACAATTTTAAGACTTGGCTGTTATATATTTCTGTATAAATAATAATATAACTTTATGCAATATTTTTACAACATCACTTTGTTTCAATGGTGTTAAACAAATCCTAACTTATCATCAAATAGAACAAACAAGGCTCTATGTTGTGATACAATATCCATTCAATAAAATCCATACTAACGCTACATTTCATAATGGAATTATTAATTTTCTATATAATATTGATGTATATCTTCTAATCATACAAACATATCACAATACCAGGTGGCATTACAGTTTTACATTGGGCCTTCGATTGTACTCACTTTCATAGCGAAGTAGTATACAGCCCGACTGCCTAAGAGGAAAGCGACAAGGAAAGCCCCAACGTAAGCCACGTAGATTCCGCCTCCTTGGGTCTTGGCCGCGGAGAGAGTGCCGAGAGTAACACCGACGGCGATGGCTAAGAAAATGAAAGCCAGTACAGCAAAAATGGTACCTCTCACCATTGCCATGCGCGGACCCACCGACGACACTTTACGGCAGTGGGGGCATCGCACAGGAGCATTCTTCAATCGTTGATACTGGAAACAAAAGAACGATATCGAAAATGTGGGGCAAAACACCGAGTACATTACACTCATGACTATGCAAACAAGTGTTGGATCAAAACAGACATATTAATGTAGAGATAACAGTTCAACTCTCAGCTGGAAGCTGTAATTAGTAAATAAAGTATTCTGGATACTAAACTAAGTTGTAGATACTTTTCCATAAAGTTTATCATTGAGCTCTTTGTCATACATATTTATCACTGACTCATCAATAAAGATACGAGTATATAATTAATAAAACGACATTCATAAACAGTTTGATCATCTAGAAATAACATTATCACTATGCAGTACTAGAATGTTAAAAAAGTAACTAGTATTCCTTGAAAGTTCATTGATACTAACTTATTAAAACTAAGGTCAAATCTATTTAAAACTGTATGATCAACATTAATACTGCAAGCTGGTTACAAAATGCATGCAGAAAATTTGGTATTTATAATAAAACATTTGAGAAATAATTATATGATGGAACCATAGAAAATAGTGCAGCCCAAACTTCAAAGAAAGAAGAGGCACCAATTCAATTATATTTTTTGCATATGTCGCCAGGAAATTAACTGTTTTACATATTTCTTGAGGGCATTGAGGTTTATTGAATCAGTTTTTTGACAAAAATTTAGACACATAAATAAATGTTCAACTAAAACCAAATTACGGGTAGGATGATTTAGAATCCTAACTATTATTAAGTATAAATACAAAAGTGTTTGTTGGTTTGTTCCTCTATCACCCAGCAATGGATTGACTTGATTTTTGACATGGACATAGTTTGAAACATGGAAAGTGACATAGGCTACTTTTTATCCCGAAAAAATAAAAAGATTCTCATGGGATAGCACGAAAATCAAAACATCATGCAGCCGAAGCCGCAGGCAAAAGATAGTGTTCAATAAATCCTTACTAATATAATAAATTTGAAACTATGTGTTGATCTGATACTCTTTCAAGTAGCAACAAAGCAACAGACTGATAGACTTGACTTCTGGCATGGATGTAGTTGAAAGTTTGGAGGCTACTTTTTATCCCAGAAAAATAAAAGGTTCCTATAGGAAAACACAAAGATAAAATAACACACAAATGAAGCCTCAAGCAAAAACTAGTAGTTTATAAATCAATAATAAGGTCAAAGCAAAACAATAAAACAATACAATTAAATAGTGCTCACCAGGAAAGTGTCTTGGCAATGGGCACAGATAACCCTGCACATGCCCGGGAGTGTGGGCACGGGGGGAGTCACTGGTGATGGAGCGAGGTTGATGATCCTCTTGCAGTTAGCACGGGGGCAGGCGATGCGCTGAGATGACGACTTGCAGATCAACAAGCAGTTGCATGGGCAGCGCACATATTTCTTACCTGGTGGGGCATTTCTAATTGGCTGAAATTGAAGATGATTTTGTTATTAAGATAGGAAATAGATCCTAATTTTTATTTTTAACTGTTTATACATATATTTTAAGTTCAATAAAGTTAGTATATTCATTACTAACTTAACAGGGAACAGTAAAGCAGAATCAAAATTTAGAAAAGTATGATTAGTTTTAACTGTCAATTTGTAATGTTTTTTAATGTTTATATTTGCAAGTAATTTAAACTTAGTATTGAGGAGTTAATATTGAAACAAAGTGACATGTTTGTCACCTGAATCAGTGCAACATAGTATTCTGACTCATTAGATTAATGATAAGTAAACATTAGTTGTACATATACAAATATCCATACATTAACAAGTATTATGCAGTCTATAAGAAGTTCAATGAACTCCGATAGGTTGAAACGCTGATATTACAATAGATATGTTGATGAAGTATTATCAATATTTCATCAAAGAATGTATTGTACTCACCGTAGCCTCATTGCACTCAGAACATTTAACAACATGTTGCTCCCTCTTCCCCGATATGTCGATCATGGCCTGGCACACGCGGCATGTTACCATCGGCATCCCCGCTTGCTGGTACGGCGGCGGCAGCTCGTCCGGCCCGATAGGGGATATTGTGCTGACATTCACCTCCTCTGAAAATACACGGCTGACGTGATACGAGCAGCACAAAGAACACGTAACTCATCATGTAACTACCGGTAAACCAATTACACAACCTGAACACTGTTTGACTGGGTACTTTACGGACCATTTGGACCATCTTTTACATTGTTTAGCAACAAGACGATAAGATATTGGTTGAATCATCAGTTGTCAAAACAATGAAATTGTTCCTATTCTTACCATCTCTAAGTAATGGTTGATTTTCACTTTGTCCGTCTCCCATCCTAGATCACAATGTTTTACAGCGCAATATGCAAATTTCTTTCGTAAAACTAGATTTCTTTTGACGAAACAAAAATTGTAGGTACTTGTTCTCAAAATGACAGATCATCAGACCAGACAGAAAATATAAGAGACATGACAGGAAATTTGATTTTTTTCTTTTATTTTACACATTTTAAACTAAGGTATTTTAGCATTAACTGTTTTGTATTTTAGTAGAGGTAGAGCTTGTGTAATATGAGAAGCGTCGTAGGTGAGGTCACCCGTGTGCTATTTTACAAATTTTGTTAGTCCATTTCGCCAATAATGCTACTTTTGCTCACTACTCAAAACGAACGCTAAAACGTCAAACTCAAACGATCACAATTAACAGCAAAGAACCCACCTCCGCAGGTGGGTCAAAAGTGGCAGTTCACGTTGGGCATTTTTAACTGAGCTATCCGAACGGTGAACGAAAACAGTTAAAAATGCCACTTTTGCTCGTTGTTGTTGTGATCGTTGTTGGCGTTTTTAACTATTAATTTTGCCATCATAAACATGAGTATATTTTTACATTTTAACAAAGTTGTTTGCGCAGTTTTCGCGACAAAATATAGCCTTCGAAATACATTTAGGACAACACAATTTCTTGAAAAAATAATGTAGAGTCTGGCCAACGAAAGCTGTCCAAGAAAAAAGGAGGGAATTTTAAAAAATCAAGAGCTGTTAGCTTGTTTTCTAGTACCGCTCAGCTGATCTCCATGAAATTTAGCATGCACGTAGTTTATAGTGAGAACAACTACTACGTGTTTTTTGAGAACAAGTACCTCCTTTTTTCTTGGACAGCTTTCGTTGGCCAGACTCTACACTCTCACCTAATATTTGTCAGTGTGTTTGGAAACAGTAAACTTAAAGTTAATTGTTTTAAACACGGTTGGTAAATTGTCAAAGTGCACACTCGTACTGCCGTTTGATACAAAAAGATACGCGCTTTTTTGCGTATGAATTATTGCAACAGCAAAACAGCATGTAAACTGCCGTTTTGTAAACCTAAACTACCAAATGTCTTTACGACTAGTTCTTGCTCGTTTCCGCTAGGGGTGCTGTGCAAAAATGTATGGAGCCACACTCAAACGCGAAAGTTTGAGTATACTACGCAAAACTTGGACTAAGGCCTCAGAAGGCTATTCGAACGTTCGTTTTCTGAAATATATAGTTTGATGTTTAGCGTTCGTTTTGGATAGTGTGCAAAATTAGCGTTGATGTAAACCGTTCGGTTTGGGGCCGAAATCCCCAAACCGAACGGTTTACATCAACGCTAATTTTGAAAATGCCAAAAACGATATCGAACCCAACACGAACCCACCATTCATTGGTACCTTGTTGGTTAATTAAAATCTTATTGTTATTTCACCGTAATGCCACGACGGTTCTCTTTTTGCACAAACTCTATATATGAAGAATTTCAAAACAGTACATGATGAGGGATGTGTCATTGGAAGACACGGCCACAACCGCATGCCGCAGTTGCCTTCGGGATGGTTTAGGTTTTTAAACCTAACCATCCCGCATTTAAAAAAGGTTTTGGTGGCACTGGGGTGCGAATACACACTCCAGATATTTTTATGCTGCACAAGATTATGAACCTAAGGAGCGTAATATCCAGTAAACTTTTTCGTGGCCAATAATAAAAAATACAATCAAAACAAAAATGGAGCACATTTTGAGGTTATTTTAAATAGTTCGCATGTGATGTGGTTTTAATTTAAAATAGCCCTGTGATATAATTAAAAGAATGTCTAATTTATCTAGTAAAGTTCACAGAGTGCGATTCTATAACCCTAAACCCCAACCCATCAGTTGTGCTTCTCTGAATCCGTATAATAAACAACTCGCCCTAGCAAGGTAAATACGATTTATTCTTTAGGTTTTTATTTTAAACTGGCCTTTGCCCGCGGCTTCGCCCGCGCTTTTTTTATAGCCTATGACACTTGCAAATAATGTGGCTTTCTATTGATAGAAGAATTTTCAAAATCGGATCAGTAGTTCCAGAGATTATCCCCTACAACCTCACAAACTTTACCTGTTTATTATGTTAGTATAGATAAACTTTACCTAATTGTGTTAAATTTAAATTACAGAGGTGATGCTTCAATAGAAATATGGGACCTAAATTATTCCCCATATCTAGTGAAAGTTATTCCAGGCATAGAGAATGGCTCGGTAGAAGCTGTGTGTTGGGTGAAAGAAAGACTACTGTCGACGGGCCTTACCGGAGCTTTAGTGGAATGGAATCTCGACAGACTTGTTATAAAAAACACCACAATGCTTACTGGGTATGCGGCGTGGTGTCTTGATGTCAGTCCAGACAACACTCTAATAGCAGCAGGCACCGAGCAAGGCTATATTAACTTGTTTAACGTTGAACATGACAATATAGCATATGAAAAACTTTTTGATAAGCAAGAGGGAAGAATACTATGTTGCAAGTTCAATACTACTGGAAAAGTTTTAGCCACAGGTATAAAAATTTAATAAATTTTTAGAAATAGATAATATGCTAATAAAGCCATAATTATGCAAAAAAGGTAGTTGTGGCTAATTCAGAAATGTCGAATTTCTAGTTTGTATTTCTCGATTTAATTATGACCTAAGTCTCCAGATATTAAACTTTCTTTAAAAAATTGTTATAAAAATATACTAATAATATACTTTTTTTAAAAATACAAGCTTCTGAGATCCTGGATATCATGTAGCAGCAGAGTGCTAGCCAAGTAAAATGAGCTCTAACATGGGGGATCTATCTTGTTTAGTAAAGGAGTTCTTATGGCCACCTTCTGACTCCATCATCAGGTCAGCTCTGTGGTACCATATTATTGAATTGTCACGAGATATACATTTGTGTGAAAGATTTCAGCTCAATCGGAAACTGGGAAGTTGGTCAAATTTTAATTTTACTTGCAAGATTCCACCCAAAATTACATAAATCCATTGCAAGTTAAGTAAATAAAATCTTGTAACTTGTAAAAATACAAGTTATTTTAGTTTTTTATTGGTACGGAAAACTAATTGATATCTTAAAAATAAGAAGTGGAAGCCTATAAATTTCACAAATAATGCATCTATCTCCATGTTAAAGCATAAAAGCCCCCACTGACCATTGCTCCGAATACATGACATCCAAATGGATGTGGCCAATGTTGCCTAGTTAAGTTTTGCCTTCATGCTTTACACAACAATGTAAACAATTCGAGCGAAAAATACGAATTTTGTACACAATGGATGAGGGTTTTGCCATTTTTGCAAAAAATAATTATTTTCTTAACACACTTGTACATTTTTATTTTAGGGTCCATAAACATAATAAGAGTGTGGAATGTAGAAAAAGGTGTAGCGACATGCCGCATGTCATTAAAAAAGCACAGTGAAGATGCTATAGTGTGGTGCCTCGCATTTGTCTCAGAATCTACACTAGTCTCTGGCGACAGTTTGGGAAGACTTTCATTTTGGGACACCATTTTAGGTGATCAGGTAAATAAATTTTTATTCATTATAATACTCTAAGAAACTAACATTCTTAGGTTCCAACTTATGAAATAAAAAGATTAATTTTAGGAGGAAGGCTGATCTCAAATTCGTACTATAGTGGAGTCATTTTAATAGGTCACTTTTGACAGTTCATGAATGCAAAGAAAAATATACCTTACACTAAAGGAATAAAACTCATGAAAACAATATTGACGACGACCGATAAGTGTTCTCGAATACGGCTTGGAGTTTTATTCCTTTAGTACAAGGTATATTTTTCTTTGCATAAAATGAAATGTCAAAAGTGACCTATTATCTTGTCCCTACTTTAGTTAATAGAATTCTCGTAAAATTAATGTATGGAAAAAAAATTTTTTATTTGTTAAATTTTCAATTACATAAAATTTATTTATATGGCACTAAAATTGATGCCAAGACCCTTATATGTTTATCAAAATAATTGAAACCTCCGTTTTCAGATAAAGGTTTATCCAATTCTATGAACTTTTTAGTCTAGAAGTCCTTTAGCTTTTTGCAAATGATAGTTTACTGAGCCTAAGGGCTCAGTAAACTATCCAGTCCAGGTTTTGCGTAGTTTACTTAAACTTTCGCGTTCGTGTGTCACCGTGTGTGGCTCCATACATATTATACATATTGTATGGTCAGTCAGGTGTAGTCAAACGCAAACCTATATGAAATAAAAAAAAAAATTGGTTCGTTCTTCCTTGTTTCCGCCAGGGGCGCTGTACAAAAATGTAGAGAGCCATATGAAAGTTTCAATTTATGTGTGAACCTGGACTAACCCCTCTGTTCACTATTTACAGATTGAGTCATTCACAACTCACAAAGCCGACATCACAGCACTAACAGTATCTGAGAGTGGGCAAAATTTGTACTGCAGTGGTGTGGATCCTGTCATTTTGCACTTCACCAAAGTAGCTCACACTGAAGACAGTAAATCAAAAGCAAAGGAACAGTGGGTCAAAAGCGTGCAGAGACACATCCATGAACATGATGTCAGGTAATTAAGCAACAAATGTATAATATGGGTGCTCCAGCCAATATTTTGAGTAAAGTAATTTTGATGCCCTTGCGCGACCTAGATGAATCATGGTCAATTTGCGCGGTGGACTGAAAAAAGATCGAAGCTTTTGAAATATTGTGTTGAAGGAGAATGTTACGCATACCCTGGACAGCGAAACGCACCAATAAGTCTATTCTTGAACAACTAAAGATTAAGACTATTGTTTGTCACAATTTGTTATCAACGGGTCTTAACTTATTTTGGTCACATCGCCCATAGGACGCCAGATAATTTTGAAAAATTGGTTAGAAAATAAGAAGAAGAAGAAGCGCGAAAAGTAATGGATCTGATTTATAGAAAGGCCAAAATCAAACAAAAGTAATCATTACTCATAAGTGCGAGCGTAGCGAGCGCGCACAATAATAACTAGACAAACTGGAACTGATTTACGGGACAGCATATCAAATCCATTATTAACATTTTTAAAATCAATCTTTAGGCCTCTGGCACAACTGCTCCAGTTTCTCAGGTGTTTGAGATGTCAATGTGAACGACGCTGATGACAATGCAGAAGGGTGTATGATACTTTGAATAACATTTGCATAATTATTTGATTTTACAATCTGTAGCGATTTTAGTTTCTTGTTCTCATGTCTGTGGCAATGCAAAGCCACCGATATGCTTTACCGTTTTAATTTTCTAACATTCTCAATTATTGACTGAATTCGAGTATGTTTTTTTTTCAATGTAAAGAAAACATTTAAATTTTGTTATCTACAGAGTGCTGGTGATGTTGAGCGAGCGCGAGCTGATATCGGCGGGCGTGGACGGCTACCTGACGTTCTCCAGTTTCCCGCCCAAATGGATCATGCGGATGCCGCCCATGATCCCCGCGCCCAGATCCGCTCTCTGCTCGCAGAAAAAGCTCCTTCTACTGAGGTATGTGTAATTTTCACAATTTCATTAGGTACTTAACATTTTCATTAAGTACCTACTTGGATTTTTTTTCTTTCATCTGTCTGGATGTTTTCTGGTTTTCTGATTGGAGGATTTTTGCAGCCGATTACAATAATATTGAATCGGGTTGTTTTACCTTAAAATCCTAACAAGTTGCGATTATAGATAAAATCGGTCAAGAGCGAGTCGGGATATGAAGATTCGGTTTAAAAGATGTGAGGTCTAGTGTTCTAGTATCTATCATTAACCTTTTGAACGATATTTGTTATCTTTCCGTGTATAATTATATCTCTTGGTTGCCTGAAAGAAATCTCTGTGATAATGCCGCCATTTGTGGCATATTGTTTGATTTTAATGTAGGTGTACACGATACAGAGTGTCTATATGTGTCCAGTTGATTAGTTTGCCTTCTGAGACCCAAAATATTTATATTCTCTTTTTCATTTGTTGGTTGAAAAAGAATGAAAATATTGAAGCCTAAGATGTTGAATCAAAACCACATGTTCCCAAACAATCTTGCGTACTATTCAAGAGAAAATAAGTTAAACCATAATTCATTTATATTTCCAGATACAGTAACTACTTTGAACTGTGGAAACTTGGCTCATTCAGAGATCTCCAAAATGGTGTAGCTCACACTGACGCTACTGAAGAAGAAACTAATAAAGAAAATACAAAAATAGGTGGTAACATAGAACAAGATACTACAGATGCGATGTACAGATATGCCAGTTTAGAAAGTAAGAAAATCCGTTTGGAGCTGACTGAAAAGCCTGTGAAGCTAATATCCTTCAAGACAAAGAAAGACAGACAGTTGCTGTGCTGTGAGCTCTCACCCACCGGAGAATTCGTCTTCTACTCAACAACTAGTTGTTTGAGATTGTTCAAATTGGATATTGTGAGTACAATTTACTGACCAATTTTTATTGCATGTGTAGTCCGCGCCACACAAGTCGGCGGATGAGAAGTTAGCCGCAGATGACACTTCGCTTTGGTTCGCTAAGTATTGCGCATGTGTGCCCAATATCAACGCATAGTGTTGAGCACGGAGCGCATGGGAGGCATGAGGTTGGCGGGCGGGTGTGCCCCGGCGTCTCGTCTCTCTGACTCCCGCGCATACCTATATTTTGCTTTTTGTGCAGCGTTCTGCGCTTAGCGTCCCATCCGCCGCGCGCCGACTTGTCTGGCGCGGACTATACAGAATGTTAGATTTGATACGTAATTGACCAAGCGAGTGAAATTTCTCTTCTTTGGGTTGGCAATATTTTCTTTCATCTGTCTAGATGTTGGTAAACTGAACGCCTTACGTTGAATTACGTTGTTATTGTAATTGAGAATAAAATTGTACGCATGTGCTAATTGTGCTTTTTTGCGAACAGATTAACTCGTAAAATGCAACATATTTTTTATTCACTAAGGCTTACTGTTCTGAAAACTTAGACGTAAAACTTATTAGCCATAGTGAGGAAATCTTATTTGGGCTGACATATAAAATAATGAACTCTGAAAAGACTAGTTTTTAACTTGAACACTTACAAATATTGAGCTTCACAACTACTAATGTCCAAGTCAATTTAATATAATACATTTAATAAACGTGTAGTAAATTTACATCTGTGCACAAAAGCTCTGTTTAATAGGCATGAGCCTGGGTAAAAAAAAAACATTATTATAATTAGTCCGTGAGTTAGATTATCCAAAAATATTGTACACATATTTTTTCTTTTTCAATCAAACAACAAATGACAAAGTGAAACCTTGTCAAAGTTTGGGAGTGGGGCTCGTGACGTCATCTCTGTCACAGAAGAAGTCTACATTTGTATGGCACTTGTGACGTCGCGCGGAACTTTAACAGGCTATAACTTCATAAATTTTCGTTTAATTGACAAAATAAAAAATACGTGTTTAATATTTTTGACAGTCTATCTGACGAACTAATTATATTTTTTTAGTCATCATGCCTAATTTCATGTTTCATGTCAACAGCCGGACGACGATAGCGAAGATCAAAGTATATTCGTATCGAAGATGAGTCTGAGCGGGGTGGCAGCGCCCATTGACCGTGCCGCCTTCACTGAAGACTCGCGGCTGTTGGTGCTCCACGGCGCTGGCGTGATGCATGTCTTGCAGGTTGATCCTGACGCCGGCGCCACTGTCGTGCAGACTATCCTTACTGACAAATGTAAGTAATATACACCAAGCAAGGTCCAAGAACAAGCGTGAGTGGAATAGCTATTAGGTCGCGCTGCCTTCACTGAAGACTCGCGACTGTTGGTTCTCTACGGCGCTGGCGTGATGCATGTCTTGCAGGTTGATCTGATGCTGGTGCCACTGTCGTGCAGACTATCCTTACTGACAAATGTAAGTAACATACACCAAGCAAGGTTCAAGAACAAGCGTGAGTGGAATAGCTATTAGATCGCGCTGCCTTCACTGAAGACTCGCGGCTGTTGGTTCTCCACGGCGCTGGCGTGATGCATGTCTTGCAGGTTGATCCTGACGCCGGCGCCACTGTCGTGCAGACTATCCTTACTGACAAATGTAAGTAATATACACCAAGCAAGGTCCAAGAACAAGCGTGAGTGGAATAGCTATTAGATCGCGCTGCCCTCACTGAAGACTCGCGACTGTTGGTTCTCTACGGCGCTGGCGTGATGCATGTCTTGCAGGTTGATCCTGACGCCGGCGCCACTGTCGTGCAGACTATCCTTACTGACAAATGTAAGTAACATACACCAAGTAAGGTTCAAGAACAAGCGTGAGTGGAATAGCTATTAGATCGCGCTGCCTTCACTGATGACTCGCGGCTGTTGGTTCTCCACGGCGCTGGCGTGATGCATGTCTTGCAGGTTGATCCTGACGCTGGTGCCACTGTCGTGCAGACTATCCTTACTGACAAATGTAAGTAAGTAATTACAAACACAAAAGTACAAGATACCCAGAGCTCCAAGGACAAGTGTGAGTGGGGTAGCTATTTGATCGCGCCGCGTTCAGTGAAGACTTTAGTTGCTGATCGTTCACGGTGTTGTGCTGGTATCATGCACGTGTTACTGTCGTCGGCACGACTGTCGTACAGGCTTTAGTTACAGAAAAAATGTAAGTAAGAAACACAAAGGTACAAAGATAAGTGGGATTGGTAGGTACATGGCATAAAGCTCTGACTATTGCCCCTCTATTGATTAAGTCTCCTCCCAAAGTACGCACACAACTATTTAAACGGAATTCTCGATGTAATCCCGCTCCATTAAACCATCGCTGAGCCATCCTTTAAAAGCTTAGCTATAGTAATTCTATGCCGGCTTTTTAATAATCCACTGCTGAGCATAGGCCTACCCACGAAAGATTATGTGATACATTGACACTGTGCGAGTTGGTGGACTCATACGGAATCGAATTTATTCTATGTCGAACATATGCAGCAGCCCAGCAGTCCAGCAGTGGACGTCCTATAGAAAAAAATGACGACGACGATCCTACGCGAAGTTTAATAATGTCTAATTCAACAGATATCCATCTGCCTGATAATTCCTATCATACAGTATAGAAAGGCTGTTTCTGTCTCTTACAGATTTCAAAGCGAAAACGCTCCTCCATCTAGTAATATCGAAGCGAACTCCGACCGGCGCCGTTTACCTCGTGGCAGCCGACACTCGCAGCGGCCTCGGTATTTGGGTGCTCAATGGGAAGAAGTTCGAACATTACGCCACGCTGCCCACGTACCAGTGCGTGCCCTCGGCCCTCTCTATACATAGCGAAGAGGGGATACTGTACATCGTCTACGTGGATCAGACGGTATGAACTTAATAACTCCTCCATGTATCTAGTCCATACTCTTTTAGAAGGTAGTATTTTTCCTAACAAAAGCCGCGGACTCTGGCGATTGTGGTGCAGAAATGTAAAAAAAAATAAGAACTTCTTTTTCACCACAACAAATTGTTTAGATCTATCTATAGATGATCGTATGTGCAAACGAGAGAAGTACTCATTTTGCACGCTGCTAGTGCTAGTGCGTGCCTTCAACTCTGTCTATAATTCTTTCCAAAAATTCAAATGATCGTGTCTGCAATGTTTAGCATCCTTCAGAATTAAGATATTTGAGACATTGTTGCATGTCTCTCTTAATACTGGCTTCGTAATATCAACAAGTAGTTCTAAACCAGTATTGAAAGATTGTTGAGATATTACAGGACTGAACTTTGTTCACCCTAGCAAGTTCACTGTCGTTCTTACGCCGGCATCACTGTCGTTCCATCTATACCAAAGAAGATCTTGCAAAGTGGGACCAGACTGTGTATAGCTGTTCAAAAAATTCGTTAAAATATGGTACATAAATGCGTAGAGCAGAACAAACGCATTGAGTGCTTAATTTGAATAGAATCTCATATTTCCTAATATAATTTTTGTTCAAAGCCGCCATCACGCCGCCATATTTTTACAAGCTACTCGTATGTCCAAAGATTATAAGATCCTAAAATATTAAATTCCTTTAAATGAAAATAGTTATAAAGAAAATAATAGGAAAATCATTTTCCAAAACAAATAGAGCAAATAATTAAATACTGTACAATGTAATGGCCTAAGCTCGATATATTTTTGTATTATCTCTTTTAATTCACATCCGTCAGTCAACACCGACATTCCCACTAAAACACGACATGCGACATGAAACCAAGCATTTCGAATCGACATTCCTCATACGAACCGCCAGAATGTGGGACGCTTTGCCTGAGTCTGTCTTCCCGCTAAAGTACAATACAGGTGTCTCCAAATCCCGAGTAAATAGGTATCTTCTATACATATAAGCGTGAATTCCGAAAATAAAATAAAGGTTCCTGTGGGATAGCATAAAAATAAAAAAACGCGGGCGAAGCTAAAATGCTAGTATGAAATAAAATAAAATAATCGGGCAAGTACGAGTCGGACTCGCGCATGGAGTGTTCCGTACTGTATGGGAGCCCCCCTTAAATATTTATTTTATTTTAATTGTATTATTAATTATTGAAGTGAATATACAATATATTCTGTGAAAATTTCAAGTATCTACCTTTGTTTGTTTGTTTGTTTTATTGTATGGAAGCCCCCTTAATTATTAATTTTATTCTGTTTTAAGTATTTGTTGTTATAGCGGCAACAGAAATACATCATCTGTGAAAATTTCAGCTTTCTAGCTATAGCGGTTCAGGAGCAGCGAGAGATACAGCTTGGAGACAGACAGACGGACAGCGGAGTCTTATAGTAATAGGGTCCCGTTTTTACCCTTTGGGTACGGAACCCTAAAAACATTCTTTCCTGTTGGTAATTTTTTGAGTGTAATTTCAGATAGTGGAATACACGCTAGCGGCGAGATCGTTCGCCGAGTGGCCCGCCTCAGTGCTGCCCGAGTCGTGGAAACAGCGCACCGCCGCCATCCACGCAGTGTACGCTCACCCCGCTCGCAAAGCCGTCGTATTACAAGACCAGAACTCGCTCTGGGTCGTCGAGAAGGTAACTAATTTCATGTAACTTTAGGATCAGTTTAGATAGAGAAATGTACGCTAGCATCGAGATCATCGTCGCCTCAGTGCTGCCCGAATAATAAGAACATCGCAGGTAAATGATAGCATCTTGTACCTTTAGGATCAGTTCAGATAGAGGAATGCACGCTGGCGTCGAGATCGTTCGCCGAGGGGCCCCGCCTCAGTGCTTCCTGAGTAGTAGAAACAGCGCAGGCGACTGATATCTTCTTGTAACCTAAGGATCAGTTCAGATAGAGGAATACTCGCTAGGGTCAAGATCATTTGCCGAGTGGCCCCGTCTCAGTGCTGCCGAAACAGCGCAGGTAACTGATAGCTTCTTGAAACTTGAGGACCAGTTCAGATAGTGGAATGCATGCTGGTGTCGAGATCATTCGCCGAGTGGCCCCGCCTCAGTGCTGCCTGAGTAGTCGAAACAGCGCAGGCGACTGATAGCTTCTTGTAACTTTAGGATCAGTTCAGCAAGTGGAATACTCGCCAGGGTCGAGATCATTCGCCGAGTGGCCCCGCCTCAGTGCTGCCCGAGTAGTAGAAACAGCGCAGGTAACTGATATTTTCTTGTAACTTTAGGATCAGTTCAGACATTGGAACACACACCTGCGCCGAGATCGTTAGCCGAGTGGCCCGCCTCAGTGCTGCCTGAGTAGGAGAAACAGTGCAGGCGACTGATAGCTTCTTGTAACTTTAGGATCAGTTCAGACAGTGGAATACTCGCTAGGGTCGATATCATTAACACGCCGAGTGGCCCGCCTCAGTGCTACGCGAGGCGTGGAAACAGCGCACCGCGCCGACAGACAACTGCTGGCTTCATGGTTCAGTATCATACCAGTGCAAAATTCTGCTCAGCATAGTACTCATCACTCTTAGTACAGGCCCAATCATACAAGTCGGCGAATGTGAAGCTACAAGCTGCGCAATATCCAACCCTCAATCCTGACTGAAGCTCAATACATTCTGAGCGTTGATTGGGTTTTGCGCAACTTGTACTAATTTCATATCCGCCGACTTGTATGATTCGGATTATACGGAGCCAAAAACATAGAAAGATATCTCTTTATTTTTTACACCAATAGAATACACAAATAAATAATCGGCCAAGTACGAGTCGGACTCGCGCACGGAGGGTTCCGTACTGTATGGGAGCCCCCCTTAAATATTTATTTTATTATTTATTATTGCATTGAATATGAAACTAAATATTCTATGAAAAATTCAAGCATCTACCTGTTACCATTATTAATATAGAGCGAAAAACGTCTAAATAATCGGCCAAGTACGAGTCGGACTCGCGCACGGAGGGTTCCGTAGTGTAAAGGAGCCCCCCTTAAATATATATTTTATTTTAATTGTATTATTGAAGGGAATATAAAACTAAATATTCTGTGAAAATTTCAAGCATCTACCTGTGACCATTATATAGAGCGAAAAACGTCTAAAAATCAGGTTTGTATTGTATGGCAGCCCCCCTTAAATATTTATTTTATTTTGTTTTTAGTATTTGTTGTTATAGCGGCAACCGAAATACATCATCTGTGAAAAATTCAGCTGCCTAGCTATCATGGTTCATGAGATACAGCCCGGTGACAGACGGACAGACAGACAGACAGACGGACATCGAAGTCTTAGTAATAGGGTCCCGTTTTTCCCTTTGGGTACGGAACCCTAAAAATCAGGTTTGTTGTATGGAACCCCATCTTAAATATTTATTTTCTTTTCTTTTTAGTATTTGTTGTTATAGCGGCAACAGAAATACATCATGTGTGAAAATTTCAGCTGCCTAGCTATCATGGTTCATGAGCCCGGTGACAGACGGACATCGAAGTCTTAGTAATAGGGTCCCGTTTTTCCCTTTGGGTACGGAACCCTAAAAAGGCTTGCAAACTGGTAAAACGAGTAATTTCAAGCATTTTGGTTCATCAATGTGGGATATATGAGGCTTTATGATATGGAGACGGACAGACAAATGGACGGACACAACAAAATTATAAGGGTTCCTTTATTTCACTACGAAACTCATCAACGAAACATTTTTAATAATTATACGATATATATAATAATTATATATAATTTAAATAAGTATAGAAAAAGGTGTACCTATGAATCAAGTGTGAAGTGTGCATAAACGGTCAAAAGACCAGTAGATAATTTGTACCCTGCCAAACAGGCTCCTATGAGACCTAGTGCGTGGTTCAAGTAATCTAATGGTACTTTAACGCTATCTTAACTACGATTTTTATAAGGCCCACTGTATGTTAGTAGTTAATAGTACCATACATTTAATTTGATGTTGGAACAAATAAAGAATTTATTATTATACATTTAAATTCTCCACAGGAACTCAAACCTGTGACATCAGCCAAAAAGATCAGGCAAGGCGCACCCAGTTTAATGCTTCGATTCAAGATAGTACCTATCAAGGTAAGTCAGATTTCACTCGTCATAAAACTAATTATCGCATTTTAACGAACACTCAATTTCGTCTCATTAAATTATATCTTGTCAATGTTCTGGCAAATCGTATCCCGCTTTTGCTTTGTAAAACTCTAATTTCTACGTGCCTTAGATTATTTTGGAACGACACGAAAAAAGTGGTTTTACGTGACGACACAAGACGTGGGATGTGGACAAAGGACGCTTATTTTTTTGTCTATAAAGCTTATTGTCGCTATAGGTCGAATCAAACTTTGTGGCGTCTGAACTCGAGGCGAGTCGTGGCGAAGTAGCAAATTCATATGTCAGCGGTCAATAGAAGTGAGGAATTGCGCAGCTTGTGGCTGACTTCACATATGCCATTAAGTTTGATTCGATGTATACCGAAAGCCGTTTTGCGTGACGACAAGACGAGGGATGTGGTCAAAGGACGCTTAATTATTTTTACAAAGCTCATCATCATTGCCTATTTCTTATTTTTGGTGTGAATTAAAGAACGCTGAACTGCACGATCATCTGTCCATTGCATGAAAAATCCATGCACTCTACAGGTAGGCGCTTTTAAATTATTACTAAAAACATTAGTTTAATTCTTATCCAATTTGCCGAAAAGTCGGCGAAAGAGCAGCGCCAGAGCAGCTTCCTGTCTTATTTACGCCTAAAATATTAACAAGTTTTCTTAGAAGTATTTAGCAACATTATACTAACTGTTACCAAATTACGAGCGCACGTTTTTTTTACATATATTTAAGCCGTTTCTGTGTACATATATAAGTATGTTTGTAGATATAGGCCCAATCATACAAGTAGGCGGATGTGAAGTTAGCTACAAGCTGCGCAATATTCCATCAACGCGAGCTTTATGTGAGCTTTAGTCAGGATTGGATATATTTTTTCTTTATTTTAATTCTGATGTTTTTAAACAATGTTGCAATTTTAATGTACACTTGATTTTTTAAGTTACTAGTTAATAAGCACTTATTGTAAATGACTTGCCCAATATGACAAAATGTTATAAGGCCAATAAATTACTTTACTTTACTATTATCATAGCTTGTGGCCAACTTTACATCCGCCGACTTATATGATTCGGCCTATACAGGGTTATCCAGAACTGGTGTACTAAGTTGGAAGAAAGTGATCAAGACCATCATTATGAACAACTTTAACTTTCAAAATTCGTGAAAAAAAATTAGCTGTTTCATTTATTTTGTCGATTCCGAGTTGCAATTTTGTTTGAACAGCGGATTTTTCTCGAATTTTGAGTTTGTCCCATAGTAAAAGTTGTTCCTAATTATGGCCTTAATCACCCCCTTTCAAACTTAATGGCGCAAGGAGAGGGAATTTGCGCAGCTTGTAACTTCACAGACGCCATTATGTTTGATTCGGCCTATACAGGGTTACACTAACTGTTCCTGTACTAAGCCGAAACGGGGTGATTAAGACCGTCATCTCGAACAACTTTTACTATGGGGCCAAATCAAAATTCTAGAAAAAAAAATTGCCGTACCATACAAAACTGCAACTCGGAATCGACAAAATGTATGAAATAGCTGATTTATTTCTCGAATTTTGAATTGGCCCCATAGTAAAAGTTCGTAATGATGGTCCTAATTATCCCTTTTCGGTTAAGTACACCAGTTCTGGATAACCCTGTATACTATATACAATATACCTCTATAAAACTGATCCCTCCGTCAGATACATTATACATATGCGCGTATACTACCTACATGTCAGGTGTGCTCATGATTTCCAACAACTATAGTAGAATTATATTTTAATAGGCATAATGACTGGGAAAAAAATAATTATTATAATTAGACCGTTAGATAGATCGGTTAGAAATATTTGACACTTTTTTTTTCTTTTGTCAATCAAAAATTAATGACGGAGATAAAACTTGCCAAAGTTTTGTGACGTCACTAGTGCGACGTAGTCTGTAATTTGTATAGCACTCGTGACGTCACGATAAACTTTAATTGGCCATACTTTGTCAATTTGTGTTTAATTGACAAAAGAAAAAATATGTGTCTAATATTTTTTTTAATCTATCTGACGGACTAATTATATTTTTCAGTCTTCGTGCCTATTGAGTTAGTAAAATTGAGTATCTTATAAGCTTAATTTGTGTTGATTTTCAGTACCTCGCGGGTTTCCACTGGCTCAATAAAGATGAAGCGGTATCGATAGAGCTGCTCCCAGCGAACATCCTCGCTCAGCTACCAGCAGTTGTCGCAGAAAAGAAACATTAATACTGAACTAAACCTACAGTAAATGGTGCTTTAGTAACACACTGAAATAATTGTAATCCTCAAAACGTTCTCTGTATCAGATGATATTGTTTTACAATTTTATGAAGCGCGACCGACACAACCAAAACACCTAAAGAAAAGTAAACAATAACACAATTGTGGAAGCATAATTTGTTACTTTATTTTAGGACAATAAATGATACTATTATTACATTTGATCTTTCATTTCTAAAATATGACTCCGATGAAGTACTGCAATGGAGTATCTTTTTTGCGTTACAATTTTTTATACGTAATTGTTGTATTTTTATTTTATTAGTTTTGTATTTAAAGGTTTTTGAGCTTTTCGAACGGTGTAATCGAAAGTTGCAAAGGCTGTGACCACATTTCTTCAGTGATTTCTGTTCGCGATGGGGGCAGCTTGAACGATATGGGGTCTCCGTCTACGCTTCTGTAATTATAAGAATTCTTTAAGTTTACCTTCATAATTTTATACCATTGTTTAACAAAACTATTCTTTTTTTGTTACTAATGTTAACATAATATGTTTAGTAAATATACAGTGTATTATAAAAAAATAAATTATAATAATGGTCTTAAAATTCATGTAAGCAAAATTATACAAGTTGTTAGCAGTAGCAAATTCATTTATGAGGACTGGAGTTTTGCGCATCTTTTAGCTTACTTCATACATTAAGTTTAATTCGATTAAAAACAATTGTATTGTCCCATTGCTGGGCAAACACCTCCTCTCGAGATTTCCAGTTTTGTCGTTCTTGTGCTAATTCCTGCCAATTTGGATCAAATGCGTTCAGTTCGTCTCGCCATCTAGTAGAGGGTCTGCCACGAGGATGCACCGAGACAACGTGTAATCGTGAATAATAGTTTTATTAGTAGCTTACCCTAAGAAAACAAGGGTCTGCTTGTAGGGGTCGTATATCTGCCCTGGCTTCAGTGGTGGCCGCATGGGGAAGTCCTTGGAAGTTTTTACCAAGCGCCCGTAGCGTTCAAGGGGGCACGTTGCGCGCCGTCCAATTATGCCTGACATAGGAAAAATAATGATTCACAACTTGGTCATCCTTACTAATATTACAAATCCAAAAGAGTTTATTCGTTTGTTACTTTTTTCGCGCAGCAACAGAATAACGGATGGACTTGATTTTATACCAAAGAATTTTTTTTTCCTTTTCCCCCTTCTTTTCCCCCTCAAATCACAATACTTTTCTTAGCATGTTTTCAATCGAGGGAAGTGAACCAAGACTGAAGATGTCGAAACTTTTGCGGATACTTTCCTTATCGTAACTCTCACACATACGTACAATTGGAGAATGAGACAACTTCACAGTTCTGCAAATAGGCATATTGAAAGACTTCCATTGTGTACAAGGCCGGCGGCGTGGAAGATTAGGCACTTTAAAATTAACCTTACTAAGGACATCCGGACAATCCACCATCCCATTTACTAGTTTGTAAAGCATAATTATATCAGTCATCTCCCGTCGTTTATGTAAAGTCATAACATTTTAATATTTAATTCTTGATTCATAAGAACGTAAGACTTTGCATTTATATTCCATATATGCCAGGTGGTACATGAAACATCGCTGTACACGCTCTAACCTTGTGGAATGAACATTATACCCTGGATTCCATACAACACAGCAGTATTCAAGGATAATTCTAACCAGGCTGTTGAAAAGTGTTATGGAGAGATCCTTGACTATGAAGATCTTGGCCTGTCTAGTAATAAACCCACACATCTTCCCAGCTTTTTTAACTATTAGATCGATGTGCTCCCTAAAATTGAGTTTAGCATCGACTGTCACCCCAAGGTCGCGGATGGAAGTAATCTGATTCAGCAAGAAGCCACCAATAGTGTATCGCACTGGGTGAATCTTACGCTTACGCGTAAAGTTTATAAAGAAGCATTTTGATGTATTCAGTGACATTTTATTGAGACTACTCCAGTTCGACACACTATCAATGTCGGATTGCAGGTCCTCTACATCTTTCCGATTCCTTATTACCTTGTATATTTTCAAGTCATCGGCAAAAAGCTTGGTTCTAGATTTTATGACATCAGGTAAATCGTTAATAAAAATCAGAAAGAGCAAAGGCCCCAGATGTGATCCTTGATGGGACTCCGGAAGGCAAGTTGGTTTCATCCGACTTAAAACCTTTGACAACAAACCAGCTGTGATCTGTTTTTTAAATACGACTCAAACCATCTCAGTAACGTGCCGTGGATATATGTACATATACTCGTATGTAGTTCAAAGAATGCAGTGCATGCTTCAAAGAGTGACATGCTACTTTTTATCCCCAAAAATTAAAGGTTCCTATGAGGTAGCATAAAAATCACAATATAACGCGGGCGAAGCCGCGGGCATAAGCTAGTACTTCATAAACTAGGTCAATCCAAATGAATTGGTTGTAGTTTAAATTTCAAATTGTGTTTCTAGTATTCCTTTTGGCACTGTTACCGTTTCAAATTCAAATAATAAAAGTGAATAATTCTGAGAAAAGAAATAAAGTATGTACCTGTACTTTATTCCTTTAAAAAGAAATAAAGTACAGGTATAGAGAAGTAAACTTCTCGAGTGGAGATTAGTACCGGAAGCACAGCGTAGGACTTTCTCCCACAAGGTGGACGGCTGACCCCATCAAGCCCACAGATTCGCTCTGGATGTTAGCCGCTTCCAGCTAGTCTTATAATATATCTATAGGGGAGATCTATGTCCACAGAGAACATCCTATGGGTGAAATGACGACCACCGTCTTTTTTATCTACTTCTGTTGAAATGAAATGAAAAATGTTTATTCGGCATTACACACAAACAAAATAGATAGAAAAGTACTAAAAACAGATATGTAATATGTCGAAAAAGTATCACCTCAATATTAAAGCTGAGGTTCTGTTCATGTTATGCAATATATTTCTACTAGCTTTTACCCGCGGCTACGCCCGCGTTATATTTTGATTTTGGCTAATGTTTATGTCGGCTGCGAAACCTAACCTAAGCGACAAACATAAAAATACCTTAGAGGAATGCTTTTGTTGGTTAAGTTACGGTTGGAGTGTATATACAACCCCCCTGTGTATTCCCGCCTTGTCGTGGCGGGGGAGGTCTAAGGCAGCTGAAAAGGCGGCGCTCGAAGTCTCCCTCTTCTTTGGGTCTTTCCCCCAAGGCAGCTTAGAGGCCGGCACTCGTAACGCAGCCGCTTTTAACTAAAGCAGCTGAGAGGATGGCCGGTAGGTTGCCTGCCTTATGAGGAATGTTGCTTCTGAGGCGGGCTGCAGTGCCGCTCTTGCGACGCTGCAACCGAGGATTAGGGGCTGCGGTGGGATGGAACTCGTTGTGTAGGTGCCGCCACCTACCCTACCTTCCGCTAGGCCGTCAACCTGTTGGAAGACGCAGTGGGGCTGCAGGGGAAGAGAAGTGTCGGTATCGCGATGGCCGTTCTCACTGCCCTCTGCAGTTGAAGAGGCAGACGCTGGGCTACTATGACTGACCCGTTGCACTGGGATCAGGACGTTGGAATGCTGTCCGACGCTCAGTGCTGGTTACTCCCGAGTGGTGGATGACGATGTGTCTTGTGCTCCGAAACACACCGTCATTATGGCGGGAGCGCAAGCTCCGTTATGGAGCCCGAGTCTGGGCTAGCTCTGTTGAGTGCCGCGAAGGAGTGCGAAAAATGTAGGAACGTCCTAAACTTGAAATGACAGGTTATTTCTGGCGCTTAGACGGCTGCTACCGCGGCCCGCTCGCTTACTTTTCATCCTATCCTACGGGAACTGTTAAAGTTTTTGGGATAAAAAGTGGCCTTTGTCATTTTTCGTCTTTCAAACTATATTCATGCAATAAGTCAAGGCAATCCGTTGCTCCGTTGCTGAGAAAAAGTTATTGTCTTATCCTACGGGAACCGCAATTTTTTCGGTAAGGAAAGTATCCTATGTCACTTTCCGTCTTCCAAACTATGCCCACCCCAAAAATCAAGTCAATCCGTTGCTCCATTGCTGAGAAACAGTTATTGTCCTATCCCATGGGAATCACGAATTTTCTCGGGATACAAAAGTATCCTGTTATCACTTTCTGTCTTTTAAACCATAGGTATCCATACCAAAAATCAATTCAATCTTTTGCTCCGTTGCTGCGTCAAAGAGGAACAAACCAACAAACTTTTCGGATTGATAATATTAAAGTATGATGATTCTGTACCATAAAGGTAGAATTAAGAAACATGTTAAACCTCTAATGTTAGAAGATTTAAAAATATTTTTAATGTCAGATAAAATGACGGCCTGTTATTAAACGTCATAGTAACATGTGGCATGCAGAGGGAATAAAACATTTTTTCCAATTTTAATGTCAGTTGTCATTTTCAATCCATACTTTATTTCCTCTTCAAGGGGATATAATGGTGGAAAAACAATTTGTCCCCTTGCCATGCTACCTGTGATTTATAAAAGTCTGCAGACAATGTCACCTGTCATCTAATTACGTTTCGCTGTGACGTTTCGTTAAGTGTCATAGAGGAATTAATCACTTAGCGTCTTTGTGATAGTGGCGACAGTTTTGCTTTCGATAGGTTTTGTCCTGTCCTACAGGAACTATGCAATTTTTTGCTTAACGTCTAATGATTAGCATCTAAAATTCGACGCGCTTGGTTTTGCTCTTGAGTCTCAGCAGTTCTTTGCGCTGCGTGATGCTCGGCATCTAAAAGTCGCTGCACTTGACTTTCTCCTTAAGTCTCAGCAGCTCTCTGAGCTGCGTGACGCTCAGCATCTAAAATTCGACGTGCTTGGTTTTTTGCTCTTGAGTCTCAGCAGTTCTTTGCGCTGCGTGATGCTCAGCATCTAAAAGTCGCCGCGCTTGACTTTCAAATTCAGTCTCAGCAGCTCTCTGAGCTGCGTGACGCTCAGCATCTAAAATTCGACGCGCTTGGTTTCGCTCTTGAGTCTCAGCAGCTCTTTGAGATGCGTGGCGCTCGGCATCTAATGTCAAACGCATTTAAGTGTGCTCTTCAGACTCTTGGCTTCTAGCAATTTTCTTTACGCGAGCTCCGCTAGAACTACGCGCTAGATTCGATTTGCGTTTTGTAGGCATACCTATTAGAATGAAAACTACGTAATTAAACTGAAAAAATACATGTAACCTTCTCTAAATTTTACAGGAAAAGATTAATTGACTTTGACATTTGCAACTCGAGCAGCCTTGAATGGGCATTGGGCATAGAGAATGTAATTTGGAAAGTCAAGATGCAAATTACCATTTGTCATGGTAGAAAATAAGTTTTTTCTTCTAAGATTCTAGCCAATGCGTTTTCATCCCCCCTTTTCAACCCTTTAAAACTATTTTTTCGAATCAAAAAGTAGCCTATGTCCTTTCTCAGGCTCTAGACTATCTGTGTACCAAATTTCATTCAAATCGGTTCAGTAGTTTTAGCGTGAAAGCGCGACAGACAGACAGACAGACAGAGTTACTTTCGCATTTATAATATTAAAATAAATAAAATAAAATAAGTAAGGAGTAAGGATTAGTAAGGATAGTAAGGATTAGTAAGGATAATCTGTAATACGAAGTGCGAAATAAAACGAAGCTTACCAGAAGAGGTACGAGGCAGGGGTTTCGGTGAGGGGTCCACTACTACTGGATACTTCTGCGGCTCGAGCGTGCAGCTCACCGAACGAACGGCATTTCGATACTCGTCCAGTGATAATCCTGAAAATAAAGGTATTGAGATGCGCATTTTTTTTGTGTAGGTTTGTTAGCGTTTGAGTACACACTTCCTGATGTGTTAAGCAAATATGCGGTCTAGGGTGTAACACGCTTATACCTAGAAGATACCTATTTACTCGAGATTTGAAGATATCCACGTTGTACTTTAGCGGGAAGACAAACTCAGGCATAGCGATCGACATTCTGGTTGTTCGTATGAGGAATGTGGATTCGAAACGCTTGGCTCTAACGGGCGGAATGTCCGCCATAAAAGCGTGGAGCTTTAGTGGCGTCTGTCTTGCCGTACGATAGAAGAAAGGGGCAGGTGGTAACAGATTGTGCAACTCCTATTCCGAGCATTCCCCGTATAGTCCTGACCTTGCACCTTCAGATTTCCACCTGTTTCGGTCTCTTCAGAATTCTTTAGGTAGTGTCAGGTTAACATCACGAGACGACTGCCAAAACCACTTGTCGCGGTATTTTGATCAAAAGTCCCAAAATTTCTATAGCAATGGGAACATATCCCTACCTACAAGTTGACAAAAAGTTATCGAACAAAATGGTACCTACATACTTTAGTTAAATGTAAATAAACTATATTAAAAATGTTTTGAATTTTCCTAAATAATGCGATGAAACTTTTCCCCCAACCTATTATGTGAGTGTGAGGCAACCTGTGTATGTCCGTAGAAATTATATGGCGTAATCTTCGAGCAAATACCTATAGAGTCGCAATCATACAAAAAAAGTGTCCGGGCCAAAACCCTAAAAAGCTACGTACTGGGCAGGCGTTTAGTTAGTCGTAAGGCGATTGCAAGCCGACTACAACGCCGCGCGATGCTAATTTGCTCGGTCACAAGGACCAATTAGGTGACATAACATCGAGATTCGAAAAAACGGGTCTTTGTGAATTATTTAATTTAAATATCCATGTCGGTATGTATGACGGCGCTTGTACATTTTTTTACTACTATCACTTAGGGACTGTGGCTCTTTAAATATTTGCTCGAAGGGCGTAATTGAATCCACCAAATCATACTGTGCCAGCGCAGTATGTTGAATATGACCCAATCGCCCTCCGCGGGCAAGCATATGTTCATTACTGTACCAGCTTTTTTAATAGCCCACTGCAGGACATAGGCCTATCCCCGAAGGGTGATTGGGCCATATCCACCACGCTGGCCCAGTGCTGTTTGGTAGTGCAGTTCATGTATGTTCATAGTGGAAAATTAAAATGCCGGTACAGTTTGGTAGGTACCTATTTTTTGAGCCTCTTCATCTTGCATTTCTCGAATGTGGCTGTAGAACGACCATCTTTGCGGCCAGAGGAGAGCTGCAGTTTTATTTTTCTTGTTTACTGATTCTCTGAAAATCGTAAATTAGGTAGGTACGTAATTATAATGCTACCTAGAAATGATTTAGTAATTTGTATCCTGATTTCCAATGCTACGTTAAAACTTATTTTTTGTTCAATGCTTTACTTTTTTTACCTTGAAGTCGATGAATCCAACCAACCAAGTTCTTACCTAACATACCTATTCTAAAGTAAAATTAAAAAAGTATTATAGGTAAATTAAAAAAGGAGCGCAAGTAGTTAGTTTATTTTTTTACGGAAGTCGGTAAAAAATTAAATAACTACTTGTGCTCCTTTTTAGGGTTCTGTACCCATAGGGTAAATACGGGACCCTATTACTAAGACTCCGCTGTCCGTCTGTCCGTCTGTCTGTTTCCAGGCGGTATCTCATGGACCGCTGTAGCTAGAAAGCTGTAATTTTCACAGATGATGTATTTCTGTTGCTGCTATAACAACAAATACTAAAAGTAGAATAAAAATAATATTTAAGGGGGGCTCCCATACAAAAAATCTAAATTTTTAGCTGGTTTTCGCTCGGTATCAATAATGATAACAGGGAGATGCTTGAAATATATTTACAAAATATTTAGCTGCACGCCTACTTTAATAATAAATAATCAAATTAAAATAAAATATATATTTAAGGGCTCCCATACAGTACGGAACCCTTCATGCGCGAGTCCGACTCGTACTTGGCAGATTATTTAATTTATAATACTTTAAAAGGAGGAGTTCCTTCATGTTATGTATTTTTTTATGTACATAATATGTTCATCGATATTTTCGCCAATTGAGAACCGATTTAAAAAAACAACGGGTCGCACTGCGGGAGTGCCGGCAGAAGTGAAAACTTGAACATTACGTCATTTGGCTTATCATCCCAAAAAGAGCACAACGCCGCTAAAGAAGTTTTCACTTCAAAAAAAAAAATTAATAGTACACTATAAGTATTTTACCGAAATCGGCTGAATCAATTTTGAAAAATCAGCAATAATGTAAAAATCCACTACATGGAATCGTGCGAACTAATATATCGAATTCTGTTCATGGAATTCGGTTATGCCATTTTTGGCGAAAAATAATTATCCGAGGGGTTAGTCGAGGAAAACGAGAAAGAACTAAGCAAAATGTATGGAGCCACACGTGAACGTAAAAGTATAAGTAAACTACGCTAAATCTCTGATCTGAGGGAAGCGTTTTGTTGATGCCATAAGACACTTACAAAATTCCTTGAGCCTTGACTGGATCAGTGGAAGGCTCTCGTTTGCCTCCCACTGCTACTGGAGCTGCTTGTTGCTGCGTCTCCATTTGATGTACTTATTTGATAACTTATATATATTTACTCTTCCTAGTTTGCTGTCGATTTGTTTGTCTTACAAAATCTAAGATATATTTGCGTTACTTCGAGCAAGGGTCGGGGAATCGATCAAACGGGACTGGGATACCACAGTTCCTGAGTTCTTGTATCATGCAAACAGTAAACAAAGTTACAACGTTGTTTACAGCTGTAAATAAATCAATAACGCACTTTGAGATAGTAGCTAGACCAAACAAATATATAGGTACCTTGAACTTGATAACGCACATTCATGTATTTTCGCGTTATGAGCTGATGAACTGTGCCCCTCAATTTACAGAGTTTTGTATCCATTAGGGGCATTAGGTATACATACATACGCACTATGATTCATAAGTGTTATGTATGGCGTGGCCTTCCATCTTCTTGGCTACGCTTTTGACATAGCGGTTGTGGTCACGTATAGGTACCTACACTTTCCGCGCAGTTATGTGGCTATTACCAACCTGTATCTATAGTACAAACTTTAAAAGAATTCTATATAATTTTGAGTTTTATCACGTCCTGCTCGATGATGGCAGTGTTGTGGTTATAAGTGTATATTGAAAAGTAAGTCTCGGAGTAAGTTTTTTTTTTTTTAATTTATATGATCTGAGATAAAAATAAACAACAGTAGAGTTTCTCGTCCTCGCTGTTCTTTGTTCCTCTTCTAGTCAATTTCCTCATATCATACCTCAGGGTTGTGTCACCAATTTCTACCGTATTGTCTTTCATCCTTTCCGATCCTCGGCGCCATACACTGAGGAGTCCAAGGTGGTGCGGATCCTGGACTTACCATCGCATTGGACTGCGGCCTCTACTTTGCCAGTAACCATTAACTTCTCTAGGCTAGCACCGCACCGTCTTTCCTAGCAATATGGCCAAAGTATTTGAGAACGCGATTAAGGTTAATCTTTATTAAATTCCATCAAATAGAATTGTATACGTAAAATATAAAGAACATTCTGTAACAAGGCATACGCACATTTACGTAATAAATCCCCCAGGTACTTACCTTGTCGGAACGTTCACAAAGGATCGTAGGCATAGCGCCGCGCCGACCCGTCAATTACAAATTCAAAGTTTGCTCCGGACGCGCCTGCCAGTTCTCAGACAGTACGCAATGGAGACGTCTAGACCAGGCTGCCTATAAACTTGCTCGTGCATATTACTTTTATTTTACTATCTATGTGGGTAGAGAAGCTTGTAGCTTGCTTAACCCGGGTTGAGGGATGACCTAGTCTGGAGATTTATATCCAACGAAGCATTTTACGAGGTTTCGTATAGACAAGCATAATATGAGAATTCTATGCTCTGACTTGGAGATATATACTTAGCTGTAATGAAATCATAGGCTATATTCAATATTCATATAATATTTAGGGTTCGATTGTGAAATGATTAATTATTTGAAACAATCAATTAGCTGTAATGAAATCATAGGCTATATTCAATATTCATATAATATTTAGGGTTCGATTGTGAAATGATTAATTATTTGAAACAATCAATTAGCTGTAATGAAATCATAGGCTATATTCAATATTCATATAATATTTAGGGTTCGATTGTGAAATGATTAATTATTTGAAACAATCAATTAGCTGTAATGGTATCATAGGCTATATTCAATATTCATATAATATTTAGGGTTCGATTGTGAAATGATTAATTATTTGAAACAATCAATTAGCTGTAATGAAATCATAGGCTATATTCAATATTCATATAATATTTAGGGTTCGATTGTGAAATGATTAATTATTTGAAACAATCAATTACTTAGCTGTAATGAAATCATAGGCTATATTCAATATTCATAAAATATTTAGGGTTCGATTGTGAAATGATTAATTATTTGGAACAATCAATTTAGTCCGCTATCCTTTATAGAAAATAGGCAAGCAGTCAAGACCTGGTTGAAAGCATTAAATTTTTGAATAGAACCTGACACTTATAAGGATCATCTTTACCCGAAAACTCCTTTGATGAAATTTACTAAGGTACTTACCTACATTTGATTGACAAAGAGTCGAGGTCCCGGATAGTTTACCTAAATCAATTTAAATGAACCCGTCAAGGATACAATACTGCGTAGGGAGTAGGGACCCGTGTCAACAGCTTTTGTTGTAACAATTGAAGATTCCACGCGTTGTTTACGTTCGTCCGTTGCCTTTTCTAAAATACGATATTTATCCACAATTTAGGTAAAAATTCGTCATAGGGCGTCCACTGCTGGACATAGGCCCTATGGATCTCCAATAAGACCGGTTGAAAGCGACTTGCATCCAGCGCGATCTTGCGGTCTTAAAGAGGTCATCTGTCCACCTTGTGCGGGTGGACATGCTACGCCACAGCCCGGACACTCCGCGATTTTTCATACAAAATCTGCTGTCTTACGCACACCTACACAGTACTTACTCACAGACAACACACATACGCACGGTCGCTACACGCGCATTTGTGTGCGGAACGTCTATGGCTGTCAGCGATCACCACAACGTGACGACATGCCGCGTGAGTGAGACAGTTGCGTAATTAATTTGCAAAAATGAATATTAATCTAGTGCTTAAAAAAGTATAACAATTACTTAATTTGGAAGCATTTTAACAAAAAGTAACCGATCTACTTCTTTTGTAAGATAATATCAAGAGGAAGTTACCAAACAATGTAAAATAAGTTCCTATTATTTATCCTTAGGGAAACATTAAAATTTCTTGTTTTGTTACGTATCATTGATATTCAACCATACACAGTACAAGTGTTCCCTATTGTCACAGTCTAGGTAGTTTTTATTAGAAAATCCACCGGCCAGTGCAGCCCGCGCGCAGAGTACACGATGCGGTACGTAGCGCGGGGTGGAAGTGAGGAAGACTCAAACGGGTGGGGGGTAACGAGTGGCCGTTCTATACGTAGTATTATTATATATTCTTTGGCTACGCTGTGCTTGCCGGTACGTGGTCTCCACTATAGAACTTTTCGATCCCATCGGTCATAAGTCCTCCGCACTATGTGCCCTGCCCACTGCCATTTCAACTTGCCAATTCGTTGGGCTGTGTCGGTAACTTTGGTTCTTTTACGGATCTCCTTCGTTCTAAATCGATCTCGCAGAAAGAGCATAGTCCTCTCCATAGTTCGTTGGACTACTTGGAGCTTATTAATAAGGCCCATAGTAAGAGACCACGTTTCAGTGCCATGTTTTCCTAATAATACTAATTAATTTGTTAAGTTCATAAAATAGTTAACTTACTCTAAACTTTAAACCTCTTAGCATTTAAAATAAAACATTAATGACTTCACCAGGAACGCCATTGGAACGGAAACATAAAAGTTGTGAGTGCAATTTGTCGCCAAAAAAGGTTTAAACTTTACAAACTGTACATTGAACTGTCTTGTATATTGAGCTTTTATGCACCTATACCAATAATTCCATGTACTTACAATACAATACGGGTACACCATAACTTAATAACTATGAATCTGAGTAGTCGTAATTCAATTGATTCATCTACTTTTAATTTTCTTCACTAACCTTGGGTCCTCCCTCCTCACCCCAACTGTGTCAGCGTTGTTCGTATAAACAATTAACTAACAAACTACTTACGTTATCATAAAATCAAAATTACATAAAATTGCCGAAACGTTCTATATATTCAAAATTGTTTTCCAATTGTTTGTGAATATTCCACAAGGTTAAATGGTTTTATGTGCGTGCGAGTCTGCAGACCAGACGGACGCAGCGAGGGCGACGGAAGGGCAGACGGTTTGCACCCAGAGGGTACGTCTCGATAGATTTAAACAGTAGCGCCTACTAAGGACGTATCGATGCGGCTTACCTACAGCCTTACACGCCTACACCTATGTTATTAGCACTGGTTTTATTTTTGTCTGTGGAATGGTATTTAACTTTGGCCCACCGAAGTGCAGACGCCTTATTAGTATGAGATTATTCGTAAACGAAAACTACAGTGGTTTACGTGTGGCTCTATATATTTTTAAAGCACCGCTGGTGAAAATGAGAAGTAACAAAAATATAATTATACCGGAAGTACTCGTATCATTCAACGTAAGGTACATTTTGTTTAGTTAAGTTAATGTTAGCCACACTGAAACGACAAGTTTCCCATTCAAAACGCATGCTTCAGGTAAGCAGTAAGTCAGGTGGGCAGGTGGGCAGAGGTAGATGTTGTCAATTAAACGGAATGTTTATTAGTTATTCTTGTAAGCATGTTCGAATTACAGCCTAGAAGTCTAGGTTGAAAGATGCATTTTTTAGCAAAGTTTTTCTGCTTCTTCGCTTTGAAATTTTCCTTTTCCAAGGCATGAAGCCCATTCCCTGATATTCCAACGCCAGGACATGACAGTGTTTGGCTTCACCAACTTCCACTTTTGCACGCTTTACTGCTACAGCCATATTTTCCTCCTTGAATTCGATTTGATTCGATTATTATGCATACGGCTAGTCGGCTATATAAAGATTATGTTAAAATCTAATCTTTAATTATAATTAAATTAATAATATGTGTACCTAATGAAATGTTTACCTTATCGGCGAAGCTTACAGGCCAGACGGACGCGGACGCAGTAAGGGCGACGGAAGGGCAGACGGTCTGCACTCGCCCCGTGTCTAGCTTTGTGTATTTCTGTAGGACGTAACACTGCGTAGGCAGGTTTCATCATAAGTTTCTCAGACAGTGCTTCAGATAAGTACCTATAAAGTTTTCAAAGTTAAATAGAGATCGTATTATCTAAACTGAACCACCAGCCTAAATTCCTTTGTTTTTGAATCAATTTTATTTGAATTTGAGATTTTTGAGTCTAGACGCGGAGTGATGTTTTTAAGTTTGAGGCGTGTTTTTGTTAAAAGCTATATTCACTTAATTTTTCGATTTATATATTATGTTTAGAATGTATTTTCATGTACTTATATTTAATTGAGAGAGCAAATTATATGCGTACTTATAATATTTCAGCGCTACGCAGAATTTCGATTTGTAATAGAAAAAACCTTCTTGATGTTACTCTGCACTGATTATTCTAACAAAATTCTGCGATTTCATTACATGTCAAAGAGGTTTTCATACCTGCGGGTTATGGCAAAAAAGCTCATACTACGTAAGCACAGGTCAGCTTTTTTCTTATCTATGTACGTAAACATGTTAAAAAAGTTTTAGGTCTAAATTCTGTATTTAATGAAAATTTGCTATGTAGTTTACAGACCGAACTGCTATCGTATTATGTCGTAGGTACTTATAGGCCGAATCATACAATTTGGCGGCTATGATGTTAGCTACAAGCTGCTGATAAACCAATCATTGCGCAGCGCTTTAGTGAGCTTCAACCAGGATTCTGCTATCGGATTCGCAGCTTGTAGCTAACATCACAGCCGCCAAGTTGTATGATTCGGTCTATACCAGGCTTGTTTAAAGTTCTAGTTGCTAATAGTTAGGCAGGTCTTTAATATAAAAAATTGCTGGCTTAGTTTATGGGCCGTATGATTACAGGTCTACCTTTCATAACGGAGGATTAGGAGGCGCGTAAATACCTACGTGCGGTTATAACGACATACGTAATTACCGTCGATAATGACCACGAAGGCACTAAATGTCTTATTCACGAACACCTGCTTATTATTAGGATTTTGCGCCTATAGAGCTATACACACCCTATTGCTTTCTGAGATTTCACTGTCATTTTACCGTCTTTCTCTCATATCATAGATCTTGTGAAAGTAGCTTATGGAACCTTTCTATAATTATGTTGACAATGAGCTGCTATAGAAATTTAGAATTTGCGTAGGTATATACATACTAACGTTATGTTATGCATGACCATGGCAAGCACTTAGTCATTTTTTAGGGTTCCGTACCCAAATGGTAAAAACGGGACCCTATTAGGTACTAAGACTCCGCTGTCAGTCTGACTGTCTACCTGTCACTAGGCTGTGTCTCATGAACCGTGATAGCTAGAAAGTTGAAATTTTCACCGATGGTGTATTTCTGTTGCCGCCATAACAACTAATACTAAAAACAGAATAAAATAAATAATTGAGGGGGGCTTCCATTCAACAAACCTGAATTTTTACCGTTTTTTGATCGATATCAAAAACGGTAACAAGTAGACGCTTCAAAAATTCACAAAAGTTTCAAAATTCACAGTAGTTGTACCTATATTAATTTTAAAAATTAATAATTAAATTGAAATAAAATAAATAATTAAGGGGGGCTCCCATACGGTATGGAACCCTTCGTGCGCAAGTCCAACTCGCACTGGGCCGATTATTTATTACGCTGTAATGACTATCTCAGTCAGTAGTGAATACACCTCTACAAGCAGTACGTATACCCAACATGTTGATTCACATAACATTCTCACGTTCTCTTTAAAAAACTTTCTAAACTAAACTTCAAAGTTAGGTCAAAGTGTTCTTAGATATTACACAATTGGTGCAAAACTTAAAGCGTAATACGAGTAAACACTAAACACATTATGTCGTCCCAACCTGATCGACCTTCCAATCCAATGTTAGCAATAGGTATATGCGCAGTTTTAGTGCTTTAGCACTACAGTTGTGTTAAACGAAGTCTAGACAGTATTAATAACGTGTGTTAGACCTATGTACTGACGCCTTTCAGATTATGTACTTACACTCAGACAATTGTTATTTTTCAATGTCTCTCATGTTCGAAGTTTCTGTTTGAATAGGTCTTAGGTACTTCTGTAAGGCTCGAACACGACTGCTTACCTATAAGTATATTTATTTTGTATTTATGTAGGCCTAGTTGTAAACCGCGTTACGGGAAAACGCGGGAAATTAGGTTTCTAGGCTGCTCAGGTGCTCGGGCTATGATAAAAATAGGCCAAGTGCGTGTCGGACTCGCGCACGAAGGGTTCCGTACCGTTTGGGAGCCCCATTCCTCCTGCCGTTATTAATAGCAAACAAAAAACTCCTAAAAATCAAGTTTGTTGTATGGGAGCCCCCCCTTAAATATTTATTTTATTCAGTTTTTAGTATTTGTTGTTATAGCGGCAACAGAAATACATCATCTGTGAAAATTTCAGCTGCCTAGCTATCATGGTTTATGAGATATAGCCCGGTGACAGACAGACAGACGGACATCGAAGTCTTAGTAATAGGGTCCCGTTTTTACCCTTTGGGTACGGAACCCTAATTATATTCACAGGGTGTTTGCTAGCCTAATAGGTACCTACATAGTCTGAAAAGGTGAAAGGTGAACTGATTAAGATTTTATTTTTCCTAGTTATATTTAGTTTTGTTTAAAATCCTCTGATATTTAACCGTTATTTTTTTTTTATCGCAAAAAAGTCCGCGCTTGACCACCAACTCGCCTGATGATAAGCGACGTTGTGGTCGAAGATGAAGCACGCAGACCTAGAAGATATACCTAAGTATTCACTCTAACCTTGAAAATTAGTGAGTACAATTTAATTTAGTTAATTAGTACAATTTAATTTAGTTAATTAGTACAATTTAATTTAGTTAATTAGTACAATTTAATTTAGTTAATTAGTACAATTTAATTTAGTTAATTTGTACAATTTAATTTAGTTAATTAAATTAAATTAATTAAATAATTTATATAATTAATACGGATTCGACCCATCTCACAACATAAATGTATAGTGCCGTATTCGTTAAATAGGTACATTTTAGGGGCTTTGAAGTTCAAAAATAAAATACTGCATCCGACCAATACTTTTAAAAACTTACTTAACCCTTTTAATTACTTACGGCGTTATTTATCAAAATCGGCCAGTAATTAAAATAATTATTTTTCGCAATAAATAGCATCACCGACTTCACCCGTGTAGAATTCACGAATTTTTCGCACGAATCGATGTTACATTTTTCGCATTATTGTTGATTTACCAAAAATGGCTCAGCCGATTTCAATAAAATTTGAATGGGACCAATTTTGAAGTATACTCTTTCCAATAAAAAAAAAAATAGAAATCGGATTACTACGAAAAAAGTTATGCGTGGTTACACATAAAAAAAAATTATACGCGTCGAATTGAGTACCTCCTCCAGTTTGGTTTGTCGGTCAAAAAATAGGTCTAAGTGAAGAGAACGAAAAATATTCAATGAATTCAACTGGCTCCACTTTACGATGTCTTGATTATAAAATAGTCTATGCATTCTTTTCTCATCTCATTAAAAAACCCCAAAACCATCTAGGGACCGAAATACCTATCAAGTGTCCCTGAAATCTCACTAGTGAGTTATGATACTCAGACATAGCGAGCGTCACATACGAGTAGTTTCAGCTTAGCTGCGTTTGCAAATTCATAGAGTAGTCTTCCGCATCTTTAGGCGTGGGAATATAGTCCTTCTGTAATTTGGATATGGTACATTATAGGAGTTTTGAAAGTAAACACTGTTACGGGACAGTCAGAGTTTATTTCACGAGAATGTAGTGCATAAAATTTTAAGCGGAAGCTACGTCTGCGTCGGCGTAGATGCCAGACATTATGTCTCGTTAGCTCCTGCTACATTTGCAGATTTGTACATCGACTGTAATTATTTAATTTCACATCCGCCGACTTGTGTGATTCAGCCTACCTAGGTCTGTTATTTTGGGAGGCCAATTATAGTCGACATTTACCGAAACCTATAAAAGATTTTTACTTAAATGTTACTAGACCTTGCTCACGCTTTTTCAACTGCAGAAAGCACTGAATTAAATAATCTTATTTCAAAGTATCTATTTTAGCTGCTACATACCTAGGTCTAGGTAAAAAATGCAATAGAAGCAGGAACTATCTAACAAAAGTATCTATATTTCTGTTAGATAGTTCCGGCTCCTATTGCATTTTTTTTCTTGTCAATTAAGCTGGAAAAATAATATGGCCCATCATGTGTAGGCCTATGTTCAGCAATGGACTATTTTAAAGGCCGGTACAGTTACATAGTGCTCAATATCAATCAATCAATCAAAAGTTTTTATTGACTTAAGTATAATAAATATAGTAAATAAGGTACATAAAACATTATTAAGCCTCTGGTTCCCGAACTTGCCAGGGGCTGTGCTACGAGAACCAGCGTCTGCTCTTAAATTTACGACAAATTATGTCAATTTACTTATAGTTCTAAATATTTCTTAATAATAATCACCTAAAAACAAATTTTACACCTACAGAAATATAGGCATTGCTTTGACACGAGTCAATCTTCGGCTATCATCTTCAAAGATTTCACAGACGTTAATCTCAGTTATTTCAAGCTTCTCCAACATGAGTGGTGAGAGTGTGCGTGCCCCAATTCGTTCCGTAGCGGCAGTGAGGCTTAAGGGTCGTAAAAGGAAAGAGCCTATACAGTACCTAACCTTTTCGCACGCCCCCGCGTCTAGACAGGGTCTCATAACTTACGCAATTCGACACCGCGACCGCTGCGCTTCTGAAAATTGAGTACCGCTGTGAAGGCACTAGGTGTGCTAGAGGACACATTTGAGACAGGCTAGATAGACAATTATTCATTATATTTTGTAAGTGTTTTTAAATAGGTACTTTCTTCTCGTCGTAGCGCACGTAGCGTAGTTTGACTAGGTGATTAGGATTGTCAGCGATCACCGAAATAAGGCAACGTTCCGCACGGTCAGTATTTGTATGGGTGACCGCGGGTGGCATTTACCAACTGAGCGCTACCGTGGCTCGGATGACACGTTAAATTGTAGGTCCCGGTTGTTTTAACCGTTTAGCCATGTCAGAGGGCCTTCAGGCGGCCTAAAAACTCTGACACCAGGGCCACCCGAGCTATCTAGACACGCGGAAGCGTGTCCAGCCAAGTCAAAAAAAAAAGGAACTGGCGACGCGACGTGTGTAATATTACAAGAACCATTTCGAGCCACTTTTGACCCCTTCATAACTCGAAAACTATTTAACCTATAAATATGAAATTTAGCACATTTACTAAAGTTCTTTAGCTTATCTACAATACAAAATTTCATTAACTTTGCTCTGACGGTTAATGAAATATTAGCTTTTAAAAACCGGGGTCTCATTGACTGATTCACTCACTGACTCACTGACTTATAGATCAAAAACCTAACCCACTTCCAGATGACCTAGAAACTTGATATTTGGCATCAAGGTAGACTATCAGGCATATACAAAGGAAAAAATCTAAAACTTTGAACTTTTACCCCCCAACCCTATATAATAGGGGATGAAATCTTGTATGAGATTTCCACAAATTTTTATGCTATAAGTCTAAAAATTGATGTAAAGACTCCCTGTTAGAAATAATAAAACACGTATTTCAGGATTTTTAATAAAACAGCCCCCAACCCCTAAAATTGGGGGATGAAAATTTGTTTGTCACTTTCGAAACTTTTGATGCCAGACTTTGATTTTGAAACGGCCAAGTCACATATATTGACTAAGCTGTAGAGTTTGTGGGGTAAGGGCTTGTAGAGTAAGGCGTGTAGAGTTAGAAGCTTGGCTTTACGTGAGATCTGACAACTTTTTGATAGTGGGAACTGTGACTTGGCTTCATTTCACATGAAAATGTTTTTGTTGGATACGAACTTACTTCTCGTGAGATTTGCGTTTCTGAAAATGTGTGCCGTCAAGGAGGCGCGTCTGGCTCTAGACGCGTACAATGTGTGTAACCACGAGTGAAAAATAATAATTCGTAAGGTCTCCCAAGAGACCAGCCTAGCCGAGTTTGGGGCCCACTGTTAATATTACAGTATAGTTACGTACAACATTAATATAGTGAACTTTTATTTAAATTGTTAATTTAACTCATGTTCTTGGTAAATATATTTCTTTTTTTCAAAAAATTGTCGTAGTCATACTGATGTAGCAAAGCGGCGTGACCACAGCCGGTGTGATGTGACCACGAGTCTGCTGTCCAAAGAGGTAGGCTACCGAAATTATTTGAGACACAAGACAAATTTTGTTAATGTAAGCTTATTGTACTTTGTACCCCAGTTTTGGCGTTTCTCGCGGCTACTACGTTTCTAAAAATTGAGTAGGCAAGTTAAGTACAAACTAACGTGCTGTCAGGCAATAAGGTATAGGCATCAATATTTAAAACCATCTAAACACATTTCAGAATATTGGTCTGCGATAGTGGGTCAAAACCTAGTATATAAATGTAGGTGCTTATTGTTTATCTATGGTCAAAACTGTTTGGCTTTGTAACCGAACCGTACGAGCAAAAGCGTTATTTTTGTGCGATTATTAACTTGAAGAAATTATTTAATTTTATTGAGAATTTACAAGTAATGGAAAAGTAACCCACATAGGCTTAATTTCACCATACAATGTCAAATATTTAATGCCTTGTTAGAGCTATTAACAGACTGTTAAAGTTATCAAGAGTCCCACCATGCGCTAATGGTTTGTTAATTCTCTTGACAAAATTAATACAACATTTTCATAAGCATAAAGGGAGGGCTATGTGTAGGCATGTCTGTGTTTGTATACTTTCCTAGGTCGTCTCTACACAGTAGCTAAACGATTTTCATAGAATTTTGGGACGACATGAGAGTAGCCTGTATCCTGTAATAAATAACAAATGAGATAACTTCACCGGCAAAGACGTCCGCGAGCAAACCAAGGGATATTGCTTACTTATAATAAAGTTTCGGCAAACTGTTAGCACATTCATCAGTTTCCCTTCATATTTACGTCTGGGATAAAAGCGGCGTTGTTAATTATTCAAAGTTCGTTACTAATCTCAAACATACGCATAATATATGTGACGCTTAATGCCCTGGCAGTCTTGGCACTAATGTGGCTAACAGGTAAGCTCAAATTAAGTTATCATTTTCCAAGGGTAGGTAAATACTAACTTCTACTACTAACTACTTTTCATTTGTTAAAAATTTTAATGGACAATCTCAATTATATGGACAGTTGTAGATTGTACGGTAAAAATCGGATAAGTAGTTTTGGAGAAAAACTGCAACATAGGTTTGCACAAACAAACACACAAATATCCTCTCAACCCAAACGCATACCGTCTCCGTTCCGCCGTGGGTAAAAAAGAACCTTTGTATATTTTCCGGTAAAGTGAGATACTTTGATTTGACCTAGGCTTTAACGGAAATGGTAGATGTTTAAACAAGGACTACAAAGGAAGTGTCTTATAGCATGGTCAGTCTCAGTCCTAGGATTTTATCATTACGGGATAGAATTTTGATAGTGGCAAACCATTTTTCTTTTGTTTTTATTTTTTCGTTGATTTACCTTATCTACTGTACTTAGTAGAAAAACGATTATGTTATTCTCAAATATTGTCAAAAACTATTGATCTTTTGTTCACTCTAATCAGGCAATCAGTAAAATATCAAAATTCCAAATTGTCCTGATGAAGGTACAAGTACTCCTTTGAGATGGTACTACCCATCGAAATATTCAAGATGGGTAGTACCACTTTAAAGGAGGACTTATTACTCTTTTTGTGACCAAGGGCCTTCCTATCCTTTGTGACCTTCCTCGCCTCCACAGCCCGAGGCCTCCACAATGCTAAATCCGGCTCTGCAAGCAACCACGAAGAGGAACCACTCTAGTATCTCCCACAATTTATAAACTGTAAAGCGACGCAGTTGCTTGGATTTTGTCGATGTATACTTTATCATTGACAATTGTTTCAGCACACTACTGACTGGGCATAAGGCTCCTTCCTCTTCATTGTTCGCATACATAAGTACATACATATTAGATGAAAATAATCAGCCAAGTGCGAGTCAGACTCACGCAAGAAGGGTTCCGTGCCGTATAAAAGCCACCCATATTTTATTTGATTATAAGTAATTATTTATTTTTAATACAACTAATGGAGCTGGAAGGTGGCCAAAGGGACTTCACAATGAAACGACTCAACCTCCTCGAGTTTGGGTTAAATTGAATCGTCTTGACTAGTAGTTTGTCTTTCACTGGTAACCAGGGTTTGATGATGGAGCTGAGAGGTGGTCAAAGGAACTTTGTAATGAATCGATGCAACTCCATCGAGTTTCGGCTCGTTTGATTCGTCTTGGCGAGTACATGTTCAGTAAAAGCTTGTTTTATTTAATAAGAAAAAGGTTATTTTTTGTTCACGGCGTTGTTTTATACGGAACCAGGAACTAACCTGACCAAGTATAAATACCTTTTCCGTATAAGAATTTTCTTACACCAAGTGATAAAACAATCACGCATTTCATCTCTTGCCCACATACTACGAGTAGAAAACCATGTAAAACCACCGGTGTAGCTTAAAACTTTGAATCCCAACAGTAAAAAACTTGGACAGGATGTAGTGCATTAATTTATGACTATAGTGTGGGACGAAAAATCTCATCGTAATTTCTCTTGGCACTGATTTAACCGGGTAGGTGTATACCTACTGTAGTTTAGGTAAATAGGAAATTATAAAAGGCATGGTAGCAAACATGTCTGGCAGGTGTGACTTAGCAGGAAAGTAAACAGAAATGAGTTGTAGAGAAATTTATAATGGGTAATGAAATATACTCTTCTCCTATTTTTATTCGAAATGTGATTAGTAGAGGTATTACTAAATATAAACATAAACTAACCTGTTGCGGAATACCATGCAAACAAGAAAAAATATTGTCCCATAAATTATTTACTTTTTACCCTTTAGGCAACTCAACGTCACCTGTAGCTCTACATCCGGCAACGAAATAAAATGATGGCATCGCACAGGGCAATTAGAGGGTTGTGTACAGCGATGTAACAGACGGACAGACGGTAATATTAATTAGTGTCGTGTAGGCAGGGGGGCGAAGTCTAGACAGCCTACCACCCGCCCCGCGCCCGCTCGCCCCCTGACGTCTACGTGCACCGCAAACGCACCCTTTGTTCGATGCTCATTGCTCACTCTAATCCCTACTTATTATCGATCTTCGAGTATTTTTTAACCGATTTCTAAGAAGAGCTCTTAATTCTAGTCTACTTTTAGTCTCAAACGCTTAATAGGGTACTGGCGGTACTTTTGTTCCACGTGCATGTTACGCGATGCTTCGAGAAATACCTAACATTGTAGTAATCGTTTTCAGATGAACTTACAGGTTTTAAATTACTAACAGGTTCAACGTTTTCACACGCTAAAATTGACAATTTATCACCTTGCAATTTGCATTTTGAATGTATGCAGAAGAGAATATGCACGATGTTAATTATATTTTTAGTCAATTTCTTATCTAGTCAAATAATCGTAAAAATATTCCGTTTTTAAATTATACATTACAAAGAGAGTAGCAATCAAATCCGATGATTTAAAAGCGGTATAACGTCACTATGCACCAAACTTAGTAACTGTTGTCTAATCCATCAGTTATAGCTATTGGCTCAGAATATTACTTAGTCCTTATTCTGAAGCTATTGATTGTCATGCTCTTGATGGTGCATATACACGTCACTAAACGCAACGCTATTGAACAGAACAATCTGACCGTCAAAAGGAAATTAATTCCAAGTATAGGTATTCTTATAGGCATAATCGAGCAGTCATAAAGATTGAACAGAAAAACAATGGGTATGCAATGGTTAACAATGGTTTCCTATAGTGTCGTCATGATCTCTACAATAATACTTACCTTTTATGAACAACTACAAAAAACGTTATTTTAATTCTATCTCGAAGACAAGAACGAAACAAAAGCCATTTCGTTTTATCACCATCAATTGCAATTAAAAAATAAATAGTTATCTAAGTTTAGATGACACAGAAGTTGTCTGGAGGTGATACGAAGGCTGTCTTTACGTCCAAATGCATTCTGGGCCAGACCGTCTGGCGAAACTTTCAATGGATACCTTTATCGTAGGGCCATTTAACTTGAATATAGTGTGTTGCACTAAAAATGAGAACTATTATTGGGACATTCGTCTAGGGGTCAAATTTTGGCTGTTTTTTTTGCCTAGCTTTTGAAGAAAGGAGGTCGATACTTTTTTGGGATATGTAATTCTTTTTATTCAATACTAGTTTTTACCCGCGGCTTCGCCCGGATGATATTTTGATTTTTGTGCTATCCCTTGGGAACCCTTTATTTATCCGGGATAAAAAGAAGAATTTGTCACTTTCCGTCTTTCAAACTCGAGGCCCTACCTTACCACCCTTAATAAAAGAGGTGGAAAATAAAAAAAAACGATTTGACGGTTGTTCGATTCTAAAGTTGATATTAAGTATTTGACATTTCTTGAAGCGCACTCTAGAATAGCTCGTAGAAAACAGAATTTTTCCTACTTACTTAACACTTATCGTTATATTGTGGAAAATTTACGCAATATCTTTTATAGCCTATGTGTTATTCTGATATATAAGCTATATTATTGCAAAGTTTCATCTCAATCCGTTCAGTAGTTTTTGCGTGAAAAAGTAACAAACATCCATCCATCCTTACTAACTTTCACGTTTATAATATTAGTAGGATAGTTTCGGGTATGTTTACGTCCTATTTGAAATTAAGAAATACGGTATTACGTTCTAAGACGTAACAAGATTATTTATCTAGAAACATTATGCTATTGTCCCTGTATTAGAGCTCGTAAATATCATAATCAACATCATATCAACTATTCAATGCATATAATTTTATTTTGTCTGGAACTAAAAATCTCTCATATACTTGATACCTCGCTAATCTACAGTTCTCTACGCTGAAGTAAATTCGTATATTTGTATAGAAAAGTTATTTGTATTTTGTTTCTTACCGATAGCCTCTAAAAAAAAGGATTTTTCACTTATATAGAGCATTTGTGAGTATCATAAACACCCGGGCGAGGCCGGGTTGGGCAGTTAGTATTTGTTTCTTTTTCAAATTAAGTGAAAGTTTGTGACGGATAAAAAATAAACCTAAAATCTTTGAGGCTCAATATTTATTAACTCTATACCTTGTATTATAAAAACCGAATACGCCTAAGCACATTTACAAAAACACTACTAAGCAAAATAATTAATATTTCTATGCAAAAATGCGACGCCCAAATTCCTAACCATGCCTCAAATCTAAACATCTATCTAGCTTTAAAATCTTTAAAACATCGAGATCGAAATTGGATAAGAGAAAGATGGTCAAGTTACCAATTTGTAAATCTGTTAAACGTGGAGACACCCTTTGACGGTGTCATTGAAGGGCGGCAAGTACGTCGATACGTCTGGCCGACGACGGCGATATGTGCAGAGCAGACTGCATCACGTCTCGGTCTTGATACAGGCGAGGAGCTAACGTTTCTTCAGAGGAAGATGTTTGAATTATAATCTTGAAAAAACTGTTGTTGTTGTTAGCCTGTCGTGTCCCACTGCTTGGCAAAGGCTTCCCCCCGATCTCTCCAGATTTGGCGGTTTTGTGCTAAAGTGTACCAGTTCCTGTCAATGGTGTTAAGATCGTCGCGCCATCTCTTTTGTGGCCTGCCAAGTGGCCGGACCGAGTTGGGATGCCATTTGGTGATGATTTTGGCCCATAGTTGCGGCATGCGGCTCACGTGGCCGGTCCAGTTACATTTTAGCTTAGCTGCTTTAAGAGCTACATCCGTTATCTGCGTTGCGGAGCGCAGTTCCGTATTTCGAATGCGATTAACCTAACATCGAGGATACTGCGCTCCATTGCTCTCTGGCACACTTAGAGTCTGGACTTCTCGACTTTAGTCAAAAAACTAAAAACCGAAAATAGAACAAACAAAGCAAATTTGTGGACAGCTTTGTACGTAGAGATTATTCATACGATGATTATCACATCTACATCATAGATATTTAAGACTAGCATTAGAAAAACATGAATAAAATTAAATCAAATAATCGGCCAAGTACGAGTCGGACTCGCGCACGGAGGGTTCCGTACTGTATGGAAGCCCCCCTTAAATATTTTTTTTAAATTTTATTATTTATTATTGAAGTGAATATAAAACTAAATATTCTGTAAAAATTTCAAGCATCTACCTGTTACCATAATTAATATAGAGCGAAAAACGTCTAAAAATTCAGGTTTTTTGTATGGGAGCCCCCCTTAAATATTTATTTTATTTTCTTTTTAGTATTTGTTGTTATAGCGGCAACAGAAATACATCATCTGTGAAAATTTCAGCGGCCTAGCTATCATGGTTCATGAGATATAGCCCGGTGACAGACAGACAGACGGACATCGAAGTCTTAGTAATAGGGTCCCGTTTTTCCCTTTGGGTTCGGAACCCTAAAAATGATGCCTAATTTGATTGATGTACCTATTGTACATTTATAATGCAGGTATAATACAGTTTACATAAGACTTTATTTATCAGTTTTGGATGTCAGGATTTTCAAGTAGACTTTTATTTTTATGTCTGGTTTCGTACACATAATTAAACTACCTAAATTCAGTGAAATTACAAAATCACGCTATGTTTAATCTCGCTAAGGTTAATTCTCACTGTACAGAGATCTGTACTAATTTATTTTTATTTTAGAGTGTATGGAGTAAAATCTGCTGCTATTGCAAATATATTGTAAATCAGAAAATAAAGCCGCATCGATTTTTCAATTGCAAAATAACCCTTAGAAGACGCTCTCTTCTAACAGTTTTTCAACTAACACATAGCGTAAGCGGAGCTACTTATGATCTAATTTGTATTTACTGTAAGATATATTTTTAATTGCTATCTTTATATTTAAAAACAGTGGACCGATTTTAATAAAGGAGGAGTTTCTCAATTCGACAGTATGTTTTTTTTTGTATGTATGTTATGCCAATTATGAATCGTTTCTGAAGATTATTTTTTTGTTTGGTAGATCATACTTCAAGGTGGTTCCATTCAAATTTTATCGATAGATCAGTTGAGCTGTTTTTGAAAAATCGACAATTATATGAAGGCACCATCGTAATTATAATAGCTAATTAGACTATTTCTGTTTCTTTTTTACTTAAGGCATTCGATAGAGAGAACACTTTTACGTTGCTATTAAATTTACGATGGCTTTATAATTGGGTCTATTTATTATCTAAAGATGTTATAAATAGATTCGAGCGAACCATTCGCATTTTGTACATAGATTGCAATGATTGGAGGCGTTTGTACCAATATTGGCGAAACGTTTTTTATCGCACTAGTAAAATTGATGACGAACAACCTTCAAGAGATTAGGTACCAGCTCTGTATCTATTTCACCTCTAGTCCTCCAGACGGGCTCCGGTCGGCGCGAGCGAGCGCACTTTGTCTAGTCTAGACGAATTGCATTATGGAAATTTATATACCTAGACGCCTATTTACACAAACTAGAAAGTTTGTTTGTTTTTACTGTAACACTGTTTAGAATTTAGCCAATAATGTGTTATTGTTCACTCTATAGATATTTGATGTGCTTAAATGCGGTTTGTAAACTTAAATTAATCGTATTAGTTAAGTAGATTAAACTTATATATATCTGTGATAAGTCTTTTGAGTTTTATTATTTGCATCTATGTAAAATTTCTGCGTATTAAGTACCTACTTATTTAAACAAAAATAAATCTCAACGTAGCTAATAGTTTTTCTTTGTTTGACGACTGTCGCAGATAGTAGAATCTTTCTGGTTTATCTTTATGGGACGGCCCTGCATAGAACTGTGTCATGCTACTTTTGGTGAAAATCCATAGATCACTGGCTAAAAATGGATTGACATATCTCACATTACTTCGACCGCAACTTTTAACAAAGGAATCCTAAGACATGCCTATTTCCTCAGTAAGCGGTAATGCACGCATTGAAGTGACAGATGCGTACGAGTAACTTAGATTGGGATTCGAACCCAGGATATTCGTAATCCCCATGCGTGAGTTGGGCTGCCTGTACATCAGAACATGTCAGGTGTATGAGTTCTTCTAAACAACTTGACTTTGACTTCGAACTAATTGATTAGCTTTATGTGTAACTAGTTAAGTCAAACAAAAGCGATTTGGTCTTGTAAATTGCAAGTTTAGTGTAATTACAAGATACCATAATCTCTAGGCAAATGGGCCTAATTACTCGTACTTGTACCTTCATTACAAATAGTTGGACATATATTTTTCAGAGCCGTCCGAGTAAATATGACTGAAATAAATTCACAAAAAAATAACCAGACCTTTTAGTTGTATCTAATAAGACTCTATTCCCAGCTTACCATCGGAGCCTTATTAATTTTAATAAAAAGGTGATGTTGGCGGCGTACTCGTAACTGTGAAACAGAAGTGTCTAGACCGTAGGGCACGTCTAGAGGGCGCGGCGTCCTGAAAATTGTAATGTTTATTTCCTTTCTTACGTTTCATTTTTAATGAAATTACTTTTTCGCAATCTTTTTGACACCTAAACCCAGTTCTAAAATGTTAATTTATTTATTAGACGGCAATTTCTGAGAAAAAGTACTTAACTTTTTCTTGAATAACTTTGTTCCCTTTTTACGCAATGGTAAGCAAAACTTTATTCTTTGTAAGTAGGTGTTGAGATTATGTTTTGGGTCATATTTTTATATAGATATTTAGCTGAGGATTTAAGTTTAATTTCAGGTAGTCACGAAAGGGGAATGCTTAGGCATTTCCCTGTTGTCCCAAGATACAAGTGCTTTATTGTACTCAGTATAGAGAATAATATCTGAGTAATTATCTGTATTAAGTATATGAATTTGTTACAATAAAAACATATAAAATGTTGATTTTATAGGTACCATATTTCTTTGAATCGACGATATAATTTAGACCGCAGCAGGCGCTGAATGCAAGCCGCTTCTAACCGAGCTTTTTACAAATCTATAAGGGTGGCCTATGTCCAGCAGTGGACATCCTACGGCTGATAATGATGACACATATTTCAGACACATGGTTAAATTGTGTCTATTGGCTAAATAATTATGCCAGCCGCCAGCGTCAAATAGTTAAATCACTTCACAAGTCTACCATTCGACTTTTGCGTGTTTTATGACCGCGTTCCCACGTATTTTACGTTGGAAATATATGCTCAAGAACCTACTTTAATAATCGCAATGCTCGGTCGTAAACAGTTACCAAGTGCGTCGATAATAAAAACTAATTACCTAGGTACCTACTTCAAGATTAACTGTCTGAACCGAATGACGAACGCGCGAGTTCAACGGCTAGGTATATACCATTGAAGCAAATATGTAGATGTAGGTACGCGTACCTATTTATATATGACTAACTTAATCTGTGGCTGTAGTCAAACTCTATTATCCTTATTTAGAGGTATTAAAATTGTCAGCTGTTACAAAGTGTAAAATGAAGCATACGTAGCCCTCACTGTACAGACACACCCGGAAACATACATCCACTCACTCACCAACATGCACCCTACACACACATTACGCAATCGAAAAATGGAAATAACTTGTACTCGTATTTAGGTAAATTACTAATTAGGCGAATTATGAGATGTCTTATTTAAAAGCGGAAGAGACTAAATCTCACAACACAGGACCACCCTAGTGTGAGATTTAGGGTTACACTCTGGAAGTTTGAAAATTTAATCTAAGTACCTACTGACACTACTTTATGAATTATCAACATTTACTAACTCCAAAACATGTAACTTATTTGAGCAAATAAATGTTATCTTATCTTATCTATTTTTCGCATTTTAGAAATTTTAAACTGATTTAATTGAAATTTTATGGGTCCTGTATTTAACTATGTAAAGGACGGATCGCTGCTGAAAATGTGACCACAGTCTACTATATCGGCCAAATGCGATTTAGCATTCTTCACATAATATCATTGAGGAGATTAAGAAATATCATATTAGCAGGTTGAACTTAGAGTAATTACACATAAGTAGATACCTATACCGAAAATTATCTTTTAAAGGAACGTATATTTAAATTCATTACAGAACGGCCGTTTTTAAAGCCTTGTAAAAAGCCACTAGCAATCTGTAAGCCTTCGATTGATTGTCTTTTCATATCTTTTGTTCCGTTAGTTAAGATTGAAAAGTTGATGTACATAAAATATGTACGTTACTTTCAATATTTCAATACACGAAAGCTTTTTGCCAGATGTAATTTAAGTTTTTCATACCATACAGTCTATGTAAATGAGTTTTTTCAAAGTGAATAAATTGGCAACTTTCTTTCCGAGCATAAGTGACGAATATGGGAGAAAATAAAAAATTGAAGCAATAAAATTAAAACTACATGCACAGTTTCGTATTGTTATAGCCCCAACGTGTAGGTAAGTTCTAGATCATTCTTTCGTTTCACACGTACGACACTGCTGGACACAGACCTCCCCAATAGATCTCCAACAAGAACGTTTGGAAGCGCCCTGCATCCAGCGGTCTTGATGAGATCATTCGTCTACCTTGTGGTAGACGTCCTACGCTGGATAAGTAAAATAATTAAGTTCTGGATACAAAAATACTAAAAAAATCTGCCAAGTACGAGTCGGACTCGCGCATGAAAATTTAAGCTTTCTAGCTATAGCGGTTCATGAGATACAGCCTGGAGACAGACAGACAGACAGACAAACGGACAGCGGAGTCTTAGTAATAGGGTCCCGTTTTTACCCTTTGGGTACGGAACCCTAAAAAGTCTCGCCATTGACACGAAATGAATGAATGAATGAGTTCTGGATGTTCCCTAAAAATTTGAGCGCAGTTAAACAGAACCTTCTACATGTGAAATGCTAATAACACTTAATGACATTTTCAAATAATCTTTCATTGAAATTTATAACCGACTTCCAAAAAAGGGTCGACAGCATTTTATAGCATCGGTGCCCATGGTAATGAAGCATAACTTTTTTCTCAGTGTAGTTTTTGGCTATCATCGAGTCATCAAGTACCTACGTTTGGTCATTTAATTGTAACCAATTAATTCATTTAATTCTTACCAGTTAACTCATTCGATTTTCTATATTCTGTAAACTTCCCAGAATCTGTAAGTTGCATAAAATTGAAATCATTTTACGTAATACAAGTGTCTAGTCTAGGGTGTTGCCCACTTACTATTAATGTGGTATGGGTTTCTAATGCATAACAGATTGATCAATGTATGATAAGTTATTTAAAACGAATAATTTTCCAACAGTCCGTAATCTGTCGTTGTCATTTCTTACCATGGATGTATTACAATCTTTGTTTCTTACACTTAGTTATCTATTTGACAACCTTTCAGCTCAGACCAAATAAAATATTTGGTCTGAGCCTTTCAGGCGTAGTTTCACAGAAGGCGAAAGACTTGGTAGTACCTATTTGGCCCTCTGTGCAGGGGATCCTGGATTCGATTCCCGGCCGAGCAGGTAGGTATTTGGGTGATTAATTTATATCCCTGTTCTGAGTTCTGGGTTTGGGTGTTAGTTATCTTTGTCTTTGTGTGTGTTCGATAAGATGGTATCACTGACTCAATGGAGTCAGTGATACCATCTTAGTGACTATGAGAGAAGCGTCACCTATAGATATCTCGTTATTTATTAATAACAGCATTTTGGGGATTTCATACCTAAATATATTGTATAATTAGAAACCATCCTTATAGGATGCTTTACGATTGAAGCGTTGTAAATGTTATTTATTTGTCTTCAAAGATTGACTTTTCCTTTTCGCTTCATCACTTTTCATTGGCTTACAAAAGATTTGGAAGTGTAAAAGAATGAAAGATAGGCTAATTGGTAAAATTCGGTATGGAGAGCAGCATCCTGCGTGTAATCATTCGCAGCAGACGTCGGCTGCGTCGCCGCGCCAACCGTTAGTTATGGCCGCACCACTTTAAACCTCATCCATTTTAATTTAACAAAAGTGCCCGCCGATAACGCGGAGGAAGCACTCATATCCGCTGCCTGGATCGGATGGCTAAATCTAAATTTTATCAACTAAATTCCTAAATTAAATTGCCGCGGACCACCTCGATGACAAGACATCGTCGCTGTGTCCCGCGGTGGCGAGCCCATGCATTGGCATACGGGGTTTTGGATTATCAGAGAACTATTGAACTGTGTTCTAGTAAGTACAATTAAGTTGTATCATCATGTCATGGTAGTAAGCAGTTATAATATATGCCTTTCGTGGTCATTCATCCGGTGTCTCACTGTGACCGTGGCGTTTGTACAAATACAAAATCTAAGTTGCACTGTTTTGAGCAAACTTGATACTTTCAATTGAACAAATGACTGCATTTTCTCATCACTCACTTTGTAAAGCTTCTGTCTTATATATTTAAGACTAATGGCGTATTGACGCTGAACTTGTAGCTACTCATCAAACCCAATCAACAGTCTGGCTCTAAGTATAATAATATGAATGGTTTTGTAGTTAGTCTCGCAGACTGCGAAGGCGGACATAAAATCAATTACTCCCATTAGCTTTTAGGGCTTAACTTTCGTTGACCTTACGCCGTCTATCACCATTGTTATCACGCATTGTAGTCTAGACCTAATCTCAATCTTGGTTTGAGAAGTCTAGCTATTGTCTGATAAAACAATACCTAGAGCGCGTACCTGATGTGAATCGCGTTTGTGTAGACATATTGAAGTGAACAATGGACATCGGTTTGAGTCATGTGGGTGATTGTTATTGGATGTTATATAACGGGTGGTGTCGTGCGGCGAGACGTTACGTTATTATGCCGTTTCCCCTTACACGAGGTGCCTGTGACGTCACGTGATAGCATTTCGTCTGCGCCGTCGGACAGTCTACCCGAGCCAAGCCACGGCAATCTGCCGAGTTCGGAACGCGATCGCTACGTCTTCTCTCTTTCATGTTTTCGTAAAAGCTTGCTAGTAAGAACGAGATGGAGAGTTGGAGTTCGTGTTCCGTATCAGTGTAGTTATTCCGCCCACACCTCGCCGCCCGCCCGCCCTTTGCGCTTATTCACAGCGGGTTCTGCCTTGGTAAGTCTACCGAAACATATTGTTATTTTGTGTTTCGATAATTATAGCTCTAGTGGATCCATTTAGCATCGTCAGATTTTAATTGCCGCTGATTTTTACAAGCAAAAACTATTGAAAATCTCAAAATATTTCGCTCATATATTTTTCGGCAGATTCTAATGAATATCAAAGCTATTATTAACAGTTTATAATATTAGACCGACTTGTGATTGATTTTGTAAGAAAAGGATACCTGCTCTACGTATATTGCTATACATGAATAAATGAATATGAATAGAAACTAGTCTAATGTGAAATTGGTTGGCGTCATAATTAATCGTAATATTACTATTGAATATATTTCGAGATACTGCATTGACTTCAAAATATCTAGCTAGGCTTCTATTTTTTATGTTGAATGTTAGCATATTGCATAAAACGTCAGCTGGTTCATTGACGACCTGATTTCACTTTCTCTTCGTAGAATATTTAGGGTTGGCACATGCCCTATGCATATTGCAGGGCTGCCGTGATTGAGCCGCATGCCGGGGGTGGGGTGGCCTTAACCTTGAACGCCGCCGTCTGACCCCAGCCCCGCGTCATCGCGACCACCCTCACCCCCCACCGCGAGATTAGTGCGCTACAGCGAATCAACTTCCCTAAACTAATCACATTTGACAACATCAAATAAAATGCTGAGAACAAGATAAGTTGTCTTTCAATTCCTAAAACTTCGCGCTTAGCATATAGGTTTATGTATTGGGGACTAAATCTTCCGGAAACACTATACAGATTTGTATTTGTGGAACTACTTACTTACTTACCTAAGTAAATAATAAAAAGTGAACAATATTTTTGATATTTAACCAAAGCCTTGTTCCTTTGGTATAATAACAAGAATCTTCAGCAACTTACTGCTAACTGCCTAACACAAACGGTGGTCGGAAATTCTACCTAAGTATAGTAGAGCCTCGATTGACCGGACTAATTCGTGTTGGTGATCATTCGGATAATCGAAAATCCGGATAATCGAATGTATGAAAAAACTTGTTTTTCTTATTATCTTAGCTTACGACCAGTATCTCCCTTTTATTAATGAATCAATAATATTTACTTTATATTTGAGCAATAACACCACTGCTTACGCTTCGAAATTTTTAAGTTCAGAGATCACGCGGCGACACATCGCAGCGGACTACACTTAAGCAATAAAAACTATAACATTTCGTGAAGAGTAGGGCGCGGGCAGATTAGAAAACTTCTGACATGTCCGTCTATGTATGGATTCAACTTAAAAAAATTGACGGCGGGTAGCAATCCGGATAATCGCGAATCCGTATAACTGAGGGCCGGATGATCGAGGTTCCATTGTATGTTTAAATTAATAACAAGGCTTGACTAATGTGTCGGCGATAAATCTACATACATAACTACATAGGTACCAAGTGATAGAAGGTAAACACACCAATGAGGTTTAAATGGGACGTGAAAGCTACCGGAAATCACCACTATTCGACGGAACATTGTACTTGATGATACCCAGACTTAGACTGACTTTTGGCGAATCTCAGCTATTAAAATGTTTATCTTGGCCACTTAAAAACACTAAAATAAAATGTTATCAAACAAACGTTTCTTTTTTTTGTATTTTCGGCAAATCTTTCCGATTGCTATTTAATGTCCAAGGGTCGCAAATGAAAGTTCAACTTTTATCTATTCTATTTTCCCTGTTGGTATGCCAATACACTGTTTTCCTAGAAAAAAAGGAAGTACCTAACTTGGCGAATTTATTACCATTAATTAACACCAGGCAGTGTGTAGTCAAACGCTAACCTATACGAAATAAAATAAAAAATGGACCATGGTGCTCAAATATTTGGACCAAATCAATTTCATTGATTGGACTAAGCTATTATGTACCTTATCTATTGTATGAATAAGTCCGAAATGATTTTCTTCGTAATACAGTACATCCCACCTGATTTTAGAGGCCACAGCACTTTTTGTTTTTTTTTTCACAATGTTTGTCTCATCAGAATTTAATTTTACATTTACTTTCTTTCGCCATATTTCCCTATACACTTCCATTGGGAGCTCCAACTCACCACCGACCTGCTAATTACTTAAGTCAATAATTTGTCTTTATTTTTTACCGACGTCCAAAAAGGTACTCTATGTTCGTCTATAGGTATGTATTTTTCAGATTCAGATTCAGATATTTTTATGTATATTCATAGCTTTTTTCGCCAATTGGGAACCGATTAAAAAAAACTTTTTTAATTCGAAAGAGTATACTTCTGAGGTGGTCCCATTTAAATTATAAGGAAGACGGTTGAGTCGTTTTTGACAAATCAACAAAAATGTACGTGGATGTCACATCAATTCGTGCAAATTATTCGAATTCTGTACACGGTGGAAGTCGGTGTTGCAACTTTTTGCAAAAAAATAATTATGTTATACATATAATATTAAAAAAATATATGACAATAGGAGACACGCTACTGACTGACTAAATGCAGGTGCTCGTACCTACCTAGCAGTGAGTAAGTATGCCCTCGCCGACCCCTTCTCTTCCCGTCTCGAGTCTCGCCAATAAATGAACACGAAAGTAATGTTAAATACACGCAATAAAAGTCTGCCAGCCTCGGATAGGCAACGATAATTAATTCTGTCTCCAGTCTATCTCCAGAATTTTGATTAAATTGTGACGAGCTTACGTAACTCGTAAATCCAATCAAAATGGAATGCGTTGATTACTTTGAGAAATATGAGCTGGAGAGATACGTGGGCTTATTTTTGGGCTGTAGACTGGATTTTATCTAGAGCGAGTGAATAATTTTACATATAATTATGATGATTGATGAAATAGTCTCACAGTGCAGGTATTGAGTATATTCCTACGTAAATCTGGTATTCGTTATAAATCTGGTATTGGCATTGATTTTGATGACTCCTATATCGTGTGTCTGACCTCCCGTGCTAGATGTGTGTGCACTTGTACATAGGTATCTAGGTATATCCTTACAAAAGCTGCGGCAGTAAACAATAAGGAGTCCTACCTATTTGCTATCTAATTACATATGTTATCTATCTGCGAACTAGTCACATGCAGGGTTGCCGAGATACAGGCTTCTCATTGATGACTTCTTCATTGATACGAGGTGGTTTCAGCTTTGTTTCAAACCTTCTTAATAATACAAGAAACAGTACGGTGGGTTATAGATAGACAGGGATCTTCTAGAAAAGCGTGACGTGAAACAACCTAAAGTCCCCGTCACGAGAAGCTATAAATTTTGTAAACAAGTGTTCAGGAGTTCACAACATTTGGACCAACAAAAAAATGAATTTGTTTAAGATTTAATAAATTATTAAGTAACAAATATTAATAAACATATATTATATAAGAATAATTATTCGCTATATAAGCTATATCACCTAACCTAACCTAACCAATTACTTCACAATTTAAAACCTACTTCTTATATTAACCATATCTTAACAACAATAAAAAGTGATAACGAAACAATAACAAAATTAACAATAACAACCAGATCCGCGATATATGCAAAGCAATGAAACCTCGTACGCATTCGAAACTCGAATGACGCGTTTATTTCGAAATGGCGTCCCGATAGTTTACAATCCCTGCGACGGACGCATTCCGGTACCAAGAAACAAAAACGATAGCGCTTTGCGTCGTTAAAATATGATCCGACTAAATTAAATTGGTTGTTACTTTCATATAACCCGTCTATATTTCATGTCGATTGAATATGGTCAATTTATTATTATCTCGCAGTATAAAATGTCTACTTAGTAAAAGATGTTTGTTTACATAATTTATAGCTTCTCGTGACGGGGACTTTAGACTCGTATCTCTGCGATGTTACGAGTATAGATACTTATGATTTATGTTTGTCTCTATTAGGAGTACTACTTATAAGCTTAAACTTAATGGCGTCTGATGACACGAGGCGAATCGTTGTTTAGTTCAGGTTTGCGGAGCTGGTAGCTAATTTCACAAACGTCATTGATTCGGTTCATATTAAAATGTTCATAGCATAAACGACTAGCCATATCAAATACCAGGTACGTTAGTTTTTGACACGTTTGAAAGTTCATAATACTTTACAGAAAATAGGACTCGTAAAATTTCTTCTTTTTACAAAATTTGTAGGCACCCAGGGGAACTTAAAAATAGTATTAACGGGCTAAAATGGTATCACGACCGTCAGTAACCAGAAGACAATAAACAACTTCGTTTTGTTATTCTTACAATTTCCGAGAAACTCGTATGATCGCCGTTACAACGTACACTTGTATCTCTTACGTACTCGAGTGTTTATGTGCCCGTCCGTCTCTCTGTTTCGAGCTAACAACTGTTTTAAAGAAGGAAATAATGTATCGTGATTGTTTAGTCTGTGGCGGGGGTTCTACTACGATCCGTACTCATTCATTCAATCTTTTCAACGAGCTTGCTCATGTACCTACCTGGAACTAAATATAGGGTTTTAATTTTGTTTGCTACACGATGATTTGATTTATTAATAGTAATTATGTCACAGTATGATATGTATACACCGCCTACCGTGTTCCTGTTCTTTAATTAATCTCCAGTCCATCCAAAGGTGCCTTTAAGGGCAGCCAAATCGCCTTTGGCGATTTATTTATAAGTATATGTACAACATATACTTATAAATAGCTACTCCAATGTGTTTATATTATTAGGTGTACAGTAAAAATATTGTTTTTGTTATTGATGATGCAATATCCACTGAGCTTTTAGAATAGTAAAGACAATCATGAAGTTAAACAAATACGCCTTACCTAGGTACCTAGGTACCTTAGGTACCTACCCAATAAATATTCGCCAATAATGTTGTATAATAAAATACGGGATGTATCTCTAGACGACATATTTCAGGATATCTGTGTACTCATCTTTATGATATTTTTTTTGGGATCAACCTAGAAGTCGTGTTAAGAAATCAGCTGTCCCATAAGGTACTTACATTATGTCGGGAGTATGGGAATTTTTGTATAGAACACCTTGTTTTTCGCGATTTTTAGGTTAATAAGATAATTAAAATATAAATATTACTGCTATTTAGTCGACAATCAATCGAAGTACTAGAACTAGAACATCAGTGAGTATGATCACTAATTCCACTTTGCGTGGTAGGGCTCCTGATGTGAATAAAATAATGTAGAAGAGACGCATTATTCTTAATACATGTATTTATAGTTACTATCTGTGCTGGGGCGTCGCTGACTCACTGCACTACCTATTAGCAAACAGCTCTACTATCGAACCTGGGAGCTCGTCATTCTGTACTCCCAAAATTCTTAATGAGCCAAACTTTGATCTAGAATATAGAAAATATATGTAGGAGATGCAGCTCCAAAAAAGGCCCAGAAATTAGCCCCTAAGTAAGAGGTATCGCTAATTTTAATTGCTAGATTCAAACATTTGTTTGCGTACGTTTTAAATGACATTTAAAATCGAGCCCAGTTGTAAGTCGATTTGTTTGAGACTACTCTTATTATTTATAAATATACTAGCTGACCCGGCGAACTGCGTTTTACGCAATATCTTTATAAATTATAGCCTACGTGTCATTTTGATGTATGTATAATTGTATATGCAAAGTTTCATCTCAATCCGTTCAGTATCTTTTGCGTGAAAGAAGAACAAACATCCATACATACAAACTTTCGCGTTTATAATATTAGTAGGATACTACCTCTGCTACTCTCTCTGATCTTCTGGAGCATAAGCATGTTTTACCCATAATCTCATTTTAAGAAAATTCTTCAATGCCCTATAAATTCACTCAAAAAATAAACCTATCCATAAACACCTAGAGATAATGAACCAAAGTGCCGGTGATTATTTTTAAATGCTTCATTAAAGCGCAATTTATAGCTCAGGGTATGATGAAACGTTAGTTATTATTTGCCCTAATGATGTGTTAAGACGCAAAGATTTTACTAAAATTAATTAATAAAGTATGATGAAAGGATCTCTATAATTGCCACGGCATGTTATCGCCAGCTATTCATTTTTATCTACAAGCAATTGAAGATCGGTACCTTCTTATGTTTGTTTTAAACTTTTTCTGTTGTAGTATCGATAATTATTATGTTACAAGAACTATTTGAGTACAGTACGTCGGTACTTTGATCAAAAAGTTCAAATTAAATGCTATGCAATACGTATATACAAGAATTTAATTTTTCATACTTTAGAATACGCACTTGTATTATGTATATACTGGCTGACGTACTTGTATGCATCTGAAAAAATATAATCATTGTAATAATTTAGAATGGTTACGTGTAGTAATCAACCGTTCTAAATTTGCTAAATTAATAGTGCAAATCATCTCTATCACATGCATGGAACCGACATCATTTTATCGCCTAAATTGTTCGAAACTCGCACTAGAACACAAAACAAAACAAGTGCAATTAATCATATAACAAAACGAAGAATTTAATTACCCTCAGTATAGCGATTAGAGATTGCAAGTTTAGGCGTTAGATTAACGGCCGCCCCGCCCGGGCGCCCTCTAGACAGCATGGTGACCATGCGAGGTCATCAGACACCTTACACCTTGCCCCACTGCTAGGACGCAATCAGGCCTATATTCTTAGGGCAGATGGCTGAATTTTTCATTTGACTGTGAATTACATTCCTCAAAATGAAGAGTTGATTGACACACAGTATCGCGATTAGAGATTGCAAGTTTAGGCGTTAGATCAACGGCCGCCCCGTCCGGGCGCCCTCTAGACAGCATGGTGACCATGCGAGGTCATCAGACACCTTACACCTTGCCCCACTGCTAGGACGAAATTAGGCCTATATTCTTGGGGCAGATGACTGACATTATTAATTGACTGTGAATTACATATTATACCTATACCTTAATAGTAAGGGAACAAGCGATACATATTTTGTTGAAAATTATAAATTGTGCCAGTGGCGTCACTGCTGATTAATATGTATTTATTGGCGAAATATAATATAGCGAATAAAAAGACGTGTGTGTAATGTACAACATTCATAGAAATCAGACGTACAAAATAGGTAAAACATGTTTTCGATCTTTTAGGTACCTCGAGAAATAACAAAAGGGATTAGCAAAATTCCTAAATCAATTAGTTTTTTTAGTGTGTCTAATCATATAATTGATTTCAACTTTAAACAGGTACCTACGTAAGAAAACTTAAGAAATCTTTATTTAAGAAAATACTTAGAAAGATTGTATCTATTAATTGGCATTTGTGTCGCTTTTACCTAATTTAAAAACCTGATCATTTTCGCATAATCCCTTTTTATGTACCTAGGTTTCCTTGAGTACTGCCCTGTTCATTACATCTAGTGCAGACAGCCAGTCCTCATTAAATAGTATGATGTGCGCTAGTGCATGACAATTAGATGAAATTAGTTTAGGTATAGTGTGATGAAACTCGATACCTTTGACTTTCAGACATATTTTTTGAAAGTTAATTGCAAATTTACGACGAATTCCTTTGTTAAAACCATTTTTATAGGTAAGCAGTAAAATGTCTTATCTTCATGTTACATATTTCAGAAGTGGTAGGTATTATAGGCATCTGGGGCTTAAAAATGTATAATATGTGCAGGCATTAAAATATGGCTGGTTAATATGTAGGTTACTGGAATATTCTTGAATTTTACTACTTTGTTAAACTACCTATATATAACACTTGTCATAGAATTATGATTTTCAATTGTTCAGGCAATACCAAGCTATGGGGGTGAAATTGTGGGGCTTTCTTATCTTTTGTCATTTATTTGCTATTGGCAATTTGATGCCAAACATGAGGAGAGGATTAAATGAAACTAAATATTACGCTTCCGACCATTTGTTACCACCCCGAAATTTTATTCCTAATGGTGACAATGACAACTCTGTTAACGTACAAAATAATAGAAACCAGCGCAATGCAAAACCTACAACTGTAGCGTTACTAACAACAGAAAAAGCTCCTGAAGCAGAAGCTAAAACTTCAGCATTGGATACATCTACAACTGCAGTGACACTCCGAGTGACAGGTAAGTAATACAAACAGTATTATTATTAGAAGCCTGGAAGTAATAAGATCATCGATATTGTCTCAGTGATTTAAGTTTGTGTTACTTCATGATGATTATTTTATTTTTATATTTTGAAGTATTTGAAAGAACTTCAAGCGGAGTTGTGCACTTTTTAGTATGGATTAGAAATGTTAAACTCGCGTCAGGACATGCGATCTGATCGAAAATTCGTAAGAAGGCGGAAGCATGTTTTCACTTCTGCCGGGACTCCCGGAGTGCAACCCATTGTTTTTTATCACTGCCCACGGACTACGCCTCGGACGCCGCAGTCCAATGAACGAGAGCAACATAAAGATGTACATACATATATCAGTATAGGTTATTTTACCTCTATGATGTATGTGTAAGTTCCTTTCTTTCTCTTCTTCATTAGACTACCATATGCCGCGTAATCTGCCAACTGTTTTTAAGGTTTTAAAGCCCTCGTCGTCACATGTTAAGGTATATTTAAAGTTGATTATATTTTTCAGGACCTAATAACGCAAGATACTGTCCAGAAGGCCAAAGTTATCTCACTGAAAAAGATTTGAATGATATGATTCATTATTTTGCCATAGAAAATAATCTTGTTGAAACTATTAACGCAACTTTCTTTGACTTCGCTGTACAAATACGGGAAAAACATGCAAAAGATATGATAGATTTTACTGAAAAACTTCGCAATAAACCAACACATCTCAGACACATTTTAGAGGATATGGTCCAGATGCGAAATTTACAAATCGACCCTCTAGTAAAAGAAGTGTTAGCTAAATTGCCAGAAATAAGTTCATTACAAACTGCATACAATACAAGTATACACGATTCAAATGTACAATTGCAACAAGTTGAGAAAATCAAACAAATTTGTTTGATGTGTGATGCAACGGAAAGTCGTAAGTATTATATAAATATTTGTAAAATAGCAATGTATGTAGCTCATAACGCTATCATTAATTTTATTATCCAATAGATGAACTTGTTTACGCAGTTGTATTTCAGTTATCTCATCATTTTTAAGAGGTCTAGAAGTCTCTGACCCAGGGGCGTAGCTACCGCCGTATCAACCGTATGCATATCAACGATACGAGGCCCTCGGGCTACAAGGGCCCCTAACGTGTGAAACTGACTGTCTGTCATACTTACGTTTCTACAGTTTTCACTTCAGATCGTTTTGATTTTACTCGATGTTTATTTCGCAAATTCCCATTCTCGCCGTAAGTTCACTTCTACAGCATTTTGTGCTATAATCTGCGCTCTTTTTATGTTTGCACATTCTGCAAACGTTGACTAATCACGGGACTTTTATAGAACTGGTGAGCAAAAACAGAACGTGATTGCGACTGTTATAGCACACTCATTTGGGCCCCCAACTAATTTTGATACGGGGCTCTCCAAGACACGCCACACTACTGCTCTGACCTCTTTTGTTGGAAGATCACTAAAGTGTGATAAAAATTGTTTTCAGGATCAAGGCCTAAAAGAAGTGTGATTGAATATTCGTCACCGCCCCAGATTTTCAGCCCTCCCCGAAAGGCTAAAAAATACTACGGGTATTGCACTACTCTTACAGATGTTAGAACTAAGATTAACACCGAATTATCACAGTTTAAGAATGAGCAGATACTAACTCTACGAAACAAACTCGGTGTAATTGACCATGATTACGACACAGATTACAAAGAATTAAAAACAAAAATAAAAGAAGAGGCAGTGCAAAAATTTGGTACCACCATGTACGATATATTAGATTTACAAGATGATTATTACCACTTTTTGAATTTCCTAAAAGGTGGAAATGGTATAAATGAATTTGAATCCTTGTTATCAAATATTAAAAAGACGAATATGCAAATCGGATATAAAATTGAAGAATTAAAAGCAGATGTTCAAAAGTATAAAAAATACTGTTTGAGTTGCGCCAGCAATCTGCAACGTTACCAACGTGGTAAGTGTGCAAAAGTAAAATGTGTATAATTTAATATAATTATAATTGGAAAGTTAAGTTTGTCACCAATCTTTAATTGCTTATTGCAATAGGAATAATGACTAAAAACGTAATATAATTAGTCCGTCAGCTATATCAAAAATATTAGACACTTATTTTTTCTTTTGTTAATTAAACAAAAAATGATGAAGATATACTGGTAGTGCGTCAAAGTTCGGCGTTACGTCACAATTGCCATACAAATGTAGACTTCTGTAATAGAGGTGACGTCACGACCCCCATTCCTAAACTTTGTAAAGGTTTATCACTGTCATTTAATGTTTGATTAACAAAAGAAATAATAATTGGGCAAGTGCGAGTCGGACTTGCGCACAAAGGAACCCTTCGTGGCACCGTGTGGAAGCTCCCCTAATTTATTTTATTTTAATTTATTAATTATTTTTGAAAGGAATATATCACTTAATATTTGAAGCATCTTCCTGTTGCCGTTATTAATATCGAGCAAAACCCCTTAAACATATATTTAATTTTAATATTTTCATTTACTATTTAAAGTGCATATTTGACCAAATATTCTGTGAATTCAAGCATCTACCTGTCACCGTTATTACTTTACGTCTAAAAATCAGGTTTGTTGTATGGGAGAGAAGGGAGCCCCCCTTAAATATTAATTTTATTCTGTTTTTAGTATTTGTTGTTCTAGCGGCAACAGAAATACATCGTCTGTGAAAATTTCAGCTTTCTAGCTATAACGGTTCATGAGATACGGCCTGGTGACAGACAGACGAATAGACGGACAGCGGAGTCTTAGTAATAGGGCCCCGTTTTTACCCTTTGGGTACGGAACCCTAAAAATAAGTGTCCAATATTTTATGATAATCTAACTCTCGGACTAATTATAATACTTAATGATTTTTTTACCCAGTCATCACGCCTATTTTAAAGATTTGAAACATTCACCGCTGTACCTACCTGGAACAGCCTTTTTTTTTATTAGTCCACTGCAGGACGTAGGCCTACCCACGAAGGGTGATTGGGCGATATCCACCACGCTGGCCCAGTGCGGGTTGGTGAATTAACACACGCTGCCGTCGAATTTCTTCTCCAGACGTATGCAGGTTGCCTCACGATGTTTTCCTTCACCTAAAAGCCATGTGGTTTTAGATTCCGTACATAAATACCAAGGAATTCTTTGGTACGGCACGGGGATTTGAACCCACAACATCACGATTGTGAGGCGGGAATCATTACCACGAGACCACCACGGCTTCACCATGCTGCACCATGCTTTTTAGGGTTCCGTACCCAAAGGGTAAAAACGAGACCCTATTACTAAGACTCCGCTGTCCGTCTGTCCGTGTATCTCATGAACGGTGATAGCTAGAACGTTGAAATTTTCACAGATGATGTATTTCTGTTGCCGCTACAACAGATGAGAAAAAATGAGAAAAATATTAATATTTAAGGGGGGCTCCCATACAACAAACCTGAATTTTTAGCCGTTTTTCGCTCGATATTAATAACGATGACAGGTATAGATGCTTGAAATATTCACAGAATATTCACTTTTAAAATACATAATTAAATTAAAATAAAATTAATATTTAAGGGGGACTCCCATACAAGAAACGTGTTTTTTTCGTCGATATTAATGACAGCAACAGGAAGATGCTTGAAATATTCACAGAATATTTAGTTGTATATTTCCTTCAAAAATAAATAATTAAATTAAAATATTATGAACTTCCATGAGCTTCCATACGGTACGGAACCCTTCGCGCGCGAGTCCGACCAACACTTAGCCGTTTATTATAATCCTGTATGCTGCTGCATACCGGATTGTAAAAAGTATGTATGTATAGCCTTTTTTAAAATTTTCAGAAACTTCACAAATGCCCGCGAAAGAACTGACAGAACCAGTTACCCACGTGCCCACTACTAAAGCAACCGATAATGTTACTTCACCAGAACCTGATATTGAAGTAACCACTTCAATACCAGAACCTGATATTGAAGTGACCACTTCAGTACCTTCTAACGACATTTTGGACAAGCTACTTAGTAGTTATATTGATGGAATTAAAAGTAAATTCCAAAACGTACAAGATGAACTATTTAGAAACTTAAATTTTGTACTCACTGACGAAAACACAATAAAAAAAGTGTTAGCTAACTTATTAACTCCTATCCAATCTAAAATTATGATTGAATTGAAGGATGAAGAGCTAAAAATAAATGATCTTAAAAATAAAGTACCTGATTCATCTCTTGAAAATTTGAAAAAATTAAATGAAGATTCGATGAGTTTGCAAATGAAGCTGGAAGAAGCAATAAAGTTTATACAACGCGCCATACAGCGTTGACCGTTGTTGGTAAGATTTATTAGAAAATTATTTTGATGCATTCGATAAACATATGATTAAAATAAATGTTGTGGTAAAACCCGCTTTTATTGCACCTCCTCCAAACTGCAGAGGTACATTGCTGATACTTATAATAAAACTTCGCAAAGCCTTTGTGTAATTTTGATATTGCATTTAAAAGGAAGGGTTACCGACCGGCGCGCGGCGGCGAGACTGGGCGGATTGACGATCACCAATTCAGCGTTCATAAATCTGAATAGGTATTGTGCGCGGGCGCATACAAAAGTGATGTTGCTGATTAAATTCTTGAAGCGAGGTTTCAAGAGACGTTGACATCAATCTGCAGGACATGTCGCGTCGCGTCGCAAGACGTGCTCTAGAGTTGTATTCAGCACGTGCGATTGTATCGTAAACCACTGTTTTTGGTACAATTACTACCTAAATACGTTACGATTAGAATTTCTGAATACTCTTAAATTATTTGTTCTGCGAATGGAAGACGTTGCAAGAAAATTTTTTTTGCAATCATTTTGTCAATTTTCTACACAGAGAGTGGCTTGGCAAAGTATATTATGTAAGTATATCACAGGTATATATGTATACTCATCATCGTGACTATTACTTTGGGATCAACTTCTGGATAGACTCTCGTCAAAATGTATGAAGCAGCAGATTTTTTCTTGATTTCACGATTTCGCAGTTGGTCTCGTAGTAATTCATAATGATGAGCATATACACCTCTGAAACTCCGTACTCTTAGCAATACAACACATTGTATAGCGCTGTAGAAAACTTTTCTCCTTTTACCTGATGACATTTTAGTTTGAAGTTAGACACAATTTTGACAGAGTTTTAACCGACTTCCAAAAAGGATGATGTGTCCGTATGTATTTTTTTGTGGACTCGTATGTTTATCGATAATTTCGCCAATTGTGATCCGAATCGGAAAATTCTTTTTTAGTTCGAAACTTAACAATTCTAGCGAAATATTCGAATTTTGTTTACGATAGAAGCCGGTTTCGCCATTTTTCTGCGAAAAATAATTAAGTATATGAATTATTCTTATATTATTGATTCCCAAACTTTCCTTCCAAATTTTATTAAAATCTACAAAGTTACAGGACTTAGTACCATGTTTCCTAATGGATTTACCTCATCATAGCGAGTATCAACATCCAAACAAATATCTTTGCGAAAGTCAATAATAATATCTAATTATTTTTTGGTAAAAATGGCATAACCGATTCAACCGTGCACAGAATTCGAATAGAGTACGCACGGATTGATGTATCATCGATGTAAAAAAAATCACATTATTCTTGAATTTTTCAAAACTACTCAGCCGATTTCGACAAATTTAAATGGGACCTCTGAGACATGTATCACACAAAAAATAATCATCAAAATAGCTTCATAATTGGCGGAGTAATCACGTTACATACTTAAAAAAACATTCAGTCGAATTGAAAACCTCATTTTAAAAATAGATCTTTATTTCGGCTGGAAATTAAATTTAATGCCACATCACTGTTGCTCGGGAAGGTGTGTCGCTCCACGAGTCACGGTAGAGAGCGAGGCTGTGCAGATTGCGATGCATGACCGTTGAGATTTCGGTGGGTATTTGCCAGCAAACATAACGATTCAAATAAAGAAAGCAAGCCGACAAAGAAAAGGAAATTTTCCACAGAAAGGCTGCAATTGTTCTAAAATAGAATGTAATATGTACCCAAACCCATGACCTATACTCGTTGTAGGTATTCAAAAAAGGCTCACATCATATATTAGACCGTTGGATGAAAATAGATCTTAGACATGAAACTATTTTCTTTGAAGAGTGAATAATACATAATTATTTTACTCTGAAGAGTTAGCGAAGTACCCACAAAACCTCGATCGTTACCTATTTGTCATTAGGCAGTGGCGAGTTCTTACCTACCATTAGATCGCTAGCTTGCCTATTCTATTCTATTATGTAACAAAATACACATGATGATGATACTTTACACGCCAAATATTGGCTACGGCGACCGTTTTCTATATCTGATTGGTGGCGACTGGTGACGGATAAGTCTTCACATAGCTGATGTATGCTATTGATGTTGTGATGTATGATGTACCTACTACATGAAACTAAAATAAGTACACGTAACACCAAGATATGTAAGCCACAGCTTATTTGTTCGTCTATGGCCACAGGTACGGCACGTATAATTGAACACGGTGTCCTATTTGCTCTTGCCGTCCCGCTGTCAGTGCACTGTCTGCAGCGGCAGCGTGTAGGTATGGGTTGCGCGGGGTGGATGCACCGAGCGCCGCAAGGGCACGGGGGCGCCTGCAGCGCCCTTGCTGATGACTCACGAGCCCTAATGAAAGTCACCTCATTTTAACGTATTGTGATTCCGCTTGCTTACTAATACATATTGTGTGTAACTAGGTGTTTTTTTCTTTGATTTAAGTACCTACATAACTAGTAAGTTAACGACAGGCCTGCAACACACAGAATATTGAGTTTTACTAGAGTAAAAGTGCGCGGCATTCTACTTAGATTGTCACTCTGATATATTTATCAAAATTGTATATCACATGTTGCCCAGAAACGCTGGATTCTGCTTGCACACTACTTCTTAGTAGTTTAATAACTGGCACATGTGTCATACTTCCCCGGGCAGGCTCTGGAAAAGAGCTCTAACACTGTAACGAGAGCTAGTTTTATCTAGTTTTCAATTGCTTCAGATAGGTATATAATCTAAAGCTTTTCAAGATCAGAGTGATTTAGTATCTTCTAGGTCTGCGTGCTTCATCTTCGACCACAACGTCGCTTACCATCAGGCGAGTTGGTGGTCAAGCGCGGACTTATTCGCGACAAAAAAATGAGGCCCCAAGACAAAAAAAATGTTTCGCTGTCAGGGTTTTTTCGTAGGCAAGTTTTAACTCAGATTGCTTACCAACACTAGATTTATAGACATGCGTTAATTCCTTGATACTTATTACAGTGACAACGAAATTCCGCTAGAACGAATAAAATTCACTTAATTATAGTTTGGTACGAAATAACAAAAATTAATGAAGAATGTGTCCTTACCGACGCCCGACTACAGCAACTTGTTGACATTTATGTCTACTCAGAAACCTGAGATTAATTAATGTCAGCCGATGACAATGCTCCACATTCTTGCGGTAAATTATAATTTCGTAAATACTTCAGAACTGCAAACTAATTATAACAATTGAGTGGGAGAGGCCACTTGGCTCGAGTAAATTATGACTTAACGAGCCCAATCTAAAGTTTCAAAGTGCCATGAGTGAGGTGTCATAATATTGCCTTTGGCTCGTGACGTTTGAAGGACGGTCACATTTTTGCTGCCCACTCGGCGAACTGCGTTATCTTGCACACTTGCAAGTAGATCTTTGTTGCATTTTTCCTTGACGTTTTGCTGGGTACAAGCAAAAACATCAAAAACAAAACCTCAGTAACATGACGACGAAGTTCATAATATATGTCTGACGTGCATATAGATCATCAGTATTTTACATTACGTTTTACATAATATTGAGGCCTACTTAAACATTAGTTATTATATAGAGATATTTTTCATGTGAATATAAGAGCATACTTAATTCAATAAGATTTCAAACTCAAACAGTTGAGGTATTTATTTGGTGACTTTGTACTGAACTTGAAAACGCTGTGCTTACTAGTGCTTAGTTACTAACTTTTGCCGCCTCTTTGATGGATGTGACTTTTATAAATCTGTCAATGAGGGATGTAGGCTAATTGTAAATTTTTATATTATTATTAGAAAAGTAAGCATGTTATATGGATATAAGAAAAAAAATATGCATGACCAATCCGCAAAAACATTTCCATCAAAACAAATTTAAAGTTTTGCTACTCAGGCGTTGCAGTCTATACTACACTCCAGTCCAGTTTACGCCCTTAATTTTTATAGGTATGAGTATGACCAAAGATTAACAATAAGCTATACTAGGGTGTGACACATTTCATTCCATTAGTCGTAAATAGATACAATTAACTGGAATACTTAAGATGATGTCTTTTTTGTATAGGGTTAAAAATAACCAGCGCAGGTGGCACCTTGCAATGGTAAGTACCCTCGCCTTTGTGGTGCGGTGGTCGGCTAATCCTAATGATTCCACCTCCAAGCGACCTGTGCCACTCTGTGACTCAGCCGTATTTACGAGCCGGGTTATTTGCAAGATACATTGATGGATGTCAAGCTAACCTTTCAAAGACTTTTTTATTATTTTTTGATTCAGTTTGTAAGCCAGACTTTGAAAAGGTTGCAGACGGTCCGCATTGCTTTTGTGAGGTTTATGAATGATTCAGCATTCCGATAATACCCGCGACCAAGCTCTGCCTCCAGAGGACTCATAAGTTTGTACAGGTGATGAAATTCTGCTATTACACTTGGAAGTGCTAAGATTCTCTTGATGCATCCCACTTGCAAGAGTTTCATCATATTAATCTACTGCTATATAGTTAGTTAGCAAATTCCTGAAGTCTTGTCCGATTGTCTTCATCAGGTTTTATGTCCACCATGTCGATGGTCGATCTCCGTTTGAAAGCTTTACGATTTCATCAAAGTCAGTTTTACATGACCATTCCCTTATTTTTAAAGCTAAGAAATAAAAAAATATGCATTCTGTGCACCTATTTTACGAAAAACCTTACTCAAATAATCTGCCAAGTACGAGTCGAACTCGCGCACGGGGTCCGTACTGTACGGGAGCCCTCTTAAATATTTATTTTATTTTAATTTTATTATATATTATTAAAGTGCAAATACAACTAAATATCCTCTCAAAAATTTCAAGCATCTACCTGTTACTATTATAAATATAGAGCGAAAAACGGCTAAAAAATCAGGTTTGTTGTATGGGAGCCCCCTTAATTATTAATTTTATTCTGTTTTTAGTATTTGTTGTTATAGTGGCAACAGGTAGAAATACATCATCTTTGAAAATTTCAGCATTCCAGCTATAGCGGTTCATGAGATACAGCTTGGAGACAGACAGACGGACAGCGGAGTCTTAGTAGTAGGGTCCCATTTTTACCCTGTGGAACCCTAAAAACGTTAATTTCTGTAAAAATATCAGTGTCGATAATTTTTTTGTACCATGCAGGTCTGTTTGCTAGTAAATACACGTGTAACTTCCTATCGATTTCTTGTTACGTTTAGCACACAAAGGACACAAAGGTGTGCAGAAAATAAGAAACAAAGCTGTGAACGAAGGAATTGCGTCGGCGCGAGCGGTAAGATGGAAGTCCTGTTTGGGCATCGCCGCGTGAAAATACGGTGAAAGCCGGATGCGGGCTAAAACAACGGTCTTGTAGGCACTTAGCGCCGACACTGAGTTTTGTATACCACGATGGTTAAAGCCCATAATAATATTTTCCACTACACTACTTCCACTTTCCACTTTATGTCAATATCTTTTGTGTTGCACAAACATCTTAGTTTTCATCTGACTGCCCCCTTTTTTACGACTGCTTTGGGGTGCAGCCAGGTTATGTGGGATTGTGCCCACTGAAACCTCCTCGGTGGCTGGCCTTTGTGCGCTCTTGGGAGCTCCGGGATCTCCAGTGGAACACACCGAAGCTCCCAGCACTTTATTTAACTTCTCCAGCTTACACCTAGGCTTGACGGTCCTCTACGACGACGTGGCCACAAAAGTCATCTTCTCTGGGTCCGTTTGAGTAAATGGCAAGAGCCCCATTTCTAACCACCCACGAGCCCAGAGGTCCCCTTTTAGCAGGCTCTTACTACAGGCAGGGGGATACCGATGCCGTGTTCTATTGCTCCGGCATCAGTGCCAAGGGCATCGTGTATTGTTCTATAATTACCAGGCTGCCTAACTAGAGTAGTTTTTGGAACATATGTAAGTAACCGTCTCTTCATACAAGTTGACTAGGGAACTGTTTTATATTTATATTCGTTTATTGCACAATGCACTGTTACAACAAAAGTTTTTACGAACTAGAGTCTTAACTAAGTGACATTGACCCCGTGAGGGCGTCCCAATTTAAGGAGAGGTAACATTAGCTATAGGTAACATTATATTCTCTTAAGGCTACGAGATCATTGTTTTCATAATTATTAATACTTACTTTTACTATACGAGTTATTTCGGAATTCGCGGTAAATACATGTCAGGGGTGAATGATATTCGTTTCTGTAACAAGAGATTTTTTGAAAATAATTTTATATTGTAACTAACCACGAAATGATGAATCATTTCGTGGTTAGTTACAATATAAAATTATAACGTACTAAACTATGATATCTTAAAGCATTGAGTAAAAAATGTACCCCGTTTAGGTAGGTACATAGATATTCTGGGATTTAAAAGTACGTACATTTAGCCCTTATTATTGCTCTTGTGGCTTTTAACTGATTTGAGATTTTAATGAAAGAAACAAAAAAAAATAACTCTTATAAGTCTTATATTATACGTAAGTACTTAGTCGGAATGATCTATGTAATTAGATACCTACTCTACATTTAATAGTTGAGTTGAACTTTCCGTTTTACTAGAAATAACTTTCATTGTTTATTTTTTTCATCGAGCTTTTGAAACGTGTATTTCCATTCTTAACTATTAGTTTAAAATAACTTAAAATGTGGCATTGTTAAAAAATCTCTACTCTAACATTAAATCTCAACATTCGTGCGATTGCTGCGCTAAAGCTGTGTGCGCTATGCAATAAAATAGTATTATCTTCTGAATACATAATGACGGCAGTCGTTCATTTATGCAGAATGCACTTTGACCTTTGTAAAGCATGCACCAACGTAAAACAAGTACTGAAACCGTACACAGGAGCGCTGACCTCGCGTTTCACAATTTGTTCACAGTAAAATACTTACTATGAATGGAACATACCACATACTTATTCCATTAAAGAATATTCTGTATCAATAGATAAACTCTTGGAGTAATGTAGGCAACCAGTTTTGCCCAATTTATTTGTGCAATTTGAATGGATCTAGATCTGGTTGTTCCTGTTATTACGGCCAAGTAGATACTCTATATGCAAAACACAATTCATTAACCTATCTGAAATAGAGAGAATTAAATTATAAACCAATCATTACAGAATTCAGATACGTACCTAGTTCATTAAAATTTAAATTTCCTTTCACATTAATAATAAATTGCATCTAATTTGTAGCGATTGAATGAGCAGCACCCACAGTTATTTTTCCCAGTCTACAGGACAACAAACAGATAAATACTATTTTTAAGTAGTACTTAAGTATTATTTGGGCCTATGCTAGGTTATTATGTATCAAACCTTATTTATCTGAATCCAGTAGTTTAATAACGAACGAACACACCCAATTTTTTTTGCTAATGTTATTTTTTTACGCACAAGTGGCCTTTGATTTGCGAATATTGCAAAGTTACTAGAATACTACAGATGTTGTCCGTGAACGGGATGACGATGATCATCCCGTTCACGGACAACATCTGTACAGATTTTCAGGAAGAGCGCAGAAGAAGCAATACCAAGAGCCCAAGTTTTGAAATGTTTGAATAATTTCTACTCGTATGCCCTCCTGCTCGCACTAATTTTCATTGCATCATCTTCCGGTCCTTCCACGACCTCCTTATGCATGGTGAGATTAGCCTCGGGGAATAATCGTACTCTCCATTGTCAAGGCTGGGCGCCAGATTCCATAACCCCTAGGGTTTGTTGTGCCGCTAGTGACATTTCCTACTCTGAGCAGGAAGCCACTCCACGTTGTTGTGGTCTGTGACGATCACGGTCAGTCTGCGTGAGCTGTTGGCTGACTGTGACTATCTGTTCAAGTAGTGTAATGTCGCAAAGCTTCTCAAGGGTGTGGTCCATTATCTGCACGAATTTTCAATGCTTGCTCCCGCTCTCACTGGATCTCGTAGCCATCGCCGTATACTTTCAGCTATTCTTATGACTCAGTTAGAGAGTCTACCAAAGTAACACTTACACGTAACTTATGAAAAGTTGAAAACTCAATATTTTTAAAACGGAACCCTCGATCAGCTAAATGCCATGGAAATGTGGTTTTTTTAAGGATCCAGGATCCTAATGTTTTAAACTCTACATTTACAGAAAAATTTACATCATTCGGGTATTTGTCACCGAGTTATGCTACTAACATCTTTGAGAAATTATTACTACGTAATAGCTCAATGACTAACATAGATTTACGAGTACATTTATACGCGCGCAGAAGCGGCTACCTGTAGTGTTGTGGCTGTCTGTATTTTGATGTAACAACTCTTAAAGCCTAAATATTTTGACATCTAGATTAGTGCAGCTATCTAAGCTGTGTGCACTTAGGTACTATTACATGCAATCGTGTTACATAACCTAAGTACTTATCATAAAGATTTCATAAGCGTTAGTGAAATCGGTGGCAATGGCCAGTGGCGGCGGCGACGGCGACGACAGGCGGGTTACGCCCGGCCCGGGTGCATTGAACACGATGCAGCGATGCACTGCCCTCCCCCTGCACCCCACCTGCACCCCCACCGGCTACATCAATTCACTCTTCTCGAATAATCCGTGCATTGACGTCGCCACTGCACCCATAATCTCGAACATTCTCTGGCGCTCCGAATGCATCCATTCGCAATATGCAAGTGAGGAGCGAGCGTTGACCATCTTGTGAATTTTTACGAGCCCTAAAACCAAATGGCAGGATGCATGACAAAAAACGGCGTCGTATCTTTATTTCAGTTTATTGATCCTGAACCGTTTTTGGGTTTTGTTGTGGAAGGTAAACACTATAAAGTAATTACACAAAGCGGCGGCGCAACCTTACGCTGTGCAGCTTGTAATACATATTTTCTACAGCCATTGCACTCTGCAGATATTTCTGATTGTACAATGTACACTGCGGCAAAGACTAAATGAGTTTAACTGTTTAAGTTCTCGTTGAAAGAATACATCGCGAGAAAACCTCACGTAAGGCAAGGGAGTATCTAAAAGTACTTTCCATAAAAAATTTAGCTAAATATACCTATCCAAAGGTGTATCATCGCATTTTCATTTGGACGTAGTTTACCAGTTACTTATTATTATGTAGTTATAATAGGTATTTAAAGATTCAGAATGCCTAACATGTGGTTTGAGTCTGCGAGTTTGATTTCTTTTTGCTAAACTATGTCCATTTGATAGTCGGATCTCTTCCCAGACACACAAGCATCTCGCAGGTTGCGTTCGAAGTATGGTAACAACCTAAAAAAAAATCGGCCAAGTGTGAGTCGGACTCGCGCACGTAGGGTTTCGTACCTTGCTGGAGCCCCCTGAGCCCCATTCCTCATGCCATTATTAATAGCTAGCAAAATAAGTCCTAAAATCACGTTTGCTGTATGGGAAGCCTTAAATATTTATTTTATTCAGTATTTAGTATTTGTTGTTATAGCGGCATCAGAAATACATCATCTGTGAAAATTTCAGCTGTCTAGCTAACACGGTTCATGAGATACAGTCTGGTGACAGACAGACGGACATCGGAGTCTTAGTAATAGGGTCCCGTTTTTACCCTTTAGGTAAGGAACCCTAAAAAAGAGTATCAGCTTTTCCTCAGCATCTTCCCTGTTCATACGTATCGCAATGAGTAGGTACTCAAAATCGCAATAATAGAGGTAGAACACATCGGCATCGAGTCGACATCGACAATTCGAAGCGTTTTATGAAAAGGTAAACTAGGTAGGTACATAAAATGAAACACCATTATTATAGGACCAGGAAAAGGAGAATCGGCCATTTATATACGCATACATTTTTGTCACTTCTGTTAAAAAACTTTAAAGGTAACCAGTTTAATTACATGTCTGTAGTAGAATATTTTGTCATTTAAATTCGGCAACAAAGAGCTGATCCCTCTTTAATATCACTTTCATTCATAAAACAGACGTTTTAAGTAATTATTTCAGGAATTTTATCTGAAAGTCATAAATTCATAATAGCCTTAGTATTATGAACCTCTACTTAAATCTTGGTTAAGAAACTGTTTAAGAAAGAACGCATTGCGAAAAACGATTCTAGGACAAGGGAAATGGTTTCCCATCGCAACCTTCCATTGGTGGACCTAGACAACAATGAGTGCTGGGAATAAGAGAACGTATAGAATCATGTCATTGTTCTTTAGTCTGGCGCGAATGCAATCAGTGCGTAACTTGCGTAGTGCTCTACAAAGAGGCGCATGTCCATCACACGCTTGTTTTTTTGGCGCAACACCACGTTTCATCTCATTCACATTTCACGTTACATCTCTTGGCTTAACGATATTTTTCTGTTAGACATTTTTTTTTCGATTTATGATGTTTATCAATTGTGCACTTTTTCAAACTTAAAAAAATCACCCTCTATACTATGCAAGCATTACTAGGTTCCAGATTGAAACGCAATTTTTAAAGCGAAATTGAGCAACATGAGATTTAAAATCTTCATATTTTAGAATGAATAGTGCGTCCAATCATATAAAAATGCTCTCCCTACATGCTAAAATGCTTAAACCTATAAATGTTAAAATTACCAGTACATGTGTAAGTACATAGGAGTAGGTATACGAGAGCTACCGAGCCGATAAAAAAGCACCTTGTTTATTAACGGTCAACTTGTATCACCTTAGTTGATCTATACTGGGTACTCGTTTACGCATGGAAACCGGCTTCGTTCGGTTTCTGCGCAAGTCGGTGCGACGACGGCGCGTTCTACATCAACATTCTGCTAGAGATATGTTATACCCGATCCGATTCTGACAAGACGATTGCAAGGCAAATTGCCTGAAGCTCAATCACGCTCCAGGCACCGTCGAGGTATAACAAAATCAAAACGTTAAAATTGTTCTCTAAAATAAACAAATTAGATTATTATCATCTTGAGTTCGGTGAACAAAGATATCTTGGCGAAACCTGGATATATTGTACGTCCATAAAACAAGGTGGTGTATGCGAATCCACCGACTAGCCCTGGGTCGGCATATGTATGCATAGGCATGGGTATGCCAACGGACTAAAAGGCTGGTAGACTAATACTATCATCGTGAAAATACGAAAAATTTATAATTTACTAGGCATGTTTTGTTAATCAATTCTAAATTATTATAAACGCCGGCTGCACACATGAAAAAGCATGACTCATTTTCACGTTTCGCCTGAGCCGAGTGTGCAAGCGAGATCGCGCATCAAGTGATAGAGAGGCACGATCGGCCTAAGCGTTCGGCTTGTGACGTATGTGACGTTTTCACGTAAAATTTATTTTTATCGTCCTTAACTGACTTTACAGACAACAAATTTTTTTTACTTGCAGTTTCATAGTTTGTGTATAAGTAACGTGTCTTTAAATAAAATGTCATTGGTTCTCGATGCGATGCCAGTGGCGTAACTCGGAAGTTGTTATGACGGCGAACGAGCGCGCTTTCACGGTAATCCACACGCACATGTGCCGATTTCCCACATAGCATACCTAGCATTACCTACTCGTATGCATTCAATGACGCATAAAAGAAAATTAACGCACAAAGCGCGACCGCGCAAGCGTGACTGATGCATTTAATTAGGTATTAGTTGATAGATAGATGCGCGGTTAATCTTTTTACCGACTTCCATAAAGGAGGAGGTACTATGTTCGTTCGTCTGTATGTTTATCGACATGTTTGCCGATTGTGAACCGATTTAATTTTTTTTCTTTCAGTTTAAAAGAATATACTTCCCAAGTAGGCCAATTTAAAAATTTTCGAAATCGTCTGAGCGTTTTTGATAAATCAATAAAAATATACATGGATGTCACATCGTTTCGTGCAAATTATTCGAATTCAGTACACGACGGTGAGATTTTTAAAAAAAAAAATATCTTAGTAGGTAATTAGTTTATTAGCATAGAGATAATAACAGGCTATTTTTTTAATGATAAGTTCCGTAGTAAGTATCAGAATATGTTACATCGCAAAAGTTTAAAAATAACATTCACCATTACTTATTTCGGGTTTTGTTAGGATAGGTCATTACTATGGTAATTGACACAATTAGGTAGGTACTTATACAGTATATGCAGGGTTATTCGTGTATACCTACTAAGCCGCAAGTATATCCAAAATTTTGAATGTCTTGTCAAAAGTGACAGGACCACAATTTTTAGGCCATCGGGCTAGACTTCTATGCGCTGCGTGGCAGCCTGGTTGTGTCTAAACCACTTTCTAAAAGTATTTAATGTAGGAAAAAAAACAAAAACAGTATTTTTTCTACACATAGTATCTACTAATGACCTTATTAAAAAAATGATGGACCTAAAAATGATGGATGGACGCTACGAACGAATGGACGAAAACGCTAGTTTTCCTACACATAGTACCTACTAATGACATTATTAAGTACCTACTAATGACATTATTAATAATCGGTCAAGTACGAGTTGGATTCGCGCACGAAGAGTTCCGTACTGTACTGTATGGGAGCTCCCCTTAAATATGTTTTTAAATTATTTATTATTAAAGTGAATATACGACTAATTATTCTGTGAATATTTCAAGCATCTACCTGTTACCATTATTAATATCGAGCGAAAAACGGCTAAAAACTCAGGTTTGTTGTATGAGAGCCCCCCTTAAACATTAATTTTATTCCGTTTTTGTACTTGTTGTTATAGCGGTAACAGAAATACATCATCCGTCAGCTTTCTGGCTAAAACGATTCATGAGATATAAAGGGTTCCGTTTTTATCCTTTGGGTACGGAACCCAGAAAACGATGGACCTATAATATCAGAATCTATTCACATTTTATTCAATGACGTTTACAAAGATTTAGTTATTTGAATTTTTACGGAGTAGTAAAAAAGATATACTTACCTGCATAATTAAACTATGACTCCGCGGATTTTACCACTGTCTCACCGGAGAAATAGGTGTTTGTCAAGGAGATAAAAAGTCCCCTATGTTTTTAAATCGGCATTTGCTATATCTGAAAATTGCAAATACCTACTTATGATACAAAATAACATCGCGAAATTTCCTTGCTATTCGTACATAGATATAAATACAATATTAGAACAGAACAATATTAGTGATCGCTAGCGGCTAGACAATGTGCGTGACATGAAAATACCGAAAGTTTCAGAGAACATTATACTATAATTATGTTAACAACCGCCGTCGTAATGATCGTGTTTGCTCTTGATTCCATTACCGAATAAACAACAGGTTTTGGGGACAGTAAGTGAACGCACGTCTCGGGGTGGCGGCCTTCCTGAAGAGCCTTCGTGCGGCGCGACGCGACGGCCCGTCTAGACGTCTGGCGCCTACCATGTGTCGCAAGCCACGCTCCCAACTCGAAGCGAACTAGGTACGCTGCGATCACTTAGCGAACTTACTCATTTACGCTGTCGACAACTCGACACGCCACGCATCGGACTAAAGGTTCGCGCCATAGAAAAAAATCCAAGTCAATGGTTCGCGCACATTATGTCGGGCCGCAACGCAGTGCAAAAATTAGCTCAAATCGCTTATATGTATTTTATATTATGAACTAACGCACATTGGGCCAAGGCCTAGCGGGCCGCAATTTCCGCATTTCCATATAAATATTGCGCTGCGGCCCGACATAATGTGCTCGAACCTTAATTCCTATTTTTCAGTTTCGTGATCTCTACTATTATGATAAATATGTATGTAGGTAAATTCAATTCAATATCGTTGCTACAATCAATGATATAATAAGCTTGCTAGAAAAAGAAATATATTATCAAAGAACACCATTAGTCCTAAAATAACGAATAAGATCAGCTGTTCCAAACAAGAAGTTCATTAACCTTGCATGTATACCTATATCCAGCCATAGCAAAGTAATAGTCAGTCGTGAGATGAAAAACAAAATATAATATGTATGGTCTTTATGAATTATAGTCTGAAACCTACAACTTTATAGGAATATTCCATTCTCATACATATTGGTGGCCCAAATTTAATGGGACTTAAATACAGGATTACAAATATAGATACTCTTGGAAGAACAGACAACCTAACAAAGACTTATGGTTATTGGATGGATGCAAGCCGCTTTCAATTTAGTCCGAAAAGTAATATAGAAAGGCCTACTCCGTATAACTTTTATCTTTGTCATCAATAGGACTCCGTTGCTGGACAGACTTCCACTGTAGAGTTAATTTCAATAAACCGCTTTATAAATGAAAATGAGTTAAAAAAATATACTTCTTATAGTTTGATCCGTGCAAATAAAAATATTCTCTGATGTTCTATTTATAGCTCTTATTTACCTGCCTCAATAACACAACTATGAAATGTCAAAAGATCTGGTAGCCAATGCTGCTGCTGACCTTATTAAACAGATTTGCATGCGTAGTTTGCCGAGGTTGCAATTCTACAACAGGTTTCTAGAAAAATGTTTGCAATCATGATTTTGGGTTTGAGAAAAATTTTAACTTGAGAAGTCTTGACATAAAATGATGAAAGTTATACCAATAGAATCGCCGCGAGTTTGTTTCCCTCCGAGTCTGCTATGTTATATCTACAGGGCAGAGAACTGAAGCCGACATTAATTTGACCCAGAAGTAGCACTAGTACCTAATCATTAATCATAAAAGCATTAAAAAACATCCTTAAAATGAATAAAACAATTTTTTAGAGAATCTAAATACAAAGTTTTGTCATAAAACGCATTCGGGCTTAGTAGGTACTGCGTCGTCTAATATCTGTCCCTGAACTGAACAATCGCAGCCACCCAGCTATACTCGAAGTTTTCACAAACCTTTTGTTCTTATTTCCGAACAAACAAATGTGATTAATAATATCGATACTAATTTTCCGGGAATCCTTCCCAATCGCTTTTATAGCCAACTTTTGTGTTGACTCTACCTTAATGACTGATACAAGTTGTCATTAGTGTGAATATAGAGCCTACTGTAGAGTGTACACTATACATTTCTACAAATATTATAGCTATATCAACCACCATCAAAAAACGATTATGTGTGTGAAAGAGATTACAATTTTTGGTATACTTATTTCGTAATCAAGTCCGACTTCGTACTTAGTCGCAGTTTTCAATTTGTCTATACGAGAGTATATTGGCTATGTCCTATATCTGTATCATCTGTATGTAATAAGAGAGAAAAAAGCAAAATTATACAAATTTTTGAAAAGAGAAATTATAAATAAAGTTACAAGGAAATACGTAGGTACCATTATGTTCATTACTTAACAAGACATCTTTACCAGTGCAGTGGTGCAGTGAACTTCAAACTAAGCACGGGGCTTGTATCTTAGGCTCGATGCCATATATTGAAGCTCTATACTGAGCTACTTATCTAAACGCCGTTAGTACCACTTTACGACAATCAGACTATAGTCTAACAAGCGAAACGTAATCATTCCAATGCTTATGGTATAATAAATGTGCGGCAATTTGGTTCCGGCGCGGGTCGCGCGTAACTCTACGTGGAGTGCGGTGGCGCGCTTCGGCCGCCGTCTGTGGTGGGTGACGCATCAATAAATCCGTGTCGAGACAAGGTCGGCGCGAGGGCGCGGGCCTAGTTCGCGCCGACCCACTGTTAGGTGGTTCTCACATTGGCCTGTGCGACGCGACGCGATTTTAATAGTTTCTCAGTTTGAATTGGAAAATCGCGTGATGCCACGCGCGCAAAACGCTTCAGCAGCTCAGAGTGAGCGCCTCTATCAGATGTGTAATATCTGCAACCTGCCCGATTTCTTGCCCAGCTCTACCTGATGGAGCGGTACGCACGCCGATTACGCACTGCCGCACGCGGATTAATAGGTACATTCTGCCACGCCGAAAAGCAGAACTATAAATAGGGTATCCTTTTCTGATCAATAAACAAAATTCAAGCTTTAGTTGTCTTTTACTATCAGATGTAAAATTAATCATAATTATGTTTCTGAAAAAGCGAAGAGAGCGAGACTAAAAATATGTTTTTATTTAAATAGAAACAATGAGCACTGAGTTCTTGCTGATTGATAAGAAAATCGTTTTTTTTTCAACCTTTTTGTGTCTTATCGCTTTAACCTGCTGAACTAATTATATGGTAGATACTGAAATTCAAAATGAAAATAGATTCCTTAAGATTGTAAGAGTAAATAGTCGGCCAAGTACGAGTCGGACTCGCGCACGGAGGGTTCCGTACTGTATGGGAGCCCCCCTTAATTATTTATTTTATTTTAATTTTATTATTTATTACTGAAGTGAATATAAAACTAAATATTCTGTGAAAATTTCAAGTATCTACCTGTTACCATTATTAATATAGAGCGAAAGACGTCTGATATTTCAGGTTTGTTGTATGGGAGCCCCCCTTAAATATTTATTTTATTTTCTTTTTAGTATTTGTTGTTATAGCGACAACAGAAATACATCATCTGTGAAAATTTCAGCTGCCTAGCTATCATGGTTCATGAGATACAGCCCGGTGACAGACAGACGGACAGACGGACATCGAAATCTTAGTAATAGGGTCCCGTGTTTCCCTTTGGGTACGGAACCCTAAAAAGCGATGACAAACCTACTCTAGTAAGGAATGCATTAGAATCGCAGCCACTATTATTAATTAAAAGTCGTACACACTTTTGAGTAAGAACCATCATAAACCGCTCCAGTCGTATCGCGCGTAGACGCAGCGGCGACGCGCGACGTTTTGATCTTGATGACAACTCACCGCGTATCGTCGCGTCGCGCGTCGCACCCATGACGTCATAATTCGTGTCGTTCCATTGCACGGAGCAGTGTGAGAACCGCCTTAGCTAACCTGTGTCGGTCGGCAGCGAACAATGCCGCTAATGGCAGACAGCGCGTGACTCAACCGCGCCGTCTGCGCGGACCGCCCGCCGCTGCGGTCTGCCACACCGTGACTTTCAATACAATACCGATTCGTCACACAAAAACACTGTTTTTTAGACCAGTTGTCGTAGGCTGCATCATTACCTACCCCACGACTAATCTCTTTCAAATTGTGTTCATGAATAAATTTAATGCAATTTTAGACTGCCGCTACAGACTTGTACCTACACAGAATAGTTATTTAATAATAACTTGAACGCAAGAAGTGACCTGACAGTTGATAAATAGCTCTACATACTTCGGAAATCTTGAATCGCAAATGTGAAAACAATTTTCACAAACCTAATATTGATATCTAAATTCAGGATAAAACATCTTTCCGATAAAAAATCGAAGCTGGGACGTCCTAATCATGGAGTACCAATTTTTGTAGCATTTCTCACTTCTTTATCTCGTATTTGAATTTGTTCTTTAGAAGGTACAATATTACACAATAAAAGTCCCTTATAGAACGCTAGGTAAACGTTTAATTGGGCAAGAACCTTCCTTTGAGGAAAGTTATAATGCCATTAACATGCTATTATTAGTGCTTACTCACTGCCGTTCGGTAAATATCTTCATAAAATATTCTGCTCTCGTAGCAGAATGTATTACGTACATATTTACTTACTTACCTAAGACTAGGTTTATTAATATTGCTACCATAAAAGGCAACGAAGTAAATTATACGCAATCAGTTATAACAACTTTCTTGTTTATCATAAATCTAGACGGAAGGTCGTGAGCGGTGACTGTTGACTTACTTTCGCACTGTTTAGAAAACAGTAATATTGTGTCTATGTTGTGCCTGCTTGCCTAACGAGATACGGACGGAATAATGAGAGGAAATCTGGGACACGTACCTACCTTGGGCTTATAATTGGCTTGGGCAATATCTACTAATAGTGCGTTGACTGTATTAGAGCAAAGTCATGCATCCATCTATAAGCCGCAGGACGTCCACTGCTGGACATAGGCCTCCTCTATGTATTTCCAAGATTTAAGACCGGTAGGCGGCCAGGAAGCGGCCGGCATCCAGCGCGTTCCTGCGTTCTTAATTATATCGTCAGTTCACCTGGTCGGTGGACGTCCTACGCTGCTCTTGCTGGTCCGTGGTCTCCGTTCGAAAGCTTTACAGCCCCATCGGTCATCTGTTCTTCGAACCATGTGTCCTGCCCACTGTCATTTCAACTTGCTGATTCGCTGAGCAATGTCGGTTACTTTGGTTCGTCTGCGTCTCACCTCAGTCCTCATTCCTGATTCGACCCCGTAGAGAAACTCCGAGCATAGCACATTCTTCCATTCCATTCCATAGCACATTGGGCTATCTTGAGCTTATTAATGAGGCCCATAGTAATAGACCACGTTACAGTTCCATATGCATCACTGGCAACACACAATTGTCGAAGACTTGAGGCATTGAGGTATGTTAGAGCTAAGTAATGGAAAAGAAATAAACATCTTCCTGTCGCCGTTATTAATATAGAGCAAAAAAATCACGTTTCTTGTATGGAACCCAAACATTTATTTTATTTTAACTGTTTATTATCAAAGATAATATTTAAATAAATATTCTGAAAATATTTCAAGCATCTACCTGTCACGGTTAATAAATCGGGCGAATAACGGCTAAAGATTCAGGTTTGTTGTATGGGAGCCCCTTTAATTTTTTTTTTCAGTTTTTTTCAGCAACAGCAAAACTTCATCTGTGAAAATTTCAACGTTCTAGCTAACACCGTTCATGACATACAGCTTGGTGATAGACGGACAGACGGATGGACAGCGCAGTCTTAGTATTATAATAGGGTCCCGTTTTACCCTTTGGGTACAGAAACCCTTGTTTTGTTTAAAATTGCTATATCTCTTTACCTTTACCCTACTCTGCTACGGCGATGGCTATTCAATGTATGATAGAAACTTACGTAACTATACCTATGTTGTCTCTACATCTCAGTGGGAAGTCAGGTAAAAAGAGACCAACGTGAAATTTCTTTGTGTAATTTCACCTCGATAGTAGCAGTAAAATTAAATAAAAAGTTTAGCTGGTTATGTCTTCCAATAGATATTGTTATCGATAAATCGTAGGTAGACTCGTAGAGGAGATTAGCTTATCAACGTGGACAGCTGCAGATACCGTCTGTCGTATCACGCGTGCTTCGAGCGTGACACACAGACAAGGCATCGTGATAGGCAGCGTCAAGATTATGTACGATATTGCAGGAGCCCAATTTTTGAAACTTTGGAATTGTTAAATGTATGTTATAACTGGATAGTACTAATGATGATAGTTTTAACGGTCGAGCCGATACGCGCCAGACCGCTTTCGTACTAGCTAGTACTGTACTCCTTCATAATACGCGCGCCCGCGTCGACGGATGCCCGCGAATTAGAATTATTTCTATCGTTCGTAGAGAATCGCGTGCTATGCTTGCGTACGCAAAGATTTTCAATGCTCGCTCCTGCTCTGACCATTTGCACATACGTACAGCCGCTCTAATGATTCAAATATAGAGCCCCTGGTCTATTCACAATACATAGCTTATAATCCTAACTTACCTAAGGGCTAAGTTACAGCATGTAATGTTTTGGAAAATTCAGAAAGTTATACACCGAATTGGAATAGATTAGTAGTACTAGTGGGCGATCGAACTTTCTCGGTGGAAATAATACAAATAAAAAAAAACATATTGTTTTTCTAAGGAAAATTTTCAAACTTATTTGAATACAAAATATTGGGAAAAATCTCTTGACTTATCTTTCTCGCTGCGCTCAGAGTCCAATATGATGCGCGTGACATAACACACTGCTTTATTCTCTCGGTGTATAATATAAAATAATGACGCATTGTTTAAAGGTGTAAGATATTAATACATTCGCGAATGAAATTTTCCAACAAGAATGTATGGGATGCTGCATGCTAGTCGACTGGATAAAACATTATAGGCAAAGATGTTTAATGATACTTCAAAGATTATAGGTAGGTAGGTACCTAATCATATACTGAATATCGATAACTTCAATATATAGTTGGATTTCGCACTCTTTAACATTTAAAACATAACGAACAAGAAAGCAGCCAAAACGTTTATTTACAGAATTTCCGCGCGATCTAGTTTATTGTAGGAAATTATTTATTCGATTATTTCTAATTCGAATGTTCAAGACTTCATTCGAATTAGGTAAGTATCATCCACAACATGAATAGACTAAAATATATATCAGCCTTATATCATCTGCCAATCAGCGTCGAATATAAACGTATCGAAGATATTGGCAATCGATAGAATCACGTTGTGATAATGCAACGTCTGCCGAAATCCAGATTATAGTCTATTCTGGTATATTATACTCAACTTTACCCGATAGAGTGTAGCTTAATAGGTATATTATACAACAATGGTATCGATGATGTGCTTACCTACTTAGTTTGTCGATTTCTTCATAGCGATGAACTTTATTTCAGTACCTACGCAAGTTGATCATTTTCGACATTCAGCATTACCACTATATATTCGTAAAAACTTTTTCAACCGGTATACTAGTGTTGTTTCGGTATTTTTATTGCTAAGTACTTCTTTACAGATTAAAAAGCGGAATGTAATTATTTTACATTTACATACTAAATTGGGTTAGTTTTTTATTTATGGAACCAGCAATGTGAATCATATTGTAGCTTATAATTTCTCTACCTATATATGGTCGAAAATTCAAGGTCAGCAGTCGTGGTGGTCTAGTGATACGTGTAATACCCGCTTTACAATCGTGATGACGTGGGTTCAAATTCCGGTCTCGCACCAAAGAGTCCTATAGAATTTATGAACGAAATTTCACACCACTGGCTTTTCGGTGAAGGAAAACACTGGCAATAAGTTCGTAGAAGAAATTCGAAGGCATATGTGAATCCACCAACACGCACCGGGTCAGAGTGGTGGATATGGCCCAATCACCCTTCGTAAGTAGGCCTACTACCTGCAGTGGAGTTGGTCTACATCCTGTAGTAGACTATTAAAAAGGCTGGTACATGAAAATATCAAAATGTGGTGTCACTTCAGTTGAAGAACGCGAAACGATGATTCAATGCAGCAGACGTTCGATTACATTCCGTCCAGACGTTGACCCATCGCAACACAAAACTACTCTACTTTGCAAAATGATAACTTATTAATTAATGCGATGTTTGTTAGTTCACATGTCTAGTGGTTCATGCTGCTATATCCCATATTGTTTTCCAGACGATGCGCACTTTCTCTAATATTATAACGGAAATATAAATAGGCGTGTATACTCGTAAGTACACTTCAGTCGCTGATATGGTATCAGGCACGCCTGTTATCAGTCGCGATAGTGTGATACGGTTCGTTTGCACACTGTTTCAACTTGTCTGGGCAAATGTTTGTTTAGTTATGTTACGGTCTGTCTGCGAGCTAATGAGGTCAACTCCACCTGATCTGAATAGCGGAAAATAACCGATATTGTCTGCAGTAAATAGAACTGGCGGGCGCGGGGGCGATGTAATAACTCGGAATAATTTCATAGTAAACAACTTATTTCAGTACTCATTTGCAGAAAACGAAGATGGAACGGATAGGTCGATGACTTCAGCTAACCTTGTAAAGACTGTAAATGAAAACTAATGAGAAATTATCGGGAAAAAATTGCTAATTTTCTTGCACTTTTTGAACAAATATGTGCGATACTTAAGCATAACAATATGTAAATACATAAATGATGTTGAATGACCCATTTTGTTGATTGATGCAATTGTTACATAAGTGTTTGATGGTCTCTAATAAACAATCGAAGAAATCTATGATTAATGATTGTATGAATATCGTTGAAAATGTTCGATGTCGAGCTATACATGTACCTATAAGAAATAGATAAAAACAGAATTATTTCATTCAAATTTTCTAAATACTGAATTTTATTAATTGATTTACTTTTCCTATAGAACAGCTTTACCTACCTCGTACATACTAGTATGTACGTAGGTTAAGTATTAGTTTAGTAGTAATAAAATTGTGTGTACAGATTATTACATTGTCTACATCTTATCATTATAGTCTGCATGGTATAGTACGGTATAACCTTGTTTATTATATCTGGTATGAGTAAGGTAAACGTACGTAATTGCGGACGAGTCCCAGAACGCGGACGTTACTCGGTTTTTTAATTTTTGTAATTTTCTACGAAAGTTTAACTTAATCTTATGAATGACAATGAATTCTTGGTTATTTTTTAAAGTATTATTCAGGCAAAACTGTACACGTAGTGTAATAGTGTCCAAACCAAGTGATCTCAAAAGTGCGGTGTCGTAAAATTTTCGTTAATCTGTTAATTCAGTAGCTGAATTTGGTGCCTACCCTGTCATCAACTTTAGTTCATTTCTTAGTTGTGTAATGTGATACGGTAACTGTGCTATTTTATTACGATACTTAGATAAATTACCCAATATTATAACCTATAATCTAGACATAATCTTGTTGATTATTTATAATATTTGTGTATCCGCCTACTGGTACTCACTAAACCCGTACTTGTCCTAATGCACGGACAATAATCACATTTTCCGTCCGAGAAGTGGGACTCATATCAGTTCTTTAATACCCGTTGTACCAAAGTTCGGATCTCGACCTTGTTGCCTTGAAATAAGTCTCATTTTTCCTTGCATGTAAGAACATCGTTTTAAAAACCGTGAAAAATGCAATTATTATAGTTCGGTTGCGTCTTATTCCTTTTAATTTAGAATTATTGTGGACTGATTCAAGCAATAGTCGTATCTTGTCTGCTTTAGTATTGCTTACTCTTGTCTGACAAAGAAAAAATAATTTTTTTGATCGATTTATAATATTTATTCAAAACAATATTTCTTTTTTATTTAAGCTTCAACATTTTTACATAATGTTTAAAAGACTATCTCAAGTAAAAATTTTTGTGCTTAGATTTTGATATTATGTTTTTATTTTCTATGAAACACTAAACTTTTAGTGCTTCATAGAAAATAACAAACACTGGATTTGTCATAAATAAGTAGTTAAAAGTAAATAAGTAAGTTCGTATGGGCCGGGTGACTAGTCCTATAGTCCTAGTGTCAGAGTTAAAATCTATCTCGTTATTCAGCCATTTTTGTGACAAAGTTAATTATTATATAGATAACACAATGATCAACTATAGAACTAAAAAGTAGGGATTAAGATTATAATATAATAAAACAATTTGATTTTCTAAGTTACAACCGAATCTTCTTAAAATTACTACTATGTAATTTGTTCTTTTTCTGTGTGGAGGCGTAATTCGTCCCGCGTGGGATGTTTTGTGTTTGTGCTTGTTATGAGGCCTACCATAAGTCTTGCTGCTAAAACTTCAATGGGTCGTTGTTGTGTTTCTATTCAGGTTTAGGAAAGCAGCTTTAGAGTGCCTGATTTCCTTCCTTTTATTCCACATATTCTGTTTTTTTTTTCGTTATCACGGCGCAGGAACCTGAGAACTTCCGACCCTGTCGGCTTACAGTGTTTTATCGCCTCGTCTTCAACCTGTTTTCTCGTACCCTCTTTAGAAAGCGTTTCTGCTATGTGGTTGCCCTAGTTCTTTAGTTTCACTCTTAGATTGAATAGAGTTGCTATACGTTTTCCGTAAGTTTTCTAGCTTTTTTTTACCTTTACCTTGAATAGGTGGCGCATATTTGTATACTCTTGTCAGTTCACTGGTGCATCGGTGCTCATAGCTTTGTTGAAAAGATTTCTGACCTTTTTTCTTAGCATGGTTATTATTCTACTATCGGTTTTTTAGATCTGAAGAATTAAAGTTCTCATTTTTCAACGGGCAAGCTTTTTCATAGTTCTTTATCAAAGGTTGTATCAAGACTTCTGTCATGGTCTCTATTTTCTGCGGCAACAGTAGCGTACTTTGATCTAGCGGTTCTTCTATATAGCAATTTTGAGTTCATTTCTAAAAGTTGCTATGTCGGTTTGCTTCAGGTTCGTGCTTCAGAACTAAATTATTTATCAGTTGCCACGCGCCACTCATTGATTGTTTAAGAGATATTGCTTGAAGCCAGTGTGATGTCGATAATTGATGCCTAAGGCGTTACGAAAGTAAACTCAGCGCCATGGTTTAATAGGTTTGAATAATGCCTGAAGATGAAGTCAATTACTTCATTTCTTCTCTCATTTGTATTCCCACAGTCCCACACAGTACAGTGGGCGTTTGAGTCAGATCCTACTTTACTTTCTTGTTTTTTACTTGTACTTAAAGCATTAATTCTTCGACCGCCAGATGTTGCGCCACTCTGATATTTAGGTACGCCGTGTTCTAAAGGTTTAACTATACTACTAGGTTGTTTTAGAGACTGGTATCTAATTTAGTTACAGTGAGATCATTATTACACAAATGTGTCACCTAAGACGCCTAATACGGACCTGTGGGATATAATTATATAAGAGTACGCATTTCATTTGGCATGGGAAGACTGAACACATTACCTTGGGGATCATCAAAGCCGCTTATATTGCCACGGACTAAATACGGTTCCTATACCAGTGCTATTGTGTTAACTACCTAACGTTTCAGCATTTTTTTTTCATAATCTGAGTATAGTTTTGTTTGAAATATTATATTTTATTGCATGTAAAGTATAATTTCTTAGATTTACGAGATCTTAAATGGTTTAAACTAAAATATCATGTAATAATAATAAGTAATAAAACAATATAAAGGCAATTTAAATCCTAATGTAAAGTAAATAGAGTTCTAATTCGTATAGCGTCAGGGAATTGGGACGATTTGTCCAAGATTTTAAAGTTCATACAAATAATAATACATTAGAAGGGCAATTTAAATTCTAATATATAGCAAATAGAGTTCAATTTCGTATAACGTCCGGGAATTGGGACGACATTCCGCGCATTAGGACAAATCGTCCGCGATTTGGTACATTTGGGTATTTTTTTACATTTTGGATATTAATTCCTATTAAAGCTATAACAAATTAGAAAAAGTTTAATTATTATAAAACTCAGATAAATGCCCTACCTGGTCATATTCATTTTGTTGTTGTAAGTCTATTAGTATCAGCGTAGTATTACTGCAAAGTCGGCGAAGTTCAAAAACGTCCGTACATTGGTACGTTTACCTTAGTCAAAACCGGATCTACCCAGGTGTCCCAGGTGTTTCAGTAGCTATAGGTAGTAATCAAAATAAAGAGCTCTAATTAAGATATTTGGATGGTCTGTAAATAAAAGATAAATAAGATTTCGAACCTACCTTCTATAAAATTTGTCGCTTGCCATGCTTTTTACCGACTTCCAAAGAGGAGTAGCTACTATGTTTTGTGTATGTTCATCGATATTTTCGCTAATTGTGAACCGATCTAAAAATATGTTTTTTGGTTCGAAAGAGTATACTTCCGAGGTGGTCTCATTTAAATTTTATCGATATCGGCTGAGCCGTTTTTAATAAATCAACAAAAATGTACATAGATGTCACATCGATTTGTGCAAATTAATTTTATTATAATTCTTAGTTATTTTATCTTATTTCGCCAAGTCATTGAATCAATAGAACAGTTAATGAATCTACCTACTTATACCTTTTTTACTAGCTCCATCTGGCGAGTAAAGACTACTGTACTGTACCGGCCTTTTAATAGTCAACTGTTGAACACAGGTATTCTCACTTAGGGCGATTGGACTATATCCACCACGTAGTACAGGTTGGTGGGTTCACATACGACTTTCGAGTAAAGACTAAGCATTGTCAAAATGAATAAGTACGTACTAGACAGCACCTAGATATATGATGATATCTTGTTACATGTAGTGTGGTAAGAGCCAAATAGCTAAGTGACGTCAGCAGTGGTGGGGGAATTTCGGCCTTCCTGAAGAGCCTTCAGGTGACGCGACGGGCCGTCTAGACGTCTGGCGCCTACCATGTGTCGCAAGTCGGCTCTCACCTGACTCGGCCCACGAGATATCAAGATGTATACGAACATTTCTTTGTTTCGCTACATTGCTGTGTTCTGATTCAGTAATAGAATTTTGTGTTATTGACCCGAAGATTGATTAAGGATTAATGTCTAATTTTTTATTACGTAGAGCACTATAAATACGTAGCCAATAGCGCAATTATTCAGTTAAGTGGCCAAAAATTACCTCGAATTTGTCATCATCATCATCAACTACAAAGAAGTATTTTGTTTTGTGTAAACATCGACTTTTTTTGGGGTTCCGTAGTAAAACGAGGAACCCTTATTACTTCGTTGTGTCCGTTTATCCGTCCGTCCCATTGATACAAATCCTTAAACTTCCACTTTTATCAACCAAATTGCATGAAATTTTATAATAGATCTTCATATTAAATACTTAAAAAAATCAAAACTGTTTATTAAAGGGGTAGCTCACATGCATGTAAAGTGGGGATGCAAATTTTTGTCAACCTCATCTTCTCATGTGGGGAACAGGGCTGCTAAAATGAATGTGAGGTTTTCTAAACGATTTTTTGTCACATGTACCACTGGTGAGATATAGCTAGGTCGACAAAGTCGAATAAAGAGTGTCCCCCCTTAATTTCTAAAGTATGCAAGATAGAATGTTCAAAATTTCTGAGTTTGTAGGCCACATCAAAAACTTTCATTGAAAATTATTTCAGCACTGTGGGATCTTAAATTTTCGAGTTATAAAGGAAATTTGAAATTTTTAAACATGCACATAGCTCAGAGGTCATTGACCTCACAAACATATTTTATACTCAATTACGTTTCTCTGGTACTCAAACATCTAATGACATCGTAAAAATTGGGTTTTTTCATCATCATAATCATCGTCACCATCTACGGAAGCCTATCATACGCGTGTCTCGACACGCACTTGACTACTTATTTTATTTCTGTGTAGACTACCATAAATCCGCTGTGTAAAAATGCAACGATTAACCTTATTCATCTTTTTCGTCTCTGTGACCATCAGAATGTAACGTTATTTGGCTGTGTGGTTCCAATTGTGTTGAATTCTTTATCACACATAACAAAACATTAGATTAAAAGCCGGGTCACACAGAGGCGGGAAGCGCGAGAAAGCGATCCGATAGCGATCTAGTACAAAGGATCGCGCCCGCTTTTGATGTGGCAGGTTGCAAACAAATTCGAATATTACAAAAAATTCCCGTCCCGGATCGCGATCGCTCCCGCCCTTGTGTGACGAGAGCTTTAGATTATTTATTAACCTTATAACAATGTCGCGTTATATTAGGTAAGTCAGGTACAGTTCATGATGCTTAAAATAAATATAAAATTCCAACTTAATATTCTAAATACATTAAACTAAAAATAACAATTCGATCCATAGTCAAATTATTATATTGTCACGTAAAAATATAGCTAGATATGAAAATATTTAGTTCCTGATTGAAGTGACACTTTTGGAATCATAAATCTTGTCAGACAAAAAGACTTATGAATACATATTTCAAGATGAAGCTCTGGCTAGATGTCTAGACTGGGTAATATGGAGAAACTGGTTCGAGATCGGAACTTAACGAACTCTCATAAATCAACATAAATAAATGTAATAAATTACGAAAGTGATATTAGTGTGAAAGATTTAAATGTATTTTTGGAAGAATTTATGGCTTTGCTGCTATGCACCGGAGTTAGAAGAACACAAATGTCGTAAAAGAGGGTAGGTAATATAGCTATTTTCATTTTGAATTGAAGATGAACAATCCAAATTGTTTAAAACATAGAATTGGAACCTTATTGTCTCGTAGAGAAGTTTTAAAAATGTCCTTAAAACAGGCATACTTAGTCAGACTCCTACGAAAATTAATTAACCAACTATGTATAGAAATTTCGACACAAAAATAGTTCGCTCGTGGAACGTGAACGACCTCCTTCCTAACCACCCACTCAAAATAATGGTATCCACCAGTGCTGTAACTAACTAGATATAATTTATTGAATATTGATATGCTACGCCAGGAAGTACATTTTTCTCAGGCACCGGAGCGTGTCGCATATCAGAACATCATACGAAAGCGGATGCACTAGCTAGCGGATAGTCTAGCCCGAGGATTGCGGAACGCAAGTGATCTAGGAGCTCTAAAGCAACGATCCTCGACGGATAGCATCGTAAATTGTGCTGAAAGTTTCTTGATTCCAGCTCCTCGTATTGTAAAAAGCAGGAAACACTTTTATCGAACTGGATTATGTTTATCAGGTCTATGATTTTACGTTCGATAGATACTCGTACTTACCTTGGAATAAAATGAATGAAAGATTATTTCGGTTTGCAAGCAGCATCGATTCACGTCTTTGTGAAATAACCTTCGAACCGTTCAGGAACTGCGGTCTAAATAAATTATGCAAACACCGGTCATGGTTACACACGGAGGCCATCACTCCGCCGGTGCCAGTGTTGCTAGTGTTGCTACACTTGATCGTGGCGAAACATGCCATACATCGCTCGCTTATTTACGACAGCGAATGTAGAATGCGAATGAATGAACGTGCGTAACTCGGCCACGGCCAAAACCATAACTGTTTAGCGATGACATTCTTATCATTCTGCGTGGACTTCATGGCCTGCGCCGGCGGCGGACGTATCGTCGGTAATGAAGTTATCACCAACGTATTTTTCAACAGACGTTTGACGGAGTCTTTTGAAATCAGATCATCGTCGCTCGCCGACGTCTTCGTCATCAAATGTCTGATTTATCCGCTTTAATAAAACACTCCTACGCATATGTAACAGACGTTTTAACAATTGCTAAAATTAAAACTATGCCCACTACAATCAATAGTTCATGGATACCGTATCTAAGTTAATGTATGCAATTTTGCACTGCTTTCTAGATCTATTGATGGAATAAGTATAACGTTATGGAATACTGCTTACACAACGTGTCTATTGTTGTCTAGATAAACTTGCCATAATAGTAATTTGTCAGAGTATTTATTGTTTACGACTATATTTTGATATGAAATAACTAAAAAAATTACAATATTTAGTTAGTTCAAGCTGTTCGCTGTAATTTTGATATGTAAAATCATGTCATTCTCTCAGTAAAAATACTCACTTAAATCTGCAAAAAAAACAAATAGAAAATGCGCAAAACCGAGGACGTGGGGCTTCTAGTCTGGATGCGACGCTCATTAAGTATTTTATAGAGCAGGCGGCTGGTCTAGACAGGTGTGTCTGTTTTCTTCAGAAGCAGCTGTAATTGTGAATTAAGAATGTTAAACTGACCGAAACATGATAATAAGAAAACTCTTACACCTAATAGCGTTATAAATTTTCTCGATAACCGGGTGCTTGCATTAAAACTGTTGAATACAACGTTTTACGCCTACTAATTGTTGAATGCTCTCACAGCTATTTTTATGTTGCTCTTTACTGAAAAGAATGTTGAATATATAGTGGTTGATTGAAGGTAGAATTTTATCTCTTTGATCACGAAATATGACACTTGTTATCGTTTGTTTTTTCGCGATGAATCATTTTATTGGTTAAAAATATTTCCTTATTTATAAACAACAGTTACCCAATGGAAAATTCTATGTACTCAGACTGTAGGTATAAATATAAATTGGCCAACATGATGGCATATACTGTTTATAAGTGCCTATCAACTAAAATTTAGTGCAATTGCCTACATGCTATTTGTAAATTGGGTCCATAAAAACTGCACTACTAAGATTGATGTATAATGTAATTCAATTATTTACATCTCATTATATTTTTTATTTTCTTGCTATAGTTAGGTAAGTGTACATTTTTATTTATATTTTAATTTCGCACTTGAATTTAGTGAGGTAATTTTCGTTGTCTGAAAAATCTGTAACGATGTTGTGTTACATACCTACCAAAGTGTACATTTTTATTTATATTTTAATTTTGAACTTGAATTTAGTGAGGTAATTTTCGTTGTCTGAAAAATCTGTAACGATGTTGTTTTACATACCTACCAATGTTACGCAAAACAGCGCAATAATACAACAAGCGATACACGCGAGACACGCGTATGATAGGCTTCCGTAGATGGTGACGATGATTATGATGATGATAATAACCGATTTCATAATGTCTTAAGATGGTTGAGTGCTAGAAAAACATCATTGCCTAGAAAATATATTTGTGAGGTCAATGACCTCTGAGCTATGTGCAAGCTTTTAAGAATTTGAATTTTTCTTTATAACTCAAAAAGTTATTTTCACACAGTGTAATTCTAAACAATTTTGAGAAAAAGTTTTTAATGTAGTCTATAAGCTCAGAAAGTTTGAATATTCTATCTCGTATACTTTAGAAATTAAGCCCCCCCTTTTGTCATCACTCTTTTTTCAACTTTGGCGATCTATATCTCACAAATGGTACACGTGATAAAAAATGGCTCGAGAAACCTTACCTCATTTTATAAACCCTATTCAACGATACCCCACATGAGTGGGTGGGGTTGAAAAAAGAGCTTCATTCCTACTTTACATGTCCCATACATGTAAAGTAGGAATGAAGCTTTTTTTACTACCCCTTAAATAAACTGTTTTTAAATTTTTAAGTATTCGAAATTGGGATCTATGCTAAAAATATTATACTATCAAATTTCATGCAATTTGGTTAAAACATGTGGAAGTTATAAGGCTTTTTTGCGTGAAGACGGACGGACGGACACAAGGGTTCCTCGTTTTGCTACGGACCCCTAAAAAACACACAAGTGAAGCAAACATTTTTATTGAGAGAAATAAAACAAATTGATGCACGACATAATGCGAGATAAATGAAAAACTCTTCCTGTTACATATTATGTACCTACGACCATAATATAATATGTAGTTCATAGGATAAAGTGCCAATTACTTGTAAAGCTTGTGTCCAGTTCAACGATTGGAAATGGACTGCACAGTGCACAGTTCAATGAATTTACATATTCGTTTGATGCTTACTGTTATACCTAAGCCTTGTTCATTGAGCACCCTTGTTTGTCGTGTGTCGTCAATTGCCTAGTAGGTACACATAAGGGAGCTAAAACATAACATATATACATATACATTTTTCCATTAAGTCCTGCACCTGCCTTATTACCTGAAGTTCCTGTGACGATATAGATTGATTAATTCCTTATTTTGAGACCAGAAATATCATAAAAATACATCATAAACATGAAGAAGAAGAAGATAAACATTTAAAAAATAAACGCTACTGGTACAACCACTGCTGGTCTTGTCATTGACAGTCTTCCAGGCAACAAACCTTGTTTTACTAAGGAACCCTAAAAATTAAAAAGTTTGATTTAAAAAGTGATGATATTTTACGCACCGTATTTGCTAAAAAGTGTTCTCTTTTTGTATGGATTAGCGCGCAATAACTTTTTCTTTAACCAGCGCTGGCATTTTAACTAGCCATATTAAAACATTCTTAGAACATAAGCAGACGCTATAATTGTATGGTCTAAAGTCTAAACCAAATTAAGTCCTTAGGTATTTCTATAATTACAAACAATGCATTTAATCGCTTCTAAAAATCTTAATTGGGGAAACGAATTGCACTAGCGTGATGTCATAAGAAGCGATTTGCGCAAAGCGGCTAAAAATGCCAGACTACCTATTATTTCTCCATATTCATTATAGGTATAACATTTAAATTAATGAGCAGAATAACAATTATATTTCTTTGATAAGGCGTTAAGACTGCACCGAACGAAAGATGCCGGCGCAAATTAGGTATTTACCGCGATCGAGCGGCCCGCTAACGGTGTGTGCGTCACACGCACACATTGACAAGTTCGCGTGGCGCGCGGCAGTCACACCGTGTCGTGCGTGATCCAAGCAAAACTGCGAATTCCGTAATTGCAATATTTTGAAAATAATATTCTATTTCAGGAATTTAAACTTTTGAGTATGATTTAAATATTTGCTGGGCTATTTGCTCGCCCTATACTAAGCCAAAAGGAATTAATTAAATCTATCGTAATGAACAACTTTTAATATGCGGAATTTGAGCAAATAAATCAGCTGTCCCATATAAAGTCGGAAAATAAAAAATAGACTGATTTATTTTTTTTTTGGTTCCGACTTTACATAGGACAGCTAATATTATTTTTCACACTTTTCTCGAATTCTGAGTTGGCTCCATATTAAATGTTGTCCATAAAGATGACTTTTGACTTCTCCCCTTTTCAGTTTAGAACAAGGCAAGCAAATAAATATGTATACTTTTGTGTAAAAGTTGTTTTTTTAGTTTTATACAGGGTTATTTTTATAAACATCAAACACTTTCAGTGTACCTAACTAACATAAGTTTACGTGTAGAATGTTTATACTAATATTTATTGTAATGTTTGTACAGGGTTAAGTGATTGCCTTGTGCTAAGCCGAAAGGGGGGTGATTGAGACTATCATTATGAACCACTCCCACTATGAGACCAACCTAGAATTTGATAAGTATAAACTGTATTGAGCATAAATAATGCTATATGTATGTATACAGTCAAGTTATAACCCGATTTTGAGAAGGCGTTTTCCCTAGTCAGAACTAGATTTAACGGAATGCCATTGATACAACTGGTAATAAAATAATGGAACAACTATTTATAAAATAATGGAAATTTGAACTATAAATGTAAAGAGAAACACAATTTACGCTTTCTGAATTTTTATTTTACTTCAGTTTCGGTATTTGATGGGCGCTTTTTTGTTTTTTTTTTCTATGGAGTCGTATGTGCTGAGGTTCTCTTATTTTCATGTTCCATTCTTATTTTCATTTTAATCCCGAGTAAATAGGTATCTTCTAGGTAATCGTACTACATCCTAGACCGCATATCTGCTCAACATCAGGCAGTACGTAGTCAAACGCAAACCTATATGGAATAAAAAAAAAATGTTCCTATCGAGTCGTGAGTCAATGATTTCTTGCAGCAAACAATCAAAATAAAAGTTTCGTAGCTTTTCTTCCATTTTTATCTGCCAAAATTCGTCGTCTTTCTCTATCCATACATCAAGATCTTCTTTCACATGAGTGGTCTTCAAAGTGTTCCGGTTCTGGTGATACGACAGGGAGGGTTTGAGTAACACTGGCGGAAGAATCGGGAAGTACCTTTGCTTTGTCTTCTATAGAATCGTTTCTGGAATATAATATAAAATGTTTTAATCGACAATTTTCAAATTATTAATACTTGTGTGTTACATATTATATACATATTGTATAATTAACCCTGTATAAAATTTTGGTATTTGATTCTTTATACGTGAATTAGTCTGAGTGATAAAACGCGGGTAGCCGGCATTAAATCCTAGAAAATATAGGTAAAGATATTTTTCTTCATTCAAATAAAATGCTTGCTAATTACCGACCGAGAAAATAGTAGGTACCAATTCAGAACGAATACAAAAAGCATCAGAAAATTAATTTCATATTTTCCTCAAAATTTAACTCAAAATTCAAATACTCACGGGTTTTGTTTATTTTTTCGATTTTTATTTCGAAAAAAAAAAACGCCGCCTTTCTTTTTGTAATAATTTTCCTTACGTTTTCCCATTGTCACTAAAACATAAATGAAGGAAAAATATGTATTATTTTAACACAAGAAATATAAACAACTTACACGAAAAAAGTAAAAATCACAAAACTGAACTTACCTCATTTACTTGTGTGCAGCTGAATATTCGTACACAATAGATCGCGGTCGAGTGTTCTCAGCGCGTCGCTCCGCAAATCGACGTGACCTCGCTCTGAGCTCCGGTGGTCGACTGATTTTCCGAGCGCATACGTCGCGTATATATTCAACATCGCGCGTCCATAGAAATAATGTATGGAGAATTTGAGACGAGATTTTTGGAAATTCATAGTTAAATTATCAGACGTTATTTTACAAATGTAATAAATACATTTAAAACATTCAATATTAGAGATTAATATTAATTCAAGTTTGTATAGAAGTTCGATTGTTTATAATACAAATTCAGTTAAACGCAAGTATGCCATTTTACGCTTTTTGGTGTAAATTTACGATTTTTTTAAAATAAAGAACATCATTATTTATTTCTGTTACATAGAAACGGTAAACTGATTCTTCGTTGTATTTGTCATATTTTTTTTATGTCAACTAGTTTAGTAGTACTGATGGTATCGTTATAACCATGAATACAGTTTTGATTGATTTTACTCGATCGCCCCTTAATCGGGATGAGTATAAAAAAAACGGTTACGAAGTTTCACTGTAATAAATTAAAAATAACAAAAACTATACTGAATGCCATCAGGTTTCTTTACAGGGTGTATTTCTAGACGTCGCAGCGACGGGCTTATTTATTTTAATCAATTTTACCATAGGACCAACCCGGAATAAGTAACGAAAAAATTATCTGTTCTAGTTGATAACTTTTATTTGATCAATAACATATTGATCATAAATATCAAGAGTCATCTAACACGGTCCCTTACCCTAAAGTAGGCAAATCTTGTAATGTGGCTGCCAGAGACTGATACATATTTATACATATACATATTTTTAGGGTTCCGTACCCTAAAGGTAAAAACGGGACCCTATTACTAAGACCCTGCTGTCCGTCTGTCTGTCACCAGGCTGTTTCTCATGAACCGTGATAGCTATAACGTTGAAATTTTCACAAATTACGTATTTCTGTTGCCGCTATGACAACAAATACTAAAAACAGAAAAATGGCTCCCACACAAGAAACCTGATTTTTTTGCCGTTTTTCGCTCAATTTTAAAAACAGTGACACCTTAGATGCTTGAAATATTCACAGAATATTAAGTTAAATATGCACTAAGTAAATAGATAAAATATTACAAAATAAATATTTAAGGGGTACTCATACAAGTAACGTGATTTTTTTTTTGCTCGATATTAATAACGGCAACAGGAAGATGCTTGAAATATTTACAGAATATTAAGTTGTATCAAAAATAAATAATAAAATATATTAATGAGAGCTTTCATACGGTACGGAATACTCGTGAGGTGCGCGAATCCGACTCGCACTTAGCTGATTATTGAAATACATACATACTTCTATAGACACTAACAAGTGCTTGCACTGGGTGGGAATCGAACCCACACCTCTTTGACCCAGGATACGTTTGAACCACTGGGGCAGTCATACATAGTTTGAAGTTAATAAATGTTGGTGCTGCTTAAAATATTGTTACTAGGTACTTAGAATCTCGCACTGTGTTGTGAGATTTAGTCTCTACCGTTGTTACGTTAGGCATCTTAAATCTTAACTAATTGTTCTACACATTTTGTCGAAGATCATTAAATATTTTGTATGGAACAGCTGATTTTTCCACGATTTCTGGGTTGATCTCATCATAAAAGTTGGTGATAATGCTTACAATGATGAACACATAGATTTGGAGAATATATATATACGTTGTCTAGAGATACAACACATATAAGGGTTAAATGTGTAGGAAAATTCGTGGGTAGCATCCTAGATCCTAGGACCCTGCAGTGGACTATTAAAAAGGCTGGTACAATCAGAAAAATTAAGAAACCTATTTCATAACGAAATACTGCGCGAGCTCAATACCAATACCTTGAAGTATGTTCATCAAAGTAGGTCGTTACTTTTATTTGCTCCTAAAACGTTGGGTGTGACAACAGGCAGTCGTGATTGTCGTGAAGATCTCACAATCTAATCAAGAAAGAATGGATTCTGCCTAAATCTACATTTTACAAAGATATTCAATTCATTGATCTGCCGAAATTTATCACCAAACAAGCTTCAATTTCTCTATACACCTTACTACTCCTTACTAACCTTACTATCTTTCAAAGTCACCTAGGGCTTATAAAATTGGCCAATTACTAATTGCGGTGGACTCGCGCTTGACGGGTCCGTGTGTTGTATGGGAGCCACTTTTGAATATTTATATTGTCCTGTTTTTAGTATTTGTTGTTATAGCAGAATTTGAAATACATAATTTGTGAAAAATTCCACTCTCTAGCTATTACGGTTCATGAGATACAGCCTGGTGACAGACAGACGGACAGCGGAGTCTTAGTAATAGGGTGCCGTTTTTACCATTTGGGTACGGAACCCTAAAAAAAGTAGGATAATCATTGTGTTGTGGTACACATTTAGATGTTGCACTGATTTATGTCTTTCAAGCTCGATGATATGTTGCCTCACCAGAGCTCTGCAAAAAATACGCTTCAATTCTTCTGAACCTTGAACTTAACTGCTCTCTACTCCAAAGATACATTACAAAGTTTTTCAGTTCTTATAAGTCTCGACATCTAAATAATTCTGAACAGAAAGTGACCATGAACCTAGCAAACGAGGTTACGTATTTATTTTGAGCTTCAATACGGATTCTTCCGGTGCATCTTGCCCTACCTACCCTATAGGTAGGATAGATGCACCGGTTGTGGCCACTGTACCGGTTTTAGCTATTTGATGTAAAAATCATTTCATAAATCACTACATAGTATAAAACAAAGTTGCTTCCCGCTGTCTGTCCCCATGTATGCTTATATCTTTAAAACTACGCAACGGATTTTGATGCGGTTTTTAATAGATAGAGTGATTCAAGAGGAAGGTTTATATGTATAATACACCTGTGCGAAGCCAGGGCGGGTCGCTAGTAGATTATAAACAATGTAACGCCATACATATTGTTTGTGTGAATATCATACTACGTTTTTTTTGTTGAAAATATTACTTTAACATTAAAATTGTCTACACTAAAATTCAAAGTGGCCAAAAATGACTCTAAGTTAGCTACAACAAGTGCATTTCCTGTATAAGCTATTGTTTCAAGTGCTGCTCAAAGCTATCTAGGTAAAGGTTCCGCACCAAACTAGGCATAAAATATAGGGCAGTGGACCTATTACATGTATTTCAAAGGACTTGGGAATGTAGCGAGTGCGTGTCGGGATGTGTGGCGGTCCGGGTGCGGCGTAGGGCCTGGGCCAGCGCCGCAGCCGCGGTGACCGCTGACGGCTGCGAGTGCCGCGTGCCATATTCGGTCAGTGCACATTGTTGTTTACCGGCGCGGGTATCGCGAGGCCGAGTGACGTAGCGTCTAGACGGACGCCCGGCCCCGCGCCACCCGCCCCACACCCCCGCACCCGACGCGCCGCAAACCCGACGTCCATGCACTGTTTCGATCACCGGCTTATCTCTTTAATGCTGCACTATAGCGGTGCACCGGCGGCGACGTCGTCCGGCCGCCCGCCCGCCGCGGCACCCGACCGTGACCATTCTTCCGACACTAATCAATATGCCTACTGTGAATCAGCTGAACGCCGAAACGCGTATTCGGGAAGCGGTTACATCCGGATCTTATCGGTTAACTTGGATTCCATATCAGTAAATAATTAGGGAATTATCGCCGTCCGTATCAGACGTTATAAAGTAATCAAATTAGGTATGGATCTACTTCCTGAATTGATTTTTTGCATTAGTTACAACACATATTGATTATACATACTCATAGTTAAGCATATGTGCACATTGACGTCAATGAGGCTCTCGTGACTGCTATTCTACTCCACCTTGAAAATGGAGAGCTAACATTATTTTAGCTTCACTACTGCGTGGGTAGATGTACGAGTACATAAAGTGCATTTTCGTATCGTGTCGGCGCCTCCGAATTCGGTGAATTTTGAAATTGACAGCACGAATCGACTATGGCTGTGATAGATCTGAATAAACGATGAATCAGGATCAATAGCGCTATCGTGTCTTGGTTGACACATAGATAAACATACTGGAACATGTAGGTATAAGTAGTGGATTATAAATCAGACTTAATACATCAAATATCAGACATACTTTTTTGAATAGATACTCGTTTTCTGAAGGCTCTGCCGAAATTTTATAGATCAAGGTGGTCATGATAATTTCTGGGGACACGGTAGTGCCCCCGCCAAGATGAGCCAAGCGAAGCGAAGCGTAAGGACAATTTACTTTTTCTCGAAACGTTTCGCCGATTTTTTTTACTTGGGTTTGGAGTATACTAGTTAAACGAAATTATCTGGATGTCATCTCCATAATAGACTCAATACAGATTTAAACTTTCAATGGCATAGCTTGTATACTTTAGATTTTATTGATATCTAAAAACCCCCGATTTTGTCAACTGACTCACCGACTGACTGATTGACTCACTGATAAAATCATCAAAACCCAAACAGCCTTATTCCAAAACACGTTTTAACTTAAGTACTGGAATTAATACCGAACTAAACCCATGAACTAACAAAAATGTTATTATAAAACGAAGTTTAGGTATCACTAAACCACTGATCAACTATGGTACTAAAGATAAACCTGTGAGAGCCCTAGTTTAATCATGGACTTACTTGGGTACTAAGAGAATTATAGCTTAGATATTGATTTGAATTATTTCACTCGGCACTTTTATTGTAAATTATACACATAATTTAGAAATTTAAGAAAAATGAATTTCTATGTAATTAATAGCCTAGAAAACCAAAACACATAATTAAGTTCAAAAACGACAAAAACAAAGTCTCACTTTTTTCTTGCCTGGGCTTTGGCCTCACATACACTCATATTTGCCAACAACGAGAAAAAATTAAAAAAATATGAATTAAGTTTTTATATTCGATGGATACTTAAATAAACAATTAATAATTTGGATATATTTATGCATTAACACGCAATTATTTTAGCATTTGAAATGTGTTTTAAAAAGATTTAAACTTGCAAGAACGAATGAATGATTGAAATTTCTATTTTTTATCTGTGGCTATCGCTTAAACCATGGACTATCAATGGTTTATCTGATCTTAGGTTAGTCCTTGATTTGTAATAGGAACATATTTTAATCCTTAGATTAACTTTAATACAGTAACAACTGTGGATCTGCTAGGCCGGGTTTAAACCTGGTACTAATGAACTTTTTTGGAATAAGACTGATAGGGTTCTTCCTGAAGTCCTAGAAAGCTGAAATTTGGTATGTAGGCTAGTAATGGTACACATACAACAGGAACATTCTAATACTTGGAACTTTTACTCACAATCCCTTAAATTAGGAGATGACATTTTGTATGAGACATCCACAATTTTCTATGCTAGAAGTCTGAAAATTTATCTGAAGACTCCTTGTTATAAATTATGAAACACGTATTTTTAGTAAATGATCCCCAACCCTTAAAACTAGGGGATAAAAATTATTGTGAGACATCCAAAAATTTTTTACGTTAGAAGTCTTAAAATTTATAGGTATAAAAATTTTGTTATAAATTATAAAACACGTATTGCAATATTTTAGTAAATCACCCCCCACCAAGTTTGGTCGGGTGATTTACATCCAAACTGGGGAATGGAAGTTCGTATGCGACTTCGCAAATTTTGGTGGCAGAAGTCTGGAAATTGATTAAATTACTCGTACTTGTAATATCGATTAAAGAAGTGAAATCCCACAAAAACATTTTCATGTAAAATGTTGCCAAGACGAGACTTCATTTCGTACTATCAAAAAGTTAGCAGATGTGTTGAGCTAAGTTTCTAACTCTACAAGCCCGGCCAAGCCACATTATATTGACTAAGTATGGACTTGTAGAGTAAAGGCGTGTAGAGTTAGGAGCTTGGCTCTATATTAGATCTGATAACTTTTTGATAGTACGAAATGTAATCTCGTCTTAGCCAGATTTTAAATGAAAATGTTTTTATAGGATATATCAATCACAGGAAAGGGAATACCGTTTTAATTTAAATCATGAGGAAAATGATTCACTATCTCAAAATTTGTATGGTAATGAGTTTTTAAATCTGTACAATGCAAGAACCGCGTCGTCATAATAATAAATCGTCTGCAAAGGTGATAATTAGTGTGTCATGTTATTATGTTAAAGTCACTGAACGGACCGGTCTGGTGGTCGGTAGCAGAGGCTGCACCGACTTGCCTCGGTCGCTTTGCACTGTAAACACATGTAAGTAGGTAGGTATTTACCCCTGTACCTGTACAAGTATATAATTCTAAATTTAATGAACGTAACGACCGTATAAAATATATAAGGGGACATCTACACACGGTCTCTGACTTTAAACTAAGCAGAGCTTGTGATATGACTGCCGGAGACTGATATACTTCATATACATATTTAAATTACATACCTCCATATAGATAATAAAATCCAGACACAGAGCAAGCACCTATGTTCATCACAAAAATCTTTGCCCTGGGTGGAAATCGAACCCACGCCTCTGTGATCTAGGAGTCAGCGTCACTAACCACTGGGCTACTGAGGCAGTCGCAGGAGGAGTAGGCCCATGCAGGCGACATAACTCAGATGTTGCAGGTAAAATTATTTTGACAAACTAAGTCAGAACTGGAACTTAGTAGCTTAGTACGGAAAATTCTAAAAAAAGCGTTTATAACGAGATAAAAATAATTATAATGGATAGTTACTTACATAAGCCAATGGAAAGTGATCAAATTATAGTCGTCACTTTCGACATTAATACAAAATATTGACTGGAGAAGAAACTATAATACATACAACAAGATGGTGTGTACATCTCGCATGCTTTGATAACAATGTTTGGTGTATGCTGTCACCAACTCGAAATAATGTACCTCCAAAAACATTGCAACTTTTGTAAAGACACTTTTTATGTGTTAGGCTGTCTGTAAATTTTCTTGGAGTGGTAGGTTTTCTGGCTGAAATACCTAGATCAGCTTACAATAGGATTTCGTGATATGGTTGACCATATCACGTACTCTACCTTTGACGGGCTATACGTATATATAGAGCCCTCAAGTAAAAAACTACACGCTAAAATATCTTGGTAAATATACTTGTTACTTACTCGTATCATTTTCATATTTTATTCTAAAAGTCCGACAAATTTTTGCCGTATTTGAATTTGGAAGAAACGTCGTAAATTTTACTGCTCAAGATAATATTTTATTCATCATCCGAGAATGAATCAACATTTGAGATTAGGATTTATTTTAAATCACGATTCTACTTATCGATTAGGAATTAAAATGATCGTATTTCAACGGATTATCCGTCTCGAATTTAGAAAACTAGAATCGGGCATTTAAATCAGTCCTCGCGCTTCGTCACCGTAATGCTTTAAAGACGTTATAGTATAGGTATACGAGTACCTATTACCTATAGCCATACCTACTACAGATATAATATTATCTGTGGATACTACTACCTAAGTCCAACCATCCATCCATCAGCAATAGGACGTCCACAGCTGGAAGCGGCTGGCATCCAAAGCGATCCTGCGGTCTTAATGAGGTCATCTGTCCACCGTAAGGGTGGACGTCCTACGCTGCGCTTGCCGGTACGTCGTCCCCACTCCTAAGTAGTACATATTTATTATCCTGGGTATATTGCGATAGGGATTACTATTCTCAACCTTTTCAAGGTCAGGGACCACATTTACAGGTCCTTGACCCTCAAGGAGTGGCGTGGCGGTCACTAACGACGGGAAGAAATCCGTGTAGTTAGCACTGAACTATTTTCATCAAAACCATCGTTACGATGAAGAACTGTTCCGGAAACCCCTAGTGATTCTATTGGAATACGAACTTGGGGCTTTAAGCAGTTTTTAATCGAGAGCCCACTATGACATTCCCCAAAAAAATGGTCACAGAGCCGAGTAAAAGCAGAAATAAGCATTGAAAATCTATGTGCGAAACTGAACGGGATAGCATAGCATGCTATTATTTATAATTGACTTCCGGTTGGAAATCCATAATATGCCTAATTAAAAAACCCCCGACACAAAAATATTTGACAACAAACTTTCAATTGGCAACCATTTTGGGCACATTTGTAGAATTTTGGTTCTTCCATCCCCACTTTAACCCACCATAACTCTTAAACGGCTCAATCGATTTTTATAAAACATAGCTAAGAACACTCTCGATTAAGTCTCCTTTCATCCAAAAAAAAACTAAACTGAAATCGGTTCAGTGGTTCGGGCGCTATGATGCCACAGACAGATAGACACACAAACAGACACGTCAAACTTATAACACCCCTCTTTTTCGTCGGGGGTTAATAATGTAAAGGAATGAGGTGAAACCGTTAAACAGTAAAAACTGTTATACCTACGACCAGTAATGATTTAAACTCTCGCTGCAGACCGACAACAAATGACCTAGACAGAGTTATCACGTCTGTCTGGCGTATAATTGTCTGCTAGGCAATTAAACTGAACTGTGAAACTGCGCTAACTCGCCTTTGGGAGTTTCCGCTCCGCGAACCGAGCTGATTTTACAAGGCGAAATGAGTTTTATGCCTTGTAAATTTACCTTCACACATTGTAAAACGACACATCAAAGAGTGCGGTATAAAAGTAGTAAAATGTGCAGTTACATCTAGTTTTTAATTGATTTTCAGTACCTACGTATTGTGTGCTATTTTGTTTCTGTATACAATGTCGGCTTAGGCTTAACTACTGACACTATACAGGGCTATCTGCTTGCCCCGTACCTGTGTAAAGGAGGTGATTCAGATCATTACCTATATGAACAAGTTTTCATCATCATCATCATTTTCTCGTTGTCTGTCTGTCGGTCTGTAATCAAACCTTGCAAGTTAAATTTAATCGACTTCCCGGTTACCGATTGAGCTGAAATTTTGCATAGGTACGTGTGTATATCGCGTAACAATGCAATATAAGGTATGATGACCTGGTACTGATCTGATGATGGAGCTGGAGGGTGGCCAAAGGAACTTAGGAATGAAACTACACAACCTCATCGAGTTTGGGTTCATTTGAATGGTCTTGGCGAGTAGTTTGTCTTTCAATGGTAACCAGGGTCTGATGATAGAACGTCTGATGGTAGGTGATCATAGGAACTCTGTTATGAAACAACACAACTCTATCGAGTTTTGGCTCATTTGATTCGTGTTGGCAAGTATTTGTAAAGTAAAAGCTTGTTTAAAAAAAAAGTTTTTTTTTTTAAATACTTGTTTTGGTTTGTTCTGATTCTTTCCTATTATCAGCAGACAAACATAGACAGTCTAAACCGAGACATATTTATCATTTACACAACTTGAAGGATGTTTTCATTATTGTATGTTATCGGCGTCACCTCTAAAACGGTTTTCTGCAGTATTTAAGGAAATCTCTAACCTACCGAGTTGTACCTACAACAAAAGGCCGAATCAAACTTCTTGGCGGCTGTGATATTAGCTACAAGCTGCGGATTATACAATCCTGAGTTCATGACTGAAGCTCACTTAGCTGCGCGAGGATTGGGTTTGCGCAGCTTGTAGCTAATTTCACAGCCGCCTAGATGTTTGGTTCGGCCTGTTTAGTTAATTTAACTAATGTTTACTCACTGCTGTCGCTATTCAGAGATAAGCTATTAATAATTGTTAAATGAAATGTGTCTAAATTGTTTGTGAGGCGTAGAAATACAGGCTTTTTTACTTTTACTTTTCCTCACTGCTTGCAGATTATATTACAATACAATACAATACAACAACACTTTATTGACACCAACACATAGGAAAAACATAACATAAGAAATAAAGATAGAATAGACACAAAAGGCGGTCATCGCTAAAAGCGATTTCTTTCAGACAACCTCCTTTGGATGCAAGGAAACGTATAGATGACAAGGACGGTGGTGTAAACGTAAAAAAAAGAAAAACAATTAAAAATAAATAATATTCTTTAATATTTTTTTTATATTATTCTAACTGTAACTTTATAACTTAAATAACTAATTAAAAACTGTATCTGAAATTACAGACGTAGTCGCACACAAAATAACCAATTGCTCCTTCAACTAGAATTTAAGTTTCAACTGTTAAACCTGGGTAAACGACTTTCTCTGTGCATCCCGGCCTCTTCATCGTAAAACCTTGGCCCCCATCGACCATCAGTTCAGCACGTTTAATTCCCTTATCCGTTCCATTTAAACCTTCTTGGGTTCGATGCGCAAGATAATGTGTCACACTATCTTGGATATTGGACTTTAAACACCTTGTGCTGCGCAATTTTAAAATATATTACATTGTAGAAAGATATGTGATGACAATATTTATCTGTGTTTCTGATATGAGCAGGATACGTCATAAAACTACAAGGAAAATTTGAGAAAAAATTTGATTCTGACAACACAGCAAAGATTACTTTTTGATAACAATTTTAATATATTTCGGGTGACTCAAAATGTCATAGTCGTGATGACTCATTATAAATCGTTAAATAGTGCATGAGCAATATCTATAAGTATTTTTTTTTTTCATTTACTTAGAAAGCAGGGTTAGCGTAAACAAGCAGAGGACATTCTGGTGGTAAGAGAAGACACTTTTCTTTTTGCCACCGTGAACTTGACTTGAACTTGAACATGACTTAAACGTGAGCTAACATAGTTTATTTCGATAGTACGCAATACTATCTTAGATTAACAAATACTTGATCGAGGTATAGCAGTTCTACCAGAGGTTAGTTAGTAAGCTATTAAGTTGGCGCGCTTGGCAAAGCTCGAGTGGCTTTGTCGTGATCTGTAAAATCTTTCAAATTACAAAATATTTATTGCAGTTTTTGTATGTAAATTGGTGGAGTAGGTAAGTAGTTTACACGTGTTTCATTGTATAGGTACGTACAGAGTAGGTACTGACATATTGCAAAGCGACACCGACGCATGCAAACCGCAAACCTAAATAATTTATCATCATATACAGCGAGCTCGTCTGGTTTTTACCCAGCTATGTGTAATCGCCATGACGTGCCAGTCTGGGTTTCAGTGTTATCAGAACTTACACGGGTTTCATGAAATACAGGCATATTTACTCTTATATTAACTTGCAGAAAACCGAAATGCAGACATGGTGACACAATAGTTAGGTTATTAATAAAATACATTCTGTTGTTATAATATTGATATATGTAGTTACTTACATTAACAAGAAAGATTCACAATATTATGTACCGACAGTATTTATGTATTTCATTGTAATGGTATTCTGAACATTTGATTAGTTAATCAAGTCACGTAGTAGACTAGTATTTGGCTGATCTATATCAACCAATTAATATTCCTGTTAGGTTTTAAGTATTTTAATGGTATTTGTTTTTTAAAAATAAGTATTTAATTTGACTCTGATATTAATCGATTATTTATTTTTTTTTGGAGACTTTGATTTGACTACCTAGTCGGTTGAAGGACTACCCGACTTAAAATTGGAAGGGGAAAAAGCATGGCCGTAGAGGAGCGAAAGAAAGTCGGCAGTCTGTTCGGTGAAGCGGTGCGATGTGCACCTCCAGTGTTTACACTGTTACTCTGCCCAAATTCATATAAGTTATATATAAGTGAGATATGGTTTATAAGTGACGTTTAAAGGAAGTACGAAGTGAAACAATAAACCAATGATTTCAAGGATATGGAGTTTTTATTATAATCAGAAGTGCCAAGACCTACGTGCCACATGCGGATCTGCGAATCATGGTCAACGCGGAGTACCCGAGCCTGAGTATACTCCGTCTGCAGAGCTAACTGTGAGTTTGTTCCTTTATGATATCTACGAAGTCAAGAGCTCTTTTATGCCTAGCAAACTACATAATCATCGACAGCTGGCTATAGGCAAAGGTCCCATACCTTTGTCTATCGGCGCTTAATAAAAGTGAAGGCATAATAGCATTATATAATAGCGTATTTGACATAACTGTCAGAAATAAATTCATACAATTACAGTATTAAGTAGCGGGTACTTTAAAATGTTAAGTGCACCTTCAAAAATACATCTTGGACCCTTTAGCTGGCTCTTGCAATTTTTGCAGATGGTTAAATAAATGTAAATGTAATTTATAAATACTCAGTCGGAACAAGTTTTTAAAATAACAAGATCTATCACCTGAAAAAAATGTACGCAGTAATCTATAGCAGTATTTTATGTTTGTACAAATTTGATTCATGGGTAATTATCATTATAATTAAACAATAAAAAAAAAACAAAGAACGTTAAAGTTCCAATCTACCTGCAAGTATTAGATATGTGACAAAATCAACTAAGATTATATTATATTTTTGAATCTGTGAATTTTAGTGCAAAATTGATAGATTAAATAATAATACAACTACCTTACTGTGCTGGAACTAATTCAACCTTTTATTTCCGAAATGGAACATCGGGTAAGGAAAAATCGTCTCATAATTGTAGTTGTTCAACAGACGTCTTCAGAGTGTTCATATTTGCCAATTAATATTGATTCTTTGTCCCCTTTGAGATTTCGCGTAATTTAGATTGACAGTATTAGATGAATATATGCGTTCCAATTTTCTAATTATAGATCTAAGATTTTATTTGAATAATTTCATTTCATACAATTTATATGGGTACCTACATTGACAAATAGCGTATGATAGCATACGATCGTAACCGATATTGCTCACAGTGGTATATGAGAGAAAATAATTATTTCTAGTTACCTACAAATTCGTAATAAAAATAGTAATTTACGTATTAAAGATACATATTCCATTTTAATTTTAGTAGACTTGATAACTTAAAATTGAAAATGTGTGTATGTTTTACTATTTATTGATATTGATGAAAGAATGGGGAAATAACGATTATACATAATCATATCTTTATCAGATAAATAATTGCTATTGATAATTTATTGTAGTTGGAGTGTACTGTACAGCTTTTTAATAGTCCTATGCTGAACGACGGGCTTTGAGACGAAAAGTGATTAAAATAATATATAAATATTGATTATATCAAAATCGAATTAGAAAAGACAAGATCCGTGGAAGAGATAAAGCTACCAAATATGGCTCTATACGTTGACTAATTGCAGTGGACGTCATAAGGCTTTGATAATGTAAATTTTTATTCATGGAACCGTTTAATTACAATGAAAAAAGTGGACTTACATTCAGTTTTGTTTACCTCAACATTCTAATGGTTAAGACCAAAACTTCGATCGGACACACTTGAATCTATTTTACCGTTAATTAAGTTTACTCACTGCAAATAAACAAGTTGCAAATACTTGATTTTGCAATCATCTTGGTATCTACAGTCCAGTGGCCCAGTCCAGTCTTATTCATTTTGGCCTTTGTTTAATTAAACTCCAAAACAGGGTTAGTTTTCTTGAGAAATCATTGAGAAAAGAAATGTGTGTTTGACAACAGCAAAAAAAGAGCTTTCATTCACAACAGTATGCCAAAATGTATTAACTGTTATTCATTGCTACCTACTCGGATAATTCAAATTCGAAAAATAATAGTAATGAATGATTTAGTGGTTTAAAAATTTAAAAGTTTGAAATAAATAAGTACCTATAATTGTATTACAGAAACATAAAACAAATAACTGTGTTAGGTTTTAAGTATTTTAATGGTATTTGTTTTTTAAAAATAAGTATTTAATTTGACTCTGATATTAATCAATTATTTATTTTGATTTGGAGACTTTGATTTGACTACCTAGTCGGTTGAAGTACTACCCGACTTAAAATTGGAAGGGGAAAAAGCATGGCCGTAGAGGAGCGAAAGAAAGTCGGCAGTCTGTTCGGTGAAGCGGTGCGATGTGCACCTCCAGTGTTTACACTGTTACTCTGCCCAAATTCATATAAGTTATATTTAAGTGAGATATGGTTTATAAGTGACGTTTAAAGGAAGTACGAAGTGAAACAATAAACCAATGATTTCAAGGATATGGAGTTTTTCTTATAATCAGAAGTGCCAAGACCTACGTGCCACATGCGGATCATGGTCAACGCGGAGTACCCGAGCCTGAGTATACTCCGTCTGCAGAGCTAACTGTGAGTTTGTTCCTTTATGATATCTACGAAGTCAAGAGCTCTTTTATGCCTAGCAAACTACATAATCATCGACAACTGGCTGTAGGCAAAGGTCTCATACCTTTGTCTATCGGCGCTTAATAAAAGTGAAGGCATAATAGCATTATATAATAGCGTATTTGACATAACTGTCAGAAGTAAATTCATACAATTACAGTATTAAGTAGCGGGTACTTTAAAATGTTAAGTGCACCTTCAAAAATACATCTTGGACCCTTTAGCTGGCTCTTGCAATTTTTGCAGATGGTTAAATAAATGTAAATGTAATTTATAAATACTCAGTCGGAACAAGTTTTTAAAATAACAAGATCTATCACCTGTAAAAAAAATGTACGCAGTAATCTATTGCAGTATTTTATGTTTGTACAAATTTGATTCATGGGTAATTATCATTATAATTAAACAAAAAAAAAACAAAGAACGTTAAAGTTCCAATCTACCTGCAAGTATTAGATATGTGACAAAATCAACTAAGATTATAGTATATTTTTGAATCTGTGAATTTTAGTGCAAAATTGATAGATTAAATAATAATACAACTACCTTACTGTGCTGGAACTAATTCAACCTTTTATTTCCGAAATGGATCGGGTAAGGAAAAATCGTCTCATAATTGTAGTTGTTCAACAGACGTCTTCAGAGTGTTCGTTCACATTTGCCAATTAATATAGATTCTTTGTCCCCTTTGAGATTTCGCGTAATTTAGATTGACAGTATAAGATGAATATATGCGTTCCAATTTTCTAATTATAGATCTAAGATTTTATTTGAATAATTTCATTTCATACAATTTATATGGGTACCTACATTGACAAATAGCGTATGATAGCATACAATCGTAACCGATATTGCTCACAGTGGTATATGAGAGAAAATAATTATTTCTAGTTACCTACAAATTCGTAATGAAAATAGTAATTTACGTATTAAAGATACATATTCCATTTAATTTTAGTAGACTTGATAACTTAAAATTGAAAATGTGTGTATGTTTTACTATTTATTGATATTAATGAAAGAATGGGGAAATAACGCTTTTACATAATCATATCTTTATCAGATAAATAATTGCTATTGATAATTTATTGTAGTTGGAGTGTACTGTACAGCTTTTTAATAGTCCTATGCTGAACGACGGGCTTTGAGACGAAAAGTGATTAAAATAATATATAAATATTGATTATATCAAAATCGAATTAGAAAAGACAAGATCCGTGGAAGAGATAAAGCTACCAAATATGGCTCTATACGTTGTCTAATTGCAGTGGACGTCATAAGGCTTTGATAATGTAAATTTTCATTCATGGAACCGTTTAATTACAATGAAAAAAGTGGACTTGCATTCAGTTTTGTTTACCTCAACATTCTAATGGTTAAGACCAAAACTTCGATCGGACACACTTGAATCTATTTTACCGTTAATTGAGTTTACTCACTGTAAATAAACAAGTTGCAAATACTTGATTTTAATTAAACTCCAAAACAGGGTGAGTTTTCTTGAGAAATCATTGAGAAAAGAAATGTGTGTTTGACAACAGCAAAAAAAAGAGCTTTCATTCACAACAGTATGCCAAAATGTATTAACTGATATTCATTGCTACCTACTCTGATAATTCAAATTCGAAAAATAATAGTAATGAATGATTTAGTGGTTTAAAAATTTATAAGTTTGAAATAAATAAGTACCTATAATTGTATTACAGAAACAAATAACTGTAAGCAGAATCATTAGCATTGGGATAGATTAGTGTATTTTATTACAATAACGACAAAATACATTATGTTGGGAAAAATATGTAATGAAATTATATTTTATAGATAGCACCATATTCAATGTAAATCATGACGTGACATATACCATGAGTAGTAGTCAAAGGGAACACTTCTAACTATACCTAGTTGTGAAATTCTAATAAGTATCGGGGATCAGTTTATAAGTTAAGAGGAATACCTAAATCTTCGTCAAAATAAACGGGTACCTAATCAATCAATCAATTCTAGATTTGTGGCTTCTGGGGTACCTAATGAGTGTGAAGCCTTGAATAATGTTGTCAAACTGAAGAAAATTTGATCACCTACCTACATTTGTGAAAGTAAACATAAAGTAACATTATACACACTAGAAAGTCGATTTAAGGTCCATGTACACCAGATACAAAACTATAATTGGACAAGATTGTTTTGCTAAAAGCTCATATAGCTATAAATTGGAAAATACAAATATTACAGGATTCACAAGATAGAAAAGATCATAGGCAGCAAATGCTTCAGCAACTTTGCCGCGAGTTATGATAGATAATTTTATTTATTGCATAATAGCAATGATTACAAGTCTAAATTAATGAATGATACACACCTATGCCGTGAAAAAAAAAGGGAAATTCAATGCGTACCTACGTTAGGAAGGCTATGCAAGTTTTATGAAATAAACATTCGATAACTGACATTATCACAGTAATGTTTAACTTTGTTCATATTCGTTAGTTATTTTCTCACTTGATTATGGAAAAACATTATATTAAATTGATACACATACATTTAAGGGTCACAATTCATATTTAATGAGTTTGATTCCAAACATTGCAAGAATATACTAGCATTCACACTTGTTCGTACAGATTTTGACTAGTTTTGTTTGATTGGCATGGAAAATCGCAAACTATGATTATCGGGTCGTCTCATTTGGTTCAAGGCAATTTTTTTTAATATAAAATATCAATATATTCATATTATGTGTATAGAAGCTATATAATATGGATCAGATTTAAAAAAACACCGTTTAGTTATGAAAATAAGTACAAAATTTATAAAAGAAATTAATCATGTTTATAACTATAACTAAACGTATCTAATCTGGGTGAAATTGTTGTAATAACGTTGGAGCAGTGTCACCCTATTGATAAGTATTGATCATAATGTTCAGTACGACGTTGTCCCTCATGGCGTTGTTATTTGATGAGTGATACAATTAATAAATATAGCACTTGCACTTGCTTGAAAGATAACTTTACCTACCTAAAGTGTCTCTGCAGGTTTAATATTTAAAAAAAAGGTAAATATTTGATTCAGGGGAATACAATGGAGATTTAAATTAAATTAAACAGTTAAATGAACCATTAAAGTGATGATTTGAATGTTCAAATAAGTAATAGTCCTCTAAATTAAAAAAAGGAAGGGATGCAATACTTGAATTGACTGCACATCGATACTTCAGGCTACAGATGAGTATTCTGTGAGAATTGCTTCACAGCCTACACATAATAACTTAACTATAGATAAAGATACCAATATTTTAGATATGGCAGTTTCAAATATTCCAGTAACTTTATTGGAATATTGCCAGTATTTTACGAAATATTTATAGAATATAAGTAACAAACAAGTTACAAGAAATAACTAGACATTCTTATACTAGTCGGTGTCAATGGATTCACGAAAAATTTGTGATAATGTTTTCAGTCGAATAAACAAAATTTAATTCATCAAATAAAATCGATGAATTTGCAAAACATTGTTTTGTATGTATATAATAACATCGTGTAAATTATTTTCATGGTAATTATTGATGTTGCCATAATTTGAATATTAATGTGAACTTCACATAATATTAAAGGAAAGCAAATTTATGCTGCTTACTGTGTCAGTGCAACAAAATAAATAGTCTTTGTTCTTCAAAACATACACACCTAATCAATGTGTAAATTATGGTAGCTACACAAAGATTTAAACTTCCACAGTGACTGGACAGTAATCCATACTAAAGTTGGCACTTTATAATGTTGCAGTGAATTTATAAAGCGCATTAATTGAGTAAATAGGTAATCAAAGAAAATTTAGAGCAGTGATTTAATTATATGAAATGCAAAAATAGAACTGGTTTGCATTTCGGTTGTAATTTACAACTATGATTAGCGTCAAAATTTGAATATCATTTTGAATTTCATGTTGTAATGGCATTACAGTATCTCATGGAACAAAATGCAGTTTTAATAGTATGTTAATTTTGTTCAAAGATATTCCTGATACGAGAATGGAACAGGCTCGTATCACAATCGTAATAGTTTCATATTCGTAATTCAAGAATGGAATAGGCTTGCAATATGAATAGTTTTCTACCGTATGAATGGAATGGGCATACAATTTATAAAAAAAAAAAAACAAAAATGGGTCTGCGGAAACGGAATGGCTTACGCAGCAATGGATAAATAAATAATAATTTTATTCAAGTATAACAGACTCAACATTAAAAAAAAAAACATGTTATCAGCGACAATAGCGGCTGGGTGACACGGCGCGGCCGGGCGATATAGTTCTTCTGTGCGGGCAGCTGGAACGGGTAAAACGGTTTTGGGGCGCGGCTGAAACAATACAGTGCCGCCAGGCGATAGCGTGTGACTAAGGGACACGACGCGGTTGGGTATCTGGAGCAGTTGGCGCCTGGAGCAAGCTGGACGCCTGAATCAAGCTTGGTGCTTGGAGCAGCTGGATGGTGCCTGGAGCAGCTGAGTGGTGCCTGGAGCAGCTGGGCGCCTCGAGCAGCGGAGCGCCTCCAACAAGCTGGGCGCCTACAACAAGATGGGTGCCTCCAACAAGCTGGGCGCCTCCAACAAGATGGGTGCCTCCAACAAGCTGGGCGCCTACAACAAGCTGGGCACCTCCAACAAGATGTAGCAGCTGAGTGCCTGTAGCAACTGGGCGCCTGTGACAGCTGGCGCCTGTGGCAGCTGGCGCCTGTGGCAGCTGGCGCCTGTGGCAGCTGGCGCCTGTGGCAGCTGGCGCCTGTGGCAGCTGGCGCCTGTGGCAGCTGGCGCCTGTGGCAGCTGGCGCCTGTGGCAGCTGGCGCCTGTGGCAGCTGGCGCCTGTGGCAGCTGGCGCCTGTGGCAGCTGGCGCCTGTGGCAGCTGGCGCCTGTGGCAGCTGGCGCCTGTGGCAGCTGGCGCCTGTGGCAGCTGGGCGCCTGAGGCAGCTGTGCGTCGATGGCCGGCGGTCATCGGGGTGCCAAAGCGCCACAGCGACAGTGTGGCGCTGGGGGCTCCAGACAACATCCGAATGTCGCATGGTGACTCACCTCACCGTAGACGGCATTTGGTCTCGACTTGCCTGTCCTGCGACCAGCAAATCACGCGCCGAAACATACAAAAAGTGATTCCAAAAGTGATACCAAAAGTGATACCAAAAGTGACACCAAAAGTAATACCAAAAGTAATACCAAAAGTAATACCAAAAGTGATACCAAAAGTGATACCAAAAGTGATACCAAAAAGTGATACAAAACGTGATAAAAAGAGTGACATAAAAGTGATGAAATTAGCGAAAGCAATTTTACTAAAAACATTTAAAAATACATACTTAAAGATCTATATTTTATAAGAACGAAATTGCTTTGCATTGCGAATTGATTTCAGCCATATGAATGGAATTGGAATACGGCTAGTAAGAAAAATATATATATGTTTGTTGCGATAAAGGAATGGAATACGGAGCAACACAATTGATTTATTTATAAATAATTTGATTGATTCGCAATGTAGAAGTAACCAAATACAGTGTATTGATAAAATATAAGTTTTTCAAATATAACTTGTATTAAAATGTTATATTTTCACTGTTACATCGATCGATTAATTATAAAATATATATTATAAGAATGGAATTACTTTGTATTGCAAATCGATTTCTAACAAATGAATGGAATTTAAATACGGCAAGAAAGAAAAAGAAATGTTTGCCGCGATAAATGAATGGAAAACGCAGCAACATAATTGATTTTACCTATAAATTATTTTCAAAGATATTCGATTTGCAATGTAAAAGTAACTAAAAACACTGTATGGATGTAAGTTTTTCAATATGATTTGACAGTTTCTGTATATAAGTTTGATGTTTTTCACCATTTAAAGTAGACTAAACTCATTGTCATGGTTTTGTTTTCATCAGTTGCATCTTTCTTTCGCTTTTGACTGGCCATGTGTTAGGTTCTCCTGGCAACGTGCATGAGGACATGCACGGGGTCAGGACGGACGAGTGTTAGGTTTTAAGTATTTTAATGGTATTTGTTTTTTAAAAATAAGTATTTAATTTGACTCTGATATTAATCAATTATTTATTTTGATTTGGAGACTTTGATTTGACTACCTAGTCGGTTGAAGTACTACCCGACTTAAAATTGGAAGGGGAAAAAGCATGGCCGTAGAGGAGCGAAAGAAAGTCGGCAGTCTGTTCGGTGAAGCGGTGCGATGTGCACCTCCAGTGTTTACACTGTTACTCTGCCCAAATTCATATAAGTTATATTTAAGTGAGATATGGTTTATAAGTGACGTTTAAAGGAAGTACGAAGTGAAACAATAAACCAATGATTTCAAGGATATGGAGTTTTTCTTATAACTGTAAGCAGAATCATTAGCATTGGGATAAATTAGTGTATTTTATTACAATAACGACAAAATACATTATGTTGGGAAAAATATGTAATGAAATTATATTTTATAGATAGCACCATATTCAATGTAAATCATGACGTGACATATACCATGAGTAGTAGTCAAAGGGAACACTTCTAACTATACCTAGTTGTGAAATTCTAATAAGTATCGGGGATCAGTTTATAAGATAAGAGGAAAACCTAAATCTTCGTCAAAATAAACGGGTACCTAATCAATCAATCAATTCTTGATTTGTGGCTTCTGGGGTACCTAATGAGTGTGAAGCCTTGAATAATGTTGTCAAACTGAAGAAAATTTGATCACCTACCTACATTTGTGAAAGTAAACATAAAGTAACGTTATACACACTAGTGAGTGTACACCAGATACAAAACTATAATTGGACAAGATTGTTTTGCTAAAAGCTCATATAGCTATAAATTGGAAAATACAAATATTACAGGATTCACAAGATAGAAAAGATCATAGGCAGCAAATGCTTCAGAAACTTTGCCGCGAGTTATGATAGATAATTTTATTTATTGCATAATTGCAATGATTACAAGTCTAAATTAATGAATGATACACACCTATGCCGTGAAAAAAAAAGGGAAATTCAATGCGTACCTACGTTAGGAAGGCTATGTAAGTTTTATGAAATAAACATTCGACAACTGACATTATCACAGTAATGTTTAACTTTGTTCATATTCGTTACTGTTATTTTCTCACTTGATTATGGAAAAACATTATATTAAATTGATACACATACATTTAAGGGTCACAATTCATATTTAATGAGTTTGATTCCAAACATTGCAAGAATATACTAGCATTCACACTTGTTCGTACAGATTTTGACTAGTTTTGTTTGATTGGCATAGAAAAACGCAAACTATGATTATCGGGTCGTCTCATTTGGTTCAAGGCAATTTTTTTAATGTAAAATATCAATATATTCATATTATGTGTATAGAAGCTATATAATATGGATCAGATTTAAAAAAACACCGTTTAGTTATGAAAATAAGTACAAAATTTATAAAAGAAATTAATCATGTTTATAACTATAACTAAACGTATCTAATCTGGGTGAAATTGTTGTAATAACGTTGGAGCAGTGTCACCCTATTGATTAGTATTGATCATAATGTTCAGTACGACGTTGTCCCTCATGGCGTTGTTATTTGATGAGTGATACAATTAATAAATATAGCACTTGCACTTGCTTGAAAGATAACTTTACCTACCTAAAGTGTCTCTGCAGGTTTAATATTTTAAAAAAAAGGTAAATATTTGATTCAGGGGAATACAATGGAGATTTAAATTAAATTAAACAGTTAAATGAACCATTAATGTGATGATTCGAATGTTCAAATAAGTAATAGTCCTCTAAATTAAAAAAGGAAGGGATGCAATACTTGAATTGACTGCACGTCGATACTTCAGGCTACAGATGAGTATTCTGGGAGAATTGCTTCACAGCCTACACATAATAACTTATCTTTAAGATAAAGATACCAATATTTTAGATATGGCAGTTTCAAATATTCCAGCAACATTATTGGAATATTGCCAGTATTTTATGAAATATTTATAGAATATAAGTAACAAACAAGTTACAAGAAATAACTAGACATTCTTATACTAGTCGGTGTCAATGGATTCACGAAAAATTTGTGATAATGTTTTCAGTTGAATAAACAAAATTTAATTCATCAAATAAAATCGATGAATTTGCAAAACATTGTTTTGTCTGTATATAATAACATCGTGTAAATTATTTTCATGGTAATTATTGATGTTGCCATGATTTGAATATTAATGTGAACTTCACATAATATTAAAGGAAAGCAAATTTATGCTGCTTACTGTGTCAGTGCAACAAAATAAATAGTCTTTGTTCTTCAAAACATACACACCTAATCAATGTGTAAATTATGGTAGCTACACAAAGATTTAAACTTCCACAGTGACTGGATAGATATCTTCATGTTTTGCAACGTAAAATTGAGTACCTAACAGTAATCCATACTAAAGTTGGCACTTTATAATGTTGCAGTGAATTTATAAAGCGCATTAATTGAGTAAATAGGTAATCGAAGAAAATTTAGAGCAGTGACTTAATTATATGAAATGCAAAAATAGAACTGGTTTGCATTTCGGTTGTAATTTACAACTATGATTAGCGTCATAATTTGAATATCATTTTGAATTTCATGTTGTAATGGCATTACAGTATCTCATGGAACAAAATGCAGTTTTAATGGTATGTTAATTTTGTTCACAGATATTCCTGATACGAGAATGGAACAGGCTCGTATCACACATATAGTTTCATATTCGTAATTCAAGAATGGAATAGGCTTGCAATATGAATAGTTTTCTACCGTATGAATGGAATGGGCATACAGTTTATAAAAAAAAAAAACAAAAATGGGTCTGCGGAAACGGAATGGCTTACGCAGCAATGGATAAATAAATTATAATTTTATTTAGGTATAACAGACTCAACATTTAAAAAAAAACATGTTATCAGCGACAATAGCGGCTGGGTGACACGGCTCGGCCGGGCGATATAGTTCTTCTGTGCGGGCAGCTGGAACGGGTAAAACGGTTTTGGGCGGGGCTGAAACAATACAGTGCCGCCAGGCGATAGCGTGTGACTAAGGGACACGACGCGGCTGGGCATCTGGAGCAGTTGGCGCCTGGAGCAAGCTGGACGCCTGAATCAAGCTTGGTGCTTGGAGCAGCTGGATGGTGCCTGGAGCAGCTGAGTGGTGCCTGGAGCAGCTGGGCGCCTCGAGCAGCGGAGCGCCTCCAACAAGCTGGGCGCCTACAACAAGATGGGTGCCTCCAACAAGCTGGGCGCCTCCAACAAGCTGGGCGCCTCCAACAAGCTGGGCGCCTCCAACAAGATGGGTGCCTCCAACAAGCTGGGCACCTCCAACAAGATGTAGCAGCTGAGTGCCTGTAGCAACTGGGCGCCTGTGACAGCTGGCGCCTGTGGCAGCTGGCGCCTGTGGCAGCTGGCGCCTGTGGCAGCTGGCACCTGTGGCAGCTGGCGCCTGTGGCAGCTGGCGCCTGTGGCAGCTGGCGCCTGTGGCAGCTGGCGCCTGTGGCAGCTGGCGCCAGTGGCAGCTTGGGCGCCTGAGGCAGCTGTGCGTCGATGGCCGGCGGTCATCGGGGTGCCAAAGCGCCACAGCGACAGTGTGGCGCTGGGGGCTCCAAACAACATCCGAATGTCGCACGGTGACTCACCTCACTGTAGACGGCATTTGGTCTCGACTTGCCTGTCCTGCGACCAGCAAATCACGCGCCGAAACATACAAAAAGTGATTCCAAAAGTGATACCAAAAGTGATACCAAAAGTAATACCAAAAGTGATACCAAAAGTGATACCAAAAAGTGATACAAAACGTGATAAAAAGAGTGATACAAAAGTGATGAAATTAGCGAAAGCAATTTTACTAAAAACATTTAAAAATACATACTTAAAGATCTATATTTTATAAGAACGAAATTGCTTTACATTGCGAATTGATTTCAGCCATATGAATGGAATTGGAATACGGCTAGTAAGAAAAATATATATATGTTTGTTGCGATAAAGGAATGGAATACGGAGCAACACAATTGATTTATTTATAAATAATTTGATTGATTCGCAATGTAGAAGTAACCAAATACAGTGTATTGATAAAATATAAGTTTTTCAAATATAACTTGTATTAAAATGTTATATTTTCACTGTTACATCGATCGATTAATTATAAAATCTATATTATAAGAATGGAATTACTTTGTATTGCAAATCGATTTCTAACAAATGAATGAAATTTAAATACGGCGAGTAAGAAAAAGAAATGTTTGCCGCGATAAAGGAATGGAAAACGCAGCAACATAATTGATTTTACCTATAAATTATTTTCAAAGATATTCGATTTGCAATGTAAAAGTAACTAAAAACACTGTATGGATGTAAGTTTTTCAATATTATTTGACAGTTTCTGTATATAAGTTTGATGTTTTTCACCATTTAAAGTAGACTAAACTCATTGTCATGGTTTTGTTTTCATCAGTTGCATCTTTCTTTCGCTTTTGACTGGCCATGTGTTAGGTTCTCCTGGCAACGTGCATGAGGACATGCACGGGGTCAGGACGGACGAGTGTTAGGTTTTAAGTATTTTAATGGTATTTGTTTTTTAAAAATAAGTATTTAATTTGACTCTGATATTAATCAATTATTTATTTTGATTTGGAGACTTTGATTTGACTACCTAGTCGGTTGAAGGACTACCCGACTTAAAATTGGAAGGGGAAAAAGCATGGCCGTAGAGGAGCGAAAGAAAGTCGGCAGTCTGTTCGGTGAAGCGGTGCGATGTGCACCTCCAGTGTTTACACTGTTACTCTGCCCAAATTCATATAAGTTATATATAAGTGAGATATGGTTTATAAGTGACGTTTAAAGGAAGTACGAAGTGAAACAATAAACCAATGATTTCAAGGATATGGAGTTTTTATTATATTCCATTAATTAATTTTACTACGAGAATAAGGCCACACTATCAATAAATATAATAAAAATATTGCGGTCTTTCTAAAGTTCTGTTACAATTAAAAACGTGCACAGTTGTCATAAGAAGATTTATTTTACTACAGAATCATAAATAAAATTTAATGCCGTCTTGGTGAACTGCATTTTATTCCAGTGGCTAAGCAATAAATTAAATGAATAAGTATTAAAACTAAAATTCAGTAGGTGTTCATTAGTTACCCTGTACTTATATCCATTCCAGTGAATTCCCGTCATTGGTACAGTAATTAATAGGTAGCTCTAAGTATTTTTCATTAATAGTTAGATATATGTCTAGGCATTACCTGAGACTTTTTAACCGACTTCCAAAAAGGAGAAGATTCTATGTTCGCCTGTATGTATTTTTTTTGTGTATATTCATCGATAATTTCGCCAATTGTGAACCAAATCGAAAATTTTTTTTTTTTAGTTTGAAAGGCTATATACGTATATAATAAGGGTAAAATTTTAATGGGACCACCCATTTAAATTTTAAAGAAATCGGCTCAGCCGTTTTTGAAAAATCAACAATAATGTTACACATTTCGAGCGAAGCAATCGAATTTTGTACACGATGGAAGAAGGTTTTGCTCTTTTTTGCTAAAAATAATTTCAGAAATCGAGCGAACTTCGAATTGATGAATACAATTTTTACATTTTTGATGATTTTTCAAAAACGGCTCAGCGGATTTCGATAAAATTTAAATGGGATTTTTTGGGTTCACAATTGGCGAAAATATCGATCAACATACCTACACAAAAAAATACATAGAGTCGAACATAGAACCTCCTTAAAATGTATATTTATTTAGATAGATACTGTGATATCTATATATCTATGACATCAATCAAAAGTGTCTAGACTGATACTACGATAAAAAGCCTTCCGGCGATGGCGTCATACAACAGTTACTGTGAATGGTATCTGTTGAATTTCATAGCATAACCACTAAACTATATGAATTCGAATTTATTCTTATCGATTTGGGCTTTCCCCTATTTATCAGTAGAATAAAAAGTTAAAATCAGGAGCCTCAGTCAAATGTTATCGGTCTTATGCACGAAACCCCGTTGGACCGTATCAAATTGATTTTTCAAAGCTATTTTTTGCGTTGCCGGTGCCCAAGCGCTCGCGGCGTACAAAATAGCAGGCTCAACTACGGAGGTATATTTTTTCCTATTCCCTTCAAAAATATGTAATTAAAATAAAATATATTAAAGGGGGCTTCCACACTGTACGAAACCCTTCGTGCGCGAGTCCGACTCGCCCTTGGACGATTATTTATTTTAACATTATAATTTAAATTTTTTTTTTTTTTTTAACTTGTACGCTACCATGGGTAAAAACATCCGTTCTACGAGTACTCTCCGAAAATTTGTATGCGACTTTGTATGTTGTTTAGACTAACATGTTTCTGACAAATAAATATCTTGAATCTTGAAATAAGACAACGCGGGCGAAACCGCGGGCTATTAGTATATTTAAGCCAGTACGAGTACTAAGAAAACGCGGTTTTAAGCTATTTCAACATTCCAGTTATTCGTCGTGCGTCGTATAAAAATAACGAAAATTATTCAAACTAGATTCCCAATTCAAGCACCCAATATGTAGTAGGTACCTACTAACCACGTCGACTGACTGAATAGTGTCCAAACATTACTCATCTGTCTGTCCACCGAATCATTTAACGAGCACATGAAACTAGCATCGACGCAATCATTGATGTAATAATATCACCCAAAACGTCGTCGTAATTATCAGTCTGCCGAATTAATTTTAGCAACCAAGAATGACACGAAGCGAAGCATGTTTGAGATAACGTCATTCATTTTTAGTATTATGTCACCTGAATATACACTCTCTGATACATTTTTAATTTTACAAGGTAACTACTGTTAATAAAATTCTATAAATATACCTATTTAGAACTGCTTTTCCCAACCATAGGTAACAATAATTCGTCTCAAAAATATGTTATTTTAATTTTAATCTCAAAATGTCACAATTGATTTCACAAAAATCACAATTAATGTAGTTTGGATAATTAATTGCTTTACAAAATGGAATGTTTAAATCTAAAATTCCCTCCCAATATTTTTATAGTGAAGTAGCTATCAAACTCTATCACCCCCTTAAATATATGAAAAAGCAGACATCATGTTAAATACGTACAAGAGCTAAACTAGCTTGTACTGTACCAGCTTTTTTGCTCACTGCAGGACGTAGGCCTACCCACGAAGGGTGATTGGGCCATATCCACCACGCTGGCCCAATGCGGGTTGGTGGATGCACATACGCCATCGAATTTCTTCCATGGACATTATGCAGATTTCCTCACGTGTTTTCCTTCACCGAAAAGCCAGTGGTGTGAAAATCCGTACATAAATTCCAAAGAATTCATTGGTACGGGACCGGGAATTGAACCCACGACCACACGATTGTTGGCGGGTGTTACTACCACGGCTTACGCTTAAGCTAGCTTATTTCAATTATAATAATTCGTTATACGTTTATTTCACAAAGGCTTGCGTCACGCTCGTCTAGTGCTTATCCGTGCGTGTTCCTAACAATAGACGATCACTTGATCACCACAGCGAGTTCAACTCGTGTGTTTGTTTTATCAAGTTCAAAGACTTAGGTCAGTTCGTAACGGGTTCAAGGTTCACCAATTACGTAATAAAAGGTGTTTTAATGGTCTATACTAGGAACTCTGAACAAGAACAAGTGTACGAGGTGTGTAAAAGACGAAGGGCGAGACTAAAAAATTACTTAATTCCATACAAAATATTCGAAAGACAGCGGAGTTTTTTCGCGGATGATGGGTTGGTACCACAGTAAAAATTGATATTAATGTTGAGTACAGTGATATCCTGGAGTCACCATACTATGTCCGTCGCGCATCTTTCACTAATTCACCCTATGTAGATCATCATAACATCTACACAGGATTAATTTGTGTATTTATTTGATCGAAAAATATACCTACTCTACCTTCAGGATTTTGTGAAAGTTGCAGCATTTCAAGTCTTGAACAAATTTTTTAGTACTTTTGACATTTCAAAGATAAGCAATTTTTTAATTTTGAAATATTTTTCTACTAAGGCGGCGTATGATGTCGAAATTTGCTTTTTGAAACCAATATCGTTAAATAAAAAATTGGTTACAGATACAGACATCAAATAGATGTTACGTATGTGTATGAATGAATGAACACGTATAATTATGTATGAATGAACAACTTATTGTTAGAACTAAAAACCCAGAAAACAAAAAAATACACAGAAAGGAAAAAAGCGATTAAAAACTAGTACAGCAAAAGGCGGCCTTATTGCTTACAGCAATCTCTTATACACGAAGAACTCTCGAATACACGAAGGGTTGCCTCTTCGTGTATTCGAGAATACTGGGTGTTTCAATCTCATTTATCATAGTACTCATCAGTATGACCATCTTTTATTATGAGACCATCGCATAAAATCAGCTTTTCCAGAAACTTGGCCAACCCCTTGAACTTTTGAAACAGCTGATTTTAATTTTCACGATCTCTGGGTTAATTTTTTTTTTATGAGTGCCTTTATTAATTACAACCAAATACAACAGGTACTAAATGCTAAAACTACCTACACTACTACTACCTATACATAAAAAGCATTGGATCATCCACAGACCCTTGAAGGTCTAAAGATAATCCAAATGCTCAAGCCCACTGCCAGTTGGCAGCGTGCCTAGCATGCTGGCTCCATTGCCACGCTGAATGGCAATGCTTATGCGTTAAGCCAAATAAACACCATTGGTCACGCGTCGCGTGTTAATTGTATGGTATAAGTTGATCATGATTATGTTAGTTGTCTGTCCACATTGACAGTGGACGTTCTAAGCTGCGTTACCGGCACGTGGTCTCCATTTGACTTCATAGAACCATGAGTTATACGTTCTATGTACCCTCCCCACTGCCACTTTAAGTTGCTAATCCTTTGGCTATGTCGGTTACTTAGGTTCGACTACGGATCTCCTCATTTCTGATTCGATCTCGCAGAGAGACGAGCATAACCCTCTCCATATTGAGCTATGCGTATAGCGTCATGAGAGGCCATCTTTCAGTGCCGTTAGTCATTACTGGTAACACTCACTCGTGGAACACTATTTATTAAGAAGCGGCCAAACAAATATGCGAGTTGCATACCAAGAGCTAAGCTAAGTTAGTTCAGGTTAGCTCTTGGTATGCAACTCGCATATTTGTTAGCATAGCTGAAACAGTTTTCCATAGATCTGTGCAGACTGCAGATCTATGTAAAACTGCGTCAGCTATTCGAACTTAGCTTAGTTCTTGGTCTGCAAAACTGCAACCGGCTATAATCCGGGCCGGTATAGTTAAAAAAAAGAGAAGAACACTTAAATATTTTTGATATCCAATCTAAATCAATTTGTTAGGATTTTATTGTAAGTTAAGTCTTTCGACAAACAGCCTTCACATCATTTGACGTTAATCGCACCGACTGCGGCGATGTTTGCCCTCTCCTTAGCACCTCTAGCCGGACTAGCTCTGAGGCGCCGCCCGGCGCACCAGTCAACAGCTCTTATTTAATTTCAATACCGTCGGAGCAAATATTTAAAGGATTTAATTTTTATGGTAGCGTTTTTGTCTGCTAAAAATAAATTCTAAGTAGCTTATTTGTAAGCATAATCCAGTTTTTGCATATGGTTGTAAATGCTTTACGTAGGTACTGATATTCTAAAAACATAGACTTCAAGAAAAAAGCTTTTTGTACAAATTTTGTCATCTTAAAATTGAGACAAAATATTATGTCGTAATCGACATTTAAAAAGATGTCTAGTTTTGCTTCTGATAAAATAACCAATGCATTTTAGCACCTACATTAAAATGAAGATAAATAAACATAAATTCAATTCAACAGCAGGACGTGTTCTGTTAAACATAGGATACTTTTTCAGATCTTTAAGATGACAGGTTCAAAACAGCTGGCATTCTGCATGATCCAGAACTCTTTATCTGCTAACCTGTCCATCTCGATAACTTTCGCGACATATAAGGTAATCAATTCAAGAACCTAAATATAATTATTATTCTTTGTATTAATCACAATTGTAATGTTTTCCAGTTATCTACGAGTACAAAGTATACTTAGATAAACAATTTGTGATCAAGAAGAAGAGATTGACATGAGGTTGTTGTTACCTAAATTGTACGATCGTTTTAGTGGTACAAAAACAAATCAGAATTTCGTAAATGTGACATGATCGGACGTGAACGTGACCAATCCTTCGAATTGCATGGACGGTCGGCTCGCACGCGTGCCGGTTACATACAGCCGAATTGCGATTGCGCCCGCGGCCCCGACGGGAGAGATCGCGGCAGACGGCTACCGAAATTTGGGTTAGGCGCTTTTTGCGCGGCGCCCGCGCCGCCGGTAGAACCACGAGCGCCGTAAGGTCGATGAGCCCCGATCCTTCCCCTCCCGCCCGCCACCCCTTCCACCTTCGCGACCCGTTCCACCACAAGGTGCAGCGACCATCCAACCCTACATATCTACCACCTGCCAGACACTAAACGAGTATATGAAACGGCTTCGCCTCCGATGCGGCCAACGTCGACTTTTAAGACGAACAGGAAATTGCGGTCGCAGAATCCTTTGCGCATTCTGAATCTTTCAGCACCTTGAAAGTAAAACAACTGATACAGTTATCTTTACATATCTATATATTCTACTAATGTAAAGCTGAATGTTTAGTTGGGTCGATCAATCATCTATATTTATCTACTTTAGTATTTAGGTACATCTGTCTAGATTTAGGTATAGATCGAAATAGAAACGAGCAACTAATAATAATATACCTATATAAATGTTGACTACCGCTCACTGTTCAATAACAGAGTAACTGAAAATTTACAAAACTTAGAACGGTAACAAGCTTTCAAAAGTTTCTTCTAAAAATACGGTTTTATCTAATAATATACGAGTACAATACTTGTCAATATATTAAACACCGTCATAGGTTTGTCGTGTCCGCTAGGTACACATGGAAGAAAAGCGCAGTCTTATGCCCTGAACTGAGCTGAAAGAAGTAGTTAATGGTGTTGATCACGATTATTTTACTGCTTCTGTAACAATAATCCTTTTAAGTTTAACCTTTCTTTTTTATTTCTATAACTGCAGTTTGTAGCCAATTCGGTGTCAAACAGGTAATTACGATTAAATCTTCGTTTGATTGATTCAAAAATAAAAACATTACCCATTGCACCATGTGAGGCCACTAAACAACTATAATGACCTCATGCACATCACCGTCTGCACCACGATTTTTTCGAACAATCGCAGTTGTTAATTGGCGAGTTGCTTGAAAGGTGGCTTAGTCGAGAGTCGAGACTGTTGCATTTTTTGCCAACACCTTTCCAGATCAGTCTCGAGATAGACGAGTATGAATGGCGTGTCTAGACAGACGTGCCATCCGTCTCGGCTTAGCGGCACATATGCGCCCGTTGTTTGCCTATACATAATGCGACCGGCCAAATGTGCACTGAATAATATGTATAATGATTGGCACGCCACATTTTTTGCTGCAAGTCTTTGACTTTTTTCAATGCTAGTCACTGCACGATGCTATGAATAAAAATAAGTGTAATCATGTCTGGAGATTCATATCTTACACAAAACAGGTATAAGACTAGCGATTTAGAATTAGATTGCGCCGATCGGGCTGCATCCTGCGAGACGTCGATGTACCTTGTTGCTAGACATGCAGGAACTTCTTGTCGGTATCATTTGGAAAATGTTCTGCGAGTCAAAGCCCCCACCGAAACAATGCGGACGGAGATGATTTATTGTTTCAAACAAAAACTTCAATAAGTTAACGCGGAGCGGAGGATATGAATAACAATATCATAGTTTGTTAGATAAAACGTAATAGAATTACGATAACGAACCAACAGAGGCATGTTATCGCCCGATACGCCGGAGATAACAAGGAAAACCCAAATACCATCTTGTATTCTATAACAAACTAGGCAACAATACCCACTAACATATTCTATGACCCGAAGTTAGCACTTACTATATGATTTTATTTCTATGATACTTAGATGATATTTTTTTGCAAAAGACTTTTGTTACACCAGCTTACGATAACTACGATGAACATGAAAACCTCCTATTTGTGTTTTCTGCTGTACGTGGTATGTTTATGTTTTTGGGAAACGGTTTCTTTTCTGCCTACTCGTATTTCGGACAAAGAAATTTTAAACTGTGTATGGAAAGTTATTGCTGGAAAATACTTCTCTACAATACGGAGCACACTGTAAAGTAACGGTTACGGCTACGGTTTTTTTTAAATGACTGGCAGAGTGGTACTTCCTAAACCTGTACCTGTACCAGTCTTTTTTAATAGTCCACCGCAGGTGTGCCATATCCATCACGCTGACCCACTGCTGGTTGGTGGATTCACATACGCCATCGAATTAATTCTTTGAACAAATGCAGGTTGCCTCGGGATGTTTTCCTTCACCGAAAAGCCAATGGTGTGAAATTCCTTACATACTCGTAAGTTCCAAAGAAACTCATTGGTTGGATCGGGATTTAAACCTCACGATTGTAGGGCGGGTGTTACTACCACTAGATCGCTACGCCTATGCACTTCCTAAAACTATCTTCTAATTCTCTTCCAAAATCCATTTAAAAATAATATACAGTCAAACCTGGATAAGAGAGAGTTGAAGGGTCCGCCGTCTTATTCTCGCTTACAGAGGTTTTTCACTTATCCAGGTTTCTAACTTATCCAGTTTCAGAAGAGGCTTCTTTCTGTTATAGAGGTTAAAAAATACGTCTAATTTGTACGTAGGTATGTTCATGCGTGAAGAATGATAAATATGTTTATAATACGAGTAGTATATAACTATATATGTAGGTACTAATTGTTCGGGTTGTGTTGATTAGAATTGAACATAGATGATAGTTTGTTTTATTCATTCTAAAAAGCTCTTTTTTAAATTGGGAAAATCAAAAAGTTAACTCTTTTTAATATTTCCATGTCCTTTAGAGCACTGAGACCGTATAGGGTCTTTTGATTTTATTATTTTATAAAAGTTTGATATTTAATTTCGAGATTTTCTACTTTGAACGAATTCAGTACGATTTATTTATTTACAAATTTATAAAGATTTATTCATTAAAACCGAACCTTTCTCTTCAATTGATACTTATCAACAGAAGTAAGTTTGACCAATAATATAGTGTAAAATAAACGCACTTGTGGCTATTCCAAAAGAATGTGATACAAAAATAATGTTAGGTAGATGAAAGAAAACCACAAAATAATTTTGAATAGAACACATTTCAACAAACAGGATTGTATAGACGCACGTGTGGACATTCCAAAAAAATGCGATACAAAAACAATGTTTCTTATTTCCACAAAATACAAAAAAAAAATTTGAATAGAACACGATCCAAAATATAGATAACGGTAGTTGGTTCCGCGAAATTTAAAAATGGGTCATAAAGTGCAGTTATTTTATTTCATTACCCTCAACTGTCGCTTATAGAGGTTCAGACAAGTAGTACTCTCAGAGAGGTCCATGAGGGAAAAACGACTCTCTCTTATAGAGGTTTTGGTCTCTCACTTATAGAGGTATTTGAGGGGTAAAATGACGGGACCTGGCAATTACTCTCACTTACAGAGGTTTCTCAGTTAGCCAGGTTCGACTGTAACCTTATTGTTAACTGATTAAGTAGGTACCTACGAGTACAGTGCTTTTTAACAAGATTTGTAATGCAGTGCAGTAAATGTTAATAGAAGAGCAACCGCGGGCGTTCATCCAGCTGAACCAGCGGGTTGCCTCGCTGGCAGGATGCGAGAGCGACGACTCGTGGCCACGACCGGAGAGCTTAACTCACTGCCGAGTTGAGCTACCATGGACCTGTAGTAGTTTTAAACTCAAGTTTTTACGGTATTTACAGCCCAATGTTTAGGTCAGCGCCCTAAATTATATTTTTTTTGCGTTATTAACCGACTTCCAAGAAAGAGGAGGTTATATGTTCGTCTGTGTGTATTTTTTTTGGGTAAGTGTGTTCATTGATAATTTTGCCAATTATGAATCGAATCGAAAAAAATCTTTTTTAGTTCGAAAGGTTATATACCCGAGGTGGTCCCATTAAAATTTTGCAGAAATCGGCTGAGCCGTTTTTGAAAAATCAACAATAATGTAAACAATTCGAGCGAAATTTTCGAATTTTGTTCACGATGGAAGGCGGTTTTGCCATTTTTTGCGAAAAATAATTACTAACAACACACTAATCAAGCACTCATCGTCTATTTAAAAAAAATGTTTTTCTGTAAACTGCTTGTAGGTATGTGTTTTTCTGTGTGTGTTTTTTGTCATTTTCGTAAACTTGAACGATGAATTGTTCATTTGTAAATGGCTAAAATCCTAAGAAAATTGAATTTGGCACGTTGATGGAGAGCAACCGCCAAAGTTAATTGTCTGTAGTTTCAGCATAATATTGCATAATTTGAAGTAGGTAGCCCTAGATACCCATTACTGTTAACTATATACTATACAATTGCTAACTTTTCATCGTCATTCTCTTTTCTGCCATCTATGTATATGTGGCCGACAGATTTCTAGTAAGATTGATCGTAAGTGACCTGCATTCTATAACCTGTATAGTTGAGCAGTACAACGTGAGATTATCGGAAATTCAATGGCCAAAAACTCAAACTTGCAAATGAGCGAATAAGATAACAGCAAATTCCGTTGAGTACCACATAATGGATACATTTATTTATTCCAGTACATTCACAAACATCTAATATTTGAAATGAATAAATATTAATCTGTTCTAACAATAATAGCTACTAGTGGTATTTAAATAAACTATTTATATTAAAAAGTTAGAATTTATACTTCACAGTTTTGAACACGAGTCAAGAGTAATGTACTCTGCAAGCAACACAGGGACGAGTTCAGGCGAGTTTTCCTTTGATGGTAGTGGCTGCAGACGGGAAAATTTCATTACAAGTACGTACTGCAGACTGCATAAAGTATGTAGGCGATATACCATTATCTCGCGCTAGACAATACCATTTTGTTTCGGAGTACCTTGGAGTAAACACGATTATTTGAACCTGCTAGTAAATTGTTGCCTACATTACATACAACACTTAATGTTTCTGAATTCCTGACAATACTATTTCAATAAATTCTTTACTGCACTATATAGCATCAAAAGTAAGATAAATAAAAACTTAAGAATAGTCATACAACTGGCAACCTCATCACTGAAAGCAATCTCAACTTCCAGGCAACCTCAAAGAGAACGTAATTGATTGTGCGATCGAAGATAACTTTGTTTATGGACGTAAAGTGTAACGATGTGTTGTAGATATTTTTTTTCTATGAAAAGGGATTTAATTTTTTTAAATAAAATTAAAAATATTGCCCATTCAATTCCGAGACTAATGATAAATTCAGCAATTAAATCGATTTGTTGGTATACATTGTAAAGTAATAGGTTTAATTAAATACAGGTAGGTACCTAGTGACTATGCAGGTGCATATGCCTTGTACATTTTAGGTATATTTATTTATGAATAAATCATAAAAGATGCGGAACGATTTTTGGTCTCTACCTACCGTCATTGTCGTCTGGTCTTGAGCACAAAAAGTCGAATTAAATACTACTTTACATAACCTCTGCAACCTTTAGCTAAGTCTAGACGCCTAAGAAGGTGCTTAATGCATTTGAAATCATCCAACTATAACTACTTAAACGATGAATTCGACTTACGAGTTATTCTCGCATAATCGTCTACATTTCATTTTTTGGCTCACGAAACTTATAATTTTACAAGCTTTTATTTAACTTGCAACGGATGTATGTATCTACTGTAGATACCTACGCAAGTTCCGGTGGAATCTCGCAAGTTAAAATTGACCAACTTCCCGCTTTCCGATTGAGCTGTAATTTTGCACGCATACATATTCCGCGTGACAATTCAGTAATATGATACCATGGAGCTGATCTGATGATGGAGTCGGAAGGTGGCCATAAGAGCTCCTGTACCAAACAAGATAGACCCGTCGTATTTGGGCTCGTTTTACTCGTCCTGGCTAGATCCTGGATATCATGTAGCACTCTGCTGCTACATGATATCCAGGATCTCAAAAGCTTGTTCTTTTAAAAGTTATATTTTATAATAAATAATTAATAATTCAAGTTTAAAGTCTAGTTAATTAACATATTTTCTGGTGAAACTAAGTTTCTACATGCAGCTGTAATAATTTTGCAGAAAATGAATTCATTTCATATGTTCGATGTGAATTTTATTCTTGGCTTTTGCTTTTGTAAAGAATAATATTCACGCGTGTTTTTACTCGTTTGATTGTAGATACAACAAGCTTAGTATCGGTGAGGTATACCTGTACATCAGGGTCCTTCCAAAGATTAGATTTTTGAAATATGTCGTAATTTATAGAGAGCTAGCTTCTCATGACAGGATAGTGATTCCCATCTTCATCTTCATCTTAGACGACCAATCATGTGACTTATTCCCTGAATATGTTAATTAATATATATTTATTTTGTTCATACACCGAAACAGTATGACGAAACCTAAAGTTATTAAAAATAATAAATGTAATTTCATAAAATTTATTAATTTTTGTTATCGTTCTGTTTCCGGTGTTATAAAAAGACTAGATAGTTATTTTATTTATAGAACTACCTGTCATAACAAAGCTGTTTAAATTGAACGAAGCCATTTTCCTGTTTTTCTTGCCACTGTTACCTAAAGCTAAGCGTCCACTAGGCGGGCCGCATCGGGTCGCATCGCAACGCAAAAATCCGGTTGCTATACATTTTGTACGAAACTGCGTCGATCAGATACGGGGCGAGGCACCAGATATCTATAGCCAACCCAAAAATACTGATGTTCGAAAAAGTTACTCAACAAAAAAGCCGTTAAGCTCACTAGTCACACGTACGACAGACTATTAAAAAATCACCGATGCGGCGCGCTTGCCCTATACAGGGTTATTTCTAATCAATTAGCATCCTTTTAGGGGCTTATTCTGTACATCAAAACTTTCAACTTTTGTTCTGCGACTTTTGTCATAACTCAAAAAAAAAATCCGCTGTTCCATACATTTTGTCGAGGGTGAACAATATTTTTCTATGGAATAACATTTGATTTTTTCGAGTTTTGAATAAAGTCGCAGAACGCAATTTGTTAAATTTGATGTATACATAGAATAAACCCCTAAAAGAATGCTAATTGATTAAAAATAACCCTGTATAGTGGACGCAGTACGAAAAATGCTCGCCGCACCGTTGCGGCCCGACCCGCCTCCAATGGACGCTTAGCTTTAGTGTGTCGTACAGGGAAAATCAAGGCTTCTGCGTAACAGCCATGTGGGTTTTTGTGTTATGTCAAAGACCAAAGTAGACACGAGGCGTCTAGACACGTGGCAGACGAATTTCAATAAAGTGACCGACCATTTAGTGTTCTCCTTAAATACATGTAAATTGGAAAGCCATGTAGAGCTATAAACATTTATGATTTTAATGCAATAAGCTCTTGCTTAATATTTAAGCTATGAAAAGATCTTAGATTGATAGATTAACCTGAATTATATTATACGGTTTTAGTAAAACAAAAAAAATGTATTGTAGATAGAATTTAATTTATTTAGACTTGCAGTTAGTCGGCGTTAAGCTGAAGCAATGCAGTCTATAATAATAATTAAATACAATAATGTTGGATGGCTGCTAAACTAAAATAATGTTGGTAAATGAAAGCTGCCCGGAATTTTTTATCGTCTCGAAAGTTTCGATATAGAACAACGTAGGTAAGCAAGCTGAACTTCCTAAAACAAAAGGAGCCCAACTTTTTCCTCTTTTCATAAGAATGGGTGTCACGTTTTTACGACGTCTGTTTTGGCGACGTTTAAAGCTGCATTAGTACTAATCGGAATGGAATGCTACACGGATTTCGCAAAAATAAGGACAAGTAAAACGCAGATTACCTACAAGTGAATAGAGGACAAGTGCACATCGTTTATCAAGGTCGCGATTGCGTCTGGAGGACAATCATTACTCCGTCGCCACTCCGCGCGCAAACCAAAACAAAAGGTTTATTATTGCTGGCTATAAACAAAACACCCGTAAAAATTATGACTCATAAACATTATTATGACACAGTGAGATTAGTTATTACACCTGATGCCTTTATTCTCTAAATAGCGAACAATAACGTCTCATGTTATCTTATCTTTTGATGAATTAACCGAAGATAAAGCGGCATTAACTATAAGACAAATTAATGAATGCAAATACATTTTGAATTATCAAAAACGTCAAGTTTGATTATGGAACGTAAGTTATAAATTAATTTTAATATAGAGACGTTCAGTGCTCAAGATAGGTTTGTGAATAATTCTTTTAAGTTGCAGTTTAACGTTAATCTTTTGAGATTTTTGCAGTGGATAAACAACAAATGTAACGGGTTGTAATGTCACGGTTTTATACGGGATCATATATTATGTAATCATATAACAGACTATAATACCTACAGTCGCTTCCCGCTGTCTGTCCCTATATATGCGTATATCTTTAAAAATAGGCAACGGATTCTGAAGCTGTTTTTTTTTAATAGATAGAGTGATTCAAGAGGAAGTTTTATATTTATATGCATAATACACCTGTGCGCAGTCGGGGCGGGTTGCTAGTTATTTTAACAATCCTTAAATTGCTAGAAAAAGAACTATGGTTCCATACGATTATGGATGAATGACATTTTTCATGACATAAATGACATTTTAAAGCACTGATTTTCAGATGATGGATGCTTTATCTTAATAGATCCCCATAGTGAACAAGTTTATAACGGCAACAATATAGGTACAACATTATCTTTATAATCCTGACCGTCATTGATTAGTGGCTAATCTAGTTGCTTTTTATGTAGTCTACGCAGTCGTATTTTGCTGTAGTTAATCAAAGCAACTGTATGTTATGTAAATATAGCATAAATGTTCATATTTTTAAATGCAAGCACTATACATCTCATTCACATGGCAACTTGCTTGTGTTTATCTAGATGATGCGTCAATTTCTTAATATTTGGCAGCGATGTTAACGCCCTCGCTCAAGTCTAGACTGTAGACTCTATTAGTCGGGTCATCGTCAGTAGGTACTCTTCATATGCAGTACGCTCTCTAGCTACAATGAAATGCGATGTGAATGTAGACGGTTCTACTCGTATATTTACTTCTATTTTACTTACCTCCCGGGACATTGCTATACGTGCTACTTATCCGAAGACTGAAGATATTTGTTTTTTCAATTCTTTGATGTTTTGACTTCAGTTAATTGTGTCTTGTGTAGATAAAGTCATTTGCTATTAGCAAATTCGCTAAATGATTAATCATAAATGTATTGGTATTGAAATTAGACATGATGTGGAAATGAGTATGTCACGTGATTTAGGCGAAACAAACACTACGACTTCGGACAGATAAGCGAGCCAAAATTATTGTAGAAAGTGTTAATTGGGTTAGTTTTTGTATATTAATAATCGAACGACGTACCTAAACTACGATCCCATGACTGAATTGTTCCATTCGTGGAATCGTTGTCTAGGGACCTTGATCCTAAACCACTATGGTTTGTATTCCTGAAGCTTGATGAAAAAGTACCTACGTTACGTATATCTTTTTCTTTTATGTATACGAGTACATTAAATAATACCTGTACGCGTACGGTGTCAATAATACAAATTACATTCACGGTATATTTAGGTAGTCATTTTCATGAGAAATTTTTCATTTTATTACATTACTTATAATAGTCGATTGACTGACACCCTTATATTATTATGATTTCAGCAGGAGAACGTTTACTGCTGAATTCCACTTACTTGGACTTCACCTACACCTACGACCGGTTACTAGCGCAACCCGCTCCTAACCAGTCGATTAGCATGCTCCTCCAATTGCACCCCTTGAAACTATCTAAATACATAAAATATAACGTAAATTAGCACGTGATACTAAAAATATCTCTGCTCGTATGCCAATTTGCTAAGAATTTATAGTGGAGCTGTAGACGCCTATGCGAGTGTGCGTGAAGGAAATGCGTCCAGTTTCCACCGAGTTCGCTTACTATTCTCGAGGCGTGCTGTCAGTCGTTCGTTAGTCCATCTGAAGCGGCGCACTTCGCTAATACCAGCTTGTAGCTGTCTGTTCCGTGTTCCAGTGCAATGTGGCAGTGACGCACGCGTCTGATGATCTGTTCAGTTTTTGTGGCCATATGCGCGGGGGGAAAGCCCGCCTATTTAGCAGCCGCGTACCTAGACTGTGAGTATGCGTCTAGACGCTGGTTCCAGGAGGTCGCTCGCTTTCACATATTTATTCAGACTCAGACATGCCGAACGAGGCTCTCGATACAATCGGCGATTACGTGACGTAATTTAGAATTAATAGTCGATTGTGATTATTTTCAATGAAATGTCTGGTAGGTCTATTGCGCGTTACGCGTGAGTCTAGACTTTCAGTCGTGTCTTTGTTTTATCATTATCTTCTCGGATGATATTATCATCTATAATTTCTATCATTTTCAGGAATGGTCTGTATCAAACGTGATATAACGAGTATACCTACAGCAAATAAGTACTTGAGTATTCACACCGGAATTTCTGTGAACTCGTCATCGTGAACAACTTTTTTTGGGATCAACCCTGAAATATCTAGAAAATATGTTAAGGCATTAAAGAATACTTTGATACCATTGCTAACTATCACACATAAGGCATATTTTTATCTTTTTTAGTTAAACTCGACCGTTGGCAAGCTGTACGTTAATTCAGCACGGAATACGGGAGGCGGCAACATTGTTGGCCCGGCAGGCTTGTCTGCCACCCCGGGCAGGTGGGCGCCGATACACCCGTATTGTACTATTTATAGACCTGCAGTCTATGCCCGCTATACAGGGCACAGCGAAAGAATAATTATGGATTAGCTTAAAACAATTCATTTCAAGATTGCCTTGCTAGCTTGGCCTAGGTTAATTGGTATAGCGCCAGGATGAAAACCCGAACTGAGAAACAGTTATGCAAGTTTAAATCCAGCGCTTACGAGAAAATTATTCGTCACAAAGAGTTCTTATGAAACGAATGATTAGTAGGTAAGGCATATTTTTAAATTTGATTTTAAGTGCTTCTCTAGGTATAATATATAATATCTCTACGGTGATTTTTCTATAGTGATCTAAATTTCTAACTGTAGAGTTATATAATATCTGTATACGTCCATAGAAAAATGCATGTTTGTGTGTGTCTGTATGTTTTTTTTGTGTGTGTTCATCGACACTTTGTCAGTTGTTAACCGAATCCAAAAATTCTTTTTTAGTTCGAAAGGGTGGTTTCATCGAAATTTTACCATAATCAGCTAAGCCGTGTTTGTAAAATGAACAACAACGTAAAAATTGAATTCATCAATTCGAGCGAACTATTCAAATTTTTAACCGACTTCCAAAAAGGCGGAGGTTATATGTTCGTGTGTACGTATTTTTTTTTGTGTCTGTTTATCGATAATTTCGCCAATTGTGAACCGAATCGAAACATTATTTTTTAGTTCGAAAGGGTAAACTCTCGAGGTGATCCCACTTAAATTTTACAGAAATCGGCTGTGCTGTTTTTGAAAAAAACCAACGTAACGTAAAAAAACTAATGTAAGCAATTCGAGCGAAATATCCGAATTTTGTACACGATGAACATCGATAATTTGGCCAATTGTGAACCGAATCGAAAAAATATTTTTTGGGTGGACCTCCTGAGGTTCACTTTGAATTTTACAGAAATCGGCTGAGCCGTTTTTGATAAATCAAGAACAATGTAAACAATTCGAGCGAAATATTCGAATTTTGTACACGATGGAAGTCGGTTGTGCCACTATTTGTGAAAAATAATTATTATCATACATGGTAACTATTTCTGATTCACTCCTAATTCAATGACGTAGTTGCATAAATAGATACAACACAAATACGTTCACGAAGTTGTATCATTTCTTCTTCAAATTTGTAAGTGATTATTTTGAGTAATATTATTCAGTAGAATAAATAATTTAAACCCAAAACCGAATTAGTATTCATATTAAGGGTTCCGTACCCAAAGGAAAAAAAAAACGGGACCTTATTACTAAGACCCCGCTGTCCGTCTGTCTATCACTATCAGGCTGTAATAGCTAGAGAGTTGAAATTTTCACAGATGATGTATTTCTATTGCCGCTACAACAACAAATACTAAAAGCAGAATAATATAAATGTTTAGGGGGGCTCCCATACAAATAACGTGTTTTTTTTTTGCCGAGGGGCTCCCATGCGGTACGGAACCCTTTATGCGCGAGTCCAACTCGTACTTGGCCGATTTTTTGTATTGATATTGCAATCATAATTACATATTTTATTCACACATGTACCAAAGTCGGTATACCTACATAACTCGGTAGGTAAGTAATTAAATGTAATCATGGGTCCTGTTTTTAAATACTCGTATTGTAGGTATATTATTTGTACTTTAACGATATTTAACTGAAATCGTAAAAATATGATAGCGTGAAAATGGTAGTCCAATTGTAACCGCGCCAAATCAGCAAATGTTACCATACTATAATATTGTATGTACTAAGATCTACTTACTTTTCTCATCAGGCCTGTGGACCGGACAGGATGCGGTTTATTCCTTTTACAGGCTTCAATGCAAGGTGCATTTAGTGCTTTTTTTTCGATCCACTTTTTTAGGGGTCCGTACCCAAAGGGTAAAAACGGGACCTTAGTACTAAGACTCCGCTGTCCGTCCGTCTGTCTCCCTGTCTGTTACCAGGCTGTATCTCATGAATCCTGATAGCTAGAACGTTAAAATTTTCTCAGATGATGTATTTCTATTGCCGCTATAACAACAAATACAAACAGAAAAAAAAGAAATATTAACGGAGTGCTCCCATACAACAAACTTAATTTTTAGGAGTTTTTTGCTTGCTATTAATAAGGGCAAGAGGAATAGGGTTAAGGGGGCTCCAACACGGTACTGAACCCTTCGTGCGCGAGTCCAACTCGCACTTGGCCGATTTTTTGTAATTCCGTATGCAGCTCTCTAGTTACATTGTATCGAAGGTCCATTATACGTCTGAGTCTGAGCGGACCGGCTGTGGTCGGTACTCGGTAGCAGATCCACATCCCGTAAATTATCTTAATTAACATCTGCCCAACTTTTTTACCGACTTCCAAAAAGGAGGATTTACTATATTCGTCTATATGTATTTTTTTGTGTTTGTTCATCCATATTTTGAACCGATTTAAAAAAAAACTTTTTTAGTTCAAAAGAGTTAGGTACCTACTTACGAGGTCCCATTTAAATTTTATCGTAATCGTCTAAGCCGTTTTTAATAAATCAACAAAAATGTACATGGATGTCACATCGATTCGTGCAAATTATTTGATTTCTCTACACTGTGGAAGTCGATGTTGCGATTTTTTGCGAAAAATATTATACGTAGTGTTAATAATGTTGGAATATATGATACAAAAACTAATCTATCTCACTCTCACATGTAATGTTTGTGAGTGTTTCTCTTTCCGTCGCGATATTTACATTATAGTAAAATACCCCTTTATTCTACAGCTTTAATGCATAATTGCTTAGCCTAGTTATTTTGAATCCCTTACCACTGTTCTCATAGAGCTTTGCTAGACGGCACTCGTACCAAATATCGGTATAAAGGATATATATTTAAACCGATTAATTAAATATTTTATTTCTGGCGTCCAAACCCTTTATGTGCATGTGCCTTTCATGAATATATTATTTAGATACTATACTAGATACATACATAGTTCTATGTATATAATATGTACGTTACTACACTATAAATTCCGTAATCATGATATCTATTCACATTTCCCCTAATAATAACGAACTTTGCCACTTTGGCAGAGAATTCTTAAAGATTTTACTAAAAACCCAAAATGTTAGTAATGACGCGGATACAGCGCAAGCGTCTACTTGCGATCTATAATGATGTGCCTTAGACGTGGACGATTTACACCACGTATGTTACTGCAAGGTTTAATTCCAATGATTTAGCCATAAACATATATAGATGGAGCTATGGTAAATTCTGGAGGGCGACAATTAGTAGTACAATAACATTATGTATGTAGGAAATACATACCTATAAGAAGGTATACAGAATATCGAGAGAAGTTTCCTGTTTTGTACCAGGATGAGCACGGCTACATTGTAACGAGTATGATCACGGGTGCGAGTGGAGCCTGCAGTCGTATGAATACCTCTCCATTCTCCATCCCGCGGCTACCACATTCTCTGCCTCACTTCAACCTTTTTGCCCGTATGATATAGACTGAATAAAACTTCTTGGCGCCTGTGAAATTAGCTACAAACCCAATCCTCGCGCAGCTTATATGTGAGCTTCAGTCAGGGTTGGATTTTGCGCAGTTCGTAGCCAACTTCACAGTCGCCAAGATTCGGCCTCAATGTTAAGCTGGGTCCTCACATCGCTATTCGGTGTTGTGTATTTTTTTCACGTTGTTTGCATACCTATATACGATACGGATGTAGGTAATATGCTTTATGTAGGTAGGTACAAAATAGTATAAAACAAAGTCGCTTCCCAGAGAGAATCTGTATGTCCTTATTTATGCTTATATCTTAATAATCGGCCAAGTACGAGTCGGACTCGCGCATGAAGGGTTCCGTACAGTATGGGAGCCCCCCTTAAATATTTATTTTATTTTAATTTGATTATTTACTATTAAGGTAGTCATGCAGTTAAATATTTTGTGAATATTTCAAGCTGCTACCTGTTACCATTATTTATATCGAGCGAAAAACGGCTAAAAATTTTGATTTTTGTATGGGAGCCCCCCTTAAACATTATTTTTATTCTATTTTTAGTATTTGTTGATATAGCGACAACAGAAATACATCATCTGTGAAAATTTCAGCATTCTTTCTTTTCTTTCGGCGGTTCATGTGATACAGCCTGGAGACAGACAGACAGACGGACACCGGAGTCTTAGTAATAGGGTCCCGTTTTTACACTTTGGGTACGGAACCCTAATAAAAACTGAGCGCACAATACTTACTAACATATTATATGTATAATATATCAGCACGAGTAGATATGTCAAGGATTTCGATCGTCTGGCCGAGATTGACATTTTAGAAGTAGAGGAAAACATTGTTACAATGTTGCACAATACATTAGTGATGTCATGCCGTTTAGATAGTTATTCAGAATATAAAACGAATGATGCAAAACCGACAAATTATTAAAATATACAGAACAAATCTGAACAGAATGTACATTTGTACAACAAGTAGGTGTGTGAACTTAGCCGTGTAAGTGGAAACCTGTAGGTATAGGTGGTTCGGTAGTTCTATATCGGATAGTTAATTAAAAAAAAGCCAAAGTGTCAAAAGCCAAAATTATTATATTATCTTATATATAAATAAAAAAAATATAATAATATGTTCATAAATAATGCAACTCAGAAACTCTGCGTCTCTGTGTGTGTCAAGCTAACTAAAAGTAGATATATACCAACTTAAACACTATCTATAGAATACAGGGTAGACCTGTAATTTATTAGGGTTCGTGTGAAACTAAAACATTGAACAAGTCGTGACCGCAGGTAGCTTTTCGAAAAACCATAATAGGTATGATACCTGCTACCTAATAGGATTGTTACCTCAAGTTAGGAGTAACCACAGCAGCAGGCGGCGGGCGGGGCGCGGGGCGCGGGCGGGCGCGTCTAGACAGGCCGCAGACGCGGGCACGGGAGGCTGCGCCGCCCGCACGCACACACGCGCGCGGTGCATCGCCAGATTTCCCTGCACCACGCACACACGCGCAGCGCTGCAGCTGACCTCTAGCGCCAGCGGACGCTCAATTACCTCGCCATTTCTTCTGCGACCAAAATAATATACATCCTACTAATATTATAAACGTGAAAGTTTGTATTTTTTTTTATACGGGCAAAAGTGCCTTTATTAACTACAACAAAACTACACTACTATTACACAAAAAGCATTGGATCACCCTCAGACCTTTGAAGGTCTAAAGATAATCCAAATGCTCAAGCCCACTGCCAGTTGGCAGCGTGCCCAGCATGCTGGCTGCATTGCCACGCTGAATGGCAATGCTTATGCGTTGAGCCAAATAAACACCAGCATTTTGGTCACGCGTCGCGTCCACCAGACGCCCAGAAAGACTTTTGAAAATGATATGAGCTCCCGGCCCCCACGGACCCAATGTCTCAACTCCAAATGGCTCAAATATGTAACCACTACCGAGGTTAGCATATTTGCGCCGCTTGTGCTGCTCCGCCGAATTGGCCGCAGCTCCAGCCCTACTCTGAGTCTCAGAAAGATGTGACGGTGCCAAAGTATCGACACAAGTTGCGTCCCATACTAAGGGCCGTCCACACTTCCATGGGACCAGCGTCATGCCGTCAGGCCTTTTGCCATCACCACGCGCGAGCCCACTCGGTTCGAGTACGGCTGCGATATTGGCGGTGGCAAAAGCCCTGCGAATGACATCGTTAAGGCTGGCGTGGCGACCAATCCGACCAGCGCTTATATAAAGGGTGGTAAGGTAGGGCCTCGAAATATCATGCGGGCGAAGCCGCGGGCAAAATCTAGTAATATTATAGGGACGGGCCTAATCCGTTGATCGTGTTTTATGAAAATTAGTAAAACTGTTCTCGATTTTCTGATTATCACAGATTTATACATCAATCCCTAAATTTTAACCGACTTCCAAAAAGATGGAGTTCTTTGTCTAGATGTAATTTTTTGTGGATGTTCGATATTTTCGTCAATTGTGAACCGAATCATACAATCTTCTTTAGTCCGAAATCGGCTGAGCCGTTTTTTAAAAATCAACAATATTGTAAGAAATGTTATATGTAACACATCAATTCGAGCAAACTATTCGAATTTGTACACGATGGTAGTCGATTTTGCCAATTTTTGCGAAAATTAATTACATTAATAAACATTTATGAACGCTTGTTTATTTGATGCTTGGTTGTTTATTACAAATAAAAATCGGCCAAGTGCGAGTCGGACTCGCATACGGAGGGTACCGTACTAATCCGTACCGTATGGGAGCCCCATTCCTCTTGCCGTTATTAATAGCGAGCAAAAAACTCCTAAAAATCACGTTTGTTGTAAGGGAGGGCTCCCTTAATATTTTCCCTTATTATTACCCTAAATATTTATTTTATTCTGTTTTTAGTATTTGTTGTTATAGCGGCAACAGAAATACATCATCTGTGAAAATTTCAGCGGCCTAGCTATCATGGTTCATGAGATACAGCCCGGTGACAGACAGACAGACAGACAGACGGACATCGAAGTCTTAGTAATAGGGTCCCGTTTTTACCCTTTGGGTACGAAACCCTAAAAACCACTGGGAGGTAGGTTTAGGTAGTTTGTGTTATTTTTTGTTTATTACGTCCTGAGATAGAGTGCTACGTAGAGCTAGCATGCAGCCTACTTGATCGTCTTCAAAACTGCGCTTCCAGCTAGTCCAGCATGCGACCACGAAAAGCCACGAAAAGAACTCTTTTCGACGTGTTAAAAAGTGACAGATAAATACTTTGCCATAACGCTGTGTCGTTCTGACACGTCGAAAGAAATATTACGTGGTGCGCATCCTAGACCAGCTGAAGTACACGTCCTTTATATTAATTTTGATCGAAGTATTTCTTACCAAGTCTTGCCAGTGGATATTTTCTCGATCGTAATTACAAACCTGTTTCAAGCTCCCTCTAGCATTTTAATTCGAGCTGAAATGTCTAGAGATACATTACAGCAGTCCCACGAAGACCGGCAAAACTAGAATCGGGCTTGTGACCCGTGGATAGATCTTATCCGATTCACTGGTTCGGTCGCGATGATCTAAAGCTATGAACGAATGCAGTGAAACGTACTAATTAGACGCCAAGGAATTTGCATAGATAAGGGGAAAGTGGGCAGTAATGAACTACATGATTATCTGAAATTACCGAAAAGAGATCAGAATACGACGTAGAACATTTGAATCAGATTGGCGAAAGGACCTATATAAGATTTGATTGTATAATACGTAGATCAAATCAGTAGAAAGCTATTGTAATTTTGCATTATTTTTTTTATGTTGAAAATAAATATAATTGGTCTTACAAACAAATAATTCAAGCAAACCTATTTTTTGATTTGCATTTCGTCACCCCTATAGATACTGGATTTTGTTCCGAGTCTACAACGAACAAGAAAGTACGACCGTAATTATTGGTATCAAAGTTGCAATGCTAGTTTAGTCAGAATGAACTACCTACTAGTTTTATACAAAACGTCTTATATTCATAAAAAACCTCTTAGAAAAAGTTTGATCAAGATGTAAAATACCATGGAATATTGTGAGTACAAAATATTTATTTTATCATAATTGCCTAGTAATACATGTAAGTAGGTACCAGCCCGCACTGGGCTAGGTAGATAAGGTTCGATCAGCCTTTGTGGATAGGCCTACGTCCTGCAGTGGACTATTAAAAGGCTGTTACAGTACAGTACCTACATGTAAGTAATTGGGAAGAATGACAAGAATGTGAATAGGTATACGTACGTACGTACTATGCTTTTCCAAAACTGCCCTACTTTGAATTCAAAGTAGGGTAAGTTTTGCACTTTAAAGTGCACCCTTCTCCTCTACAAAACTTTGTTATTTATTGCCCATGTTTTAAAAAGCTTAATGGACTAGACTAGACTCAACTTTATTTATGGACTTACCGGTTGCCAATTAGAATAACAAAACTAAAATAAATAAAATATTTTTATTTCAGGCATTAAAACGAAAATAAAATGTTAGACATAAACAAAATAAACTTATGTTATAACATAAAAGAGTAATTAAAACAAGAGTGATAGATTTAATTTAATTTTAAAATCATTAAAATGATACCCACTGTGAAAACAGCTTCAACCTAGAACAACTTAATGAGCATTTCTTCATGGCTGCAGCTGCAACATTTTCTATCGTCAAAACATAAGTGAGTGTGCCATTTTGCATTTGTAAAGCATCCGCAGCATTAGGCAGCATGTATTGTTGAGAATGTGATCAATCGTGATCCTATTATATGTTCAAAAATAATATAATAATAAAGAAATCGGCAGTTCTAAGTCAACCGGAATTACTCTATAGCTTATTGTTCCCTTATCTGTATCGATTTATGCAGTTTTGCGATATAAACTATTTTTACGTCTTTTTCTCTGAGAAATTTGATTATTTCAAGCTTCAAGTGACTACAGATTTACGTACGTTCATGAGATAGAATATCTTAATAAACGGACAACAAAGTGATCCTATAAGGGATCCATTTTTTGTTTTTGAGTTACGAAACCCTACAAACAATTTTCACTGTATATATATTTATTTTACTGAATATCAACATGAAAATATTTTAGCTCTAAAATTAGCGATAGCATTAGACGAATGACATTTCCATCTATGCATAGCATAACTTAAATTTATGTACGTAGGTAATTATTTGCGCATACATTGGCGTCATTCCTGGGATCCTTGCTATTGGAGACGAGCAAATATTGTCGTTGTTAATATACTTTAGATAAAAGCCATTTCTTGTTTAAATAACGCCAATTTCATTATATGTATTTCATGAATAATTTATGACCTTGTTGTAAACAAACAGAGCTAACGAGTTATACACAGAATTTACCTAATGAAATTTTATTCAAGTTAAGCTTTATATTTAATCATTTTATAATTATTTACATAAAAGTATTTACATATAAGGCAGGTGTTTGTATTTTTTCAGCTGCATGCTTGATGAAATTTTGGGTTAAATGTGTAGGTATCGCATTATTTAACACAAACTGTTTTGCCCTGACGTTATTCGGTTCAAGATGTTAGGTATACAAAATTAATATATCGGCGCTTTGTTTACGATAGGTATAAAATAAGCAAGAACCAGAAATGTACATAATTCAAAAGTTATCGACGTCATTCTGAAGATTAGTCCGGTCAAATTAAACAAAAAAATAAGAGTGAAGCTACATAAATTCACAACAAGCTGAAAATTGGTGAAATAAAAAAAAAACAAATACTCTTTATTGTGCACACAAAATAAAACTTACAATAAATACATCAGTGAAATTCTTAAGGTAGTGCAACACTAGGCGGTCTTATCGCTGGAAGCGATCTCTTCCAGGGAAATCGTCTAAAATATAATCATATTATAATTTGAAAGTCCCCATCTTTTCCCTGTATGGATTTTTTTATTCAAGATCAAAGGTAAAAAGGGATTTTTAGCGATTTTCAACAAAACTATAAGTTTTATCATAAAAATACCTGAGACAAAATTGTAGATCATAAAATTATCTATAAAAAATGTAAAAAATACTTTTTCATATCATCTGCTCGAAAATTACCCATTATATGTCGTAGAATCTCAACGTCACGCACCCTCGCTACGCTCAGGGTCCAATATATGTCGCCCGTGACTTAAGACGCGACTTGGTTCTCTTGGTACATAAATCTACTATTGTTATTTTACTCTCTATATTTTCTTACCGTTTTAACCGTCCCTTAGCTTCCACGGATATTTCAAGACCAAAATTAGCCCAATTGGTCCAGCCGTTCTCGAGTATTAGCGAGACTAACAACCTCGATTCATTTTTATATGTATAGATAGATTCCTACTTGATATTTAGTTTTAAAATAAAGGGTCAGTTTAAATTATGTTTTAGGTATTTTTATCGTCATTATTTAAAAGAAAAAAAACAAGTTAATTAAATTAATTAAAATCAAAATTGCACGCCTCATATCCTGCGCCATGAAAAGCAAATGTTAGGTGTGTAACACCGACTAAGTATTAGGTTAACATCACTATATAGTGCTATCATCGGCACAAATGACGTCAACATTAAAACCAGGATAATCACAGACATAAATAAATAAATAAATATTTTGCAGAATATTAGCATTTAAACTGCTGCATTTGAAGTTAGATATACAATACATTCGAGAACGTATTCATTTCATTATAATAATTGTACGTTAATCCCACATAAAGCCACTGTATAATTATGACACCTGTCTGACAATCTTATGACCTTAGCCAATTTATGCGACATTTCGCTTAATTTAAATTCAAATCGGTTACTTTTAAGTTGTACTTTATGGCACACTAGCGACTCGCCCTGGCTTTGCACAGTTGTATTACAGACAGCGGGAAGCGACTTTGTTTTATACTATGTATGATGATGATATGATATCGTGATTTATAAAAGATGTTTCTTGTTTTCGCATTTTTAGGTTTGGTTTTGTAGTAAAAGTAGGCCATAAGTTGACTATAGTGCATCAGTCTGTTTGGCTATCGTAGCCTCCAAATTGCTAATCTCATTTTGATTTGCCATGATTCTTTAAAAATCTGTTATCGCGGGCTGAAAGCTATATTTTAATATATGATTCTCTCGGTCAGCGCGCGTTTTTTTTTTTTTTGGTTTTTTGTTTTTACATATTGTCTACTCATTTTAAGTTTACTAAAACTCATTTAGCGACCATGTAGTGTTTACGGGTTACATACACCTAATAACCAAATTAGTGGTAAGTTTACGAGTGAGCACGAAAGTGCATCAACTGATTTTTACCTTAGTTTTAGTTAGTGGACTCTTGTTCATAAATTGGCCAGTATTTTGGTTTCTGGGTATGTATATAACTCGTTAATACTATCTATTCATGGCCTTTTTATTTTAACATTGGTTTTTAACCTACAACGGGCAGTTTATCTGCAAATACCAAAAAGCCCAAAAATATTTGAATTTCGCGCGCTGACCTAGTGAATTCACCTTAAGTCTTTTAATTGCCACAGAAATATCAATAAAATTGTTAAGTCTATCGGCAAGATGCGTTTAATTTAGAATGTTATCTTAGTTGTAGTTGTGTATGTGTCATTAACACCGTCTAGTGTAATTTGCGTTATGTAGGAATAACATTATTTACCGGAGAGCCGAGAACAAAGCGGAACACCGGGTGCAGAATGCACGATAAGCGACGCGACGTCCCTGTTAGGGGTGCCACCATCGACTTTAAACTACTTAAACTATCGCCATTTGAGCGCATTATTCTTATAGGTACTATAGGACTAATCGCGCTCTGAAAATATCGATCGTAGTCACGGGTAGTCTGCCTACCCGTTGAGTCTACTCAATCGATGCAACTCGGTCGAAACGTTGGAATAATGAGGTATTTATTTATCTCGTATTTTCAGTGCGCGATTAGTCCCGTAACATGGTTATACGAGTATGTATGTATAACTATACAAATCATGTTAGGTACTCGTAATTAAGAACCGCATGTAAATATTACATTATTATGTTAAAATAAATGATTGAGTATTGAGATTTAATAATCGGGCCAGTACGAGTCCGACTCGCGCACGGATGGTGCCGTACTGTACAGAAGCCCCCCTTAAATATTTATTTTATTTTTATTATTAAAGTGAATATACAACTAAATATTCTGTGAATATTTCAAGCATCTACCTGTTACCATTATGAATATAGAGCGAAAAACGGCCAAAAAATCAGGTTTGTTGTATGAGAGCTCCCCTAAATTATTAATTTTATTCCGTTTTTAGTATTTGTTGTTATAGCGGCAAATTAAATAGATCATCTGTGAAAATTTCAGCTGCCTAGCTATCATGGTTCATGAGATACAGCTCGGTGACAGACAGACAGACGGACATCGAAGTCTTAGTAATAGCCTAAATAATAACCCTAAAAAAACACTTTGGTCACTTTATTGGAGTTGCGGAGTTTTTACTCGGTTTCGAAGTTACTCGTACCTACCTACCTACTTCTTCATGAGGAAATACGCGACAGCGGTCGGGCTCACAGGAGCCCGGCCGCTGTCGCATACCTGTGTGTATAACCGGCTTTCAAATTTCACCAAAAAAAAATTCAGCTTTCTAGCTATAACGGTTCATGAGATGCAGCCTGGAGACGGACAGACAGACAGACGGACAGCGGAGTCTTAGTAATAGGGTCCCGTTTTTACCCTTTGGGTATGGAACTCTAAAAACGAAAAATACTACAAAAATATGCATTTTTATGATGAGAAACAGTTTTAAGTATACTGGGTTATTTCTAATCAATCGGCATCCTTTCAGGGGTTTTTTCACTACATCAAAACTAACAACTTTTGTTCTACGACTTTTATTAATTCTCAAAAAAAAAATTGTTGTTGAACCCTGTACTTGTAGTTATAAGAAACTCTCGTGTCGTAATTTTTATCTTAATTAATGTGGAAATGCGCGAGCGAGTTGGAAAATTATATAATAAAATTAGTGAGTTTGTTTGTCTTAATTTAACGTTAAACAAAACCACTTACCCTACAGCAAACTGAAGCGTGAAACCCCTGAGCGACCGGCGCGGGCGCGGGCGCGGGCGCGGGCGGCGTCAGCGCGGGGTCGATGCTCGCCGCGTAAACAGATAACTCCGATTGATTACATGGCACTGCCCACTCTTTAACGGGTCTGCTTCATGTAGACCATGCACAAATTTATCTCTAATTCTTCTTCAATCATTTGTCTCTGCAATGAAGAATAATTGCCATAATTGCAAACGCGCGACGTAACTTACCTTTCACCTGAAAGTCCCTAGGTAGGTACATTAACAATTAATTCATGAGGACATGAGTGTTAAAATTTAAAACCTACATAACATCCTCTCCGAATATACAGCTCCGATTGATTATATAGAACTGTCCACTCTTTAACGGGTCTGCTTCATGTAGACCATGCACAAAATAATCTCTAATTCTTCTTCAATCATTTGTCTCAATGAAGAATAAATGCCATAGTTATGACCAAACTAACAGTTGTATTCGTATATCTACGTACTGAAAATAGTAAGCTCTTTTAGCTTTAGGTGTCGACTCCGTGCTCCGTCGGCGAAACTGCTGTCTGCAAGGCATAAAGCTTAGACCTCTCTATCGCGATGACGCGATGCAGAGCGATGGGTCTTCAGTAATTTGTATTTCGATTACATTAGTCCAATCTGAGTAATATTTGTTTCAAAATATTGTGCACACAAGTGACATGGCAAGTCTAGTAAGTAAAGTGCCCATTGATTTGTGTATCTTCTTTCATATGACCTATCCAGATTTCTAAGTTATTTTAATTTTTAATACGTTGATTGCCGTATCACATGATGTCGCGTAAAGCGGTCAATTGCGCTACGGCCGGTCACGCTACGTCGCGTCGCGAATCTTACAATTATGTTCGAGCTACAAAATAGCGGCTCTATCGTATTGATGCTGTTCCATACAAAATTGCTCGGTGTCGACAAAATGTATGAAACAGCTGTTTTTTTTTCTCTAATTGCGAGTTGGCTCCATAGTAAAAGTTGTTCATAATGATGGTCTGAATCACTTCTTTTCGGCTTAGTACACCGTTTCTGAATAACCCTGTATTATAAGTTTAGGTTAAACAATCCTTACTAATATTATAAATCCGAAAATCGGTCGGTTAGTGTGTTACTCTTTCACGCACCAACGAAGCGACTGATCGACTTGATTATTTGCACGAATGTAGTTTGAGAGTTTGGAAGTTCACTTAATGGGTTCACTATGATAGAGCAGAACTGCAGGTATAATTATTTTTCCCAAAAAATGGCATAACCGACTTCAACCGTATAAGAATTCGAATAGTTCGCAGGGATCGATGTATTAATTTTCACACTATTGTTGATTTATCAAAAATGACTACGCCAATTTCGATAAAATCAAACAAAATAACATCAAAATCGGACCAACCTGTAAAAAGTTATGGGTGGTAAAATATAAAAAAATGCAAGTGGAAACTCTCCGCGCGGAAGAAGTGAAACCTCGACGCAACACTGCTTTCATACCCCCTCCATGGTAGTATCAAACGTTTAACGAAACCTTGTTGGAAGACACATTAGAAGTTTCACTTCAAAATATATATATATATATATAAGAGTTGATTTGTAAACCTCCTCCGTTTCCTCGGTTAAAAGCTACTAGTACGAGTAACTATACAAAATTACCTTCACTAACTTTGGTCCCGGCTCGCTTCGCTACATAATACAGTACATAGTAGGGATCAATCCTAATACTTGCAAGTTGCCGCCAGACGCTGGATGCACTCGGCGCCACGACGACCTCTGAACCGCTAGTATTCTACATACAAGAGTTAAGGGGATTATATCCGCCACAATCCATCTCATTCGCGCAATCAATCTCAGATTATTGAACCTAAAAAAATTAGTTCGCGTGAATTTCCAAAAATATGTATTTTGATTATAGAAACTAGTGTGGTTTTACACATTTTAGTTAAATTTTAACACAGGTATTACTCACACTTAACGCCATAAAAGATTGCCAAATGCGATCGAAACTATAGTAGAACGTCTATCTACTTAGTTAACTGTGAGTAATACGTGTGTTAAAATTTAACTAAAATATATTGCATTTGTTTATCATAAAGATGTAACATGTTATGTAGTATTTCGATTTTTTAGAATTACTATCTGTCTGTTAATATTTTCTAACTATAGTATTTATCTCTCTTCATTTGACGGAGTAATTTACATAAAAGGTAAAGAATATTCTGGTAAATTAAAACCAAATTAAGATATTATTACCAACTTTATTTCCTTTGATGTAAGTATTAAGTTATTAATCCTTACATAGTATAAAATAAAGTCGCTATTTTCGTTTGTTTGTCTGTATGCTTAAATCTTTAAAACTACGCAACGGATTTTGATGCGGTTTTTTTTAATGGATAGAATGATTCAAGAGGAAGGTTTATATGTATAAAAATTCCCGAAATTCCCACGGGAACGGGCACAACGCGGGTAAAACCGCGGGGCGCTGCTAGTAATATACATGTTACGATTGATAAATGCAACATACGTATTTTGTGAATTCAATGCCTATATACTGAAACTTTCAAATGTGCAAGTGAGAGAGCCGTGGCCAGTTGAAAGGCCGCTAAGAGACTGGTCTGCCGACACGAAATTTACTTGCAGAATGTTAAATTGACAAAATAAATCACACGAATCGAAAAAATCTTAAAGCTCTATTTATATATTAAAACATTACATTATATACATACTAGCTGCCCCGGTGAACTTCATCTCACCATCTGTCAACTGTCAATGACAACTTTTACATGCAGGAACATTTTGTATGGAAAAATTAAATTCACGTTTTTACTATTTTACTCCCAACATTTTTCTATTTTCTTATCGTTTATACCTTCCCTTAGCTTCCACGGATATTCCAAGACCAAAATTAGCCAAATCGGTCCAGCCGTTCTCGAGTTTTAGCGAGACTAACAACCACGATTCATTTTTATATTGATATAGATAATATATAGATAGATAGATATAGATTAGCAAAGGACGATACTTGAGTCGTACCCACTTATCTAGTTTTTTATTCCCGACAGACTTAAACAGTAGCCCATTTGCTTTTTTATTCCATTTATAAAAGTGCATTCGTGTGTTTTTTTTTTATTGTACGAATAATTGATTTTTAGGGTTCCGTACCCAAAGGGAAAAACGGGACCTAAGACTTCGATGTCCGTCTGTCTGTCTGTCACCGGGCTGTATCTCATGAACCATGATAGCTAGGCAGCTTAAATTTTCACGGGTGATGTATTTCTGTTGCCGTTATAACAACAAATACTAAAAAGAGAATAAAATAAATGTTTAACATACAACATCATACAACAAACCTGATTTTTAGACGTTTTTCGCTCTATATTAATAATGGTAACAGGTAGATGCTTGAAATTTTCACAGAATATTTAGTTTTATATTCACTTCAATAATAAATAATAAAATTAAAAATAAACAAATATTTAAGGTTGGGGCTCCCATACAGTACGGAACCCTTCGTGCACGAGTCCGACTCGTACTTAGCCGATTATTTATATTAATGGTTATATTTTCTCGATGCATCTGTAATTTTTATTTTTACAAGTACCTAGACACAAATAATTATTTTACATGAACTATAATTTCTCATGCACACCAGCAGTACCTACTGTTAGTTGGTACTAATATATGAGCATAACAGTTAACAAATACAGGGTTATTGGTAATCAATTAGCATCCTTTTAGGGGCTTATGCTGTACATCAAAACTAAAAACTTTTGTTCAAAGACATTTATCAAATCTCAAAAAATAATTGTTGTTCCATAGAAAAATATCGTAGGTACACTGTATGGAACAGCATTTTTTTTTTAATATTGACAAAAGTCGACGAACAAAAGTTGTTAGTCTTGATGTACAGAATAAGCCCCTAAAAGGATGCTAATTGATTACCAATAACCCTATATATGTATACAACCCACAAAGAATATCTCAAGCTAAAGTTGTCGCACTCCTCGCTTACTTGAAAATTTAATAATTCAAGATCCGTACAAAAGACATCAACGCGTGCCAATAAAAAGTAAATACTAAGTGAGTGGCTGTTTGTCGAGGTAGCTGTAAACGGTTTATGGCTCTGCAGATTTTCGTATTTGTTCCTATTTTTAACACGCTTATATTAGGTCGACGTGTATGTAACTAACATGTAATGGAATCTAAGGTAACTTAACCATCTTTTATCTACACTAATGTTGTAACATTCTACTTATGTTTCCAATACTTGACTTATAATGACTACTGTTATAGCGCAGGCAACAAAACACTCAATTTAAGCAATTTCACTTGATGTTATAATATCCACATCGACATCGTAAAATCTCATTATAACATCGCGCGCTCGCTCCTGATTGGCCCTGCGCGCGCAGCTGCGCTCTCATGGCGTCCATTTTGAAATAAAAAAAGGGCGGACTTCAATTTTTTGAAAAAGTCGTCATGGGTATCGTTTTCGAGGTTTTTGGGGGAGTAGATTTCGAAAATGGCGTCCATTTTGAAATTAAAGATGGCGGACGACACTTTTTTGAAAAAGTCGTCATGGGTATCGTTTTCGAGGTTTTTGGAGGTATAGATTTCAAAAATGGCGTCCACTTTGAAATTAAAGATGGCGGACTTCACTTTTTTGAAAAAGTGGTCATGGGTATCGTTTTCGAGGTTTTTGGCGAAGTAGATTTCGAAAATGGCGTCCATTTTGAAATTAAAGATGGCGGACGTCACTTTTTTGAAAAAGTCGTCATGGGTATCGTTTTCGAGGTTTTTGGAGGTATAGATTTCAAAAATGGCGTCCGATTTGAAATCAAAGATGGCGGACTTCACTTTTTTTTAAAAGTCGTCATGGGTATCGTTTACGAGGTTTTTGGGGGAGTAGATTTCAAAAATGGCGTCCATTTTGAAATTAAAGATGGCGGACGTCATTTTTTTGAAAAAGTCGTCATGGGTATCGGTTTCGAGGTTTTTGGTTAGATTTTAATGGCGCCAAGTTCACTGTGACAATACACGTACGCGTGAATTTAATGTTTCGCAATATGTTTTTTTTTTATTTTATTTTTTTATTAGTGAAGATAAAGTAGTGTATGCAACTGCATATAACACGGGTATTAAAACACTCGTTACTATTATGAAACTCGCTGCGCTCGTTTCATAAACTCACAGTCGTGTTTTAATACCCTTCATTATATGACAGTTGCATAAACTACTATTAAGGGTCGTAGCACAATGAAAATTGGCAGCTGTATGTAGTTCTGATGACGATACAATAATATGGTACTGTCGAACTGATCTGATGATGGAGCCGGAAGATATGAACTGGAATTTCATGATGGAAAATAGTATCAAAGCTGTTTTGGATTTCTTAGAAAAGTCTTGTAAAGAACTTTGACCACGATTAGGTTTCAAGGTCTGATGATGAAGCCGGAAGATAGGCACTGGCATTCCATGATAGAATATCCCAGTCGTGTTTGCATTTGTGAGAAAGGCCACGTAATGGACTAAGCGTGTTTTTCTAGTGTTTTGAAACATTTATTTTTTCTACCATTGATCTGCCATAGCTTTCGAAATTGTGTTAAGATAATAATGACTTGTTTTACGTTGAGATCGTATAACATGTACCTACTTTTGTCAATTTCGAGTAGAAATACAGAAATTTATTTGTAACAAAAATAAGATAATGCAAACACACTGTATAATATTATTCCTAGGTCTACTTAGTAGATTCTACTACCTTCGTAAGATGATAACCAGAATATAATTTCCGTATAAATAATGTCTAGAAATATTTCTGTCAATACTTTTTATGATATTTTTAATGTTACCAACATATACAAGTGCTAAAAACATGTGAATCGAAAAAGACAATTTGTAAATTGGAAAATGTAATTGCAGACGTCCGCGACGACGGCGGCGGCAACCGGCGGAGAGCGAACCTAATGAAAATTTAAAGTAACCGGTAACGTGGTGTCTTTGCGGTGAATGAACAGCGGAAATATTGTCAGGTTTGTGTTTAACTATATTTTGCTTCATCAAGCTAAATATACAAAAAAAAACATCTTTTTTTTAATATTTACTTTATTACTCCACAGACTCCAGGGTCTGTGCCCTTTGTGTTAGTGCTTGATGTTAAGCAGATATGCTGTCTAGGATGTTCCTAGAACCTAGAGGATGTTTACCTAGAAGCTACCTATTTACTTAAAGTTATACAGTTACCTACTTGGGATATGAAGACACCTACATTGGTGTCTTCATATCCCAAGCAATCGAGTTTCTTTATTCAATCTTTCTTTTAATGAAACTGTTTTATTTATAGTGCTTCTTACGATTGATTTATCACAAACAGTTATTTTTGTTATTTTCAAATCTTGATATCACATTTTTTTTTATTTATTTATAGCAATAATAAACTCATTCCTTCGTTTGGTATGAATGAGCTGAAAAGTGTAGCGTATATAGGCATAAAATATTAATAACTTAAAACTTACGCACTTAACTCTATCCATGAACTGATTGAACCAAATTTCTAGGTATATTTTATGGGTGACGAAATTTTTTATGGGTGACTTTACAATTTACGGCTTCACATAAAATCTATCAACTTTAAGAATGGAACAAATTCGGAAAACAAAAAAAATAGATGTTCCTAATTTTTGTCGCAAGTCATTGAACTGATAGTTTTCTACATTTTAAGGTTGGTCGTTTAGTGAAATTTGGTCATGGTGATGATTACAATAAATATTCTACGATATGTCCTGAGATACACTGCGTCAAAATATAGGTGTCTTCTCATACTCTCGGCGCAAAGCTTCAGGTGACGCAAAATTGAAACATATACAAGGCTATCTGCTTGCCCTGTTCTAAGCCGTTGCAACAGTAACTCTGAATTAACAAAATGTATGAAACAGTTGATTTTTCTCTCGAATTACGGGTTGATCCCGTAGTAAGAAAAGTTGTTCGTGATGATGGTCTGAATCACCTCCTTTCGGCTTAGTACACCAGTTCTAGATAACCCTGTATAAACAAGACCACGTTCACACTAACCCTATATAATTTTATTTTTTTAACCCCATATTGAAGTAGGATAGCATAGATAGATGATATGCGAGGAATGGAGTTGATGAAGAGATGACGTATAATAGAGTGAAGTGGCGAAAATAATCGTCTGTGCCGCCCCTAGTGGGATAAGGGCAGGATGATGATGATGAATAAAGTAGGATAGCACTAATCTAAATTGCTATTCTTTAAAAAGGTGACAACACCTTATTGAAGAATTACAGACCCATCTCGCTTCTGAGCCATGTTTATAAGCTGTTTTCAAGGGTCATCACGAATCGTCTCGAGTGCAGGCTTGATGACTTCCAGCCTTCCGAACAAGTCGGCTTCCGAAAAGGCTTTAGCACCATGGACCACATCCATACGCTGCGGCAAGTTATACAGAAGACTGAAGAGTATAATTCGCCACTTTGCTTAGCGTTTGTGGACTATGAGAAAGCCTTTGATTCGGTCGAGACATGGGCTGTGCTTGAGTCTCTTCAGCGATGCCGTATTGACTATCGGTATATCGAAGTGTTGAAGTGTTTGTATAATAACGCCACTATGTCGGTCCGAGTACAGGAAGAGAGCTCGAAGGCGATCCCTTTGAAAAGAGGCGTCAGACAGGGAGATGTGATATTTCCGAAACTGTTTACTGCCACTTTGGAGAACGCCTTTAAGCTCCTGGAATGGAAAGGATTTGGCATCAACATCAATGGCCAATACATCACTCACCTTCGGTTTGCCGACGATATCGTGGTCATGGCGAAATCGATGGAAGAGCTCAGCACGATGCTCGAAGGCCTCAATCGAGTTTCTCAACAGGTGGGTCTCAAAATGAACATGGATAAAACAAAAGTCATGTGTAATGCCCATGTCGTACCCACCCCAATATCTGTTGAGAGCTGGGTTCTTGAAGTTGTTGACCCGTACGTCTACCTAGGACAAGTAGTCCAGCTAGGTAAGTCCAACTTCAAGAAAGAGGTCAATCGCCGAATCCAACTCGGTTGGGTAGCCTTCGGAAAACTGCGTGACGTCTTTTCATCTGATATACCTCAGTGCCTCAAGACGAGAGTTTTCGATAGTTGTGTATTGCCAGTGATGACATATGGAACTGAAACGTGGTCTTTTACTGTGGGCCTTATGAATAAGCTCAGGATAGCCCAACGTGCTATGGAGAGGGCTATGCTCGGCGTCTCTCTGCGAGATCGAATCAGAAATGAGGAGATCCGCAGACGAACCAAAGTTACCGACATAGCCCAGCGGATTAGCAAATTAAAGTGGCAATGGGCAGGGCACATAGTTCGGAGAACGGATAGCCGATGGGGCAGTAAAGTTCTCAAATGGAGACCACGGACCAGCAAGCGCAGCGTAGGACGTCCACCGACTAGGTGGACTGACGATATAATAAGGATCGCAGGAACGCGCTGGATGCAGGCCGCTTCCAACCGGCCTTATTGGAAATCCATTGGGGAGGCCTATGTCCAGCAGTGGACGTCTTACGGCTGATGGATGGATGGATGAATCTAAATTGTATCTCCGCACATTCGTTGGCAGAAGTTTTGAAATGAGTATACAAAGGATGTTTTAAATTAAAGGTGCCGTTCTGTGATTTCGTGGACGACTGGGCTTTCCAAAGTTTTTAATTTTATGTTCTATTATTCAGTTGGAAATTACGCTACACTACTACTTTTCGATCCAAGCCAACTAAAACCTAGCCACGCCCATAACCAGTAACCTATTAGCTATATAGGTTTAAATATTGAGAACTAATACAGAGCTTATTTAACAAACAGTTTAGTTTATTTTAATCAGTCTACTTTGTAAGGAGAGCATGCATTTCCAAAATCGAAGTCATGCTTAGTTTAGAGATCCTAAACTATTAATTGTAGAGCAAAAATAAATAATTTATAGGAAGTACCGCAAAGTATAACTGTACTAATTTTAAAAACTAGGTACACGGAATATTTCTCTTGAATGACCAAACTCGGTTTAATTTGATCGGTATATTTTTTGAGTCAAAAATATTTATTCAAGAGTGCAAAGTTGCTTTTTAACCGCGTGCTCAATTTAGATGACCGAGCAAGCGAAGGATTCTAAAATTAACTATTATTATGATAACTCGCGCATTAGAATCCTGAGCATTATTTAGGGAATTAAAAGAGCACAAAGTAAAAAATATTTGCACTCAAGTTCAACACGTAACTTTTCATCCCACCTCATCGAGGAAATAACTAAAGGTGTCTACTTACGTTCGTACGGTTTCAAATACCTACTTCTCTTGTGATTGTTGAGGGAGAAAGATCATTTGCGCATTATTAAGTTTCAGTCAATTCTGATGGTGTCAATTAAACGTTTGTTTGTGTATTAAAACTCGTCGCTATAATATTATAGAATCACTAATTTTAGATCATTCACTTATTTTCAAGTATCTTGTTTTTAACATAAGGCAAAGTACGAGTATAATAATATTCCGCATTATTAACAGTTTCAGTCAATTCTATTGGTGTCAAACAAACTGCCTCGTCGCTAGAATTACTAATTTTAGGTTTTTCACTTGTTTTCAAGTATCTTGTTTTTAATATAAGGTAAAGAGTATATAATAGACGCACGACATTGAAGATTGAATTGTGATACGGAAAACATAACGCGTACAAAGCAAATTAAAATAAAAGTAAACCAAGAAGGTTCCGATTCTAAGTTTTCATGAAATTAAAAAAGGTTGTAAGACAAATTCGGCACCATGAAGATAGAAGTAAATAGGCACAATGGTGTTTTGATTTCACAAACTTAGTGCACACGATGTTCTTAATTCAATTTTACTTTGCCCTCTAGCGGATAAAAACGACTTTTGCGCTCAGAAATCGAAGAGTTTGCTCTTCTATATATATATTCGAAAATATATAATCGATTCGAGTGTTCTTTCCGAGATGGGGGGATGAAAAATAATTTGTGATTTTAATATTTATTTGAATTAGAAACTTCATCTCAAGTGGTATAAATCGCTGTTTACTAGTGACTTGTTGCGAAGGCTCCAGCGGGATGCGGCGCGGCGGGGGGCACTGGCCACATGCCCCGGTGCATCGCGACCTCAGTGCAGTGACCCGCCCCGCCCCGCGCCGCCGCCCTGCGCCCGCCTCTGCAGCCAGTGGACCTGATGTCACATGTCGCACCTACATTCTACAATTTCTACCTACGAGTATACCTCAAGTAGGAATAAACATGAAATATAACTAAGTTAAACATATAAACGATCCCAGAAATTATTTGATCTATTTATTTTTAATTGAACAGATCAAAGATTAAATAGATTTAATTTAGAAAGATGAAATAGATTTCATCTATTTATTCTTAATCAAAATAATGAAAGAGGATGAATTTTATTTTCGCTAAAATAAAATTCACCTTCTTTATGTAAAATCTTCTCTTAAGGCAATGGTGAGGCGCCAACTTGACCATACAAAAACATTAAGCTCTTATGTACCTCTAAAGATTATCCGATTTAAGTGATTTTTTTCATGTATAATTAGCACTTCAATCGCGGGGATTAAGTATACGTATTCGTTTTTACAGTTTTTTTAATGATCATAAAGCTGTAAGCCTCTAAAAAGTCAAATTTTACGCAAAAACTTAGCTGAAAAGTACATGAATGTATACATGATCTAAAAACCTTTCTGAAAAAAAATTTGACCTACGAGTGTGCAATATTGCTTACTCAAGCGATTGACACCAAAAACATTTTGTTACAATTTAAGGGAACATTTTGTTATAATTATTTAATTTTAGATTGTAACTAGTATTTTGGCCTGCGAGGTAAGATTTTTCCATAGTACCAAGGTAGTACTCTCTATTAAGTTTCGAGTAGTACATCTGTAAACAATGAAAAAGTACCAATGTATGGCGGCCATATTAAAAAAAAACTTTTCCAAAAATTTTTTTCGCCAATGAATTACGGGGATCCCAAAAACCCCCGGATGCAAAAAATCTGCCCCCTCGGACCATTTTGAAAATTGGCCGCCATCTTGAATCCGCCATCTTAAATTTTCATCGACCCCGCCAGGTAGCTCTCCCGATTCCCTATGACATTTGGTCAAACACTCATGTTGTACCGTTTCCGAGCTATTGACGTTTCAATTTTATATGGTGGCCATGTGTTTTTTCAATTCTCTAAAGAGGTCCTAGGGGTTCTTCAATTTTTAGTTCAACTGCTTTATTAAAAATATTTATCGTTTTCGAAATACCAGGGCATCTCACCATCAGGGTACGACTTTCTTCCAATTTCGGATTTTTCCCAGAGGTTGTGGACCAATCTCAACACGACCCTATATTCACTTTTTCACACCCCACACACCCCCTTAAATCTTTAGTTTTCTCTATATTAGTCAGTCAGTGAATCAGTCAGTCAGTGGTAATTCAGCTTTATTATTATTTTAGATTGTAATGTGACTTATTTTGACATCAAATATTTGTACACTAGGTAATTTAAGAGGTGAAAAGTGTTTTCTCCCGGAACGTAAATTTATCAAGTATGTTACGAAAATTTTCTCGATGTTCTTGTCGATCCACTATTCTCTAATAATATGTAATTGAAAAACTTAATGCAATAAAGGACACGTACCATAGAGTATGTGGAACAGAAATATAAGTAAAGAAAAATCGGCCAAGTGCGAGTCGGACTCGCGCACCAAGGGTTCCGACTTTACAGGAGCACCGATTAGTTGATTTTCTTTCAATTTAATTATTTGTTTTTGAAGTGAATGTACAATTAAATATTATGTGAGTATTAGCTTGTTGCGGTTATTAATATCGAACAAAAAATGGCAAAAAAAAAACACGTTTTTTGTATATAGCGGCAACAGAAATACATCATCACCTCCTTCTATTTGATTTATTCGGTTTTTAGTTTTGTATAGCGGCAACAAAAATACATCATCACTCACTCTGCGGCGGTCATAGGAGAAGGTCGTGTACCTACAGTATTTATTTAATTACGCGTAACCGTTAATTAAACCGTACAGCCTAGTGACAGACAGACAATCATACAGACGGATGGACAGCGAAGTCTATTTGTAATAGGGTCCCGTTTTTACCCTATGGATACGGAATCCTAAAAGATAAAGAGATTTTTTAGACAAAAATAAATCAGTTCATCCATAGACCCCTGAAGATAATGGAATAATAATATGGATAATAAAAATGAAAGCTTGAGCCAACTGCCAGTTTACAAAAAGAGTTTTGTTTTCAAGGTTCCTTACCCAAAGGGTAAAAACGGGAACCTTACTACTAAGACTCCGCTGTCCGCCTGTCTGTCACCAGGCTGTATCTCATGAACCGTAAGACCTAGACGTTGAAATTTTCAGTCATGGAGTATTTCTGTTGCCGCTACAAATACTAAAAATAGAAAAAAAAAACAATATTTAAGAGGGGCTCCCATACAACAAACCTGAATTTTCAGACGTTTTTCGCTCGAAATTAATAACGGTGACAGGTAGATGTGTAAAATATTCATAGAATAATTAGTTAAATATTATGCACTTTAAAAAAAATAAATAAATTAAAATAAAATAAATGTTTAAGGGGGGCTTGTATGGGATACAGGTAACGTGATTTTTTTGCTCGATATTAATAACGGCAACAGATAGATAGATAGATAGATACCATTTATTTTCAGTAAGGAACATTACATTAATTAGTATACAATATAATATACTACAAGCAACGTCCAACGAATCGTCAGAAATAGCAATCATTAAGTATTGACTTTCAAAATTATTAAGGACAAATTTTACAATAAATTAGTTAAAAATTCGGTACATTACATTAAAAATACAATATTAAAAAAATAAGATGTCAGATATACTGTAATAAAATATCTGCAATAGAATTGTCAGAAATAACCATTTAATAATTAATAAAAATATCACATAGCAGTTACATGTCAAAAATAGCATAATAACACTCTAAAGTATCTGCAATAGCATAATCAAAAGTAACTATTTATAAATAACTAAAGCTAATATTTAATTAATTAATTAATGTAAAAAAATTCGCTGTATAGGGGCTTCGTCAATAATATCTACCTACAGGAAAATACCTGAAATATTAAGTGGTATATTTCTTTCAAAAATGCTTCTATTGGTTAAGGTTAGTGTACAACCCCCCGTGCGTTTCCGCCATGTAGTGGCGGGTGGACTTAGTAGCCGAGGCTTATGAGTGGCCACGCGGGAATTCAAGGTGTATCAACTTCTCTGAGTTTCTTCTGAAACAGCCGAGAAAGAGATCCGCTTCTTTAGGTCTTTTTCCCCAAGGCAGCTTAGATTTTTTACCACACATTACTTTCCCCACTTTACATGTTTTTGATTATTTTAAGTATTTCAAATTGAGCTATATACTTAAACTACCATAATACCAAAATTGGTTTATAAATGTGGTAGGCTTTGTATTAATGGTACGAACGGACTGACGGACACAACGAAGTTATAAGGGTTTTTCGTTTTACTACGGAACCCTAATAAAATCTGCATATGAGGAACCAAGGAACCCAATTCTTACGAAATCATCATCATCTCATCACTATCGATACCAGACTGGGCTGACTAGATCGGACGTCCCTGCACTATGCGATTCGACCTGTTCCCTCCGCTCGAGACTTACGAGTACTTCTTCGTTAGCCTTCAGTTCAGAACAGATTGCAATGTTACATTACCGGCTGCTAGTACAATTTGCTTTTCCTCTCCAAAACTTTACTTGTCTTTGGATCTATAGGTACCTATTTTTTTCCCAATACAAACTTAATTATAGCGCAGATGATTACATGAATGGTAAATTTTCACTAATCTTTGAACCTCTCAAAGTACATAATCCATTTATTAGAAATCTGAGGTTAATGATCTCTCAAAGCTACCCTTATAGATACCCTTATAGAGCTATAAAACAATAAGTATATAAAACACGTTAAGCGTCTGATCCACGTATAGAAGACTTCGACGGTATGAAGTTCTGTACGTTTCATTTGTCACTTATCTGTTTTGCAGATTACCGATTCTTTTAAAATAGCAGTATTAAAGTGGTGCGTGAAAAAAATACATCATTCTTTCTTTACTTAGTTAAAATTATCAATTTCACGTAACGCTTTAGTACTGGACACGGCTATTTTAAAAGAAACGGAAAACTGCAAAAGCAGAAAGCGTCAAATGAAACGCTAATTCAAACCGACAACATTGCTCGCGGCTCGTCAAGGTTTTATTTTGGCTCGCCACGCAGTGTTACCAACACTATGGCTGTGTCTAAGTTCCACGACTTTCGCGTGGTAAATTTCTTCGGACATTTTTTATAATTTCTGCTTCTACTGTCAGTTCATGGACTACATTTGTGTCTGAGAAACCGACACCTATTTTTTATTCAACTCCTAACCCACATTTTAGGACATTTTGGATATTTTCATTATCTTCATTGAATGCTATAGCGAGGTAACGTAAGTTTTCTAACTTTGAAAAAAAAAAAACATTTTGTAAAGTCGCGGTTTTGTAAACCGACAAGTATGACTCGACAACAGTAAAGCTGTGTTACCGTTTTCAAAACCTGTAGACTACTAAACGTACCCTTTTTTCTACTAAAACCCATTGACATAACTTTTTCTTCTCCTAATTCTACCCCGCCGTTATCCGATATCACATAAGGGTGCGCGGGCCCCAAAAAAATCGAATTTATGAAATCTAGTGAAATCTACTGATTTTTAAAAACCTAGTGAAAATCTATCACACTACCAAATTTACATCGAAAATCCACTATAATAGCAATCAGTCCACTAAAAACGGTCACACTAATGCAAAGTCGCGGTTTTAAAGATTTTGATTTTGATAAGCCAAATAGTCTTTAAAACCGCTGACGAGCCAAACAGTCTTTAAAACCGCGGTATATTTTTTACGTGGATCAGGCGCTTTACTTAAAAACTGCATATAAATACCACATAGGTATGTTGCAATATATGATTGAGCTGTGAAAAAATTAAGCATATAAAATTACACGCTTAAAAGGGTACTATGTCGAACTTTTTATACAAAAAGCAAGGATATCAAAATAGGTTCTTGCCTTTACCTTTTATTTTAATGTAACTATCGTGCGTATCTCACCTATAATCTACCTTGATACATAAATGTAAGTACTTTACCCACGTTAAATTAAATATTCATTTAATAACAAGCTATACAAACATTTTCGGAAAAATCTAAATTTTATTAAAATAAATGCAATTAATAAAGCGATACATCGCTTTATGTGATGCAGAATATTTATACAGGTGGAGCTCCCCGACGTATGAGAGTTCAACGTAATGTCAAACACCTATCTATATCAGAAATAATTTTACATCTAAATATAAACCATGCATAAGAATTCACAACACAGAGAGCGCGAGACAGTGAGATAGTGCGAGTGTCTGTTTCCTTGCCAATAGCTGCGACATTGTATCTATTGACACGGGCCAGCAGCCGACTATTTTGAGGAGAGTGCGGCACACGTGTCGCGCTCGACTGCGGGTCCGTCGCCGGTGCTTCGCCGCGCAGGAGCCCTCATGAAACGGCTCGACGGCCGCTGAAGAGATTCACCGAGCGCACCGTCGGTGATGCAGGTGGCCGCCACAGAACATATCGCATCACCGCCCGCCCGCAATTTCGCGTAAAATTGGCAGCGTGCGGCGGGCGGGCGGCGGCAGCGGCGCGGAGCGTCGCTCCCGAAATAGTGTTCGGGTGCGGTCGTAGTCCGTCGGGAGCGGCGCTCCAGTCGCCGTGTGGCCGCGCGCGCGCACCCGCGTCGCTTCGCCAGCCGTCCCGACGCCGCACGAATACCCGGGTGACAGGGCGAGCTCGCCGGTGCACGAATCGACGGTGCGCGTATTTCGGTCGCGAAAGGGCCCCGGGCCGCGTCGGGCGCGCTGCCCGCGCGCTGGCCGCCGTGCTCTGGTGGTGGTGCGTGGCGCTGCTGCGGCTGGTCGCGCTCTGCGCGCCTCCCCCCGGCCCGTCCGGCGTCGGCGCGCCGCCGCCCGCGCCGCCCTCCGCCCGCGCCGCGGAAGATGCGGTCGCCTGCGCGAGCGCGCTCTCCAACACCACCGAGTCGCCGTCGCCGTCCCCGCCGCCGCCGACCGCGGCGCCACTCCCGCCCGACCACACCGGTCAGTACACCTGCCGGCCCGTGCCCGTGCCCAGCCCGTGCCCGACACCACCTGCCTGTCGTCTCCAATCCGCTGCGACTGCCGCGCCGCCGCTTTTACCACTACTACTAGTTTAACACGTGGCATATTCCTGGAACACGCACACCTGATCTATTCACCTTTCGCTCATACTAATACCCTGATATTAAACTGTACATTGGTATTAAGTAGAAACGGTTGATATGTCACGCATTCTAAAATTATAAATGCTGTTACCTATGCGAATTTATCTGATAACCTGTTGCTTGCAGCTGTATATTATTTGTGGTAAGATTGTCTGCATACTGTGTAATTGGACGATTCGATATACTCGTAATATCTTGTCGTCAGACATAAGAATGAGGTCGAATTGTTGATAAACAATGCTTATCTCAGAAACATATTGTAACGTCGTAGGTATTAAAAGGAATGCATTGCTCTACCTACATGAACCTTTTGCCATGCTGTGCCAATGACATTTATCAGTCATTATATCATATCAGTATTATTCTATAGGTGAATAGATGGTTACCTTCTCAAACTCATTTTTTACAATGAATAAACGTTTTGTTGAAAATATGTAGATACAGGAGTTTACCTCTCAAACACTTTTGTAGAGCAAGTAAATCCATCTTAAATATAAATCTTGAAACATAGTTTACGACTTCAATCGTAAAGTTACATCAACAGTGGAGCGAGAGAAAATCAATACGCAACCTCCGAAATCACTTCCTACGCTTCTATAGTAAAGTACCGACAAATAAGGTTTAACGCGGTATTTTACAAATGACTTTCAAGAGCAGGGATAGGCTGGAACATATAATTGAGTAAAATACCTCAAATTAGAAGAATAAATGTAATGTAAGCATAGCAAAGATAGAGTGGGCGCTGCGGCGCCGGCGGGACGCGCAATGTGGGTTATCGGGGCGAAGGTACCGGCGGCCGCTGGCATCCTCTGCGCCCTCGGCTCACCTCCCCTTCCCGGCTGGTGCGTGGCCGCGCCGCGCACTGCGCAACCTCCGGCTAACATACCTCTATAGGCACGACTACTGTTTGTGTCGATAAGGACAGCATTCTACCGAAATTCTTATTAAAAGAAATTGACACATCCGCTGCACTAAAACTGTCAACCTCGTGTAGTAAATTATTTAGCATTATGTGCTGCCAATATTCGTAAATAAAACTGTTAAGTCATTGTTAGGAAAAATGTGAATGGGTGACCAGAAGCGACAAAGACAAAACAATCGTATCGTGTTTCTCGGAATCACAACATTTATGTAAAGTAATATCAAACAGACAGGTCATAAAGGCAATTAAGCGATGATAAGCTCTTTAACACATATAAGTATATGCCAATTATATGATAGGCGTCATTGTTGTGTGATTCAATTTGCTAATTGGGCCGCTCGCTAATAAGACGATGTCTAAGGTCACATGCGAGCGATAAAATTATCAATTTAATAGACTCATATGTATCATAATTGTGGCTACCTAACGACCACTGAGTCAATATCGATGCCTGATTCTTTTCGATCAACTATTCAGGTTTATCTGATAGCTATAGTGGTATTAAAAGCCCGAGACTTTGTTCACGTTGTTTTAGTTCTCACTTTAAATCATAATTTATAAACATCTCGTTAATCTATTACACAAAGTTTTGATATTCGATTTTAACTGACTTCCAAAAAAGGTGTTCTCGATTCGTCGGTATGTCAGTCAGTCATTTAGGGAAGCCTTGAAGAAAGATTGGCAATTAGATTTCGAGTATTATACAGACAATGTATTTTATGTTCTGCTGGTTAGGTATAATACTTTTTTGTCTACTTTTATGTACATCATGAGCTAGTAACTCGTAAATTATCTCCCCGGATTAGGTCCCTACTTATTTTTCCAGTAAAAAACATGCTTCCATCTCTGATCAATTAGGTATTTGTGAAACTTTGCTTTATCAGTTGATCTATTGCCAATAAAATGTTATTCTAGTGTAATTTTTCGGTTATCTATCCCACCTTTACTTAACATGAAACGGAGACTCATGTGCACTCTTGATTTAATTTATTTTTAATTAGGAAATATCTTAATCGATACGTAGTGAATTCTAGAAGACTTATTTGTATTTATGTGAAAACACACGATTTTGAATTTGGTTCATCAACCAAACCATACTAAGAATTTACATACTAAGGTATTGCCCCTACCGAGAGCTTTCACATCACATATGTAGGTATACGGTGTAAATAAAAATTAGAGCGGTTCTTACATCGAAAATCCTGTCAATATAATATTATGATTGTGACTTGTCACAACTTAGTAAACCTGGTAAAATAGCAACAATTGGTATTTTGTTTTTTTTCCAAAAAAAAATCTTTTGATTTTTAAATATCATACAAAGGTATATGTTTCCATGCAAAACAATTCTTATTTTTTATTTTTCCTTATAATTACAAAGATATACTACATTATATATTAAATCCTAGCCGAGTACTGAAGTCTCGCCGACATCGACAGTAATCGTGCAAGCGTGTGACGTCATTATGTTTCACCTGACTACTGTAAAGTGTAACATTGTCACGTCACACGCTTGTTCGAGTACTGTCGGTAGAGTTTTGTTTGAACACTTACACATGTAAGTATTATGATCTTTTTTCATATATCACAAAAAATGTTCAAGTTATAGTAGTTTTGGAGGAAAACGGCAACATAGTTTTGCACAAACATCCTCTTACCCCAAACGCATATATAACGTCTCCGTTCCGTCGTGGGTAAAAAGTATCAATTGTAACATTGCACAAATGTACACCTGCGACAAAATACAATTGGTAAATCACATGCAATGAGCATGTACCTTTACTGGTGCGCAGTGCAACTTAAATGACCTTAGAGATACAAATAGACATGATACTAAGTAACACGAAGTTATTGAGCAATTACTGCCTAAAGAAAAATGACCATACTGGTTATTTAGTCAATGTTAAAGAACATCGCGAATGACATGCTTACACTACAAAGAGCACAGACTACCAAGATAATTCTGTCAACGAAAAAGAGTGACATGCTAACTTAATGTCAAAGCCTACAATACGAGTAAGATCACAAGAATTTTAAGCAGGGTAAAAATGGGACGCTATTCCTAAAACTCCGTTGTTCGCCTGTCTGTCTGTCACCAGGCTGTATCTCATGAACCGTGAGAGCCAAACAGTTAAAATTTTCGCAGATGATGTATTTCTGTTGCCGCTATAGCAACAATATTAAAAACAGTATAACATAGATACTTAAGATTGGTTTCCATACAACAAACGTGATTCTTTGTCGTTTTTTGCTCGCTATTAATAACGGCAACAGGTAGTTTTGAAAATTCACAAAATATTTAGTTGTATATTCAATTTAAAAAAAAAAACATAAATGAATTAAACTAAATATTTAAGGGTCACACACGGCGCGGAACCCTTCGTGCGCGAGTCGGACTCGTATAATTATTCGGTATTTCGGTTTAATTATTGTTAGCATGGTGTTAGTATTACATATACACTAAAACTACACATACTAACAGTGCTTAAAGTACACAGGGTCTAGAAGCTAGACTAAATAAATAAATAAATATTTTTAAATAAATATTTTGGGACATACTTACACACGGTCTCTGACCCCAAACTAAGCAAAGCTTGTGATATGGCTGCCAGAGACTGATATACTACAATGTAGTATATCAGTCTCTCATCATATTCTTTTTTTAAATACTTATATAGATAGTAACTAAATAACACCCAGACACAGAGCAAACACTTATGTTCATCACATAAATATTTGCCCTGGTTGGGGATCGAACCCACGCCTCTTTGACCCAGAAATTAGGGTCACTAACCACTGAGGTATCGAGGCAGTCAACTATGTATGACTAGGTAGCTTAAGAACTATCAGCATGCAGCTAGACTCTAGCTCTATCAAAAGGTAAAAGCTCTTGTGCCAGCTAAGTTTTGAACGTAATCGCGTCAAGTACGTTCCTACACACGTTGCACGCAATTTAATAATGCTCTTGATGAGCAACCACCTTTAAATCTCAAGGCATTTAGCTAAGTGCCATAGAAAAAACCGGTAGCGTTTCTAAAGCGGCCTAATCGATATCAACTAATCAGCTACTGAATACATTATTACACACTAGATTAGGCACTTTATATACAAGCTGTCTCGGCGAACTTCACACCATCTCAGATCAATTTATATTTCTCAAATTTTTTAATGTTTAAAGTTATAGTTTTCTACTACAATTCTGTGAATTTCTATGCGAAAACAAATCCAAAAAATTAAGTATGAATTATAAAAATTGAACCGGCATGCGGCAGTTCTTTTATTACAAATTGTGCACCCAAAGTGATATGGTTTTAGGGTTCCGTACTCAAAGGGTAAAAACGGGATCCTATTACAAGATTCCGCTGCTCGTCCATCTGACTGTCTGTCTGTCACCAGGCTGTCTACGCAACCATGACTCGCCCCTGCAAAATTCAAAACGTTTGAATGCTGTTCAAATGTTTGAATCAATAGGCCATGTTATCGTAGATCTCTATCTCATGAACCGTAATAGCTTGACAGTTGAAATTTTCACAGATAATGTATTTCTGTTGCGGCTATAACAACAAATAATAAAAACGGAATAAAATAAGAGTTACTTTTTATGATAATAATTATTTGAGATAAACCTAGTGTGGGATGCACTATAAAATTAAAAATCATTTTAGAATAAAATAAATAATTAAGGGGATAATTAAGGGGTCGGACAAAAATCACGTTTGTTGTATGGGAGCCTACAACAAACGTGATTTTTGTCCGACTCGCACTTGGCCGATATGTAAGTAACATACATACCAAAGAAATCGATAGCTCCGCCAATTTTGTGAACCGATTTTGATGATTTTGATCATACTTCTGAGGTGGTCCCATTTAAACCAATTTCGATTGGTATAGTGGTTTTTGAAAAATAGTCATTAATCTAAAAGAAGAATTCATCGATACTTTGGCCATTTGTCACGAAAAATAATGTTAAGAAAAATACAAGAAAAACAAATCTCTAAATATTGTGTACCTATACTTACATACGTATATGTAGGTAGTACCTACCTATACAGTTGAAATGCGTGGGAGAACACTGTCGATCCACTGAAGATATTGAACGTAAGCATAGAATAATGCCTATAAGTTAATTATTATTTCATTGTTTCTATGACTTATGTAAAGGAGTTAGGTATTCAAATTGAGTTCCTTAAAACATTCAAAAGTGTAATCGGGGTTATGTGGTGCTTATAAGTAAATCTTTGAGGATATCTACATTGTTTAAAAATCGGTCTACTGTGCAGTGCTACTTTTTGACCGACGAAAAAACGGAGGAGGTACTCTAGTCGACGTATATATTTTTTTTTATGTATAACCAGGCATAACTTTTAACAGAGTACGATTTCAATAATATTTATATTAGAAAGAATATACTTCAAAGTTGGTCCCATTTAAATTTTATCGAAATCGGCTAAGCCATTTTTGATAAATTAGCAATAGGTAATGTGAAAATTGCAACATCGATCCGTCGAACTGTTCGCGAACTCTGTACACGGTTGAAATCGATCATGCCATTTTTTGCAAAAAATAATTATTAGTACTTAGTAGCTTGTATGTCATAGGTTAAGATGTACTAAACATCCATCAAAGCCAACATTGGTATCTAAGACGTTAGACGAATTACACATCTGTTATCTAATGCATCTTTCCTAACAATACGAGTAAATAACATAGGTACGTGTTATCGTCATTCAAATTACAAACGAGCAAAACACTCATTGTTATTAGGTATCTGGAGAGGCACACAAAGTAGTTTTCCTCTCACGCCACACCACCTATTGAGAATTATATAATCTAGGCATCTCTAGTGCGCATTGAATTTCATTGAATTCTCATTTTGTGAGCGCAGGTGTCTAGACCGCACCTCTTGATCTATAGTGCTACACTCATAAAATCGGTCGAGGACATGTATATTTATTCATCGAATTTGGAAACAGTTGCATCAAAAATCTAGATAGTATACTCGTACTACCTATTTTTATATTTTAAAAGTTTGCTCGTTTTTAAATGTATCAAGAATGGATCGAAATCTTTGAGAATGTTATAAAAATATTAACTTTCTTCTTTCCGCGTTTGTCTGTATTGTACCTTGGGTTGCTACCTTAAGGAATTTTCTCGGAAGGTTTAAGTATAAATAATATGATATGATAAATAACACATATAACTTACTTCTTATCATGGGAAGAGCCTGGACCCCACGGCACAGGTCACCCTAATGTGGGATTTAGAGCAAGCCGATTTTTTTAAATTTATTCGTTGCCTGTCATCAATAGGCTAATAAATCTACCTTTCTGTAAGAGAATCGTTTTGAAATAGGTTCGTAAGAATACCAATAAAATCGGCCAAGTGCGAGTCGGACTCGCACACGAAGGGTTCCGTACCGTGTGGGAGTCCCATTCCTCTTGCCGTTATTAATAGCAAGAAAAAAACTCCTAAAAATCACGTTTGTTGTATGGCAGCCCCCCTCAAATATTTATTGTATTCTGTTTTTAGTATTTGTTGTTATAACGGCAACAGAAATATATCCCGTTTTTACCCTTTGGGTACGGAACCCTAAAAAGTAATTAACAGCCAAGCATTTGTGCGTAAAAATGCATAAATACTCGTGGTATTTCTATTGTACGCAGTCTGTAAGAAGTCATGACCCATAGGGCATATTGCTCTAGGCCGGTATTACATACATACAATATTATAATAACTTTAATAACACTTGCACAAAATATATAATACGATTGCATGTCACGTTGCTGCTATTCTGTGCCACAACAGCGACGCAACATTGGTTTTCATGATATATAATAAATAAATAAATGTTAGGGGACATTTCACACACGGTCTCTGACCCCAAACTAAGCCAAGCTTGTGATATGGCTGCCACAGACTGATATACTACATAAACATATTTTTAAAAACATACTCATATAGATAGTACCTAAATAACACCCAGACACAGAGCAAACAGTACCTATGTTCATCACATAAATGCTTGCCCTTAGTAAAATATTATAAGAATTGTATGTAACAATACTCCCTATATAATAATTATGTCTTATTAAGTTATTATTATACCATAATAGCAACGTAATTTGGTAACACAATCTGTCGGTGAAAACGTTTCTGTTCATTACTTAGAAAGGAACGATCCAAGGTCTTCCTTTTCATAAAATATAATATCCTCTAAAAGTAGAGCTTATTCGACGTTTTTCAAGACTACTTAAAGGGAGGCTTCTTAAAATCAGATTTGGGTATATTGCGCGAGCGAGAGTCGGGCAGGGGGCTGGGGCCCGGCAGTATGGGGCGGGAGAGGTTTGTTATGGCGGCGGCAGGAAGCGGCCGGTGGCACGAGCGGCACGTGTAAGAGAGCGGCCTTGAGACGGCAGGTCGTCGAACGCGGCGCGCCGCCGCCGCAGACGCCGCCGCCGCCGCCTGTCGCCCTCTGCTCATCCGCGACACCATGCCCGCGCCGCGCCGCTCCCGCCGCCGTAACGACGCTGTCCGACCCCCAGCTGGCCATACCCGCCGCTATTTACCCCGAACATTACTCCTGTCCAATCTACAGTCGATCGAAACACCTCCGATTCGGAGCTGCTCGTGTTCGCGAGGTCAACCGCGTTGCACTGTTACATTCTATTATTTATCGGTCGCTCATATGTGAATAATGCATTACGAATATCGTTTGAATTCAAACAACCGAGTCAGGTTTTCGAAGAGTTTATAAATCTCGGTTCACGACTTCAAAAAAACTGGTCTCCACGAGCGAGCGGGCGCCGGGTCAATCCGGCAATAATGCGCCATTATAGGCACAAGTTCGCACTCGCGTCACCGATTTTCGATGCGGGCCGCGCTGCTTCGTCGGCGTAGAGCTCGAGATATCATTTTGTGAGATAACCAAATATTTTGTGATAGACGTATTCGAATCAATACCAATAGGGTGAGTTGAGTACATAAATTGTGTGATTGTGTGTTGGAGTACAAAGTGCGTCACGCCGCGAATGTCTGGGTAAAGGAACAGAATTGACTCATATCACCAACCTGATAAAAGAGCGCGCGGGGGTGGGGGTGCTCGTTCAAGCAGTGGGGGTGTGGAGGGGGGATGGGAAGTGGGTCGCGAGGCCGACGCCCGAACCCGGCCTCAGCCGACGACCTACGTTGCTACCCCTTGTAAATTTATTTCGCATCGAAACTAGAGACCTAGGTTTATTTGGTATATAATATTATATACATAAAAAATCCTATAAATGTTGAATATTACGTATTAGGCTATTTCGAATATATCAAAGAACTATCGCAGGCAAAACTTTGTAAACTTTTATTCTTGTTTCACATATTTAAGAAAACTTGTAAATGTGATAAGTCAACCTTTTAAAAATATGTATACAGACGTAAATAAAAAAGCAATCCTCCTAACTTATCAGATATAAATATAATAAAAAATTGGCCAAGAAGACGACAATATCTCTTATACAAAATGTTTCGTCAATGTTAGTTGATAATTATGATTTCGGGTAAAACGGCCCTTTTTGACCCGTTGGTCGCGAGTACCAACATACAAGCATCTAGAGATACTCGCGACGCGTGAAAGCAAATACTTTTGTGAGTCGTTGGAAAAAGGCCTTGCTCATTCCGCACGCTCAGTCAATAAGTTACTCTGGAATAGATCCCATATATGAAAGCCATAGATGGCTTTTATGCTGTGGCTGGTTTGGTTGCGTAGATCTGTCCTTTAGTAACGACCTTTCTGCACACGTCTCTTCCGAACTAATATTAAAATACTTAAAACAAGTATCTACAACAGTAATGAAAGTGTACCTATTTGCTGAAAACTTATTTGAACATTTCTCAAACAACAAAGTGGGATGTAATTTTTTACGTAGGAAAAGCCAACTCATAGAAAAATAAATTCGTTCGGTTTTTCATTAGCTTGGAAGCTTTTTGAGATAGATGTAGGTACCTACTAGTAGTACGTATCTACTTGCTTTCAATTTGTCTGTTCATATCTTAATGTTATATAAGAATCATAATAATTAAATCAACTTATTAACTTTTCGAGATTCTTAAGATATTGTTACCTACATTTCAATATCGTTAATACTAATTTGAAAAAGTATGCTTTACTTGAACAGAAATATTATTTACCATAAAATTATACATGCTGTGGCTTTGTAAATGTAGGGACTCTATATGTATAGGTATAATCAAAGGTATATACATATATACCTATAATACCTATTATCATAAACAACTAGGTATTATTGAGAGGCTGACCCCGACATTGAAAAAAATAATTATATTTCGCAAAAAATGGCAAAACCGCCTTCCATCTTGTACAAAATTCGAATGTTTCGCTCGAATTGTTTACTTTATTGTTGATTTTCAAAAACGGCTCAGCCGATTCCTGTAAAATTTAAATAGGACCACCTCGGGAGTATAATTAAGTACATAAAAAACCGAACCCTTTCGAACTGAAAAAGAATTTTTCGATTCGGTTCACAATTGACAAAATTATCGATGAACATACACAAAAAAAACCAACACACGAACATAGAAACCTCCTCCTTTTTTGAATTCCTTTAAAAATACAATACATTTTCTTGAGTTTCAATGAAGTTTTTGTATGGAACAGCTCAACTCAGGGTCACTAACCATTAGGCCACTGACTGCCTCAGTAGCCCAGTGATTAGTGACCTTGACTACTGGGCCAAGGAGCGTGGGATCGATTCCCACCCAAGGCACGCATTTATGTGATGAACATAGGTGTTTTCTCTCTCTGGATGTTATTGTATATATAAGTATGTATTTTAAATACTAGCTTTTGCCCGCGGCTACGCCCGCGTTTTTCGATTTTTATGCTATCCCACAAGAACCTGTTATTTTTTCGGGATAAAAAGTAGCCTATGACATTTTCCAACCGTTGAACTATACCCATACTTACCAAAAATCAAGTCTACCTGTCGCTCCGTTGCTGCGTGAAAGCGTAACAAACAAACTTACATTCACATTTGTAATATTAGTAGGGATGTTGTATATATCAGTCGCTGGCAGCCATATTATAATCACAAGTTTTGCTAAGCTTGGATTCAGAGACCGTAAGTTAGATGTGTACTAATTTATTATTTAGCTGATTATTTTGCGAATTCAAAACTGGTCCGGTAGTAAACGTTGTTTATAATGATGACAATACTTTTGAAAATCCCAATCTATAGAGGTATATTGTGGCATGTTATAACATCTACGACGCTACCCTCCACGTCTTATCAGAAGATTGAGAAATAAAAATCCGCCTCACACATGGCCGGTTTTTAGAGATTCGTATCCCAATTATTGTTTTTCGTCAAAAATGGTACAACCCTTTCAATCGTTGCAATTAACGTAAAAACTCGAATAGTTCGGGATCGATGTATGTTGAATTTTAGATTGTTGTTTATATTTCAAAAACCATAAAATTAATTGATTGATTTCAATAAAATTTAAACGGGACTAGGTACCTCTGAATTATGATCTACCAAACAAAAGAAGAATCCTCAAAATCGGTTCCTTATTATTATATTACTGAAAAGTAAAGTAGAATAATGAGCAGGTTGAAGCGCCCAAAAGTTTGATTGAACGCGTAAAAGTCCTCCAACAGCACCGCACGAGTATGAAGGGCGTGTTTTCGAGCTCGGTTAAATGTATGTAACATTTTAGTTGAAATGGATGCGGATTTTCATTCAGATGCGGCTTTGTTGCGCACGAACACAGTGTAAATCTGTTAGCATATACCTTGACATTAGATAGGCGCAATTAAATAAAAGCTTGTAATAAAAGCTTATAACAACGAATGATAACAAAATCAGAGGATACAGTTTGGTGTTGCGGCTTCATATCTATTATCTCCATCCTAAATTTAATTACACTATTGGATATCTATAGAAACAAAGATTTTTTTAAGCTATGTAAAGCGTAAAAAAATCTTTGTTTTTATTTAATTTTGCTGCGTATCGAAAATTCTATCCACCCATCAGCCATAGAACATCCACTGCTGGACATAGGCCTCCCTTATGGATCTCCAATGAAACCGGTTGGTAGTGGCTTGCATCCAGCGTGATCCTGCGGTCTTAATGAGGTCATCCGTCCACCTTGTGGGTGGACGTCCTACGCAGCGCTTGCCGGTACGTGGTCTCCACTCGAAAATCAGTCCTCCGTATCGAAAATTCAATTTAGTATAACTTTTGACTCGAAGAAGTCACGACGTTCGTTCAAATTTCAATCGTTAGTTCTTGACAAAATCTATCAATATAGATAAAACATTAGTGTATTATTGAGACTGTGGCTATAATTAGGAGTAAAAATATTTTTTTTTAAATCGGCCAAGTGCGAGTCGAACTCCCGCACGAAGGGTTCCGTACTGTATGGGAGCCCCCCTTAAATGTTTATTTTATGTTAATTTAATAATTAATAATTGAAGTAAACGTACAAATTAAATATTCTGTGAATATTTTAAGCAGCTACCTGTCACCGTTATTAATATCGAGTGAAAAACGGCTATAAATTCAGGTTCGGTCTATGGGAGCCCTACTAAATATTTTTTTTGTTTGTAGTATTTGTTGATATAGAGGCAACAGAAATACATCATCTATGAACATTTTATCGATCTAGCTATCACGGTTCATGAGATACAGCATGGTGACAGACATACAGACAGACAGACGGACAGACGGACGGACAGCGGAGTCTTAGAAACAGGGTCCCGTTTTTACCCTTTGGGTACGAAACCCTATAATTGAATGCGGCCGAGCGGAACAACGAGGTGCCGGTACATTTATAGCTGAAAAGATTGAAATTATGCATGTAGATACTGAAATCGCTTCCATATCGACAATATAATATAATATCAACTATTACGAGACTTATTCACGGACAACACGGCTGTGTACACCCGATTTTTTATTTTATTTATTGGCATTATTTATTTGTAATGTATGGATCTTAAGAGTCTGAAAAAAATAATTACTATCATTATATACATAATACGACTTCTTATTTCTTCGAGCCTCTTCCCATATCTTTTGGGGTATATGCCTACCCTCTAAATATGTTTTCCAGATTCGGCCTCTTTCATTAAGATTTTTCAACTGGTACCGAGAAATTCCAGGTTTCTACCAAGTGGCGTTCTCTGCAAAGTTCTCTACAAAGCGGCGAAATGGAATAAAAGCCACATGTTGATCAAGTGTAGGAATAACCCTCAGCATAACCTAGTGGTTTGCTTGGACAGTATGACGCGTGCGCGTGGCTTGCACCGGCACCGCGGCGGCCGCGCCGAACGTACCGAAATAACCCGCGAAACACGACGAAAACAATCCGCGCCTGCGCCCTCACTCGCGTGCAAAAATGACGGAAAATATGCATGCGCGTAACCACAGATCATTGGACATAGGAGAAATCAGAGGGGTTAGTCCAGGTTTACACGTAAATTGAAACTACAGCTGTTTCCGTATGGCTCTATACATTTTTGGACAGCGCCCCTGGCGGAAACGAGGAAGAACTAACCAAAATATATGGAGCCACACGCGAACGCGAAAGTTTAAGTAAATTACGCATAACCTGGACTAAGGGCTCAGGACTTGTAGTGTTGCGAACGGGGAAGCCGTTTGCAGCACCACAAGTTAAAAGAGAATTGAAGAGGAACCCGTAATGTTGCAAGCGGGGGAGCCGGTTGCAGCACCACAGGTTAAGAGACTTCAGGGAAACCTAACCAACCTAAGAGTCCTACCTAGTGGATAGGATTCCTAACGGTTCGGAGAGAGGAGATTAAAACAGAAGACTAACCTTAGTATTTACACATTTATTTACACTAACACGCACTGCACTTATAGTCAATTAAATCTTCAAGAAACGGAGAGAGGGAGAGAGAATTTTGAAGGAGTCCTTGGAAAGTTAGCCAAAAAGGGAGAGGGTAGTACTCGTAGAACCACGCTGGAGGCTGGCCGAGGATTTTCAATAGCTGGACCCGCCGATAGTGTGGCGCCAGCAAGGTAGCGCTAGGCGAGCGCTAGCGTGGAGACATCTGTCGACTGAGGTGGAGGCGCCGGCCCAAATTGGCCGACAGGGTTCGAAGTGAGCGCCAGCCCAGTGCTCCAGGGTAGGGGTCAGTGGCCCCAAAACAAGAGATCCTCCTGGAATCAAAGTCAAAGGAACCGGAGCCTCTCACCCTGCCTGTTACTCGACGCTCATGCCGTATACAGGACTCGTCCACGCAAACTCAATTCAAACTCATTACATTATTATAGGAAAAAAAGGTGTCTTCCAGATCACTTCCAACTCAAGACTGCCCAATTTTACCAAACAAGGATCGCTGATCCTGTCAAAGATAAACATTTCAAAAATTTGAATAATTTCATAACTAGAATTGTAAGTTGGCAGTGTTATCGTTGAAAGAGTCTGAATGTAGAGAAGCTAACAAAAAGGTTAGTTTCTCTACATTTCCCCCAAAACCCCAGAAAATTTTTCACTCATTGAAAATTTTGCAGGTTGAGAATAAGACCTTGACCATCCAGACAGATTCGCACACATCTTCCATACTCCCTCGCACGCACACTCAATCATAAGTTGGGGTTATGGTTCACAATCCATGATGACCATACTCCACAAGGAATTATCATTCAATTATTACGAAGGCTTATTTTTTTAGAGTTAGGTGTCGTAACCCGCACCTTTTCGAAAACCCGATAAAAGTTAAGATAATAATATTTACAAGTTAATATTTACACATACGGCCTAAGTAAGCCTTAAAACTCTTCAGAGATATGAAGAGAAAAAGTAATTTTCTATTCTAATGAAGTTAATATGTAAATTGCAACGTGTGCAATTTGAAATATCGAAAGATAAAAGCACAATATAGGCTTTATTGGTAACTTAACCATTGTGCAAGCCTTTTATTATTCAAAATAAAAAAAATCAAGGGTATTACAAAAAATAAGCCAAAGGGTTTAGATTCTTTGTGAAGCATTAACAGGTACATTTGTACGTAAAAAAGAATTACACGAATACAAAATCATAACATTATTAGTACTCACTATACACCAAACAAAACGAAAACTATTACAACCTTCAGAAAACAAAAACATAGATTAAAACTAGTTTAAAAAAGAAAAATCATTATAATATATATAATACAATAATATAATACAAGTTAGCATATAATATCTTAACATGCCATCTACCTCTCGAACCGTTAGGGTCCTCCAAGACAAAGACCAAAGAAATGACTGAAGACGTATGAGAGCAGAGAGAGACTCGCGGAATAATATACACGTAATACCAGGTAGTAATAGAATATAATTTATATATGAGGCCAAGTGTTGATATGTACTACTATGTACTACGAAAGTAAGATGAGTGTTCAGCTGTAAGTTAGGTAACTTACAAACTGTATGTGACGTACACCGAGAGGATACTCTCCTCCAGCTCGCCGTATAGTCTCCCAAACCCCAACTTGAAGGTGACCGTTAGGTTTTAACACCTCCAAGCGAAGAATGGGTGTAGGTTACAGAGGTAACCAGGTAGTAAGTGACTGTATGTAGGGGTGCGGTATTTATGTAGCCTGTGTACTGTAAAGTCAAGTATAGAGTAATGTATGGAGAATTGGAGTACGATAACCAAAAGAGAATCCAAAAATACCTAAGGTGTAAGCGATGGGTGGATACTTGTGGAAGTATCGATTTAGAATTTAGGAAAAGAAAGAAAACAAGTAACAGTAAAATAAGAAAATATAAGTAGTCAGGGGTGGATAAGTAAAAAGGTCGGGCGCCAAACTGTAGTGTTGCGAACGGGGAAGCCGTTTGCAGCACCACAAGTTAAAAGAGAATTGAAGAGGAACCCGTAATGTTGCAAGCGGGTGAGCCGGTTGCAGCACCACAGGTTAAGAGACTTCAGGGAAACCTAACCAACCTAAGAGTCCTACCTAGTGGATAGGATTCCTAACGGTTCGGAGAGAGGAGATTAAAACAGAAGACTAACCTTAGTATTTACACATTTATTTACACTAACACGCACTGCACTTATAGTCAATTAAATCTTCAAGAAAACGGAGAGAGGGAGAGAGAATTTTGAAGGAGTCCTTGGAAAGTTAGCCAAAAAGGGAGAGGGTAGTACTCGTAGAACCACGCTGGAGGCTGGCCGAGGATTTTCAATAGCTGGACCCGCCGATAGTGTGGCGCCAGCAAGGTAGCGCTAGGCGAGCGCTAGCGTGGAGACATCTGTCGACTGAGGTGGAGGCGCCGGCCCAAATTGGCCGACAGGGTTCGAAGTGAGCGCCAGCCCAGTGCTCCAGGGTAGGGGTCAGTGGCCCCAAAACAAGAGATCCTCCTGGAATCAAAGTCAAAGGAACCGGAGCCTCTCACCCTGCCTGTTACTCGACGCTCATGCCGTATACAGGACTCGTCCACGCAAACTCAATTCAAACTCATTACATTATTATAGGAAAAAAAGGTGTCTTCCAGATCACTTCCAACTCAAGACTGCCCAATTTTACCAAACAAGGATCGCTGATCCTGTCAAAGATAAACATTTCAAAAATTTGAATAATTTCATAACTAGAATTGTTAGTTGGCAGTGTTATCGTTGAAAGAGTCTGAATGTAGAGAAGCTAACAAAAAGGTTAGTTTCTCTACAGACTCTAGATCAGTGGTTCTCAAAGTTTTCTGAGCTACGACCCACCAAATACAAGTTTACAAACCCGGGGCCTACTTCTAGAAAATTTGAACAGTTACCAGTATGAATAAAAGACTTTTCAACTAAGTTATTTTTAATGGGAAGGATGACATTGTTTCCAATGTTTTGCCTTTACAGTTTTGACACCAACTTCAACTCGAGTTACTTTTTAATCACAGTGAGTTTTCACGCCAATTCCACGAGACTGCCTCGCTGGCTTATTATATCTTAGTGTCATAAATATGTAATAAGCTTTTATTTATAAGTGTACGATGGGTCTGGCATAGACTTTCAGTCCAGAAGCTCCCAAAAAAATGGTTTAAATAAATCTCAGTGAGTTTGATGCGTCTAATTTATATATTATTTTATTTATGATATTTGATTGCGACCTACAGTATGAATAACCCTCAGCATACACCTACACCTACAGTAGGAATAAACAGTAGGCCGTGATCCGTTTTTACCATCACCATTTTCAACCGACATCAAAAAAGGAGGGTCTCACAAAAAAAAAAAAAAAAAAAATATTATCATACAAAAAAATAGCAATTACTCCGCAAATTATGAATGGATTTTGATGTTTTTTTTTATTTGGTAGATACCATTTATATATTATCGATATCGACTCCAATGAAATCGGCCAAGAGCGAGTCGAACTCGGACACGAAGGGTTCCATACCGTGTTGGAGCCCCATTGATGTCCCATTCCTCTTGCCGTTATTAATAGCGAGCAAAAAATCCTAAAAAATCACGTTTGATGTATGCCCCTCCTTAAATATTTATTTTATTCTATTTTTAGTATTTTTACTTATAGCGGCAATAAAAATACATCATCTGTGAAAATTTCAGTTGTCTAGCTGTTCAAGAGATACAGCCTAGTGACAGACAGACGGACGGCGGAGTCTTAGTAATAGGGTCCTTAGTAACCCTTAGGGTACGGAATCTTAATAAGAGGTTATCAATTCGACTGCATGTTTTTTTGCATGTATGATAGTATCCAATTATTAATAGATTTTAAATGTCGTTAAGTAAATAACTTCGTATATGCCGTGTGGCCAACCCTGGTGTCAGAGTTATGTAAGCCGCCTGAAGGCCTCTGACATGGCTAAACGGTTAATATCACCGGTGTCTACAATTTAACGCGTCATCCGAGCCACTGAAGCGCTCAAACTACGCTGTAAACGCTACGGCTTGGTGGATTCACAGAAGCCTCGAGTTTCTTCATTTAGCAAAAAATACTCGTAATTACTGCAAAATAATTTTGCAAGCTAAATTACGAGTAGGCATTGTGTTCATAGAATAGGGTTGGGTTAGAAATTTGAACAATTTCAATGCAAGCAAACTACAAACAGGGTTACTCACTAATTTTGTAAATTAAAAAAAAACTTTTTAACTTAATTGAGCGAATAATATTTTCATGTCGGGAATTTATATCACGTATCAGTTACCACTAACCCATAAGACATTATCTACTACCGTTCTGTGCTACTCTGTTAGCGACTCTGCCATCCAATTCAGTTCAACGCATGCATCATAATCATAGAGATCTATAAAGCGACCTTTACATGGCGCGCAAAATATTCTTAATGTAAAAAATTCACCGTGAAATGCCTGTTTACGAAACATACAATGTAGAACGCAGTACGACTATGGGAGCATAAATAATTATAGGCCGAATCATTTACAAGTCGGCTGATGTGAAGTTAGCTACAAGCAGCGCGAAATCCAATCAGCGCGCAGTTTATGCGAGCTTCAGTCAGGATTGGATATTGCGTACCTTGGCTAACTTAACATCCGCCGACTTGTAAGATTCGGCCTGTAATTAAGTGATTTGTTTTGCTCAGGAGTAATGTAATAAGTGTTTAATTTTCAGATTCCCACCACCCACAATATTAATGTGATGAACATAGGTGTTTGCCCTGTGTCTGGGTGTTATTTAGGTATTATCTATACAAGTATGTATTCAAAAATATGTACATATTAAATCAGTCTCTGACAGATATATCACAAACTTTCCTTAGTTTGGAATTAAAGACCGTGTGTAAGATTTCCTCTAAAATTTATTTATTTATTGGCGTTATGAATAGATGTAATTTCAATGAAAGTTTTTGTTTTTGTGTAATTATGTATGTCTTGTCTTGTAAAATCTGTTGTCATAACGCTCTGCGGATACGGAATTTCGGATGCTGCGATTATACCTACTCAAGCCAAAAGTGCTTTGAGCGAGAGATCTCCGTTTCCTACAATTACAGATGTCGCACTCACTTAAAATCACATTTGTACAATTTGGATGAACGTTCTTATAACACCTTAGTAAGTACCACTTCTGCTTTGGATAGATACTTGGCTTTGTGTGTATATGTAAAAGGTTTTGTGATCGGATCTCGTCGGGAAGATGTTTTGTCATTCGTCGACCGGTCGAAGTGAAATTATTAGCCAAGTTATTGGATCGAAATAATATAAAATCCACTTACTGATATGAATAGAATCACAAAATATGAAAAGTGTAATCTAAATAAGTAACAGTCTTATACTATTATTCAGTCTACTATTTTATGTAATACAAAAAAAGTAAGAAAGAATTAAAAATTCTATAAAATTTCAGAAGACTTTTAATTGTTAATTTAATGATATGTACTTCAAAAAAGCTTAGATATTATTGTCATTTAAATAAGGAACAACTAAACAAACATTCTTAATTTTTGTCATTCTCCTTTACATGTGGCTTACCAACGCATCCATAAATGATTAATTACATTTGAAATATTTTCGATTAAAGTGGAGGCGTTGTGAAGTTCCCGTAAGGTCACGAGCGCTCGTCTTACAAGTGTAAGGCGATTAACGGTTTAAACCCGGTCCGTATCTATAAGTTCTTCGAAAGGATACATCCACAAAATATATGGAGGCTGGTATAATAATGATCAAAAAACCTAAACATAAAATGCGTAACATCTCGACAAAGTAAATCTTTTTCTGAGTTTATTATATAAGTTAAAATCAAAAAAGGGCCCTCCATTTTTTTAAAATAATTCTGAAAATCTTAGGATAAATAAATATATTTGACAGGATAAGTAGATTATTTCTGGCAACTCTGATTAAGCCACCTTGAAATAGCTAAAATAAAAGCATTTTTATCAATTAGGACAATTCTTAATGTTTTTTTTTTTTTAAATATTGCCATAACTGGATGGACCAAGTTTTTATGAATTCTATAATTTTAGCAAAAATATGAAATAAATATGAATGAATCAGGTAATTATGCTAGTAAAAGAACAATAGAAGCACATTAATATGGCTAAAATAGAAAAAAATGTGAGCTATATTTCTATTTTCCATACAATTTATTTATTTAAAAAATGTAAAGGAATGAAAAAATATAAATTAGATATTTTTGCGAGACGCCCGTAAAGTAAGCTTTCAAACGATGCATATATCATCTTGGTTAGATTTTTCTCTGAATTATACACCATTTGTGAATGTCTCTTTTATGTACGTATTTAAGGTTTTGGGTCAAATATGACATCATGGTTACATATGAATACCTATAGGCCAACCCGCTAAAGGCGATTGGGGGTTAGCCTGTATTCATGTTATGTATGTTAGAACTGGAATTTCAAAAGTCCTCTACAGTTCACAGTTACTGAACGAAAATTAAAGTAGAATGTTACCATTTCCATAATCAGTTTAAACTAGTGTTATTGTTTAAAGTAGAGCGAATAATATGATGTCTGCAGCAGTAGCCGCCGCCACCGCTACGGCGCGCGGCTGGGCGGCGCCGCGCAACACCTCTGTGCGCCGCCCAATCGATATTGCATCGCGACGCCTTTGTGAAAAACTATTAACTCTAGCATAGCTTATTATGTCTCTATGTTCTACCTTTAATGCGCCGCTAACAGTCATCACGATTAAAACAACTGGCTGAGATTAAATAATCGGCCAAGTACGAGTTCCGTACTGTACGGGAGCACCCCTTAAATATTTTTTTTTTTTTCATTTAATTATTTATTATTAAAGTAAGAATGCAGTTAAATATTCTGTGACTATTTCAAGCATCAACCTATTACCATTATTATATCGAGCGAAAACGGTTAAAAAATTCAGGTTTGTTTTATGGGAACCCCCCTTAAATATTATCTACCATCTTCCCGGATGTTAGTTAGTTTGGACACTAGTTCTTCTCTAGAGGTTACATTTTTCAAAGAATAATGACGAAACTTGGTACACCGATATATTTGGGGGGGATGATTCCCTCAAAAAGAGAGGAAATTTGCTGTAACGCTATTTATAAGTCGACTACGATAATATTAAGCAAGATTGTTTGTAATCCAAACCCTAACAAGATTTTCGAGTATGAACGAAAGCGGTCAAGAGCGATTCGAGATAAATATTCAGTTAAACAGACTATTCGGAGAACTACTAGTCCTTAATTATATTGTGAAGATTGGTGAATATTTGGTGAAGATAGAAAGCATGTCAGCATCTAATTTTAGATAATACTAATGAACAATCTACGAGTACATAGCCGTACCGCATATTATTTTTAAGATAGGTACTCGTACGTAGAGCATCAAAATAGGTGGTCGCGTACCTTGTTACATTTATGATCGCTACAAAGATCTTAATCTTCGGTCACATGTTAAAAAACATCTACTGACTGGATTTTAAAATAAGAAGTAGTGAGTGGTGGGATACTTTACATATCTATGTATCTCTAAGATACCATTGTGTTCATTATTGTGACGAATATATACCTACTTACTATGACTTCGACCCCTATATCGCGAATGTATATCAGTCACCCATAGAAAAATGTCATTCACCTTAGACAAAATATATTAAATTACTGATTTTATTCGCGATTTCGGGGTCGGTTATGACCTTGTTGTTATTATGTTATATTTGCTTATAACATACGTACAGTACGATGATCTCCAAAAGTGCGCAGTGTACAATCAGGCAATCGGGAGACAGTCGAGAACATTTGTATTACTAGGAGTCTTTTAAATCTCTTTCCGTGAATTGGCTATTTGACTGGTTAAACGATAAAATGTACCTCTGAAATAAGTTGTACATGGTAGGTAGTTTAAGATTTAACATTAATGGGTATACTCAAATTTGTATTTTGCTTTGAAATAAACTGTACAATTTTGATTTTATTGAAAATAAAATTATTTATGTTGGTAGATACAGTTTACATAAGAATGGCGCTTTTTGACTTATATATAATATTCATTGCTTTGAATTAACAGCAATTTGATAAGCAAGTTTTTACTTATCGACTTGTATATCAGCAATACTATTAAATTAAAATTTTAAGTTTGAGTCAAACGAAAAAAAAAATTAATTACCTACAATAATAAGAAAAAAATTGCTAAATTGAAGAATGACCGAACCATTATTGAGCATCATGTGACGTCAAAAATCAATAAATCAAACGTGTCACGTCTAAATACTGTAATGCAGTTAGTAGTTATATGATTCGCGTTTCGTTCAGAAAATTATCACTAGACATTTTGATTCGTACTCGTAAGAGATTTCACTAAACAGCGGAGTCAGCATACTCATTACTCGTACATATAAAACTGATATTACTTCACCTGAAGTTGGTTTATTTAAGATCGCAAATTTATTTGTGCGTAAATAAATAATAAGTACCTACTATACAACTTACCATATCATTAGGCAGGTATAAAGGGACACATAAATGTATAATTATGAAATGTTTAACATGAATTATGGTACTATATTATTAGTTATATTTCAGTAAAATTAATAAACGATATATATCCAAAGACCACACAAGTGGTGGGATCCTCCTTGCCTATCCATGGCCATCGAGAGGATGAGTTCGAACCTCACAGCACTTTTTGTTGATGGAATCAGATGGACTGTAGAAGCGAAGGTGTATGGTACTTATAGAAATAATAAGCTATTAATGTGGTATTTTGGTGGTACAAGATAATTTATTGAAAAATCGTTGTGATTACACAAGAGTACAATACGGCAAAAGAATTGAGGTAGGAATAAATCACTCCTTGTTCTAAATGTAACGATTTTATCTAATGATCTTCATACGTAAGATATGACTATGTATTAGTAATATCGACGTTTAAAATATTTTATCTACACTAATGTTGTAACATTCTCCTTATGTTTCCAATACTTGACTTATAATGACTACTGTTATAGCGCAGACAACATTTAAGCAATTTCACATGATGTTATAATATCCACATCGATATCGTAAAATCTCATTATAACATCGCGCGCTCGCTCCTGATTGGCCCTGCGCGCGCAGCTGCGCTCTCATTGGTTAGATTCTAATGGCGCCAAGTTCACTGTGACAATACACGTACGCGTGAATTTAATGTAACGCAATATGTTTTTTTTTTATTTTTTTTTTATTAGTGAAGATAAAGTAGTGTATGCAACTGCATATAACACGGGTATTAAAACACTCGTCACTATTATGAAACGAGCGCAGCGAGTTTCATAGTTATGTAACTAAAAATTAGCTTGTAGCTCATTTTGTTTTGTGAAACGTTACAGCTAGCTAAAATCACGTGACCGGCAGTTTTCTGGATATAGTTGGCGGGAACGTAAAAAAATCAGGTCGCCGCACTGTACTCGTAGGTATTATATTTTGTAAAACTTGTGTTTCTATCAGTGATGATTAGTGAAAAAAAAATTGTATTCCAGTGATTATGAGTTGAATTACGTACATAATACACTTATGATGACAAGTGACGTAATGTGGTGTAACGTGTTTATTCGTGCTGTTACCAAAACTCGGTTTTAGTATAGACGCCACTGCTTTACTGACGCATGAGTGAGTTGGACTTGACTGTGGCTATATAATTAATATCATAGGTAAATTTTGACAAAAACTTACTCTTGACACTGGCAAATGCATGAACCGCATAAACCATGCTTCGTTAAAATTTAAAGGAGGAATTTTGTGGATATAAAATATCGTTTTGTTGTAATCTACGTACTTTCTTACCTACTTATAAAAAAATTTTTCTTATGGACAAAACTGACAAATATCTTTCAGTACCGTTTCCCATCGGAAGATTCTAAACCATCTGACACAAAATCCTAATATACGAGTAGATCACATCAAAATCTATAAAGCAGCTTATTTTCAAATCTCCTGGAAAACTTTCCAGATAAAACTACCAAATGATTGTGTTATTAGCGGATTTTCCGCTAAACACTACGTATTTACGTAGCCAATTAAAATGCTATTTAAAAAAGCGTATTTTTGCAACATCAGTACTTGTACAAGATAATAATAAATAAATAAAACAGTCATGCTGTCATCAAACATTTAGTGTGTTGCAGCTTATATTTTCACTTATTAATTTCCGACTTGCCGGCTTGATCCCGTAGCAAAAATTACCTATTTATTCCATACACTTTTCAAAACATAACCACATACCATATGTATATAGAGGTAGCGCACATCACAGAAGAAAAATAACAATAAATTCTTGGTACCAGTACGTACATAGGTACTCGTATGTAGCAACAATGTAATGTCCTGCTAAGTATACGATGAAAGTTGTGTTGTACAAAGGGCCGATGGAAATAACCGGTTATTTATCGCGCAGACGGTCGCGACTTGCCTCGGCTCTACCATGGTAAAACCACCGACATAAATGCCAGTTGTTACAACTTTCTTAAAAATGTATGGAAAATTTGCTCTCGCCATTAACATGCGACGGGTCGTTTAGCACATTTCCCCCCAATGAAATGCACCACTCATGTAGACTCCTTGTAAGTTCTAGCGGCATCTCGCCTAATTTGACATTCAAAATCTCAAGAACGTTGATTTCAAAATCTGTTGCAAAAAAAAAAAATGTTGCAAAAATGTGAAAAAAATAAAATCAGTAGGTACTGCTATCCAAATATTCAGTATGATGACACTATCTCGATGCTATTAGGTACATTTCTGTGTGATCCAAATTATATTATGAAGAACTAAACTATAAATAATGCTACTGTGAAGTTTCAGTAATATTATTTTAAAATATTGTATAGAATGTGGGTATTGTATAGTAGAAAATACAAGATTTTATACAGCTATATATACCTATACAGGGTTATTTCTAATCAATTAGCATGCTTTCAGGGGCTTATTCTGTACATCAAAATTAACAACTTTTGTTCTACGACATTTATTAATTCTCAAAATATAAAGTTGTTGATCCATAGAAAAATATCGTTCACCCGCGACCAAATGTATGGAACAGCTGTTTTTTTTTTTTAGTTTTGACAAAAGTCGCAGAACAAAAGTTGTTAGTTTTGATGACAGAATAAGCCCCTGAAAGGATGCTAATTGATTAGAAGTAACACTGTATATGTTTGGTAGTAATCCACAAGTATACCTAAATTTAATGTCTTTACAGCCTAAAGACGCTAGACGTAGTGCTGTAAAAAAATTCAAAGCATTAGGTATTTACAATAATGACTCGTGTTTAAGATAAAACGTAAAGCGAGTTATCCGTAAACGTTACGTTAAAACGTGTCGACCACGTAAGAGTAGCCCGGGCGGGCGTCGCCATTCATCCCAAATGCGTGTACGTCCCTGAATGCGCGGCGGACGTAGAGCTGCCGCGCTGCATCCACATAGACAATGGCAATTGTTCGCCTCGGCCGTATTTCTCGCGAGCTGACGCCGATGACGCGCCGTGGACGCGGCTCCATGTTATTTATTAATAGCGAGTGACCGGCACATCGGCACCACTCCGACGTTGACAAACAACTCGTTTGTACGAACTCCACCGCGGAGGAACACAGCCATTACCACTCGGCGACATCCTCCGATCCGACGACCTTCACACTGGAGTCGGGCGACATTGCGACACAGAGGCCGCGTCCTGTCCTCTCACCTCCCGCCGTCGCTCGCCACGCGTGCCGCGCCGCGCGCCGCGCCGCTGCCACGCAACGCGCATCAAATCATCGTAATCGCGAGCAAACTGCCTGTTGCTCTACTTTACGACGCGCTGTGATTCCTTCCTTGGTCACGAGTTTACGTTGTTCGCGTCGCTATCGATAACATCATCATTTAATACGTTTATTTCTAATAATAAAAAACTACTGCACGGATTGAGATGAAACTTTGAAATAATAATGCTTATACATCGGAATAACACGTAGGCTATAATTTATAAAAATACTAGCGACCCGCCCCAGCTTTCAGCGCCACAGGTGTATTATACATTATAAACCTTCCTCTTTATTCACTATATGTTAAAAAAAACGCATCAAAATAAAATACGTAAGATATAAGCATACATGGGGACAGGCAGCGGAAAGCGACTTTGTTTTATACTATGTAGTGTTTGGGTGAAACGAAGTTCGACGGGTCATCTAGTAGATATTTCCATAAATCACTACTTCGGTAGTTATTCTGTGCCGGAACTATATTAATATTAGACTTGGTGCGAATCATCGAAACTTATTCACTCACTTATTTCATTTACTGGGATCCCGGGATCATACACGAAAATCTGAAGGCCGTCAAACAGTTGAGGCTCGGTTAAAACATAATTGAGGATAAGTCAAACTACAAGAGATACAGCCATGAAACGACGTTTTTTCACGTAATGAACTTCCCCAATAGATTGCACCTTTAAATTCAATCTATTTTAGAGAAAAAACATAGGTACTAGTACCTACACTTACTTTAATGGAGTAGTAGCAACAACCATTAAAATAATATGTATTTGAAAAAAATGAAGTCCAATCATTCTCAAGTCAAGTTTCATTACCCTTCAGAATTTCCAAAGCTTTCCATTTTTTGAAATCATCTTTTTATATGAAATAAATAGGTACCTAACTACCTGCTAATTTTATAAGTGAACTTAGTCAGTCAATAGTTCACCAAATCCAGGATGAAACAGTGAACCAGACATATATACTTATCTAAATCAACACGTCACTGAACCAATTCGAGGGCAGAGACCGAGTAGTCAATGTACGAACAAACAGTATCTTAGCACATTCTTGAATGTTACAATTTGAATACAACGCACCAGTTAGTTCAATTTGCTGACGTTGATTGTAACTGGTGCTACACTGGCAAGTCACGTTTTGTTATGTCACTTTTAAGCTGGAAACATACTATCGGACGCGGCTGACGGACGCGACTGACAGACGCGACTGATAGGTATCTAGATAATGAATGTCCACTGAGCCGTGCAAACTATCGGACATCAGTCGCGGACGTCACCTTGGGCTGACCTTGAGCGTTCGGACGTCCGAGAGAGATCTGGCACGCCGGATGTTTTAAGACTGTACACACTGCTAAGTCGCGACCATCAGCCGCGTCCGTCAGCCACATCCGATAGTTTGTTTTCAGCTTTATTCGGAACAGTGTGAGTTTCCCGCAGTCTGGGTGTTATTTAGGTGTTGACAATTAGAATGTGACGTAAGTAGACGCCCAACCCAATGGCAGTGCCTAGGCCGGCCGACCGAGTCAGCGACAGCGGCGGCGGCGGCGGCATAGCCTACGCTCACCTTCCACCTACCTAATTACGCCGCGTCTAGACGTCCCGCCAGCCTCCCCCGGTACCCGCCGGCCGCCCAGCCCGTGCCACCCTTATCAAATACGGCTTACAATGTACCAAATAAATTACATAGCACCAAGTCTGCCGCCAAATCGCGCCCTGGATTTTGTCGGTTCCATCGATTGTTCGGGGATAAATCAGATTGAACGTTATTTTATGGGACTAACGGCCCTTTTACGAAGGAAATATCCTTATTGTGTTACTGGTTAATATACTGGAAACAAGAAAGACTCCATAAATTAAGTAGATTATGACAAGTTAAACATCGTTGGATGATATGCTTCTTGAAGATCGGCTGTAGGACGCATGATCTCAGCGTGATTATCGCGTTGTCCAGCTATGTTATCTCTGAATGGTTAGAATTTATAAATAGCTCTTTATCAATATAGCGTAGATTAACACCTTTTACCTATATTCACATTCGGATGCGTAGGTACCTATCATTATTGTTTCCTTTTGATTAACCTAAAGCTATCTACTAGTATTACCGCCGTCGATAAGACACGCAGTGTTATACCTGCTTTTGTACAGCAAAATTTTTTTGTGATCGGAAAAAAATCGTAAGTTAGGTATATATGTTTAAAAATCCTGGTTAGATAACTTCAATCTCAAATATCCAATGAGACTTTGTATCATTTGAAATATCGCTCCAATTCGTTGAGCTGTCAATACAACGTGAATAAATCACAATAATATACTTACGAACTTGCATATTTTCACATTTATTTTATAAATTATACCTATAATTTAAGTTTGAAGTTTGATAACAAAATGATAAGTGTTGATAATAATGTATCCATAAATATTTGCAACGTTCGAAACACTTCCTTTCTTTATAGTTATCATAGAAATAAAATAATACAAATATTTCGAGAAAAAGCGTTTTTAAACTGGTCCATCACTGAGATATGTGAGCCCCACTTACATATTGTTTTTTACTTCGAATTATCCTACTAATACTTCGAGAAAATATCTATAGAGTCACAATCGTGCAAAAAAGTGTCCGAGCCAAAACCCTGCCCAAGCTACGTAGTGGGCAGGCTTTTTAGTTAGTCGTAAGGCGATTGCAAGCCGAATATGACGTCGCGCGATGCCAAAGTGCTCGGTTACAAGCACCAATTAAGTGACATAACGTCGAGGTTCGAGAAAACAGGTCATTGTGAATTATTTAATGTAAATATCTAAGTCGGAGTCGCTAAGTATGACGGCGCCCGGACATTTTTTACTAATTTCACTTAGGGACTGTGGCTCTGTAGATATTTGCTCGAAGTACTAATATTATAAACGCGAAAGTTTATGCATGGATGGGTTGTAAGTATGGATGTTTTTACACTTTCACGCAAAAACTACTGAACAGATTGAGATGAAACTTTGCAATAGTAATGCTTATACTTATGTCAAAATAGCACATAGGCTATAATTTATTAAGACATTGCGTGAAAAGAAGTTCGCCGGGTCAGCTAGTTTTTTTATTATTATTCATAGTTTTTTGTGATTTTGTTTTATTATTGGGAACTCCATCATCGCACATTCTAGGAAAACTTCCATAGTTTTCACAGATCAAACGACACAATTTGTTACAATGTGTGATTTGAACATATGCCTAATCAGATCCGACGTAAACCACTTCAAGCTTAGTAATATGGCCTCGCACCTTTCAAGTCGTCACCCTTCGTGGGTAGGCCTACGTCCTGCAGTGGACTATTAAAAAGACTGGTACGGAACAGTACCATTCAAGTACGAAATCCTAAAAAAACATCAACTTTTAATAGATCGACGATTTAAATCAAATTATAGCATAATTGATACAGTTATCTACTTACTAAGAGGATGTGGTATGGAATGCCAGTGTGACGTAGAATGTGTCGAGAGCAGAGTGGTCGGTGGATCAGCTAAGGGCAGGTACGGCAGCCTCCGCTGCCGCCACGTGGGCCGCACCAGCTGGAGAAGCTATTTCGGTGGCCGGCGGCAGGCCCCGGCAGACCGACACCAGACGCCGCCGCCGCCCCCGCGCTCCTCGCCACCTCTATAAATAACCGCACTGTGCATTCTTGGGCGAACGATGTCGAATTTTTGTCGAGTACGCTCGACCACATGCCGCTTGTTTTGGCCTAAACCGCCGCAGAGATGAGCTTTGTTCTGCGTGATCTGAAGCGCGCATCCCGATCGCGAAATAGGCACTCGGTTTGCGTCCACGCGCGCATACCTGCGCCTATATTTACACATTGAATCGTTGGTCTAGATTCACAGCGTACTTATATGTTTTTTTTTATAAATTTACGTGTCAGTAATTTAGGTATTTCAAAATTCAAAAAATTCAAAATTCAAAAACGTTTATTGCAGTTTGCATGTTACATAGGTGTTATTTATAAATATATATATGGCTCAATACAAACTTGCCTGTTAAAGGCGTGCAAAGTTACTGGCAGCTCTATTTATTATTATAAAATCGAATTTATGTCTAAAATTATGTTTAAATTGATTCAGTGATAGTTATTTTTCTTATTAATAATAATACCAATAATCTCTAAGTAAGCTAATCTTGACATTTTTTATAAATTTGTAGCTGTATTACCAACCTACTTATTTTCCTACTAAATAATGCCTACATGCCATAGACAGCTTATTTGATGAAAAAAAAAAAAAAACAATAAATTGACTGTAATGTTGTATAATAATTATTTTTCGCAAAAAATGGCAAAACCGCCTTCCATCGTGTACAAAATTCTAATATTTCGCTTGAATTGTTTACATTATTGTTGATTTATCGAAAACGGCTGAGCCGATATCTGTAAAATTTAAATGGGACCACCTTGGGAGTATACCCTTTCGAACTAAAAAAGTTTTTTTCGATTCACTTCACAATTGGCGAAATTATCGATGTTCATCGTGCACAAAATTCGGATATTTCGCTCGAATTGTTACATTATTGTTGGTTTTTTCAAAAACGGCTCGGCCGATTTCTGTATAATTTAAATGGAACCACCTTACCCTTTCGAACTAAAAAAGAATTTTTCGATTCGATTCACAATTGGCGAAATTATCGATGAATATACAAACACACGAACATAGAACCTCCTCCTTTTTGGAAGTCGGTTAAAAACGTTTATCGCTACATCGATCTTATACTTAAGACGTGCTCGTAAGTAGGATTTTTTCAGTGACATCATTTCATTGATTTAACATTTCGGTGAGACTAACCGCCACACTGCTCTGCTCTGTCCTACTTGTGTAAAAATAATAAAGTTTGAACTTGTAAAATTCCAACAAGACTTGTATTTTTGCGTCGTCTATCTGGGTCGATATCATTAATGTACCTACCTATCTATTGTGTACGTAATACATAACAAAACGCTAACCGGGCTTTTGTTAATTCGTGTAGCGGTAGGTCACGGGTGGTGTTACCTATAGATATATAAGACATATAAGACATATAGAAATTGGGCACAATTTTAGGTTTTTGGTCTTTTAATGCATTGCCTCATTTCTGAGGTCCTCTTTTGATTGCATTGCGAGAAAGGTTAGGCCATGGTAAACCGCGCTGGCCAAATGAAGGTTCACAGCATAAGCAAAGTAATAATAGTACATTATGCACTTGTACAGTGTGTAATTTTGGAGATTACCGCTGAGGCGCCAATTAGTCTTAAGAGAGCCGAGGACGGTAATCATAATACACACGTATAGCATACGACGTTTTTCAACACACTTGTGAATAAAATAATGCTAAAAAATCTAAAAATACTTATTTTCAACAGTGAAAACGAATTGTGAAAAAATGTTTCGAAATGGCGGGAAAATTAATCAATTTTCCTATGCGCGCGCAATGGCAATCGGCCATAGACTTAAATCATGAAGTTTCTTTTTTTGGCTTTTCGCGGATAACGTTTTAGCCACGTACAAAATTGGGAATTTCAAGTTTTCTTTATAGATTACAGAGAAAACAAAAGTTATATTTGAGTGAAAGTTTTATTTTTATTAAACACGTACAAGTTGAAATTATCTATTTAAATACGAAGTTGCATGAAATGAGCAAGCAATAGGTACATTAATTTATTTGTACCTACTATTGAACACGATCTTTTTTGTATCGAACTTTTTTAAAGCACAATGCAACTCAACCAATAAAATAAAATAAAACTCTGTAACTCACTTGTGAACAATAGCAATAAAAAAGTCAGTTTGAGTACAAGTGTCATTATGTGCCTAATTGCGGTGAAATTAGGGCCACTTTATGAGCAAGTGTGTTGAAAAAAACTTTTCTATACTTTTTTCCCCTATTTATCTTCCTTTTCTAATTTTTTCATAATATAAAAAATCTATGAAAATGTTCCGTAGTACAATTTTTTCCCCCGTCGAAATGAAGAAAACAAGAAAAAGGTAAGGTAAAATACATAAGAAAAAATCCTACATATTCAAATACCTTCAAACAAAATGCTTTGCTCTCGCATCTGTAACTTATCAAATTACGGAATATAGGGGGAACGTACTCCACATACTGGGTGTTACCGACTTACTTATTTTGAACAGTACCTACCTACAATCTAATCATAATAACACTACATTTTATCTAAAGTATAGCACAGGTGTTACACACGCTTTAGTTTAGTAGATTACTGCTACTAAACTGGCACATTAGCACTAACTAGTTATATTAGTTGAAGATTCAAGTCCCTATAAATAGTTATAGTAATATATAGTTAAGTTTATGAAATGTTTTGTAAGTTTTGCAAATACCTTTTAGAATGAATAAAAAATAGTACCTTTATAATATATTAAAAGCTCACTATACTGAAACCGCGCATCATCAACCATGGTAAGTATAATCATGAACAACTTTTAGAAGAACTACGAGACCAAACCCAAAATCCCAAAAAAATAACAGCTCTGTTCTAGACAAAAAGTTCATTGGCCATATCAAAATGAATAGAACAGCTGGTATTTTTTTCGATTTCAGGCCCTATATGTGATTTTAGTAGGTATTACTGGGCAATTAATAAACACTATACATAGTCTTGAGATAATGTAGTGTTTCAATGAAAATTATATTATCTGTCATTATGAATCTAGCGGGCTGTTTATTAATTTATTATTACGGTTATTCTGTATTTAAACCTCACGGGCTAGACCCGGTCCGGTGATGAGGTGCGGCACCCTCAAGTAATACCTCATTTCAAAATGTTAGGCGGGAGGTGACTTGCCGTTCACTATATGTGCCCCCCATAATAATATCATCGCTTATTGGCAGCAACATTGCATTGGTGTGGACGGGTAATGGTGTCGAGAAGTGTGCTGCGCTTTCATACATACTCGCGGCGTTATGCCCTATAACACTTCTACCCTGGAGATTAGTGCTAGTGATACCCGCCTTACAATCGTGATGTTGTGGCTTCAAATCCCGGTACCGTACCAATGAGTTCTTTAGAATTTCACACCACTGCGCACTGGCTTTTCAGTGAATGAAAACATCGTGAGGCAACCTGCATACGTCCGTAGAAGATATTCGATGGCGTATGTGAATCTACCAACCCGCACTGGGCCAGCGTGGTGGATGTGGCCCAATCACCCTTCGTGGGTAGGCCTACTTCCTGCAGTGGACTATTAAAAAAGGCTGATACAGAGAGTCAGGGTTCTGATTTAGCCCTCAGGGAATCGGGGTTCGCGGTGTCGCCACTCACCGTTGCGCCGGCTCCCCACAAAGCCGCCCCTGTGATATATTTTTACTATTGATTTATTTATTTATTATTATTTTATTGTATTATTTTTAGTAAACAACAGTATGGTTTATTTTCGCTGTGTTAATAAAACTATATTTTATTCTATTATTATCTAGCTCCGCCCTGCGGTAGCCTATGTGTTAATCCAAGATCTAAGCTACCTTCACACCGACTATCATCCAAATTGGTTCAACCGTTTGTGCGTGAAAGAGTAACAAACTTCCATACATACTCACAAACTCTCGCGTTTATAATATTAGTAGGATAGTAGGATATTATACCTAATTCTGCGCAGAGTTTTTAAGCTGCCGGAAGCCCTCTGACATGGCTGAATTGTTGAAACGCCCGGTCGTTTCAACAGTTCAACCTACAATTCAACGAGTTACGGCAGCGCTGTGTTGATAATGACACCCGCGGTCACCCATCCGATGACAAACATTGTTTAGTTTCGGTGATCGATGAAAACACCAAGTCAAACTACGTTATAAGCTCTATAAGCTCTCCGTTGCTAACTTATTCTTACTTGCTAACTTAATCTTACATATTTATGTTACTAAACTAACCCGTAATTTCTCTTTTAAATTAATTTTATGTAATTCTTTGAGGAAATAAATATGTTAAACCAGATAAGTTATTCTATTTCGATGGTAGTTTGTGTATGCATCCTAGTGTTATTAGAACGTGCGCTCGCATTTACATCGGTCGTTCGCCGAGAGAGATATTCTGATTAAGGTTTGCTAAAATTAGTTTAACCACGCAAACAAACTCTCTGCGAAAATAGAACGGCACATAAGGTACAATTGCAAGGCTCCAGGCATTCGGCGGCACATGCCCGTCCAATACAAATATTATTGCGTTTGCTTGATTTAGAACGACAAACTTGAAGTTATTAAGTTTAATATATCTACATCAAATCGAGAAAGTAGATGCAATGCAAATATTGCAATGTAGTAAATAATTTGGTAAGGAGCATTGCAGTAGCTAGCGCTCATAGCGTATTTAGTGACTAGGTGATTCTCACCGAAATTAAGCCACATTCGGCACGGTCAGTACTCAGTTCTCGGATGGATCACCGCGGGTGGCATTTATAACGGAGTGTAATTGTAGCACGGATGACACGATAAACTTACTTCTTTCTTCACTTTTTGCTTTTTAACCGCGTGCTCAATTTTGATGACCGAGCAAGCGAAGGACTCTTACGGAGTCTTAAGAATAGAATAAGAATTCGAGTAGAATAAGAATTATTTATTGGTATACGATGTATAAAGATGTTCAAAAATATTAGACCCTTAACGGGCGTGCAATATTTAGTATTCAAAAATTAGAATCCTGAGCGTTAGCGAGGGAATCAAAAGAGCACAAGGTCAAAAATCTTTGCACTCGAGTGCAACACGTAACTTTTCATCCCACCTCAGCGAGAAAATAACTAAGTCACCTACATATCGTACAGTTTCAAGTACTTCTCGAGTGATTGTTGAGGTAGAAAGCTCATTTGCGCATTATTAACAATTTCAGTCCATTCTGTTGGTGTCAAATAAACTTTCTTGTCCCTAGAATCACAAGTTTAAGTCTTTCACTTATTTTTAAGAGTCTTGTTTGTAACATAAGACAAAGAGTATAATAATATTGCGCATTATTAACAGGTTCAGTCAATTCTTTTGGTATTAAACAAACTTCCTCGTCGCTTGAATCATTAATTTTAGGTTCTTCACTTATTTTTAAGTGTCTTGTTTTAACATTACGGCAGAGTTTAATAATATAACATAACATAAGGTTTTAACAATATGACATGAAAAAAAATGGCGCGCGCAAGCAAATTAAAAAAAAAGTAAACCAAGAAGGTTCAGAGTCTAAGTTTTCAAGAAATTAAAAAAGGTTGTATGACGAATTAGGCACCATGGAGATAGAAGTAAAATAGGTTTACTGATGTTTGAATTCACAAACATAGTGCACACGATGTTCTGAATTCAATTTTACTTTCCACTCTAGCGGATAAAAACGACTTTTGCACCCAGATGTCGAAGAGCAAAAATAGTCTTTCCGAGATGGGGGGGATGAAAATGAATATATTGTACAGCCTCCGCAAAAAATATTTAATACCAATTCGTATTCGTGACTTGCATTTGGATTTAACGAGTATTATGTCAAAATGACGACTAATATCTACTCCAAAGACCTTGTATTTAAGGTCTTTGCTCTACTCTTATTCTCTTTGTAATATGGTATAGATAGCGGCACGTAAGTTTAGCGCTGAGGGTAGTGGGGAGGGGATAGCTGCGCATGGCGACCGCTATACTAAACCCATGCGCAGCCATTCCCTCCACACTTCGCTCAGCGCTGAACTTATTTGCCGCGACCTATAACTACTTTGTACTGATGGTTTACATCATCATTTTCATTTCATGGTCCAGGAACAATCCCTAATGCTTGGGTCGACCCACCGGGACCACGGGTAACGACTCATCACCAGGGATAGGCTGTACCTGATAACTTACTTTATTGCAATATCCAACATCAACATACAGAATTGCTGTCCTAACTCTATCTGACGGGGTCTCACATAGCTACGTTTGAAGATAGATGCGTTAGGGAAAGTAATGTTTTACTGTAAAAGTACAAGTGTACAATGTGTTTGTTGCTTGCATTGTTAGATTAATTGTAGCAGCGGTTGATAACTATTTTATCGTTAGCGCGTTAGACAAAATCTAATTACGTAAGTATGTCTCAGGCAGGATGTTCTGAATTCTGCGTAATTATCTGGTGTTATTTTCCTTTTCGAAACAATTGATGTCCATGTTAGGTATATGGCTTTGTACCTATATGGTCATCGTGTTTTTTTTTCTAATTTCGTAAGTGAGAGTTTCGTTTTTTATTTGGTAAGTAGAAATATGTACCTAGTTTGGTGTAGTATGATACACGTTTTAGTTACTACTTGCTGTACCCATCTTAGTAGAAAATAATTATTATCATACTTGCAATAATTATTATCTTTTCGCCAAAAACGGCATAACCGACTTCAACCGTGTACAGAGTTCGAATAGTTCAGTACGTATTAATTTTCACGTTATTGTGACATTATTGTTGATTTTTCAAAAACAACTCAGCCGATTTCAACATGACCTACCAAACAAAAAAGAATTATTAAAATCGGTTGAAATTAGCGTAGTAATCGCGTAATACATACAAAAAAATGAGAACCTAATTTTTATAATTCGGCTAAAAATCACTCAAAAGCCTTTCCTGTGAAAGTAAATCATTTACAAACATATCACAACCTTTCTTTGATATACTCAGGGTCATCTATACAGCACGTCACACTAAATTACCTAATGATTTCCCTCCTTAAGTGTGACGTCAAATAAATAGCAGAGCGAATGCGAACTCGACAACGATAGTAGATTATGGACCAAGAGAACCAAGTGGTGTCTTATGTCACGGGCGACAATTGGACCCTGAGCGTAGCGAGGGACTCTACAGTTAACTCCCGAGCGCAGCGAGGGAGTTTTAAGTTAATACCCGAGCGAAGCGAGGGAATTATTCAGAGTCTTGAGTGAATCGAGGGGTTCAAGTCTCCGAAGACGAAGACAAACTTCGTTCTAGAGGTCCTTACTCTACTTTTCATACACACTGCATAAAAATATAACCCCAAGAATATGAGTAATACTTACGTCATATACCGAAATTATATTATATCATATTCTCTAAGTGTAGGTACTCACTATTTAGGCAACTCGGTATTGTTCACAATAAAATTAAAACAAATTAAATTGCACCTACGAATTTTCATAGAATCGCACACAATTTATAAAAAAAAAGAGAATGGAAATACTACATGAAAAAAATAAGACCATGGCCAGCTCGATTATCATAGCCTAACATGGGTATTGCAAAGAGGTTTTATTCTATAAAATCCAACTGATACGGGCACCAAAGAGGTTTTATTATGTGAAGTCGAGTAGAACCTACTTACAATGCCAGTTGCCGTACAATGTAAAGAGGTTAAATTTGATTTTGCAAAATGGAACCTCTTTACGATGTCCTTAAATGTTCTAAGTTGAGAGATTTTAAATACGAATTAGACGTTCCAAATTTAAATCACTTTAACCCCTAGGGAGTTTCATACAACATTATTGACCTGCCATAGCCTTCGAGAGTGTGTAAAGATAATAATAAGATAATACTCGTTTTACGTTGAGATTCTATGACATACAATGGGTCATTTTCGAGCAGGTGGTATGAAAAACAATTAAAAACCTTATGATCATACAGGTACATAGAGTTGGTAATATTTTTGAGAATTTCGTTAAAAAGTAAAGGGCATTTCAGCACTTAACTTTAAAATGTGACGTCACGTAACCTAGGACTCTTCTCACCCCTTGTCAGACTTCGTCGACCCCTTCCCCCTCTTAATGAAAAAAGTAAATAAGTTCGTATAGGCCGGGTGGCTAGCTCTGTTGTCAGTGTTTTTAAGTCACCTGAATTCCTCCGTCATGGTTAAACGGTTAAAGCCACTGGGAAGCGATGTGTCATGTATTTTTTGATTAATCTCTTTCATAGGTATCTAATGATTAGACCCTCATTTCTATACAGTTTGGCAAACGTTAAAAGTTGATGTAATGTACGATAACATCGAAAATCCTATATTATTTGTTAATATTAAAATACGTTAGGGAAACGTCCCACAGATAGTTTTGGGGAAGCGCTACGATTGTCTACGAGAACTGCTACGAAACGCTACGAACGAAATATCGCCAAACTTAGAAACTTACGTACCATAACGCAAGTTCGACATACATATTTAGATGCAATAATTAGGTGTTTTGGTATTGTCTTTCTATCGTCCATTAATAAGCATTGAATTATTATATAAATTGTTGGTACTAGCTGACTACAATATCCAAAAACCAAAAAATATTGGAGATTGGTGTTTGTATGAACTACAAGTCTACAACTTACAACTACCTAATGTACTATTACAACTAGACCTGAGTATATTCAAATGGCTAAAAAATTAACAATTGAGGTAACAATAACGCTTCTCTATAGCTTATCTAGCCAAGACGAGCCAAGCGAAGCGCAAGGGCACTTACTTTTTCTCAAAGCGATTTTCTCGTTTTTTTGAACTGACAACTTGGGTTAAGACTATTTTTTCTAACTTAACTTTGACTTTTATTTTACAAAATTATGTTATTTCACAAAAAAAAACCATGTGAGTAACTTTGATCAGAGTAAGGGTTCAACAATTTTTAACTAAAATAACGTAAGATGGAGAATAGTAGTTATGGCTCGGACTACACTTTAAATTGTAGGCCTGATTGTTTTAACCATGTCAAAGGCATTCGGGTGGTTTAGGAAAACTGACTCGTATAAGATAAACGTGGTTGCATAAAAGTCTAACTTCATACTTGCGCCAATTTTATATGAGCGAACTAGATGGAGTACGATACGAAAGCGAACGCCATCGAACTTATATAGCCAATAAGCTCCCAAGGAGTAGCTACCCGGTGAATATGAATTTGCTTTTAGTGGGTATGTTTGTCGCGTTTCAGAGTGGTGGTGGGCGGGCGTATGCGTGGGCGCAGCATTGTTGCTGTGCGCGGCTGCGGGCGCGCTGGCCCGCCCGCACCTGCGGCGCCGCTTCGCCGCCGCCGGCGCTCCCGCCGCCGCAAACCCCGTGAGTCCTCCATGTAATAATACGATAACACACAGATTACCAGGGACATACAGACCTCACTACTCGTTACACTGTAAAGTTTAGTAGTAGAAGTAAGACACAGATTACCAGGGACATACAGACCTCACTACTAGACTTTAGTTAGTAGGGCAGACGCCCCGGTTGTTACTACTCTAAGAAATATCAGTTTTCAAAAATTAGTGACAAATCCAAAAAATATTAACTTGAGATTTTAAAGTTACTTTTGATAGAATAGACCATTTGTCTATATTTTTTTACATATGAACACTATGAGAAAAAAAATATCTAATTTCCTACAAGTATTTTAGTGAAAAGTAGGCAAAAAACACCGGTTGTGGCCACTTTTCACCAGCTGTGGCCGCGACGTTGTACCGGTTGTGGCCACTTTACATTTTAAACAAATTAGTATAAAAATGCATAAGTCCGAAATTGTTGTCTGAAGTTTGTGTGACACATTTGTCATTTGTGAACCACCTATTGTTGTACCAAAATATTGTTGTTACCAGTGTTTTGTTGTCAGTTTTGTCGCGAATTCCTTTTGCCAAGATATTTATCGCCAATTTTTATAGCAAGATAGAGTAAGCAATTTTGCTAGAGTCGTTACGATAAGTGATGACTTATGGCACTGAAACGTGGTCTCTTACTGTGAGCCTTATTAATATGCTCCAAGTAACCCAACGAGCTATGGAGAGGGCTATGCTCGGAGTCTCTCTGCAAGATCGAATCAGAATTGGAGATCGGTAGAAGAAACAAAGTTACCGACATAGCGCCAACGGATTGGCAAGTTGAAATGGCAGTGGGCAGGACACATAGCGTGGAGGACTGATCACCGATGGGGTCGAAAATTTCTCCAGTGGAGACCACGAACCGGGCTACAATGCACTGCAGAGAAAATAATTGACCAAATACGATTCGGGCTCGCACACCAAGGGTTCCGTACCGTATGGAAGCTTTAATATGTTTTATTTTAATTTAATTATTTATTTTTGAAGGAACATACAACTTAATATTCTGTGAATATTTCAAGCATCTTCCTGTTGCCGTTATTAATATCGAGCAAAAAAATCATGTTACTTGTATGGGAGCCCCCATTAAACATTTATTTTATTTTAGTTCAATTATTTATTTTTAAAGTGCATATTTAACTAAATATTCTGTGAATATTTCAAATATCTACCTGTAGCCGTTATTATACCGAGCGAAAAAAGGCTAAAAATTCAGATGTGTTGTAATGGGAGCCCCCTTAATATTTTTTTCTGTTATTAGTATTTGTTGTTATAGCGGCAACAACAATACTTCATCTGTGGAAATTTCAAGGTTCTAGATATCACCGTTCATGAGATACAGCCTGGTGACAGACAAACGCACAGACAGACGGACAGCGGAGTCTTAGTAATAGGGCCTCTTTTTACCCTATTTGTGTACGGAACCCTAAAAATGTATGGGGCCTACGCTACACTGCACTGGAGAGAAAAAAAATGGCAGTCGTGGGTGGTTGAGACGCTGTCATCCACTCGCGGGTAGTCCAAGCACTCGCACCCCCAATCTCCCTGGGGACAGTGACGTCCAGCGCCCAGCTTCAGCAAGAAGGGTCATCCTCGACGCTGATTCCTGACTTACCTAACATCGGGAAGAAAGATCCAGATTAATTGATTTTGTCTGTGGACACGAGGCGTGTGGTTGAGCAGTAGCAATATAATATATACTAGCGACCCGGCCCGGCTTCACACAGGTGTATCATACATATAAACCTTCCTCTTGAATCACTCTATCTATTTAAAAAAACGCATCAAAATCCGTTGCGTAGTTTTAAAGATACATTGGGACAGACAGCGGGAAGCGACTTTGTTTTATACTATGTAGTGATATAACTTGTTAAATACAAGCTTTAGATAACCTGGATATCATGTAACATTAGAGTGCTAGCCAAGACAAGTGAAACGAGCCCAAACACGACGGGTCTATCATGTTTAGTACAGGAGTTCCTATGGCCACCTTCCGACTCCATCATCAGATCAGCACCATGGTACCATATTATTGCATTGTCACGCGATATACCAACATATGCGTGCAAAATTTCAGCTCAATAGGAAAGCGGGAAGTTGGTCACTTGCAAGATTCCACCCGAACTTACAAAGGTTATGATATATGTAGGTACTTACATAGTTACATACATCCATTGCAAGTTAAAAATAATCTTGTAAAAAAGCTAGTAAAAAGAACGTCATTGAAAAAATTCAAAAAAAATCATTCACACAATAATATTTATTACGAAATACATCGCGTCATTCATATCATTATTTTTCCCTAAATACGAAAGCAACAACAAATAAGTTGTCAAGTGCGTGTCGAGACACGCGTATGATAGGCATCCGTAGATTGACTGCTAGATAAACTTGTCTAAGAAATATGTTTGTGAGGTCAATGATCTCTGTCCTGTGGCTGATAGTCTCAGACAACGCGCGAAATTTTTTTGGGGTTTTTTCCCTTTTTAACCGACTTCCAAAAAGGAAGAAGTTCTATGTTCTTCTGTATGCATTTTTTTGTGTATGTTCATCGATAGTAAACCAAATCGAAAAAATATTTTTTAGATCGAAAGGGTATGTATCTATACCTGCTCCCAAGGTGGTTCCATTTATACAGAAATCGACTGAGCCGTTTTTGAAAAATCCTACTAATATTATAAACGTTAAAGTTTCTAAGGATGGATGGATGGATGTGCGGAAAACCTACTGAACGGATTGAGATGAAAATATGCAATAATGTTATATATCAGAATAACACATAGGCTATAAATTATAATGATATTGCGTAAATTTTCCATAACATAACGATAAGTGTTAAGCAAGTTGGAAAAATTCTGCTATCTATGAGCTATTCTAGAGTGCGCTTCAGGGAATGTAAAAAAAACACTTTTAAATTAAATCGAACAACCGTCAAACCGTTTTTATTTTTATTTTCCACCTCCTTTATTAAGGGTGGTAAGGTAGGTTCTCGGGTTTGAAAGACGGAAAGTGACATAGTCTTCTTTTTATCCCGGATAAATAAAGGGTTCCCATGGGATAGCACAAAAATCTAAATGGGGCGAAGCCGCGGGTAATAACTAGTATTGTATAAGTAAGTACCTACCTACCTCATTAACACTATTTATTGATGGCCGCTAAATGATATTTTTAAACTTACAACCAGAAGTTTATCTGTAAATAATTAGAATTATCTATAAATAAAAATTTTTTAGATGTTCTTTTTATTTTTACAATTTTACTCTTTTAATTTAATTTTTGACTGTACATAATAATAATATGTTACTTTTAACGACCATTGTTGACATCTTTAATTATTATTGTTGTTGTATAGGGGTATTAGCCTGAAATAAAGTAATTTTGAAAATACCAAAAAACTTAAATAATTATAATTTCGCGCTCTGACTGACCTAGTTATATCTGGCAAATACAGACATATTTTCTATAATAGGTAATGTACTCGTAGGTATGAGTGAGGTATGGGTACAATGGAATGAAAAAAAAGAAAAAATTGACAAGCACGCATTACTGTCAACTGTACAAATGTGACTGTACAGATCTAGTGTCAACTGACTTTAGTATGTAACTGTAGTGAAGCTATCATTTTTAATCGATAAAGAATTATCGAAAATAATCGAAATGTTATTTTACCCTGATATAACAAAATGAGATAATTTTAACACACTAATTTAAGTTCATCTATTCAAAATACTCTTTTTTCGATTATTCACCATTGTATTTTAAACATAACTGTAAATTATTACACTACCAAACTTTTATAAGTAATTTTTTTAACAATTTTTATAGAGGTAAATGTATAATATAAACAGTTATAGGTACATTTTTACCGTTCAATTAAGAGAATAGCTGAGCGCCAAGGAATTTGAGAAGTAGGTATTTGAACTAAACTGTTGCTGTCGCGATGCCCCCAAGACAGGGAGCTTCTATGTGTGGTGTGATGCAATTGTATTTGTGTGTGTGTGCTGCGCACCATCTCCGCCCGCGCCCTTCCCGCGCCCGCCCGCGCCCGCCCGCGCTCTACGCTCAGGCTGCCGGCTGATTTATTATTTTGAATTGTAGCAAAATATGGTAGGTACATAAGCTCCGGTTTTTTGGGATAGCGCATGGCAAACGAAAACATTTATACTGAATATTTTTTATCGAATTAGAAAGCTACATTATTTTTTACACATAGAGGCGAAGTATATTGATTTTAATTTTCTTTCGAATAATATTTTTTGAAAAAACCTTTATATATAGCCAACTTTACACAATTGACTTCAAGCCAAAAGCTGCGAACAAAAATAGCTATTTAACTAATCGATTTCTGTAGGCGCTGCAATATACGTACTGAAAATTCTACCAAATACCTAACTTAAGATATCCCAAATAACTTTTTTTAAGGAAAACACGCACATAATTCTTCAACAGACAATGAATAAAGTTTAAATAGCTTTTATTTAAATTAAATAGTCCAAAAAGAAGAATCTAAACTTTAAAATGAATTCAACCTATAAATTTTGAATATTACACAATTTTTGGGGTATAAAATCTTTCAAGAGATTTAGGTACGTAATAAATAACAGATAGCTTCAATATCTGCTTCGAAATTGCGTTGCATGGTTTGACCCAAAAAAATATATTATTTACATACATACATTGCAAGTTAAACAAAAACTTGTAAAATAAACTTGAGAATTGGCTCAGAAAAATCGAATATGTGAAGTAATCAGAACATACACAAATTGCAAATCCCTTTCTTTTTGTAGGTCAGTCAAAATGAAAGGTTTCTCAATTCATCATCATCATTTCTGTCACGTGACGTCTACTGGTGGATACACGATACCTCTTTACAAGGTCTTGTTTTACAAAGTGAAGGAAGTTTCAGAGGTGTACCTACCTACACGTTCGTTATTATGAACAAAGTTTACTATGTTTACTATATTTTGTTACAAATTCATATTTGTTAATTTATTAACTATGCAATTTTTGTCATTTTAAGTTTTGATATTGTAGCATTGTTCAGATTTATATTAAATGATTATCATTTTGTTTTTACGATTTAATATTCAATCATTTATTTAAATATACAATTTAATTAATTTAACTACAGCTATTTTAAGTTATTGTAATTTTAAGATAATTATGCTTTGCTTTAGCTAAGCTGAAATTTTAAGGATATTATAATTATAACTACAATTGTAATTGGTTTGGACTGACTTGTATCTTGTATTTTGATACCAATAAAATAATATGAATATATGAATATGGGTCCAGCTGCGGATTTCGTGAACTAAAAATCAGCTGTTCCATACAAAACTGCAACTTGGACTCGACAAAAGGTATGACACGATTGGTTTTTTTCTCGAATTTCGGTTTGGCCACATATATTAAAAGTTGTTCATAATAATAGTCCGAATCACCTCCTTTCGGCTTAGTACACCAGTTCTGGATAACCCTGTATAGCTGGACATATAAAACTTCTTGCCTTTTATATTGTAATTATTCCCGTATTTTCATTGCGCGATTAGTCCCGTAGTATAAAAAATAATTAAGAATTCAATTAAACGGATGCAATGCTTACTGTTTGGAGAACTGCTTGTCATACTTAGGTTCTACTTTGAATAAGTTTAAAAAAGTTGAAACTATTAGCAAATTAAAGCAGCAGTGCGTAGCACACACCATATAAATACAGAATAGAACATCCACAAATAACTACACACTTTTCAGCAAAACTCAGCGGATAGGCAAGTTAAAATGACAAAGGGCAAGGCACATAGTTTAATGAACGGATAGCCAATGGGGCTGTTTTCTCGAATGAATCTCACGTATAATCCGCGCCACACAAGTCAGCGGATGGAAAGTTAGGCGCAGAACGCTGCGCAATAGGCAAAATATAGGTATGCGCAGGAGCCAGAGAGACAAGACGCCGCCGCACGGGCACAACCGCCCGCCAACCTCATGCCTCCCGCGCGCACGCCCGTGCTTACCACTACGTCGCGCGGCGTCGGCATTGTGCGCACATGCGCAATAATTAGCAAATTACGGCGAAGTGTCATCTGCGTCTTACATCTCATCCGCCGACTTGTGTGGCGCTACCTATACTGGCAAGCACAGCATAGAACTTATTCATTTTATTAGATACAGATTTATTTATTTTGTTGTATTTGTAATGTGACTGATAATGTGTTTTTTAATTATTTGATGTTGTGTCTTTGATAATTTAATAATTTAATAGAACGTTTTTCGCTTAGGTAAGTGGACTAAGGATAATTATATTTATACGTTACAGTTATTACACGATTTTAGAGAGCACGTGATTTTCCTGATTAGAACTATTATTTCGCTTTAGGCGCAGAATTCTAATAATGGCACATAGTTTTAAGAAAGTTCAATTTTACGAATGCCCAATTCTATAAATGCCCAATTCTCACAATGTTCACTTCTAAGAATGCTCAATTCTCAAAATGGCAAAATAATTTCAAATGGAAAAAATCGGCCAAGTACGAGTCAGACTCGCGCACGGAGTGTTCCGTACTGTATGGGAGCCCCCCCCTTAAATATTTATTTTATTTTAATTTTATTATTGAAGGGAATATAAAACTTTATGTTCTGTAAAAATTTCAAGCAACCTGGTACCGTTATTAATATAGAGCGAAAAACGTCTAAAAGTTCAGGTTTGTTGTATGGGAGCCCCCCTTAAATATTTATTTTATTTTGTTTTTAGTATTTGTTGTTATAGCGGCAACCGAATCATATCATCTGTGAAAATTTCAGCTGCCTAGCTATCATGGTTTATGAGATACAGCCCGGTGACAGAGAGACGGACAGACGGACATCGAAGTCTTAGTAATAGAGTCCCGTTTTTCCCTTTGGGTACGGAACGGAACCCTAAAAACACATTTTTATTTTAAAAAAACACCGGTAATGAAAGCACAACCTCTTTAGGGCAAAGGTAATAGGTTTGAAAAGAACAATTAACTCCGCATTGGCGATAAAAAACCAGCTGTTCCATGCACTTTGTCCATCATCAACGGACTTTTTTCATGGTATAGTTGATATTTCTCGCGGATTCGGCTCTGGTCGGTCCCATAGTAAAAGTTATAATGTCCTTAACTCGCAAACGGAGGTTGTTTTAGGTACCGGTAAGCCCTTACATGTATTTAAATTGTATTTTTTATTAGAAAATTCCTAATCAAAATTATGTTGCCACTTTAAGAATTGGGCATTCATAGAATTATGCTTTCGTAGAATTGAGCATTACTTGGGCATTATGAGAATTGGTTATTCTGCGCCTAACTCATTTAGATGTCTGCGGATACAGCACGATATTCTGTATAATCGCTGCAATATGTCGCAGCAACTAAAAGCCTATATTCCAAATATAAAATCTTTTCTTCAAAAGTAACAAACATACAACGGTCAAATCACAGGATTTGAAAAAATAACTAATATTTTTAATAAACATCGATATCGATGGACATCACTAGAGCATCGACAAAAATATCGACTATTACTACATCTCTAGTGCTTGTGTACGTATAGGTTTGAACCTCCCTCACCTCGACCCTACCCCCGCATCGTGCGATAGGGACAATTGCAGCTCAGAGCGATTTATACCTACAAAAAACATGGCGAGACAACGTTTCGTATTACGCTGTTTTCTTCTTCGAAAACTAGATCTATCAAGTATTTTTTTATGTCAAAATTTAAAAAAAATATGTGTTCATGATTCTATCATTTTATATTTTGTTAGATATTATTTAGTCTCTTCTGGTAGGTCTCTAAAGACGTCGGTAATAATGGTGATTTTTTTTGTGATTTTGAAGGGTCATATTTTGCCTGATAATTAACTTATCAAGAAATAGAAAAGACAGAGTAGTCTAAACAGCTAAATTTAATTTTATGACAAAAAAATTGAAGCTCCATAAGTATTTTCCAGGAAGAAAACAGCGTAATACGTTTGTATGGAAAATTACAGACCACCGGGGCTCTTAAACTATTGGACAAAGTTTTATAGCGCCAATTATTATTAACTAATCTTTATGTCTCATAAATATATCGCCCATATCGTAGTGGGCGTCAGGGCCATGTTATATTTTTAACCCCCGATAAAAAGAGGGGTGACACTCTGGTGAAAAATTTTATTTTACGTGAAAACCAAATGACCGTAGGTACATAGTTACATACTTACTTTCATGAACCTCTATGTTAAGAAAATTATTTAAACTTAGAGAACTCAACAAAATGAACTCATAGTGAAAAACTGAAAATCCGGTAGGCAAATACTTTTTAGGGTTCCGTACCCAAAGAGAAAAACGGGACCCTATTACTAAGACTTCGATGTCCGTCTGTCCGTCTGTCTGTTACGGGGCTGTATCTCATGAACCATGATAGCTAGGCAGCTGAAATTTTCACAGATGATGTATTTCTGTTGCCGCTATAACAACAAATACTAAAAAAAAATATTTAAGGGGGGCTCCCATACAACAAACCTGAATTTTTAGACGTTTTTCGCTCTATATTAATAATGGTATGCGTGGTGGGATGCTTTAAATTTTCACACAAATATTTAGTTTTATATTCACTTCAATACTAAATAATAAAATTAAAATAAAATAAATATTTAAGGGGGGCTCCCATACAGTACGGAACCCTCCGTGCGCGAGTCCGACTCGTACTTGGCCGATTATTTAGTTTAGATAATGGTCAAGATAGCTTGAAAATTGATTGAATGTAAAAGTAAACAAGAGGCAAGCAAAAAAAAAGTATTGTAAATAAAATTAATTATTCTCTATTGCGGGATAAATCATGACCATTTCAAGTTTCTATTTGTAGTTTGTACCTGTTTTAATAATAATAATAAATCTTTATTTCAGACAAAACTTAGTCCATATTATTACAGTTGTAATGTGTACTACATAAATTTTATTGAACGTCTATAATTTGCTTTAATTTTCCAATCACCATAATATTTATTATGATTTGTGAGCGGTAGCCTTCGCTGGCCTGAGTTTTTAGTACTATTTATAGACTTTTATGTATGAAGGCCGTTTGACAACCCAGGAATAATGGAGTGAAAAAAACATTGTACCTATGTATCCCCTGAGCGAAGCCAAGGTAAAAGGTTATATCTGAGCTTGTAGGGCAAGCTTTACAAGGTTTTCGTCATGTAAACTGATTGATGATGTGCGAGCGCTGCCCAGCTCTGGAATCGGTTAAAATCATAATTTAACATTTTTTTGTTTTTCAAATAAACTTTATTGTATTACAGTGTCTAATATAAATGATCCCTTATTTTGTAGACCTCTTCAAAATAAGGCATCATCTATATTAGATCGGGATGAGCCGTAACGGGCCAGCCTGGACTGTTTTGGTTCATAGCGTAATCTTGTTAGAATTTAGATATTAAAGTTTTTGCTAAATACGATCAATATCGACTGACAAAAATAGCGCTACAGCAAAACCCCTTTTTTGAGGGAAATAACTTAGTTAAAAAACGACGACGTTAAAAAAATCTTAAAATGTATTGAACATACTGCTTCGTCGAGATTAGTTAAAAAAATCGATAGTAAGCGAAAACCAAAATTCAAAGAAACCAGCAAAATCACACCCGAACAGACAAAAGAAAAAAACAATGAGTTGCACTCCGGGAGTGCCGTCAGAAGTGAAAACTTGAACGTCTTACGAATTGTTGAATTGAAATTGAATTGTATGCCTGACGCAAGTTTAACATTTTTACCTATTCCAAAATGTGCACAACGCCGCTAAAGAAGATTCACTTCAAAAATTTCAACCTGAAGTAGAGACGCTTTGCTTCGCTCATTCAATTAGTATTTGCAATTTTGCAAACATGCAACAGCTAAAAACAGTTCCGCTAAAGCAGTAGGTACCTACCTAGCATATACGGTCTTACACTATTGTTTACAAATACAATAATACTACCTACCTACTATAATCTATCCAGATGTATGCAAATAAGAGGGTGCAACCAAAAAATAAATTACGCAGTCTTGTAACACTATTATTAATAGGGCTTGATAAAAGTCCCTAATTTACAAAATTATTATAGAAAAATAAAATTGATGGACAAGACTTTTAAAAATGATCACAATAGTTCGTAGGTATAAGTATTCTAAGGTTAAAAAATTCTTTGTTATAATAATATTATAATACATATATATAATATGAATTTTAGGTTAATGATGATAGGTTACGTACCACTATGACTACAACTTAATCATTGAGCAATGCCAACTGTCTCGTCTCGCACAAGCCGACAAACGCGTCATCGCTTGCTATGTAGGTATACAGTTATAGGTGAGCATAATATAACAACAACGACGACGGTAGCCGCAATCGAGCTCTCTTTACATGTGTGCCAGCTCATGTGTTGTACACACATACGATACGCTCACCTCAGCAAAACTTACTCACGCTCACTAACATCCTATCATCGCACCGCACCTACCGAAGTACCGATTGAGCACACAGAGCCAGCTAGACAGATTATATTGTTGTGTGCGTACGCGTATTACACAGTAAGCTACGTTAGTGTGTAGCAACATCGGGGCAGCCGGTGCACCACCCGCCCGCTTGTTCTCCCCGCTACGCGACTGCGAACGCCGCTCCGCGTCCGTCCGCACTCCGCGTCATTGAACAACAAGACTTGCTCGACGGCAGGCGCCTTCCTGCCAATATGAAAAAAAGAGTTAGGAAACTCCAACACGAAATACGCGATAGTGAAAATTCTATGTTATTCTTATTATGTTAAGAAATTATTTTATTTTTTAAAGTGTTAAATGCAATGAAGAGCATATTTTATTTATTAGTGAATTTTAGCTAATTATTGTAAATGCGCCAATCTCTCTATAGTGCTCTGTGATTGTTTTGATGTAACGGGGTGCGAAAGCAGATTTTCAAAATGCCAGTGACTGTGTGGTGCAATAATAAATTAACAAGTGATACATGCGATCGATTCTTATGCTGTTAGTGACTCGATTACAGTTTCATCAAATTTTGAGACGAGCACATCACTAACTGTCAAACATAGGTGGAAAACCTACAACATTAGTGGACGACACTGATTCAAATAGTAAGTAGAAAAAATCGAATTTTTCGAAATAATTATGTCGAGAGCGCTACATTACACTGAGTAAATAATCATAATTAATGTACTAGCAAATCCATCCAAGTCTCAGCAAGTGGCTGTGACTATTTTATGAAGTGTCAGTGAGAAAATAGAGACAAAACAGTTGTAAATAAAATGTTGGAGGTATCGAAATGGAAGAATGTTTGTAGTGAAGATGAGTGAGGCCCGCGGGCCGAGGCGAGTCGGACGGTCGCAAGACGGCCGCGACCAAAGCGTGCCAAGTGATAAGAGGCGCGCCGATAGCGACGTCACACCCAGACGTTGTTTGTGTGAATTTAAATAAATTTTCATGACAGACAGTTCCGTAATCACCTCTGGCCATATCATAGTCGCAACATGCCAACTCGATGCGTGCACATCTTGTGAATATGTTCATCAGAACAGTAGGTATATCAACTCATATACATATATTTTGAGATACACATGTCACTAAACAATATTCTGATATATTTGTCAATGAAATTTTTATTGAACAGGATCAATATTCAATATTCCTGAAAAACTGGTTTTCTAATGCTATGCAAAAGCTATTCATTGATTGGTTCTATTCATATTAAATGTATCTTGGTCTGAGTTACTAATGAATTTATAATGCCTGCTATGACTCTTAGAATAATCTGACTAGATGACAAAATATTATCTGCAATTTGTTTTAAAATTAGTTATAATCTTCATTGGGATCGCCTTGAGATGCTCTGATGTATACATATATCTGTTTTGCTTGTCATACATTTTTATCGAGCAAACATATTATATGAAATCCAAGAATATAAAAAGTGAAATCGTAAGACTACAATGTAATAAATTATAACATGTTATCCTTAAAATTACACATCAGTCCCACATTTAGAAAAATTATGACTAAATTGCACTATACCAACATATAAGATAGGCAGAAAATAGTGGGATTAGCACGGGTAACACGGCAAAGGGATAAAACTATTTTATCCACTTTTAATGTCAGTTGTCATTGTCAATCCATCCTTTATTTTCTCTTCGAGGAGATATAATGGTGGAAGAAAATTTGTCCCTTTGCCATGCTACCTGTGCTTGTACAATAAAGAATATTATCAGTGTATATAGCTGGCATTTTAATACAATAATATTTATTGCGAATTATATATTCATGCTTATTTGATTTGATCATTATGTTACAGTTTTGATATCAAAACAATACTTATATGTATTCAAACATTAGTTAAACCTTAATTCAAAAACCATATACTAAAATGTGTGAATTTCCCAAAATATTATACAAATTCTAACACCCAGTAGCAGTAGTAAGAATAATTATACATCTGTTCTTTAAGTCAACTAAAATGTTGCTTCCGAAGCAAAGTTACTATCTTGTCTAATGCTATCTACATAAAGTTATAAAGTAAGATACCCTCTAGTCCAGGGGTCGGCAAGTATTTTTAGGTGGGGTCCGAATACTGTGAGAAAATTTTAACGAGGTCCAGAAAAAAACAACTGATAATAATTAAGTGCTATTTATTTATTGTTTTTGCTTAAAATATAATTCAGATTAAGTAAAACACAAGAAGATTAATGTGCGAAATTACACCGACGGTCTTGAGCCAGTTTTCTATACTTCGGTTCTCGAGAGGAACAGCAAATACGAAGTGTGTCTTCTAGGTGGGCGTCCCTTAACCTCGAACGATATTTGATTTTTAAAAAATTCATCTTCGAGAAAGATGTTTCACATATGTATGTCGAGCTAAACATAGTGGCTAAATTGATAGCTAGTTTTTTAATTTTTAAAATATATATTTTTTTGGTACATGTTTGGCCCATAATTCTTCAGTGGATACCGTTTTATATATTTGCAAAGATACATCTTCTTGGAAATCAATTATCTCCATTTGAAGTGATGCTTTTGACAGATTAAACAACTTGGCAGCCACATCTGTCCATTCTGCCGCTGGATCAACTTCAAATGGCGATTTAAGAAACGGAGTTAGCTTGCCCACCTCTGCAAAGTCTTGGAATCTTGTAGCAAATTCGTTCCTAAGATCGGCCAGAAATTTCACAAACACTTCAATGTCTTCTTCAGAGGTCTCCTTTTTGTATTCAAGAATTGTCGGAAAATGAATAAATTCTTGTCTTGCAATATCTTTTTCAAAGATATCCAGCTTGCGACGAAAGGCAGACACGCTTTGTATCAGGTCACATATTAACTTTCCATTTCCTTGTAACTCTGTGTTGAGCTCATTTAAATATTTCAAAATGTCTTTTAGGAAAGCCACAACCAGCATATTACGCTCGTTTGTTATGAACTCAAAGTGCTTTCTGGCTCCCTGCGCATCTGAGTTTTGCAAGAAAGAGGTTACTTGTTCTTTTATTAGCCAGAAACGTTCAATAACTTGACCTTTACTTAGCCAACGAACATTGTTGTGTTAACTTGTGTTGCAGTAAGTCAGAATACGCTGAATCACATTCAGAAAGAAACTCCTTGAAATGTCGGTGTTGAAGAGCAGAATGAGATCTAATAAAATTAATCAACTTGACCAAGCCGTCCATCACTTCTTTTAATGGCCAAGCGCCCTGTGAATTTACATATTGCAATAACTGTACAACACATAATATTTGGCGGTCCTAGGTTCGGCCTTTCGCGGTCCGCAAACGGACCGCGGTCCGCCTGTTGCCGACCGTTGCTCTAGTCCAACCTTTGCAAAAATGAATATCATCCTCTACTACTGTGTTATGATAATATACTTAAAATGTATTATAGATAAGAAATTTAGTACCTACCCATTTGATAAAGACTAAAACATTCAATATTGTTATAGTGTCTAGTTCTTACTACAAGTCACTGCTAGGTGTGTAGTCATAATATTAAAGGCACATATCTGCATGTTTGATACAATAGCAATATTTTCTCCAGATTGAGTGGCAGGGGAAGCCTAACGAACATACAAGTAATAAAGAATAGCAATATTTTTTATCTCGCACATTATAATAAAAATGGATTTGCTAAGATTATGGAGAATAACAATTTTAGGGTGTTCGAGAGTATACAATACAAGATTGCACAGTACTGAACTACACCAGCCTTTTTAACAGTCCACTGCAGGACGTAGGCCTACCCACGAAGGGAGTTTGCACACAACAACGGTATTAATATTTTGTATGCACTATAAATTGTTTTCTTAGTAGGCCAATTTTAGAGGTGCCATCGTAAATTTAATAGCAACGTAAAATAGTGTTCTCTCTATCAAATGCAAATAGTGATAAAGAAACAGGGCTACCTACATACTTATTACACAAACAGCAAGTGAATCATCCACAGACCCTTGAAAGTCTAAATATAATAAATACTTTATTGTAATTTCTACTACAGAATCTTTATATATTATGCTATAGAATGCCAGAACAGGAGATCTCATCTAAAGATTTTATAGGTTGCCTCTTAATAGTAAAATATAAACAATATTTTCTCTGGTTAAACATCTACATAGCAGTGACCCTTTATAGAACTCAGTGATGATATTTCAAAACATGTTCATAACAAAAAATTGAGAACCAATATGAATTTAATACTTCCCAATGCAGTGAAAATATTGATACTCGGTAATAACTTGGGTCACAGTAATGATAAAAGTGACTGATAGTGTGCCCCTGATAAGGCGATTGGCCTCAGACTGCAGACAGACAACATGTTTACTGATGCCCTCCCAGAACACACAAGTAGCATTTGTTATTGCCAGAAGTTTCGTTTACAAATACTAACATTTCATGATGGATAACTGGGTCCAAAATAGAATCAATTGAGATAGTATACTATTTATAGGGGTGAATATGGGTATTGTATTTACAACTGAGAGTTATCATGGCTCGGATGAGATGTCAAATTGTAAACACTGATTTAACCACTAGGTTCATTGTTCATCTTTCTCTATTATAGTGGTATTAAAACTAGATGTGAACAAAATATTCAGAATTCCCGTAATTTCTAAAATGAACTGGCAAAGCAAAACTGATGTTTGTTTGTTAGGATTGGAAATAGTATGTATGTATGTTTCTCTGTTTAATTGACACCAACTGTGTAACTAGACAAGTACCTACTTAAAAAAATCCATTTTAAACTCACATTATTTCAATTTTATCTGTTAGCATTGGGTTTTCTTTTGCTTATCTTGGGGTTGGGTTTTTTACATTTCTTTTAAACAAAAACTAATAATATTCAAAACACATTATGTAGGTACACAATGGTTTGTTGAGTCATCATGTTACATATAAATTCGTTTTCATGACACAATTAAACTGAGTTTTATTTGCTTGTAAATTTACCATTGCAGATAATGCATAATGCAATCAACTTGGCTGTAGGATTTTGTGGTTAAAATAGATACCAACCAGTATATCCTCTCTCACTTTTAGACTATAGTGAGCATTTATAGATTAAATTAAAGAAAATATAGATATCATGTTGTACAGGGAGGTGATAACACTGTCAGACTATAGGACCGCGAGATGTGGAGTTTGCTTTGCTCCACTGACAAAAGCATTGCTCTTAAATTTTGAATGAATGAAGACACTTCAGTACCCTTAATATGACTTTATTATTACAATACAAAGCTAGGGTCGTTTTCGTATTGCTTTATATATTTTCGTAAAGCTTCCCTATTGAAATGAACAAACAGAAGTATGGACCCCTACAAAAACAACCATATAATTTATCTCTTAGTTGATTCTTTTACCATACAATCTCATGCTTAGGTCTATCTATACAGAGATATTGGGGACTTACCCACAATCTCTTGAGGGAAACTAGTACATAATTATTTATCCCAATAATTACAAAATCGACTTTACCAATGTACAGGATTGGAATAGTTTGCATAGATTAATGTATAATCGACGTAGTAATTATCACATTATCGTTGATTTCTCAAAAACCACTCAGCCGGTTTCGATAAAATTTATGTGGACCACTTCTGAAGTATAATCTACAAAACAATAAAGGAATCCTCAAAACCGGTTCCTAATCGCGTTACATACAAAAAAAATGATAACCTCCTTTTTTGAAGTCGGTTAGAAATAATCAACTTTTCCAAGGGGACTAACACTGAAACAAAAAAAAAAACAGGCTCTAAAATTAAATAAATGAGTGTAATGAACATTGTAATGAGATTGAAGATGATCACATAAGTGAGAGCAGTGTGTTGTGATTTGCAGATGCTCTCGGTACAAGTGCCGGGGTGCGCGGGCATGGAGCGGCTGGGCGCGCCGGGGGGACCGCGCCTACGGCACGATCACAGACACCACCATTCCACATTGTGAGTAAACTCACCACACAGTATCGTCGTCTGCTCTCGTTACAAGTGCCCGGGTGTGCGAGCATGGAGCGGCTGGGCGCCCCGGGGGGACATCACGGACACCACCATTCCACATTGTGAGTACACTCACCACACAGTATCGTCGTCTGCTCTCGTTACAAGTGCCCGGGTGTGCGAGCATGGAGCGGCTGGGCGCCCCGGGGGGACATCACGGACACCACCATTCCACATTGTGAGTACACTCACCACACAGTATCGTCGTCTACTCTCGTTACAAGTGCCCGGGTGTGCGAGCATGGAGCGGCTGGGCGCCCCGGGGGGACATCACGGACACTACCATTCCACATTGTGAGTACACTCACCACACAGTATGGTCGCCTGCTCTCGGTACAAGTGCCGGGGTGTGCGGGCATGGAGCGGCTGGGCGCCCCGGGGGGACATCACGGACACCACCATTCCACATTGTGAATACACTCACCACACAGTATAGTCGCCTGCTCTCGGTACAAGTGCCGGGGTGTGCGGGCATGGAGCGGCTGGGCGCCCCGGGGGGCATCACAGACACCACCATTCCACATTGTGAGTACACTCACCACACAGTATCGTCGTCTGCTCTCGTTACAAGTGCCCGGGTGTGCGAGCATGGAGCGGCTGGGCGCCCCGGGGGGACATCACGGACACCACCATTCCACATTGTGAGTACACTCACCACACAGTATCGTCGTCTGCTCTCGTTACAAGTGCCCGGGTGTGCGAGCATGGAGCGGCTGGGCGCCCCGGGGGGACATCACGGACACCACCATTCCACATTGTGAGTACACTCACCACACAGTATCGTCGTCTACTCTCGTTACAAGTGCCCGGGTGTGCGAGCATGGAGCGGCTGGGCGCCCCGGGGGGACATCACGGACACTACCATTCCACATTGTGAGTACACTCACCACACAGTATGGTCGCCTGCTCTCGGTACAAGTGCCGGAGTGTGCGGGCATGGAGCGGCTGGGCGCCCCGGGGGGACATCACGGACACCACCATTCCACATTGTGAATACACTCACCACACAGTATAGTCGCCTGCTCTCGGTACAAGTGCCGGGGTGCGCGGGCATGGAGCGGCTGGGCGCCCCGGGGGGACATCACGGACACCACCATTCCACATTGTGAGTACACTCACCACACAGTATCGTCGTCTACTCTCGTTACAAGTGCCCGGGTGTGCGAGCATGGAGCGGCTGGGCGCCCCGGGGGGACATCACGGACACTACCATTCCACATTGTGAGTACACTCACCACACAGTATGGTCGCCTGCTCTCGGTACAAGTGCCGGGGTGTGCGGGCATGGAGCGGCTGGGCGCCCCGGGGGGACATCACGGACACCACCATTCCACATTGTGAATACACTCACCACACAGTATAGTCGCCTGCTCTCGGTACAAGTGCCGGGGTGTGCGGGCATGGAGCGGCTGGGCGCCCCGGGGGGCATCACAGACACCACCATTCCACATTGTGAGTACACTCACCACACAGTATCGTCGTCTGCTCTCGTTACAAGTGCCCGGGTGTGCGAGCATGGAGCGGCTGGGCGCCCCGGGGGGACATCACGGACACCACCATTCCACATTGTGAGTACACTCACCACACAGTATCGTCGTCTGCTCTCGTTACAAGTGCCCGGGTGTGCGAGCATGGAGCGGCTGGGCGCCCCGGGGGGACATCACGGACACCACCATTCCACATTGTGAGTACACTCACCACACAGTATCGTCGTCTACTCTCGTTACAAGTGCCCGGGTGTGCGAGCATGGAGCGGCTGGGCGCCCCGGGGGGACATCACGGACACTACCATTCCACATTGTGAGTACACTCACCACACAGTATAGTCGCCTGCTCTCGGTACAAGTGCCGGGGTGCGCGGGCATGGAGCGGCTGGGCGCCCCGGGGGGACATCTCGGACACCACCATTCCACATTGTGAATACACTCACCACACAGTATCGTCGTCTGCTCTCGGTACAAGTGCCGGGGTGCGCGGGCATGGAGCGGCTGGGCGCCCCGGGGGGACATCACGGACACCACCATTCCACATTGTGAATACACTCACCACACAGTATAGTCGCCTGCTCTCGGTACAAGTGCCGGGGTGCGCGGGCATGGAGCGGCTGGGCGCCCCGGGGGGACATCACGGACACCACCATTCCACATTGTGAATACACTCACCACACAGTATCGTCGTCTGCTCTCGGTACAAGTGCCGGGGTGCGCGGGCATGGAGCGGCTGGGTGCGCCGGGGGGACATCATAGACACCACCATTCCACATTGTGAGTACATCACCACACAGTATAGTCGCCTGCTCTCGGTACAAGTGCCGGGTGCGCGGGCATGGAGCAACTGTGCGCGCCGGGGTACATCACAGTAAGTTTAACAAAAATGTTTACTGGAAATAAAAGATGACTTCCATGACTTTTGACCTATAGTGCATAGTTTCCGAGATATCGGCCAAAAACATTTTTTTAAGATGGCGCTTGAAGCTCCATTTGGATCTGTCAGGTTTTTGTGATTTTATGCTCAGTAAGTGATTCTAAACCTTATAAAAAAAATTGGATCGGAAATTTAGTGGAAAGTAAATTCTATTTTCCCTGAGGTAATACGCTCGTGTAAACATTTTCTTTATCATAACATAAATCGGCTGTCAAACAAAAAATATGCATGAAAATCGATCCAGTCGTTTGGTAAACACTAAACACAAACATAAATAAACAAAAATATACACAGACACATGTCGCACTTAAAACATCCCTTTTTGTAGCGAGGTTTTAAAATGTATCAATCTATCTATATTCTAAAGAAATAGGAAATACTTTTGTTCATAGTCAAGTCAAGTTCATAGCCCAGAGTAGCGAGCAGAGTCATAAATGAAGGGCCAAAAGCAATAATTAAATTATCTGCCTTTTTCTAGAACGATATGTTCATAAATATATAGTGCGAGGGCACGGCGTTGCGTCACATCGTGATAGTGCTCTCTTTGTCTGATCACTAATTTTAAAGCTTTATACATATGTCCACATACATAATTATATCCACTACTACCAAAGTTATTGGAAAAAGAAAAAATACCATTGTGTAACTAGACAAGATATCCTTCATATTTGCAATTAAACAGATCTTTTAGATTAGATTAGAAAATTAAAAAGAATCTAGATTATTTTTCGTAAAGCTGACACAACCGACTTAACGAAAAATAATCGTTGCATTCAAAATTCGAATAGGTCGCGTAAATCAACGTATACCATTATAGGAACATTCTTGATTGAAACTCAACCGATTTCGATAAAAATTAAATGGGACCGCCTCTGCAGCAAACCATAAAATAATCATCAAAATCGATTCCTAATTAAAAAACATAGTCGAATTGAAAACCTTTTTTGAAGTTGATTGAAAAGATCCTTTAGATTAGAAAATTAAAAAGAATCAAGAAAACTAGAATCTAATGTGTCTCTAGATGGTGTTTGTGCAATGGAGCCTGTCTTGGTCTTCGATGTCTGACAATGTCAATTAAATAGGAACATCTTTCTATAAGTAAATCACAGAGATTACATGCTTATAATAGATTATGAAAACAGTGTCGAGCTGTATAGTTGATTAGTGCGTGGTGGCGTTCCAGGGAATGGGAGAAGCAGCAGCGGCTGCAGGCGATGGTGGGCCGACTGCAGGAGATGGTGGAGCAGGAGACGCGCGCGCGCTCCGCCGCCGCGGCCGAGCGGCTCGGCCTGCCTCCCAGCATACAGCTGCCGGACGGCGAGTACGGCCAGGACGCGCACCTGCAGCTCAGAGTCCCCTACCAGGTGCGTAGTAAGTAGCTGTGCGACCTGCGGTACTGCGTCCGACTTGCCTGGACCCGTTTCTTCATCCATACACCTGCAATCTGCCGGTGTGGGATGCCTAACAGTTTCTTTATCCGTCATCAGCCATAGACATACGCCTCAATGAGACCCGTTGGAAACGGCTTGCATCCAGCGTGATCTGGCGATCTTACTGGGATCGTTCCTCCACCTTGCGGATGGCCGTCGTAAGCTGCGCTTGCCGGTACTTGGTCTCCATTGAGTCATCCGAGAAATTTTCAACCTCAACGGTCATCCAGTCCTCCGTGCTATGTGCACTGCCCGCTGCCATTTCAACTTGCCAATCCGCCGGGCTGTCAGTCAATACTCAATCATATATTGCAACATAATTATGTAATATTACTTTGGTTCTTCAAAGAATCTCCTCATTTCTGATTCGATCTCGCAGAGATTCCGAGCACAGCCTACTCCATAGCTCGTTGGCAGGTTCCTATAGGGCTATAATATTGGTAACTTACACACAAGGCGCACAACCTCTAAAGGGCGACGTCCTCGTATATCGACTTACAAGCGTCAGAGAATATCAACAGCTCTCAGAGTATCGTATATGTGGGGTCCGTTAAATCTCCAACATGAGCGTAGATATCACCATATCTGACGTGATACCAAGCCCCCGGGATACAGGGTATATATGTACGTACCATAGGGAAATCGAATACGTAGGATACCCAGGCAGTTTTGGGGTGCAGCCGAGCTGTGTAGGATTGTAGCCACAAAACCATCTCGATGGCTTGCTTTTGTGCGCATTTGAGAGCTCCGAGATCTGCAGGGGAAAGTACCGAAAGCTCTCAGCAGTTTGCTGTTTACGTCCTACGACAACGTGGCCTCACAATAATCGTTCTTTTGCAGGCCGTTTGAATCGATGGTTAGAACCTGATCTCTGACCAACAACGAGCCCAGATGCCCCCTTTTCAGTAAACTCTTAATATGGATGAGGCAAGAGCTACCAATGCCGTATTCTAGCGCCCCAACATCAGATCCAATACAAAATCCACGATGACCTTAACCTCTGATATTTCGAGATTAAATTTCTTCATGTCGCAAGCTGTTTTCTTCCATGCCTATCGTTGAGGCGCGCTTACCATTGCGTTGTGAAAACTTTTGAAGTTGTGGCATGCTCAATTCAATTTGTCAAACGAAATCGTACTAATTCGATGCAGTCTAGACAAAACACCACAACCACAAAAACAGACGAGACAGGAAACCTGCAAGACGAAAATAAGGCGTAAACATGGCGCCCTTGCAAGTTGTATGACCATTTATTTTGTTTTTGCGTAGACACGTAACGCAACATGTATGGGGTGTATCTCTAGATGACACATACCCTTAAGGTATAATTGCAATGGCTATGAGTTGAATAGGGAACCAATAGAGAAATCGATAAACATAATCGACCAAGTTCGAGTTGGACATGAAGGGTTCCGTACCGTATGGGAGCCCCCTTAATATGTTTTATTTTAATTTAACTATTTATTTTTGAAGTGAATATACAATTATATATTCTGTAAATATATCAAGCTTCTGTTGCGACCTGTTGCCGTAATTAATATCGATTATATAATCTGTGAAAATTTAAACTTTCTAGGTATGACGGTTCATGAGATACAGCCTGGTGACAGACAGGTAGATAGACGGGCGGAACCTTGGAGTCTTTAGTAATAAGGTCCCGTTTTGACCCCTTGGGTACGGAACCTTAAAATGGATTTAGTTTTATTGTACTATGTGTTTATAAGGCTGGGGTAAGGGTGTTCCTATAGTAATGAAGAGTGTCCTCGTACACTACCGTGCCTCCAGATTATTATTAGAGTTCCGTACCCAAAAGGTAAAAACGGGACCTTATCACTAAGACTCCGTTGTCCCTCTGTCCTTCTGTGTGTCACCAGGCTTTATCTCAAGAACCGCGATAGCTAGACAGTTGAAATGTTCACATGTGATGCGTTTCTGTTGCCGCTAAAACAACAAATACTAAAAACGGAATAAAATAAAAACCTATTTAAGGGGGGCAAAATATGATACAAAAAACGTAATTTTTGGTCGATATAATTTAAATAACGGCAACAGGTTGAAGGACGCTTGAAATGGGCAAAGGGGGCTCCAATACGGTACGGAACCCTTCGTGTGCGAGTAGGACTCGCACTTGGACGATTATTGTAAGTATACGTGCAAGGAATAACAACGTGTCGTGTTGGTTCCAGCAAGCCGAGCTGACGAGGAGCAGCTTCCAGCCGCCGCCGAACAAGTGCGTGAGCGACGTGCCGGAGTGGGCGGGCGGCGGCGGCGGCGGGTGCGGCGAGGCGGCGTGCGCGCGCCGCGCGCAGGACAAGAAGGTGGGGCTGCTGCAGAAGGCGACGCGGTGGTGGGTGCGCATGGGCGCGCGGCCGCCCGCGCCGCTGCTGGCCAGCGCCGCGCCGCCGCCGTGCGTGATGGTGCCGCGGCGCGCGTCCCCGCCGCGCCTGCCGCCCGCGCCGCCCGACGCGTGACGCGCGCGCCGCCCGCGCCGCCCGCGCCGCGCCCGATCCATATCACGCTTACATTCCATAGTCGGGCCCCGCGCGCGCGCGCCGCTGTCCGCCCGACTCCCATAGACTCGCTATTTATTTATTGGGCGCCCGCACCGCGCCGCGCCGCGCCCTCGCGATGTGAAGCGATCACTAAGACTGAAGTATGATAAAAAGATATAACGTTATAAAGTCTACGTTGAAGTATGTCGTCTTAGGTAAAATTAATTCAAATAGAAACGATTAAAGTATAAAATATTTAATGAATGTTTCGATTGTAACCTTCGATGATATCGTATGTTATGATGAGGTCGGTCGCCGGTGAGCCGATTCTTGCAGTGTACGGTTTCGTGTATTTATAAGTGACCTATCTTTATTTCTGTCCGGCAGCTGTAAACCTGTGTTTAAACAACTTTTATATTTATTTACAATTATGTATAAAGTGAACGCATATCAGTACAGTAAACGCAAGGAATATTAATTTACTACGCATAGTTACTATTTTATTGTAAATATTGTCTCTAATTTAACATAAGATTTAATGATGGCCGTTGCCGAAATCCGAGGGTTTTTTTTTTCAATTGAGTGTTTGCTACATTCCATATTTATGTTGAAATATTCTCGATGTTACTGTACCCGCTACTTCCAGCCGTTACCCCGCCCCTGCCCCGCCCAGCCCTGACCCCGCCCCCGCCCCGCCTCCCGTCGCCCGTTTCTCTCTGTCGCCGACTATCTACCTACTGATACTGACTGATATTGTAAATGCAGATGTATAGAAATCTCATTAGTTCATAGACAATGTTTAAATGGAACGCATTGATTCGATTAGGTTTAAATTAGGTATTTATTGTTTACATTGTAAGCGGGGCGCCGCCCCATCAGACTTCTCGAAAGTGTATAACGTTTATAAGCTCTGAACCACACTTGTCCCGATTCATCGATAGGTTTTCGTATTGAGTGTGCTGATTGTCGGTCCTGGGTCGGTCCGTCTATATGGGACCGACGTACGCCGAGATAAAGCGCTTTATCTTAATCCGTGCTTTGTAATGATATGGGCGCCCGCCTCTTATCGCATAATATAGACATTTTAGACAGTTGAAAGTAAAGCTAATAATCGTGTATGACTGAAAGAATGAAATGACTAGTAGACTGCAATTACGGGTGTTAAGGCTAACGAGGCGCGTGCGGCCGCCGCGCGCCTCACTTCATAATGTATGATACATTGTTGCGCCAGCGACCTTCCAACCGGCACGGTAATCCTATCCAACAGTGCTGTGACTCGGCCCTGTCCTTGAAATATATACCTACAGCGCCGCGTGGCCGCGCAGAACGTATCACGCGCTATGGCTGCCCCTCATTTCATCTAATTACTCGTTACCTACTTGAGTTTCTTTCTAGTTTAGATCTATTATGATGTAAAATTATTATATTTATTTCAAAAAAGAAATTCGCTGTGAATGAAAAAGGAAACGTTTAATAAAAATACATGTTGTGTTTTTTAATGTTTTTAGGGTTCCGTAGTAACCTTAAAAACGTAAATCGCACGCTTACTAGTTACAAATCCACACGTTCGTTCGTCACTACGACGAGAGCATACCTCGCTCCGAGGCGCGTAGGTATGATTCGCCTTCCGACCGTTTGTATGAAGACGGAATACTGTAGATATGATTACCGTGCAAGCGTCGCTGCGGCTTGCGTGCTCAACACTACTGAAAAACACCATAATAAATGTTCAAAATATTCAAGTATGTGTTATTTTATTAAAGTGATTGTTATGTTTGTCTTTGGTATTTTAATGAGGCAACTAATAATGAGCGATTTGTTGTCGTTGAAAATAATAAGTTCTGAATTTGTTTGATATTTTATTTATTCATGTTTTAGGAAATTGGCAGCATGGAACGTTGTTTGTGTTTTTGTAGTAAAAATGTCGGTGTTAAAGCTTTTATTGCGTACCTAGGGGAACTAAATTATTCTTGAAATGGAAACTGCGCACCGCACTTGGCCACATCGCTTACCCCTGGCACGAACGCTACCAAAACCTCGATAGACAATGTATAAAAAATGAAGTAAAAGTCCTTTTTTGGACCGTTGTGCAATACGTCCTTTTTAGACGTTAACGAAACTTACATTTTTCGTCAAATAATTTACAATTTTTGGTAGTATATGTGCCTTGGGTATTGGTCGTTTTAATGTGACGGGTCTCGATACACCCAGAACTTGTGTTTATTATTTACATCTTTGCATAATATATTGTTACGAGACGCATAGTCTCCGATCGAATAAATCTGTACTATATCTGAACATGTAATTTAACCAATCCATGTCTAAATGTTATAACTCTGCTACATATTATAAATGCCAGCTTACTCATAAAAATATGCGACAAGTGCTCTGATTGGTTACTTAAATAATAATATATACACTAGTAAAATTGAAATATCTACATAATATTTATAAATTAATTATAAAATTGCGCTCTTCAGACTACATTTTTATGAGTAAGGGAGCCCTGTATATACAATTACCTATACATAAGTAGCTGTATGAGAATCTGCCCAAAACATTTTCAACAATACATATTCACAGAATTGTACTGGGTGTTCGGTTAGACGACGGGCATGATAGTGGATTTTATTGTACTCAATAGACCAACACTATAAATTAGAAAAAAACCACTTGTCTAAACATTTCGTACGGGACTTTATAAGCATAACGTGGCAAATTTTAAAGGCGCCATCGTAATTTTAATAGCAGCTAAAACTATTGCTATTTCTTTTTCACTATATGCATTTGAAAGAAAGAACAATATTTTAAGTTGCTATTAAACTTACGATGGCTCTTTTAAAATTGACCACATCCACCTCGCTCGGCAACGCAATTTCATATTGATATAAATAAAAAAAATCATAAACCTATTCAAAGCATTTATTTGTCATAGAATTACACACGGTTTGAAACCTTTTTACTTTTTTTTTTTATTTGACAGAGTAGATAAAAAACTTCTGTAATTTAACAGAAGAGATAAAAAAAACTGTTATTTTAATCTGTCAAATGAAAAATAAATGATTTTGATTTTTTTTTTATTTAAATCAAAAGGTATCAAAACCAATTTATTTAATTATGTATGTGTTACGATTAATAAATGCTTTATAGGGTTTATAGAAATTCAATGCCTACCGGTTCAAACGTGCAAATGGCAAGTGAGACAACTGCGGCCCGTAAAAAGCTTATAAAACCGTTAAATGACATTTCTATGAATCAGATTTATTTTATTTGTCAAATTTGTATTGTTCGATATCGTGAGTACGACAAATTTCGCGTTTTTATATGCGACTAACCAAACACCCAGTATAATACTGTAATAACTATAATATGGAAATGTATGTTGTAGTACCATATAATAAATGAACGAAACTTAATACCTATACATAGTCATACATACGTTTTTTAAAGTAATAGTAATTAGTTTGAAATATCTTGTACAAATGGCTGGTAAAATATAAAAGTTGTTTAAATTAGTTTCACAGAATAGAATAATCTAGATATCAAACAATATTCCATTGTCATATTAATAAGTAAAAGCAGGAGCAAATGTTTAATGAAAAAAAAACTGCATTAAATTATGACCTACCAATAATAGTCTAGTTTTTTTTATTATATTGATTCCTATAGGTTGAATCAAACAACTTGGCGGCTGTGAATTTAGCTACAGGCTGCGCGAAATCCAATCCTCGCGCAGCTGCGCTTCCGTCAGGATGGGGTTATCCGCAGTTTGTAACTAACATCACAGCCGCCAAAATGTTTGATTCGGCCTACAATGCATATTATAGTATACATGTAGCTACTATACTAATAGTTCTTCAAACAGTAGATCTCGCGACACATCTCTTTACCTGAATCTGCAAAAGCCTATATCTCAACTCGCTCTTGACCGATTTGGTTCATACTTGCAAATCTTGTTAGGATTTAGATACTAAACAATTTTGCCAAATATTGAAATAGGCTGATAAATAGCGCGGCAGCAATTTTCCCCTTTATCCCAACATTTGCAAATTTGAGGGTAGGTATTCCTGTCAAAAAAGGGTATCAAAATAAATATAGCCGACAACAAAAAAGCCTATTAACCTATGTACGAAGTTTCATCGAGATTCATAGAAAAATGCGACCTGTAGATGAAAAACAACATCTGGACAGACGAAATCAAATTCGCCGCGTTAAAACGGTGATCTACACTGTAGATCAATGCATATTATTGATCGAGGGAAAGCGAAGATCACCGTTCATTAAATATTTTGTAGATTCTACACTATATTTTTCATTATTACCAAAGCGCTCTTGTTGACTTTGAAACCGATGCAAAATATAAGTACTGTGATTTCAAAGTGTTTTCATAATTTTTTCGTCAAAAGTAAATCAACATTTGGATTAATTTGTTTATGATCGGCATCTAATCCAGATCCGGATCTTTATTGTCAGGTGTATCTGTAGCGTTATTAAAAAGGATAGATATAGGTAGCCGAAAGAGAGTGAATCACATCGCCAAGAACAAGTTTTACTATGGAGCCAACCATACAGATATCTGTGGGCCAATCTGAAATTGGAAAAAAAAGAAAAAAAACAACTGCTATTTTTTTGTATGACAACTGATTGTTTTTATCAAACTTCAGGTTGGCCCAATAGTAAAAAGTTCTTAATAAGCCTTTATGTATATAGTTTTCGTTATTGTATTCTTCAACCGACTTCCAAAAATGTTTTTTTTTAAACCTTTTAAAGGTATAGGCCAAATCATACAAGTCGACGGGTGTGAAGTGCCGCCCGGCAGTGACGATCTATGCCGTCCCGCTTATAAATAACTAGCGACCCCGGCTCCGCACAGATGTATTATACATATATATACCTTCCTCTTGAATCACTCTATCTATTGAAAAAACCGTATTAAAATACGTTGCGTAGTTTTAAAGATATAAGCATACATGGGGACAGACAGTGGTAAGCGACTTTGTTTTATACTATGTAGTGATTATGTGTAGCAAGCCTACGCTTTGACGTACCTAAGTACCTAAAGGATTCATAGAAATCTTACAGGTCTAGAATTTGGAGTCTTCCAAAATAAACTAAATTCTAGCTACGCCAATATACGCGTACCCTATGCGCGTACCCACCTAACGCATAGGTTCGCGAGGCCAATCTGCTATGGAGGGCTTTGCTCGGAGTATTTCTACTAGATCGAATCAGAAATGAGGAGATCCGTAGAAGAACCAAAGTGACCGACATAGCTGATGGGCGAGTTAAAATGGCAGTAGGCAGATGAGGGCACAGAGTACATTTATGTACTGCCTTATTTATAAGGAGGTTGTAAATCTCTCGAGAAGAGACCACGTACGCGCAAGCACAGCGTAGGACGTCCACCTACAAGGTGGACGGATGATCGCGCCGTATAAAGCAAACCGCTTCTAAGTGATCTTATTGCAGATCTTTAGGGGAGGCCTATACCCCGCAGTGGACGTCCCATGGCTGTAACGACGAAAAATCTTCTCCTGCTGGTTTTTATGTTATGATTTATAATATATCATCACCAGCCGTATATTGCCATATATTGTATACCTACTACGTTCTAATATTTGTTTTTACGAAATCGTTACCAATATGACTTCATACAAGACCTCTTAACTTAAAAGAAAGTAATAATCAACATTGCCAAGGCCAAAACATTTTTACAACAGAGGAGTACCTCGTGGACCACAACCTCTTGAGCACAGAACAGCAGAACTCTTGAGTATAATTTTCTTTGACCACACCACAACTCGGCACAACTACTCAACTAGATCATCTAGTGCCAATGTATTATATTAAAATAGACTAGATGGCACATCTAGAATAAATTACATGGGCACTTGGCAGCACTGAACTGAACAATGGTTGGAAATATGGATTTGCGTCTGGCAACCTAAATCATTTTTTGGCGGGCGCAGCGCAGGGTGATTTGTTGAAGCTACATGCAGATTTACGTAGACTGGTAAGTAGACTTTGAAGAAGAAGAAGTGGACTTTTAATATTCGTATCAAGCTAAGTATCTTTATGCTGAAGACGCTAAGCTGCATTACATTTATTTTATGGAGTTGAATTCAAAGCTAGGAACAACAATGTTTTGAAGGTCAGTTTATTTAAAAAGGGCTGCCAGATTTGTTTTTAATTTTTTTCTATCTCATTATTCAGATGTCTTAAAAATACCGTGACAGATGATGGCCATGATAGTTTACAAAAGCTCAAAAAAGTTGAATAACGAGTAGGTACCATACACCTAGATAAATAATTACGGCTGTAATTGTTGTCTCTTAGATTTATTTAGGTAATTTCGTAAAATTCCTTAAAGGCCGTTGCCGTCGGCGTGTCGGTCAGCCTCGAAATTCACATTTTCGTGTTTTATTTTGATATATTTTACATTTATAGCTAAGCTACTCATTGCGAGTTGTACAAAAACTGGTTTTCTCCAATAAAAAGGCAGTTTTTACAACTTGTATGTACTAACGGATTTTGTATAGAAAGGTATCAACACATCAAGGTATCACAGACTGTATCAATCAAAACGAGGGTGAAAATCAGCTGATGCACGAACATAGCTAAGCTACTTACACATTTGCTTACATTTTATCTTATTTACAAATATATTTAACTGATAGCTAAAAGGCAGTGATTATTTATTTTGATATAAGCTTTTGATACATTATTAGTACTGTTGCGCAGTGAATCGCAATAATAACTCAAACTAAAAAAAAGTTTCAATAATACCTACTGCTCGGTTAGAGACGTCATGCGTCATAGACGGGAAACCATATATTACATAAACCCTTCTATAATCTAAGCGAGAAACACATACAATTTGTTTTTAGCTGTTAAACCAAATCTTTGTATACTTATAGCAGGTTTTTAAAAAAAATATTTCATGGATGTGACCAGTTTAATCAGGATTCTTTAATTTCATCACAATTTGCCCCACATCTAGTGCCAATCAGATTTTGTCGCATATCTTATTAGACAACCAGACTGAATAAAGTTTGGCAAAAGCTTGTAAAACTTAAGCAAATTGGACGTTGAATATAAAAATAGCTTTACTAAAGAATGGTTTCAAATGTACCTACCCTCAAAAATTGGTACTTTGTAAAAATTACACAAAAATATCTTTATTAATCATTAGCAGAATTGCTAAAGAACAAAATGTAATCATAATTATTAACAGCCTCGGTGGCTCAGTGGTTAGTAACCCTGACTTCTGGGTCAAAGAGGAGTGGGTTCGATCCCCACCCAGGGTAAACATTTGTGTTATGAACATAGATGTTTGCTCTGTGTCTGGGTGTTATTTAGGTACTATCTATGTAAGTATGTATTTAAAATGAGTATATGTAGTATATCAGTCTCTGGCAGCTCATTTCACAAGCTTTGCTTAGTTTGGGGTCAGAGACCGTGTGTAAGATGTCCCCTAATATTTAAAAAAAAATTAACAATTATTTAGATAGGAACAAAGAATGTTGGCGTTTCGTATGAAAAATAAAATATACTTTGCTATAATTTAGACGAGGTCTAGCAAAATGCTTAGTTTAAATCTGGTCACACAGGTACAATTTTTAATACAAATATTTTACCTTGTTTTTTTGTGTTGTACATTTTTGCACACAGTGCTGCACCAGAAGCATAACAAAGGGACTAATAGTCTTTATACTACACCTGGGCGGCAATTCTGTTAGCCGATCTCTTTACTGAAGTGATCCTCTCACGTTTCTTGAACCTCTCACGTTTTTCTGACAGTTCCGACAGTTCAAAACTGTCAGAAAAACGAGACAGGTTCAAGAACGTGTCACCTTAGCAACGAGATCGGTTGACAGAATTGCCCCGCTGCTCGGAAAGTACCTTGATACTTTATCAAATTTACGGTAGAAAGTACGTCATTGCATATCGAACAAATATGCGGGGAGAAAACGCATCTGAGCGGGAGAGAAAAGTGTATGAAAATCCATTTCTTACGTGGTTTTTCTTTTTTAATTTTGGGTAAGACTATGCGCTGGAAACCTAAATATCAAAAGCCAAAAAGTTTTTACAGTGAGTTTTTATCTCCAAGTTCGCAAAATAACACTGGCCACTAGCTGTGTGTTGGATGGTGTCAAACAATTTGAAAAAAGAACATGTGAAAATTGCAGACGCCATTGGCGCCATTTTCAAGTGTTACATTAAGCTTCACTAACTGCAACAATTTCAATATAAATTTCAATTAGTAAAGATTTATTTTTTTATTTTCCTCGTAGGTGTAGTATAAAGCACTATGTATCACTCGAGAGAAAGTGCGATTCCCGATCTCGGGTGTTTTGAAGCCCTCGCTTACGGCTCGGGCTTCAAACGACACCCTCGACGGTAATCGGTCACTTTCTCCTCTCGGTGAACAATGTACTATTCCACCATTATATCCCCTCGAAGAGGAAATAAAGTATGGATTGACAATGACATCTGACATTAAGAGTGGATAAAAGGGTTTTCTCCCCTTGCCGTGCTGGCAGCTAGGTACGATTTCTAAAAAAATTGTAGATACTTTAGCTAGGGGAAACTGGGTAGCTATTGCCCACTTAACATTTTGATCCACAATTTTCTCCACAAAATCAGTTATTTAAGTTAGCGAGTTGATGTTTTTTTAATATAAGTCAGATATATAATCTAATAACGGAATATGTGTTATTTTGATTACTATCTCTAAAATCAGCGCATTTAAAAATAAAAACACTCAAACCACCAAAAAGCATAGTAACTATGCTTTTTAATAATAACTGTTATTATTGCCTATACATCCTGTACAGTGATTGCCCACTTTCATTTTCATTTTCAGAATCAGAAAATTTTATTTGCACCAACAAGTAACTTAGAGTATTAACATACACAACTTATCAATTTTTCACAAATCTAGATAAATTTTACGTCGTTATTAAACAAAACTTAAATCGGAGATTCTTACTTACCTTTTGAATTATCCCTATTCCTTATTTCGCGATCTGAAGACCTCATTTCACAACTTTTTCGTGCTGAAGTGAAGATCGAGAATATTTTCCTCAAAGTTCATTAAAGACAGGCGGCAGTCTATGATGGTTTTATGACGCAAATTAAAGGTAAATACTTAAGGTAATAAAACTTATGTTATACTATGCAGGTCACATTTACACTTTTAACACATAAAAAATGAATTACAAAATTTATAACAAAAGTAGTGTGTAAATTATTATTTTAACAATTTTCAAACGTAAATGACTGTAAACAAAATTTAAATTTAGAAAAACATACAAAATGCTGTTTTTTTTAATAGAATTAAAGGTTTGATCCAATAATTCCACAATTTAGTGCTCTTATAAGATCTAACCTTTTTTTACTTGTGATTCGGCACTCGCCAGATATTTTTTTCTAGTGTATTTTTTAATTTTGTGGCCTTTGGCAATGTTCAAATAAATATTTTGGAGGTAGGAAACATAATCTTTAATAAAAACAGCTGAAAACCAATGATTGACAGGCTAATAACTAGCTATTGCCATATGGCAATCACAACGACATCGACTTGGCAATAAATAAACTCTTTATTATTTAGGCTTAGTTATTGCCCACCCCTTGAAACCAAACAACGAGTTAAAAAATCGTAGATAACACACTAAGATTTATCTATACGCTGTTTCAATAGTAAATATTCAATTACAAACAAAAAAGGTACCAAAAAAGTAAAATTGATAGGGCTGTTCTTTAGAAAAATCGTAAGGAACTTACTTTTTTCAAAGAGGATTTTCTAAAACACTTATAAAGTAGTTCTAGTCTTCTAGTAACATCGTGAGATAAAATTTGAAATAGGATCATTAAAATCACCTAAAAATCCGACTTTTTCTTAAAGTGGGCATCACGGAATGTGGGCAATAACACCCTTGTTTCCCCTACTCTCTTTTAGCAATTTTACAACAGATCGACTTCATCTACACTTCTGGTAATTTTGTCTGTTGTCGTAGGTAGGTCGATTACTTACATATGAACACAGCGTTATTTTAACCGTTTGCGTTCGCCAGTCTCTCTTCTTCACATCTTCATTCATCTTTGTCGTAATTATTATAATTATGATAAATGGATCTACCCATAAAACCGAAGACTATAATATTATAATTCCTAAATACACTGAAATGAGTGGCAGTCTTACCACAAGTTTTACGCACGCTTTAGACAGTGCTTAGCAGTACAAATTGCACGGTAAAACAGTGTTTAAGTCTTTTGTGGTAAGGCGGTTGGAGTCTAGGTTGATGAATTTAAAGTGTGGTTAACTTTGGTAACTTCTGGCTAGTTTTTGGATTAACAGAAAGTGGGAATCTGGCAACTTTTTGCAAAATATCTAGCTACTGAAATGATAGTGCAGTTAGTAACACTGGTTGTGTTGACAAGATTGTGTTGGTGAAATAGTGATAAAATCATTAATATTCTGATTTTCTTATTGTTACTACTTGTTTTAAGCATATCTACTTATTATCAGGTAAGCCCTTTATAATTTCAATGTATTATATTAATCAATTAAACAGTACCAATTATTTACTACGTATCTATCTAACACCTACTTGCAAACTTTTACTTGTTTTTATTTTAATCTTCAGATAATCTTTTGTAAGGCACATGGGTCCACCTAAGAAATTCAAGAAATATGATTCAAAATCTGGCAGCGACAGATATGGTAAGTAAAATTTATCTACAAAATGATTGCACCACATTATTACAGTAACCAAAACATTCCTATTGAGTACCTACTTACTACTAATTTAACTGCAGGCATTTCTATTGATATGAACAATATCAACCCTTTTGTATTTTTGACTAATGATGATTATAATCACCACATAGTATAAAACAAAGTTCCTTCCCGCTGTCTGTCCCCATGTATGCTTATATCTTTAAAACTACGCAATGGATTATGATGCGATTTTTTTAAATAGATATAGTGATTCAAGAGGATATATAATACACCTCTGCGAAGCCGGGGCGGGTTGCTAGTGATTGAATAAATTAAAAGTTTTTAACTGCAGGCAAGAAGAAAAAGGTTGAAGAGGACATGACAATAGACCTGGTAGATGATGATAACACTGAAAATGTTGGAGTCCCTGGAGCTGCTATGCAAGATGCAGAAAAAAATGACCAAGTGCCCGAGGATGAATTTGGAGCTAAAGATTATAGGTATGTTATTTGGTATGGTAGGAATGATGTAGATTAAACAAACAGGTTATACCTAGGTCTGATCATACAACTTGGTGGGTGTGATGTTAGCTACAAGCTGCGGATAACCCAATCCTTGCGCAAGTATTAAGTAAGCTTCAGTCAGGATTGGGCTATCTGCAGTTTATAGCTAATATCACAGCTGCCAAGTTGTATGTTTGTTTAGGCTATGTAAAAAGGTCTTGTTCCTTTGACTTCAGCCCTAAACAGATTAGACTTCAGCCAAAAGGTCTTTTTGTTTTTGGCCTCAGACTTATAATTTCTGCTATGTTTTGTTGGAAGGTATTAATGGTATACAGGGTTATCCAGAACTGGTGTACTAAGCGGAAAGGAGGGGATTCAGACTATCAATATGAACAACTTTTACTATGAGGCCAAAAGAAAATTCAAATAAAACAGCTCTTTCAGACATTTTGTCTATTCCGAGTTGCAGTTTTGTATGGAACAGCTGGATTTTTTCGCAAATTTCGTTTTGGCCCCATAGTAAAAGTTTTAATAAACATGGTCTCCGTACAGACTCTATTTTGGCTTAGTACAGGGTAAGCAGATAACCCTGTAGATACAATGAGGATAGACCAAATCAAACTTCTTGGTGTCTGTGTAAGTAGCAATATATTCATATGTCAGCAAAGCAAGGAGAGGGGATTTGCACAGCTTGTAGCTTTACAGACACCAAGAACCTTGATTCGGCCTTGTTTTTTGTTTGGTTTTAAGAGGTCTTTATTTAATTTTAAAGTACCTATAAACAAAATGTATACATCTCTAGTGTAAATTAAATCCTAGAGGTAACAAGAAAATATAATATTAGGTACATTCGCAAGCTAAAACAATTAACTGAAAAAAAATACAATTAACTTCTATAAACTTATGTCAGGAGACTAAACAAAAGATTTGAATTAACATTGGAAAGTGGATAATTTGTTATTAATAAAACATGTAATTAGGATTTTATGCAACCTATCTATAGGATTAGAATTGCATTAATTGCAGCAGAATTTTGACAAAACAAAATTAAATACCTAGCTATCGAGATGAGGGTAAGCACTAAAAATAAACAGTGTTTCCGCATCAATAACAGCAGAATAACACATAGTAAGCGAGCCAAGCATGTTGAGAGTGTTCTGCCCATAATTTATTGAAGTTTAGTAAAAAAAGCCCTAAACATAGGTCTTATATTGACTTTACCAAATGGATCATAGTTATGGCTTAGTTGGTTTGTGGAATTTAGGTCTAATGGTCCATCCATCCATCCATCAGCCATAGAATGTCTATTGCTGGACATAGGCCTCCCCTAAGGATCGCCAGAAATACTTATTGGAAACGGCTTGCATCCAGCGCTACCCTGCGGTCTTAATGAGGTCATCCATCCACCATGCGGGTGGACGTCCTATGCTCTGCTTGCCGGTACGCGGTTGAGGTCTATTGTAAAAAATTTAAATATTTAATACATTTTCAGAAGTCAAATGACCCTCAAGCCAGACAACGCCAGCCGCCCGCTGTGGGTGGCTCCAAATGGACACATATTCCTGGAAGCATTCTCACCAGTCTATAAACATGCACATGACTTTCTCATCGCAATTGCTGAACCAGTGTGCAGGTACCCACACAATCATTATAACTTTATACCAATATACTTTTAGAGTATTTTTAAGAGGGTTATTACAAGCAAATGTGAAGTTGTAAGGGGCGTTAAAGAATCATACTTTATCTTAAGGTCTTTTCATTGAAAATATTTCTAATTTCATGTTCTTCCATAATATCAGCTCAAAACGTACGGAATTTGTTTAATTACTCAGTGATCATCATCCTTGTAGTACTTGTTTCGACAAAAACAAGTGAAGATCTGATTTGACGAGGCTGAATTGTAAATCCGGTTGAATATGAGCGACTACAAAAATATCTTGACGCTAAAAGTATCATGCGCTTCCAGGATAGAACGACACTTTTTTGCCTTATAAGCAACGAAAAAAATTCAAGTTGAAAATAAGTTGACCAAGTTGCCAGTAACCAGAAGACCAACCAGTTGCCAAGTTGATTTGATTATCTAAATCTCAAGGTTTGCAAATATGAACCAAATCGGTTAAGAGAGTGAGTCGAGATGTACTCTTACAAAGATGCAGTTAAAGAGAGGTGCCGAGAGGTCTTCTGTTCGGAGAGCTACTAATTACTCATTTTATACGAGTGCTTTAAAATATTTTCTTAAATGAATCAAAGTTCAACCGAAAACCTACCCGAACCAACTAAGGATCAGTACCGTTTATACCGTATAGTCAACACACTCCGCGTGGCTTGTGGCTACACAGAATGAGTAATAGTACTCGGAGCTGTATTTTTGTGTTCTGATAAATGTGAAAGGGCTTTTAAGTCAGTTGGTTAAACATTATACTTTATTTTCATATTTTACTGTATCTTTTTTTGTGTATGATGAACAATTTTTTCAGAAATGTAGATCATATTTCAGAGATTGTACCATATCGAAATCGGCTGAGCCGTTTTTGAAAATTACCCAAATTAATTTAGATATTTAATTTTAATGTATTCATTTTTTACAGACCTCAACATATACACGAGTACAAGCTGACAGCATACAGTTTGTACGCAGCCGTGTCAGTAGGCCTGCAGACTAATGATATTATTGAATACCTCCAAAGATTAAGCAAATGTGCGGTACCTGCTGGCATTATAGAGTTTATAACACTTTGTACCCTGTCTTATGGAAAGGTGAAATTAGTACTCAAACATAATAGGTAAGAATTAGAAATACATACATAAATTGTCAATCTTAAAGTGTCTTTTATGGTAGTCAAATAAAAATTAACAGTATTTTCTAGGTAGGACCATAGGAATGAGCAGGTTGCTGCCACTCTAACTATTATTTTATTAGGAATCAGGAAGAGAGACTTATGTCCAACTGTGATGATGGTAACAAGATTTTTGGTAACAAGAAATTAAAGTATGTAAAAAAATCAACAGTTCTTTGCCATATTCTTTGAAATTTACAAAGAAGATCTTGCAAAGTGGGCTCAGACTTATACAGAGTAGCCCAAAAAAGGCTTTTAAATATGGCAAACAAATTAACAGAAAAAAACAACGATATTTAATGGGTAATTGAAATGGAATTTCGTATTTTCTAATTTGATTTTTGTTTAAGGCCTCCATCACGCGGCCATATTTGACTAAATAATAAGATCTGAAAATATGAAATTCCTTTAAATTGTGATTTTTACTAAAGAAAATAATAGAAAAATCATTTTCCAAAACAAATAATGCAATTAATTAAATACTGTACCAGGTAATGCCGGGCGCCAAGGGATTAAAATAAGACACTAGTCTGACTGAATGAGTCTCTCTATATTCTATCTTAATGTCAAATAACAACAGCTTATATACTAAATTATATCTACACATTGTGATTTATCTTAGTCACGTAAAACATCTGAATCACGAACTAGTTTACTTATCTAAAACATTCCATCGAGCTGCAACAGTACTTCCCCCTTGGAAAAAAAAAAGTTAATATATATTCACAAACAATTATTACCTAAAACTAGTCAAACCAAAATTAACAAAAATCCTATCATTCATGTTGCAGCGATCTTGCTTACGTCTGTTTGCTTACAGTTGCAGTTTATAGTTTGCTTATCATTGCAGTATAAAACGTGCTTGCGTCAGTAAATTTGAATCGTAGTACCACTGGCCTAGCCAGCTCCGTAGGTACGAATACGTGCTTCTACTGTCTTTACTTCTTTGCGCAGGCGGCACGATCACTGATTCACTATCGATAACGAACATTAGCCTACATTTATCAATTGTAACTTTCAAATAAAATATTCTAAAAATTCCGCATAACTACGCATTATTGGTCAAATCGCTTGCATTCCTTTGATCACGTTATATCGATTTGCAGTATGACGCTACTCGAAATGTGATGACAAAGTTCTAACTAAGCAAATACTTTACTACCAGAGATCTAATAACCTAGTAAAATACAGTTTGCAAAACAATTAAACTGAATGTAACAATACAAATTATACAGATATGCCTATAGTTGAAAACAAAAATATTTAACACAATTCGCACAAAAATACTATCTTATCACTTAATCTATGAACTTGGACTTCGACATTTTTGGGCAATACACAATTCCCGTTTAATTTCACGTTCCTATATACCGATTTCACTGATTTTATCCTGAATTTGCACAAAAGACTAAAACAATGTTGTCACAACACACTTTTTCCGTAATATCTGAACATTTCAAATATCTTCACGCGTTCGCAGCTTCAGCCATATTTCCATTTCACATATTCTCTATAATATATCACTGACCAGTCGTTTGGCAATGGAAATGAGTCTGGGCAAATCCTCCAGTACTACGCAATTTTCCGCCACCTTCGATTTGTCCTCGCACGGTGGTGCCAACTTCGAAAAAATACTTGCAGATCCAACCTGAATTTTCGGCGGCAGCATTGGCATCTCAAGTTCCTGTGGTCCTATACTCGGCTGCTGGCGACTGCTGGTTCGATTTCATCAATTCACACGTAAACAAAATACCAAGGGTTATTCGCGTTTCATTGCAGCTACAGAACCCTGGATTTGGCGATTACTCATAACTTCAAAAATTGCGTGACAAACTGCTTCTCGTCAACCATGTGATTTGTGATGTTATTTGTACATCTTGCTTGCTGAATTATGCGTATTTACCGTCTCAGTCTTGCGAAGTGAGTTGTTCATAAAATTTCTTCAAATTCTCGAAATCAATCAAAGCTTCCATAAATTCCTTGTCGTTGGCCAGGTGTCGATGGTTGATGTTGTGATGTAGGGGTGCAGGTATGACGTCATCCAGCGGATTTATCGTCAACCCCCAAATCTTCTTGCGTTCTCACTACATTTCGCGTCACTTGGGTCGGGGGTCACCACTGTGCCGGTATGGCAGTGGGACCCCAAACTGATACTGCACTCGGGGTCACCAATTTGCCGGGGCGCCAAGGGATTAAAATAAGACACTAGTCTGACTGAATGAGTCTCTCTATATTCTATCTTAATATCAAATAACAACAGCTTATATACTAAATTATATCTACACATTGTGATTTATCTTAGTCACGTAAAACATCTGAATCACGAACTAGTTTACTTATCTAAAACATTCCATCGAGCTGCAACAGCCTAAGCTCGATATAATTTTGCATTATATCTTTTATGATGATTTTTGGTTGTTTGTAAAGATTCTAAAATAGAAACTGTTTATAAAGATTCTTTGCGATACACAAAAGCTGTTGACGTTGCAAAATGATACATACTGTTCTCCTCTTTTACAAGCCTGTTAAGAATACATATCTTAAGTGGATCACATTGTTGACACTAAATTAAATTTTTAAATGTCTTTATTTATCATAATTACAACAAAAACAAGCACAATACCAGTGTTCATGTATCCTGGTAGGTATTCTTGGTAGTACAGTTAAAATGATTACATTAAGGTAAAATGTACCTTTGAGCTTGCAGGCTCATATAACATTGTGGACACTAATGAATATGAATATCTTTTGTTAATGTGTACAGATACCTAGTGGAGAGTAAGCATGTGGAAGTGCTACAAAAGCTGCTGAAAGACCCCGTCATACAGCAGTGTCGGCTGCGGCGGGACGGCGACGAAGACTTGCTCGCTTCAGCGGTGCCCAACAAGCCAGCTGCGGTCCCCGGCACCGCTAAACCAGGTCAGTGAGCCACAGTTTTAAGTCAACTAACCCTGTAGGTTATCCAGAACTGCACGGGTAGCACGGCAAAGGGAGAAAGCCATTTTATCCAATTTTAATGTCAGTTGTCATTGTCGATTATTTTCTCTTCGAGGGGAATAATGGTGGGAAGAAAGTTTGTCCCTTTATCATGCTACCCGTGCTGGTGTACTAGTCCGAAAGGAGATGATTTAAACCATCATAATTAGGAAAAACTCAGCTGTTTCATTTCATATACTGTCAATTCTGAGTTGCAATTTGAATAAAATTGAAATTGGAATAGACAATAGACAATATTTTATTGACGAAAACAAAACACAGGAAATACAGCAACAAAGATTAGAAATACACTAAAGACTAAACAACCTAGTGTTTTATTTTCATCACCCTTGAATAGCTGATTTCTTTTTCTCGAATTCCAGGTTGGCTTCATACAAAAGGGTGTTCATAATGATCAGTGGCGGACGCTTCATAAAGACAGAAAGACACTGCCTACCCTGGTTCTGATTATAGATCTAATAATATTTTATCAATAAACAAAATAACATAAAAAACTTAAATCATGAACCAGCTCCACCTATCGAGTGCCGGTGGTATCATTAAGATAAGATCGAAGGTAATTTCGCATCACCGTGCACCGATACGCGCTGCACGAGCGCCACCCGCCCTTGCCACGGCAAAGACACAAACTATGGATCTCTTAATGTTTTGTATGTGTGCTCTCGTGGTAAGTCGTGGTCATCCGGATTTAATGTGTGTGCGTTCCTATAGCTACGTGGGCTTTGCTGACACACAATGACAAAAATCACGCACACAACTGCATGAAAAGACAGTGTCTTTTTGCCTAGCTAACACAAACAATTACGACTCGTACCGAACATTTCCGAAAGAAAGTTTGCTATGCAATGCAAATATTTTAGTAACATTGTTTCATTGAATTTTATACATTTAGATGGCCATCATTTTTTGTGGTATTATATTTCCCTTTTTTACTACTAATTTCAATAGTCAATCAATAGTCGCCATATTGTTTGATGTGTATTGTGTTTGTGAATACGCTATCAGATATTTAGGATTTTAACGTTGTTAATAGAGTGAAAAATGGAAAATATTGTCTGTGAAAGTTGTTCAGGGAGAGAGTTCTGTGAGAGTTGTTGTTGGTGTGTGTATTGAGAAAATAAAATATGATGCGATATATTATAAAATATGATGCGATGATATTTCAAAAATATCTTTCGGTGAAAAAAAAAACAAGTTATCGAGATAGGTCGTGCTACACCGGATATTTGAGCTGGCATTTGGCAATCACCTAAATTATCAATCGACAAGACGACGAACCAAACCCAACGTGTTTTTGGTTGGTCAATTTTCTGCCTACCCTGTCTTAAAACTGTGTGCACGCCACTGATAATGATGGTCTTATTCAACTCTTTTCGACTTAGTACAGGGCAAGCAGATAACCCTGTTTATGGTTTAAACTACCATTTTGGCAATTCTGAGACGCCAACTTGTCCATACAAAAACAATAAGCTGTTATCTACTATAAAATATTATCCGATTTGAGTGTTTTTTTTCATGTATGTATGTTTCTATAAATTACTTGATTATTAATGCGGACTTAGCTCGCATTGCACAGTTGCAGATTTTTTTTTGTTTTATCATCATCTTAACAATTTTGCGCTATTTGTGGCAAAGTCTACGGCCTATAAACTGAATAACTGAAATGAATGATCATTCTCACGATGGTACGACATTACAAATTATATGCTTATGTTTAATTTGATGATATTCGTAGGTGAGGAGGGTGCTAAAACTAGTGCCAACGGCGCAGTACCGGAGGATATCAGCCAGTTCTACCAGCAGTTAGACAAGGACGACGAGGAGGACGAGGCCACCGAGATCGCGCAAAACACCGCCGTCGCCTTCGAAGTTGACCCTGACAAGATAGAGGTATGAATGTACATTGTCATTTGTCTTCCACAGGCCATAACACCTGTTAATATTACATATAGCTCGCGCCAAATAACTAAAGCAAAATGACGCGTTCTAAGCCTATGTAGCACAATGCAAACAGCGCGTATTAGCCGAATTGAGGCCGCTGCATACGTAACGGGTTTTTTCACTGACGGGGCGGGAAAAATATCGTCGCCAACGATGTTTAGCACGTCCGGCCCCGCACGTGCCCCGTCCCGTCCGTGTTTCCGCTACGTATGCACAGTCACTCCGTTCGTTCCGGAGAGAAAAGTAGTGTTGGACGTTTGTAACTACTTCGTCATCTAGAACAATAGCAATTAAAGCCAATTTTCGAAATGAAAAACCCGCTTTCCTTCGTCACAACAGTTAGATCCGAATCACTGTTACGGTACGTATGCATTAAGAACACGTTCCCGTCTCGAACGAGGCAGTCACGTCCCGTTCCCGTCCGAGGTTTTATCTCGTTACGTATGCAGCGGCCTTTAAACTTCTTGGCGCCTGTGAAGAGTTAGCTGCAAAATTCAATCCTGGCTGAAGCTCACTTAACAGCTGCCCGAAGGTTGAGTTCGCGCAGCTATACAAAAAAATTAGGGCATATTAGTTCTTCAAGCAATCGGATGCGGGTATTTAAAATCTAATTTATTTTAGACTAGCTGACCCGGTGAACTTCACTCACCATTTGTCAAGTTATGTCAATGGCAACTTTTACATGCAGGATCATTTTGTATGGGAAAATTAAATTCATGTTTTTCTTTACTCACTATATTTTTATATTTTATCACCGTTCAAACCTTCCCTTAGCTTCCACAGATATTTCAAGATCAAAATTAGCCAAATCGGTTCAGCCGTTCTCGAGTTTTAGCGAGACTAACAACCACGATTCATTTTTAGGGTTCCGTACCCAAAGGGTAGAAACGGGTCCCTATTACTAAGACTCCGCTGTCCGTCCGTCTGTCTGTCTGTCACCAGGCTGTATCTCATGAACTGTTATAGCTGGAAAGCTGAATTTTGTACAGATTATGTATTTCTGTTGCCGTTATAACAACAAATACTAAAAACAGAATAAAATAAATATTTGAGGGGTTTCTGGTTTGTTGAATGGGAGCCTACAACAAACCAGAATTTTTAGCCGTTGTTCGCTCAATACTAATAATGGTAACAGGTAGATGCTTGAAATGTTCACAGAATATTTAGTTGTATATTCACTTTAATAACAAATGATAAAATTAAAATAAAATAAATATTTAAGGGGGCTCTCATACAGTACGGAAGCCTTCGTGCGCGAGTCGGAGTCGTACTTGGCCGATTATTATACACAATTAACGCCCATGGGGGTTATAAGCCAAATCATACTTCGTGATTCGACCTTTACATGTTGGTAATTTATTATGTGTCGTCACAGGTGATTCAAAAGCGGTGCATAGAGCTGGAACACCCGCTGCTGGCCGAGTACGACTTCAGAAACGACAGCATCAACCCCGACATCAACATCGACCTCAAGCCCACCGCCGTGCTGCGCCCCTACCAAGAGAAGAGTCTTAGGAAAATGTTCGGCAATGGACGAGCTAGGCAAGTCTCTTTATAGTATTTTTGAGAACTGATTACTAGAAAATTTTGTACAAAATGTATACTTGTGAGGTCTACTGTTCGGAGAACTACTAGTTGATAATCACAGATGTCAAAACCGCAGTATACTGTATTGTTCCATTTAGATATAAAGTATGGACAAAATGTATGGAAATGCTGATTTTTTATTCGCAATATTAGGGTTTTTTTTTTTTAAATTAAATTTATTAACCACAGACTCCACTTTGTTAACTAACATTTACAATTATTTAGGTATACTATACAAAGAGTGTTAGTAGGTACTTGAAATAGCCTAAGTTAGTCAATGCACTGCGTGAATGCCACGAGCAGACCGGCGACCCGCAAGCAGCACCCGATCACGAGTATGACACATGTGCCAGCCATCATTCTCCTCGACCATATTTGAGGGAGGAGAACGACCAGACACATGATGCCGCCGCAAGAAGGAGCCCTCGATGGCGAGCATGAATGCTCGGGGCATGCACACAATGCTTATTTCTTATAAATTACAAATACACATTTTTTACATCCTATGCCAATTTTGTTGCTTTCTCCTGGCCCAAAGCCTTCATCACCGCCTCGTTCCGATCTCTGACGGCCATCTGCAGGTTGTATTCCTTGATGGTCTCCGATGACGCAGACGATGCGCGCCGCACGAATCGACTGATGGCATCATTTTCGATGTCGTCGGCGTAATAGATGAAGGTCCCAGTGTGCCGCGATAGTGCAACGACCGCGTGTGAGACGCTCTCGTGTAGTCTCATTTTCGGCTTTGTTTTTATAACGATTACCGACTCGTACGTTAGTCCCTGAGCTTCGTGAATGGTAAGGGTGCGTGATCCTGAGCCTCCCCCATAACCTTGACTTATGAGGGTCTCCTTTTTTTCCTGTGTATGCACTAAGAAAAGGGTGTTAGGGAGGGTTTTGGATATTTGGGCCCCCTTGAACCTTTTCTGCTCAAGAGACCTAATACGAGGGGCTGAGGAATATATACCTGAGTATATTTCCCTCCACGCATACGCGACATCCATTGGGTTTCTGTGTGTACAGAGCAACTCCTGGGTGATATTTGCAACCAGCGTTGGACGATGGTACCTCATCTCGAAGAGATTTTCTCTGTCGAGATAAGGCAACTGATTGACGTCTCCAATGAGGACAAGTTCGCTAGCACCAGACAGCCGGGCAGCCATTATTATGGCTCCAAAATGGTTCATTAGAGCTTCGTCCACCAAAAGGCGACTGAAGCTTCTCTATGAAAACAATTCTCTATGAAAACACGTGTGGCTGCGTCACACAAGTTGGCGGAAATGAAGTTAGCTGCGCAATATCCAATCAACTGAGCTATGTGCAAGTTTAGAAATTTCTATTTTCCTTTATAACTCAAAAACTTATCATTCCACAGTGCTAAAAATAATTTTAAAAGAAAGTTTACATTATTATGTTCTTATAAACTTAGAAAGTTTGAAGATCCTATCTTGTGTACTTTAGAAATTAAGCCCCCTCCCTTAATGTCTAAAGTACTAGTGAAGTATAGTGAATTAATTACACGAATATTTTAATAAATGACGGAGTTATGGATGTTTAAACATGTCCGCACGAAACTAAAAAGCCCTACGACGGATTTATGCGTCTGACGTCACGAGACCCTAAAGCCGCGCCGTAGGTTAGGAGGGAATAAAGAAAAAAGGAAATAAAGTGCTTCATTCTATACCGGGTGTTTTTCTAAGCCACGTATGTTCCAGGATATCATTGTACTCACCATTATGTTATGATCAACATTTACTATGGGACTAACCCCCTAATAATTCCAAAATCAGCCATTCAATCTGGTTCTGAAAGAGCAGAGTTAATGGCGACATCGGAGAGATCCGTTTTCCGTCCAAGCGGCAACGATGGTGCCTTATCGGGTCTCTTCAGTGTCGCAATGCAGAGCTTATTCCGTTTCATGCCTAAAACACCACCTCCACAGACAACGGAGACCTCGAGAGTAGTTTCACCACCTCAGGTAACCCGAACGAGAGCCGAAATGGGACAGGTCGATGCGCCCCGTTATATCTTGGCCTCGGCGCCACGAGACCACGCGAGAAATGCCTTTATCGAATACCTAACCATATTTAGAGGGACGAAAAATGTCAATCTTAAGAACTGTGACAACATCCTGGAGTTCTTTAGGCTGGGTGGTCCGGTAAGTGAGAGTCTACTAAAATCAAGACTCGAGGAGGCAGAAGCAGCCATATACAATAACGTCACTTCCCAAGTCATCAGAGGGACCATGAAAGGACAGTATATGGCAGCTTACAGCGCAGTAAGTGGTTTTGTGGAGCTGAATGAGAGAGAGACGGAGCGAATAGGAAGACCGAAATACGCGATACCATCGAACGACCCAATTGTAGTCACCGCCAAGTGCACCAAGATAATGCTAGACGATAGAATCCTTGAGATGGCTAAAACCATCGAACGGAGCTCAGACGTCGAGGCAGGCTGGGGAAACTGGGCGGTACCAAAGATACAATGGGTCAACGGGGTACCAGGATGTGGCAAGACAACATGGGTGATTAGACACTTTGATGTGGATAGGGACGCTATCATTACAACAACAACAGAGGCAGCAAAAGACCTGAGGGAGAAGTTATCGCACCGAATAGGAGATCTGGTAAAATCCAGAGTGCGAACCATGGCTTCATCTCTCGTCAATGGTTTCAAGTTTATAAGAACATAATAATGTAAACTTTCTTTTAAAATTATTTTTAGCACTGTGGAATGATAAGTTTTTGAGTTATAAAGGAAAATAGAAATTTCTAAACTTGCACATAGCTCAGTTGATTGGATATTGCGCAGCTAACTTCATTTTCGCCAACTTGTGTGACGCAGCCTATAACACGTGTTTTCATAGAGAATGAATTGGTGCAGGTCGGGCGTGATAGTGCTGCCGTGCGGCGCGGGCAAGTCGCTGGTGGGCGTGACGGCGGTGTGCACGGTGCGCAAGCGCGCGCTCGTGCTCTGCAACTCCGGCGTCTCCGTGGAGCAGTGGAAGCAGCAGTTCAAGTGCTGGTCCACCGCCGACGACAGCATGATCTGCAGGTAATTGGGGAACTGAGATTCAAGTGCATATTTTTTGCCATATGACGTTAACCAATCAACGTACTACGTCTGCATATATGTAGAATGTTTTGTTGATCGCATACCACATAACCTTTCTACGTTTACGTTTGTGGCGTTGACCGAACAACATACAGTGGAATCTCGATTATTCGGTCCTCAGTTATACGGATTCGCGATTATCTAGCCTACCACCCGCAGCCCACAAAATTTATTTTTCAAGTTTAATTCATATACAGATGGACGTGTCAGAAGTTTTATAATCCGCCCGCGCCCCGCTCTTGCTGTGATCTTCGCTAATTTTTGTTGCTAAGTGTACGAACTGGGTTGAGTCGCCGCGCGATCTCTGAACTTAAAAATTTCGAAGCGTGAACGAATGGTGTATCGCTTAAAGATAAAATAAATATCATTGTATCAATATCATTAAAAAAAGGGAGAAACTGGTCATAAGTAGCTAACATAATAAGAAAAACATCTTTTTTCATCTATTCGATTATCCGTATTTTCGATTATCAGGATGCTCAACGACACTAATTAGTCCGGTTAGGTAATCGACACTGCTGTATCACGTTTATAAATGAAATGTTTATTGACGGCACATCCCGGGACGTTTGCAGGTTCACGTCGGAGGCGAAGGACAAGCCCATGGGCGCGGGCATCCTGGTGACGACGTACTCCATGATCACGCACGGGCAGCGGCGCTCGTGGGAGGCCGAGCAGACCATGAAGTGGCTGCAGGCGCAGGAGTGGGGGCTCGTGGTGCTGGACGAGGTGCACACCATCCCCGCCAAGATGTTCCGCCGCGTGCTCACCATCGTGCACTCGCACGCCAAGCTAGGTCAGTCCGGCTGCTTTTTACGGTTCCGTACCCAAAGGGTAAAAACGGAACCCTAATACTAAGACTCCGGTCTCCATCTGTCTGTCTGTCCGTCACCAGGCTGTGTCTCGTGAACCGTTATAGCTAGAACGTTGAAATTTTCATAGATGACGTATTTCTGTTGCCGCTATAACTAAAAATAATTAAGGGGGCCATACAACAAACCTGAATTTTTGGCCGTTTTTCGCTCGATTTCAATAACGGTGACAGGTGCTTGATTCACACAATATTTAGTTAAATATTCATTTTAAAAATACATAATTAAAATCAAATAAATATTTAAGGGCTCCCATACAAGAAACTTGATTTTTATGTTCGAAATTAATAACGACAACAGGGAGATGCTTAAAATATACATAGAATATTATATACCTTTCAAAAATAAATAATTAAATTAAAATATAATAAGAGGAGGTTTCCATGCGGTACGGAACTCTTTGTGCGTGAGTCCAACTCGCACTTGACCGATTATTTTCATAGGGAAAATCCTTTATGGATACCACCCCACCCCGGGGGAGGCAGGGTGGTTATGTGGGAATCCTACGGTGTACCCGTTAATAACCGTGGGATGTTCCTCTGCGCAATTATATCGGTATTGCGGAAACGCTTGCGCACACTTCCGCGACAGGTCAGTCCGGGTCCGGGTCCTGGCACACGGCCCGCGGCGTGACTGGGAATATAGGGGGGAGGGGTACTTCTCAAAGCTTCGTTGCCTACCCTAGAAAAATTGAACTCGATAAGATAACGTTTATTTGGTCAATAACTTACATGGTTTGTGGTTAGTAAATATTGATGTTACTTAAAGTAGTGTTAGTAGATGCTTAGATTAAATTTAGATCCTGTGTTGTAAGTTGTAAGATTTAGTCTCTTCCGTTTTTAGATAAGACATCTCATGTTAGCTGATGTAAGAAAAGTGTGACATAACAATGAGTTCTAAGTCGATACTTTATATTTTTCTGGTGTGGGCTAAAATGGTTATCTGGCCCAATCAAACAAAGTCCTTAGTTAAGTTATTCTAATATTGGGATGCTGAGCAGACAATTAAACGTAGAGGCATAATACATCCTTTTCGTTAAACAACTGGTCAAAGATCTACCTTCTAACCACAAAAGTTTTACGCACGCTTTAGACAATATTTAACAATACAAATTGAACGGTTAAACAGTCTCTAGAGCGTATTTAAATCTTTTGTGGTAAAACGGCTAGTCTCTCTCTTGAGCAATGGTACCTCTCAGTTGTACAAGTCTGCCCGAAAACGGGACTAATCAAAGTTAGCCGATGCACAACATCGGTGTTTGGTTAAAAATATCTAGTCGAGCATTGCTTCGACAATTATTCTTGCATCCGTGCACAGCCAAGTATGATAGCTAATAATTCACGATATGTACACCTTGAAGGAAAACATACGCGACAGCAGACGCCATAATTTCCTCTTGCAGCCTACACCATCACAAACCAACACTGCACACCACATCCTCTGCAACAAAGTGGTTTACAACTGGAACAGGTTGCCTGAGGATGTAATCTCAGCAAAGACCATTAACACATTTAAGAATAGACTGGATCTTTGGATAAAGAAGGAAAAAATTTCCTTGACAGATAAATACTAATTTTATTCGACTCTGCTTGATATAGGCACATCAGTTTATACTGCTCGCCTATAAATAAATAATTTTAGTAATGCTGTTTTTCTTTACGACATCGTAGCTAAATCTTTCGTATCCTGGTTGTTACAGGTTTAACGGCCACTCTGCTGCGAGAGGACGACAAAATCGCAGACTTGAACTTCCTAATCGGCCCAAAGTTATACGAAGCGAACTGGCTGGAGCTGCAGGCCAACGGCTACATCGCGCGAGTGCAGTGCGCCGAGGTCTGGTGCCCCATGACGCCCGAGTTCTATAGAGAATACCTCATACAAAAGTAACCAATCAAAATGTTCTTTATCACCATTCACGCACTCTTTGACATTGTTCGGTGTCTCTCTGCGGGATCGAATCAGAAATAAGGAGATCCGCAGACGAACCGAAGTTACCGACATAGCCCAGCGGATTAGCAAATTAAAGTGGCAATGGCCAAGCCACCATAGTTCGAAGAAAGGATGGCCGATGGGGCCGTATAAAGTTCTCGAATGGAGACCACGGACCAACAAGTGCAGCGTAGGACGTCCACCGACTAGGTGGACTGATGATATAATAAAGATCGCAGGAACGCGCTGGATGCAGGCCGCTTCCAATAGATTCACTTTTTTAACATTATCGTTTTGTTGCCTTTGTCGCACAACACTGTCTACACCATATTGCCACGCCGTTATTGTTGTGTTTTATCTATTATCACATTTGAATCACAATTTCCCATTAAACGGGACGTGTACGGATTACGGAACACTTTACTGTTTTGAGAGTAGAGCTATTAAGAGAATCTTTTGTTTATGACCCACACGCTAAAACGACGAGGTGTTATAAGTTTGACGTGTCTGTGCGATTGTATCTGTCTGTGGCACTCGTAGCTCACGAACAAAACGAAATTGTTTTTTTAAAGGTGAATTAGTAGAGTGTTTTTCGATATCTTTCATCAAAATAGGTTCGGCCGTAAGTCATCAGTTCTTATGTTAGCTGCGATAGAAATCTTATTGCGTCAGGGGTCTTTTAAATTATTGATTTATTCTTGTCTCAGGATAAACAAGAAAATGCTGCTATACGTGATGAACCCGTCCAAGTTCCGCGCGTGTCAGTTCCTGATCCGCTACCACGAGCGTCGCGGCGACAAAACCATCGTATTCTCGGACAACGTGTTCGCGCTCCGACACTACGCCGTCAAAATGAACAAACCGTACATCTACGGGCCCACGTCGCAGAGCGAAAGGATACAGATCTTGCAGAACTTCAAGTTTAATCCCAAAGTGAACACGATATTTGTGAGCAAGGTGGCTGATACCAGCTTTGATTTGCCTGAGGCTAACGTGCTGATTCAGATATCGTCGCATGGCGGCTCCCGCCGACAAGAGGCGCAGCGATTAGGTAAGTTTGTCTTTAATAAATATAATCAACTATAATACCTGACCCCGTAGACTGAGAAGGCTGACCCGGTGAACTTCATCTCACCATCTGTCAACTGTCAATGACAACTTTTACATGCAGAAACATTTTGTATGGCAAAATTAATTTCATGTTTTTTTATTATTTTTCTCGCTTTTAATAACTACTTTTAATAAATTTTCTCACCGTTTACATTTCCTTAAGTTCCACAAATATTTCAAGATCAAAATAATTCAAATTAGTTCAGCCGTTCTCGAGTTTTATCAATCTACGCGCAGCTTTCTAAGAGCTTCAGTCAGAAATTAGGTAAATGGGTATTGCGCAGCTTGTGTTCAATCACCTTCACGACACATGAAGAAGATGAGGTGTTAAAGATTAATGATATTGATTAGATAGAAGTTTATATACATTTAATTTAATTTTTCAGGTCGTATCCTGCGAGCGAAGAAAGGGGCTTTAGCGGAGGAATACAACGCATTCTTCTACACGCTCGTGTCGCAGGACACCTTGGAGATGGCCTACAGCAGGAAAAGGCAAAGGTTCTTGGTCAACCAGGGATACAGTTACAAGGTAAACAAAAAATTAAAGCCATAAGAAATTCAATTCGGGACATGATATTGTCATGTTGGCATAAAATAACATTGATACTATGTATTTCTGACGTGCCCTTCCTCGAAGAAGTAACGCTAACGACAGATTATTTTGAACCCTTGTTTGTGTGTTTGCAGGTGATAACAGAGCTGAAAGGGATGGATACAGAACCAGATTTGTTTTATGGATCGCGCGAGGAGCAGGGGATGCTACTACAACAGGTAACATTTTAATGTCAACAGGATTATTATAAAATATATAAACACGCGTCGACTTGTAAACCTCCTCCGTTTTGTGGATTAAAAATTCCGGGAGTGCCGGCAGAAGTGAAAACTTGAACACATAAAGTAGTATCATTTATGTGGTTACAATATCACACACGCACACTCGCGCAACCGCCCTGCGCCGTCTTACGAATTTCCATCAATTCAATCAAGTATTTGTGTCCTGACGCGAGTTTAACATTTAACCCATCCTAAAAAGTGCGCTACGCCGATAAAAAGTGTTCACTTCAAAAATATACAGGGTTACTGGTAATCAATTAGCATCATTTTAGGGGCTTATTCTGTAAATTTAAAACCATCAACTTTTGTACTGCGAGTTTTGTCAAAACTCAAAAAATAAACACCTGTTCCAAACATTTTGTAGAGGGTGAACGATGTTTTTCTATGGAACAGCATTTTTAGGGTTCCGTACCCAAAGGGTAAAAACGGGACCCTATTACTAAGACTCCGCTGTCCGTCTGTCTGTCCGTCTCCAGGCTGTATCTCATGAACCGTTATAGCCAGAATGTTGAAATTTTCACAGATGATGTATTTCTGTTGCCGCTATAACAACAAATACTAAAAACAGAATACATTAAGGGGGGCTCCCATACAACAAACCTGTTATTTTTGCAATTTTTCGCTCTATATTAATAATGGTAACAGGTAGATGCTTGAAATATTCACAGAATATTTAGTTGGATATTCACTTTAATAATAAATAATAAAATTAAATAAATATTTAAGGGCGGCTCCTAGTACGGAACCCTCCGTGCGCGAGTCGGACTCGTACTGGGCCGATTATTATTTTATTTTTGATAAAGTCGTTAAACAAAAGTTGTTAGCTTTGATGAACAGAATAAGCCCCTAAAAGGATGCTAATTGATTACCAGTAACCCTGTATATACAAGCATCGACTTGTAAATCTCCTTCATTTCGTCGGTTAAAAAAATAAGAAAACACGTTTTCGTTTGTGTAGGTGCTGGCAGCTTCCGAGACGGAGTGCGAGGAGGAGCGCGAGGGCGCGCTGGGCGGCGTGGCGCGGCGCGGCGGCGCGCTCTCCTCGCTCGCGGGCGGGGACGACGCGCTCTACGTGGAGCACCGCCGCACCGGCATCCACAACAAGCACCCGCTCTTCAAGAAGTTCCGCTACTAGCCGCAGGTACACGAGCGCTCCGTCCTAGCTAAGCATCCGCTTTTTCATCGCAGCAGTCCTGACCCGATTGGCATATCCGAATCACTTCTACATAGACCCAGCTTGAGTATCGTAAAATTCGGATATCATCTTTTATATAAGCTGAAGCAAACTCCTTCCTTGGCAACTGTGAAGTTGGGCTACTATTAGTTTCTGTTCAATCCTGATGAAGCTCACTTTAGAGCTGCCTCAGAACGGTAACTTCACAACCGCCGAGAAATTTTATTCGGCATGTACGCATTTTATTAGTATTATTTTACCTAAAAACTAACCAATTTGAGTGACGCGTCGATTGTGTTGCACAATCAATGAATATCATCACTAATACTTAATTATTTGATTACAGATTTAGTCCGGCGATATAAAGAAATTAACTGAAGAAACAAAGTTGAAAGATATAAATGTCAGCTCTGATAACCACTTTATCAACTAAACAACAAATATTTCCTGTAAATTCAATAATTGTTTTATTTTATTACACTCCTTGTTTCCTTTCTTTTCAATTCCTTTCCATGAAATATTCAGAACATATTTTATCGAAATTGCAGTAAAACGGAGAGTGATGGCGGAGTACCGGAATGGGCGATAGTGGAGCTGCAGGGCCTGATTCAGTCGAAAAAAGAAGCGACCGGGCCCGCGCTCGTCGGAGACCTTCACTACTACAACAAAAACCGGCATCCCGTGCTGGTGCTGGGACACCACGTCCTCAACGGCAAAGAAGTCAAGCTCGAGCAACCCATGGCTGTCATTGAAAAGGTCACAGTTGACGACAAACCTGGCTACAAAGTCAGAGCTGTTGTTAAAAAGAAACTACTCTTCAAATCTAGACCTAAGCCGATTATTTCTAATGTTGCCGATAAGGTGTGATTATGTAATAAACGATCTGTTATAAAATGTAAATAATTGTTTTACTTTTCAGTAGCCACAATGACCTGCACAGGTCCCTAATCAGTAATAGAGGAAATAGATTTCTTTTTTAGACTAACGTTGCACTATGCGGAAATTCCATCAATACATTTTATTCATACAATCCGCCATGTTAATTCGTTGATATTTCACACAATGTGCCCAATTACTGCAAACTGTATAGAGTGATCCGGAGTTCTGCAACGGAATATTCGCGTTGTGTGGCGCTAGCCTTAGGCGCCTGATCCACGTATAGAAGACTTCGACAGTATGAAGGTCTTCACGTTTCATTTGACACTTTTCTGTTTTGCAGCTTACCGATTCTTAAAATAGCAGTGTTCAGTATTAAAGTGGTGCGTGAAAAAAATATATCATTCTTTCTTTAGCTAAAATTATCAATTTCACGTAACGCTTTATTACTGGACACAGCTATTTTAAAAGAAACGGAAAAGCAGAAAGCGTCAAATGAAACGCTAATTAAAACCGACAACCTTGCTCGCGGCTCGTCAAGGTTTTATTTTGGCTCGCCACGCAGTGCTACCAACACTATGACTGTGACTACGTTCTAAAACTTTCGGGTGGCAAATTTCTTCGGACATTTTTCAATAATTTCTGTAGTCTTTTGCTTCTACTATCAGTTCATGGACTATATTTGTGTCTGAGAAACCGAGACCTATTTTTTATTCAACTCCCAACCCACATTTTAGGACATTTTCATTAATTTCGTTGAATGCTATAGCGAGGTAACGTTTATTTTCTAGCTTTGAATATGACAACATTTTGTACAGCCGCGGTTTTAAAAACCGACAAGTGTGACTCGTCAACAGTAAAGCTGTGTTACCGTTTTCAAAACGTGTAGACTACTAAACGTAACCATTTTTTCTACTAAAATCTATTGACATAACTTATTCTTCTCCTAATTCTACCCCGCCGTTATCCGAAATAAGATAAGGGTGCACGCGCCCCAAAAAATCGCATTTATGAAATCTAGTGAAATCTACTGATTTTTCAAAACCTAGTGAAAATCTATCACACTACCAAATTTACATCGAAAATCTACTATAATAGCAATCAGTCCACTAAAAACGGTCACACTAATGTAAAACAGTCTTTAACCGCTGACGAGCCAAACAGTCTTTAAAACCGCGACTTGTTCTCTTATTGGTTTGTGAACCGCGAAGTGGAGTGTAGGTAATTGACAATTTGCATGATTTGTGGGTTAAATATCAAGCAAAAGCTAAACCAATTAAGTGCAATTTATGCTCCTGGCGACATTGCACACGATTTCATATATTTTAAAACAACGGCGCATTCGGATCCTTCGGCGTTTTAAAGTGTGGGATTTGCTTGACTTCTTCGTCAGATTTGTTTCCAGGGCTACGCACCTATCGGTAAAGACCGGCTGTAGTTTGTAACTAGCCGCTCTCAGATTGAGCTTTTGTCCAGTGAGGCAGCTAGAAAATGCGCGACATGAGCTGAGCACGCAAGTCGATCTTTGGCTCTCGATATCCACTATATTTCTTCAGATATCTCACAAAATAAAAATAATAAATTATTACATTAAATTTTTAAGACTCGAGTAATTTAAGTGAAAAAAATAAAACAATTTGTATAGGATACTTACTTAATTTAATACCATATTCACAATGTGAAATATGACAATTTTGTGTCTCAACATAAACCCAAATTAGAGTACACCTACATACACTATATTTAAAATATATTATTATGATACTTATTTTAAATTTATCGGATAAGATATTGAAAACAAGTATATGATTTGCACAAAAACATGTTAAGAATTTAATTGTGCCCGTTACGCTACCAATAACAACAACAAAAAATAACAAAACTAAAGTGTAGTTTGTAAATATATTTTGGGGTTACTTCACTTGTTACTCACTTTTTAAATAAATGTAAAACAATAATCCATAATGAAATTTAAATCCACATTTCATAAAACCAAAAAAGCATCCGTTACCACTCAACTCTATTTTATTTAGTTTTACTTAATACATAGTTACTCGTATATAACAATTTTATGATTTACCACATAATTATTTTGTACCATGTGGTGTAAATTAGTCAGCAAGACAGCCATAAAAATATAGTAATTTCGACTTTCTCGATATTTTGGAATCTTACTAGTAAAATCCTTAAAACATGTATATTATGTAAGATATACACTGGTTAAAGTGTTGACAAATTGAAGCCCAAAATAAAGTTTCACGAGCTTTTAATACCCAATTTCTGCTCAAGTATTATAACTAGGGGAAGTACGTACAAAATGACATATACGGGTAAAACGGCATACCAGCTGTATTTAAAATCTGGCGCGTTTTTTTGTCATGTTGGCACTATTAACACGCGCCTCAATTGTCTATGAGTAAACTGTCAAAATATTGTGATTGTAACCGCAGCCATTCTTTCTCAGTCAGTCTGAACAGCATTTCGCCCGTTACGAGTTTTTCTTTGTTGCAAAGAGTTTTTTATGTTTTGGTAAGTGATTTGCTTTGAAACCATATTGTAACAGATTATTTCTATTCCTTAACATTTTGGCTTGAGTGATGTGTTTTGTTTTGATGAAAAACTGTGATGTTATATTGTTTTTTGAATTTAAAATATTTGAAACACCAAACGGACAAAATGGCATAGATACACTATGGACAAAACGGCATAGGTATGCCATTTTGCCCGTCTGTTTCATATCTCACGGTAGATTACAATATGTATGTACTTCTACTGTTAGAAGTACTTCTACTGTATGCTTCTTTTATTATATTTTAGAAATGACAACATGCCGCGCAACTACAAAAGAACGACAGACCGACAATCTTGGAGCGAAGTGTCTATGAAAAAAGCCATAGAAGCGGTCAAGAATAAGGAAATGGGCTGGCTTTTAGCAGCAAAAACATTTGGGATTCCGCATACTACACTTCGACGGCACGCTTTAGATCACAATAAAATGTTGAAGCCTAATTTCAAAGGTTTGGGCAGATACAAACAAACTTTTCCACCTGAAGTGGAAAGGCAGTTTGTGGAGCATTTAAAATTTTTAGAAACACGTTTATTTGGTTTGACACGCACATCCGTACAAGAGCTTGCCTTTCAATTGGCAGAGAAAAATGGTTTTTCACACACCTTCAACAAAGAAAAAGAAAAAGCTGGACAAGAATGGTTGGAGGGGTTCCTTAGACGAAACAAAGACATTTCATTGCGCAAACCAGAAGCCACATCTGCGGCTAGAGCCCAGGCTTTTAATAAACCTCAAGTGAAGAATTTTTTTAAAATTTATCAAGATTTAGTGGAGACTCGCAATATTTTGCCCCATAAAATATACAATGCGGATGAATCTGGCCTGTCTACAGTCCAGAAACCACAAAAAATACTGGCGACAACAGGAAGAAAGCAAGTTGGTTGCATCACTAGCGCCGAACGTGGGTCTAACGTCACTGTGGTCTGTTGTATGAGTGCTGGTGGCTTTTATATTCCACCAGCTTTGATATTTCCCAGAAAAAACATGAAGATTGAACTCATTGATGGAGCTCCTGCTGGCACTCTGGGTATAGCTCAAGAGTCTGGATGGATGAATACAGAAGTGTTTTTGAAATGGTTGAAGCATTTCCAGACCTATGCTAAAGCTACTGTTGAAGACAAAGTTATTCTAATCGTGGATGGCCATGCTAGTCACAAAGGAATCGATGCCTTGAACTTTGCCAAAGAAAATGGTATTGAAATGATATGTTTACCGCCGCATTGCACTCATAGAATGCAACCACTCGACGTATGTTTTTATGGACCACTCAAAACATATTTTAATCAAGAGATATCGAAATGGTTAAGATGTCATCCAGGACGAGTCGTAACACATTTCCAGATCAGTAGTCTATTTAATGAGGCATATGGAAAGACAGCCACCATTCAAAATGCGTGTCATGGCTTTAAAACCACTGGACTCTGGCCTGTAAATCCAGATATATTTCCTGACTATATGTTTGCCCCTGCAGAAACCACAAACATATCAATAGAACAAGAAACACCTGGAACTGCAGCAGCAGACAACAACTCTTCTGAATACTTTGCATCAAACGATTCAAACGCTACTGCACCAAACCTTGAAACAGTTCCAGAGACCAGAGATCTTGAGGTTGAGTCTCAACTCCTGCCATTCAAAGAGATTCCTGGTCCATCTTCTAGTTCGCTAGCTGTCCCCTTGGATGTTTTATCTCCTGTCCCAAAAGGTAAATTTATCAGTGGCCAAGGCAAACGAAAACCAAAGACTCAAAAGTCACACACAATTTTGACGTCGACTCCAAATATGCAGGAGATCAAGAACAAGGCTCCTAAAAATCCACCCAAAACCAGAAAAAGCCAGGTCAAAAAGAACCTATTTGATTCTGAGAGTGACGAAGAACCTTTTGAGACCCAGACGCAAGATGAAGTTGATGACTGCGCCTGCATTTATTGCAATGATCTATATTCGCGCTCAAAACCTGGAGAAGGGTGGCTGCGCTGCATGCATTGTTCTCTTTGGGCTCATGCTGAATGTGCTGATTTGCCCAAAAGAACCAAAAAGTTTATATGTGCATTGTGCGTTTAATTACGGTGTATTCCATTTTGACCCTTAAGACTATTCCATTTTGTCCGTATAGTACGGACAAAATGGTTTTTTATTGATCTTCGTTTAAGACTGATTATAATTTAATTACCTAATATAATTGTTGATTTTGCATGTATATTCTATGAATAAATGATTGACGTTTGTGATTATACGTTTATTACGGTTCTAGATTAAAACATAAAGAAATTATGAAAGCAAAAGAAAACAGTATGCCGTTTTGTACGTACTTCCCCTACGTTTTTTTAAACGAGGAATTTTAAAAATACCATTAATTTTACTCGCTTTAACTGAAGTGAACTAATATACCTACCCCTAGCGAAAATATATTGTTCTATAAACAGTGCCGTGAATAATCTTTTCTGCGCCCTGTGCGAACTTCTATAGCTGCGCCCCTGTTTTTTTTTTAGATATTATAGGTACCCTAGCTAGAGCAATTCTATGTAATAGGCCTACTTTATTTCAGTCGGGGTGATAAAATAAAGCACAAGACCTGGGTGTTAGTGGACCAATTATCTAGTAATATATTGGAAGAAAAAACTATTTTTATAAAGAACTAGAACTCACATCAAGAGCAAACAAGCAGATGATTGTCTAATTTAACAGACGTTTTGGTGATACAGGCATGTACTAGGGGCGCCAAGGGAGGATCCAGCCATTGATTCAGGGGAGGGGTTCATCAAGTTGTAGTAATTAGTTAACGGAAATTATGCAACCCTAGCGTATATTAGGTTTTTTTTACGTTTTTCCAATAAATCGTTTTGATTCGAGATTTTATAAAACTAAACGAACCATTTCGAGAAAGCGCGAGCGCGGAAATATTTCAGTTATTACAGAAATTTTAAAAGAGGCATAAGCCATGAAGAACTCAGCATCGCTATAATGCGCGAGCGCAGCCAGCGTGAAATTTATTCGCTATTCAATCATTTTAAAACAGATAATTTGAGTAAAAAAGACAACCCTACTGCTGATATGCGGAAAAAACCGTTTTTCTACAAAATAGATATGAGCAAAATTTTTGTTTTCAGTATCTTCAAAATAGATATGGAGCAAAGGACATGGAACTATATAATGCGTGAGTATACAGAGCGCGATAATTCGTCAGTTTTTAAAAGATTTGAACAAAGCAGAACAACCCACCGCTATTATTCGCAAGCGTAGCGAGCGTGAAAATTTTAAGGTTTTTTCAGTAACTTCAAAATAGATATGAGAAAAAGAGAGTACCGATTTTAAGTGAAGAAAAAGAAGAGACCTGTAATATCGACATCGGCCCAGGGGAGGAAGGTTCATGACCTCCATGACACTCCCCCGGATCCGCCCTTGATCGCTTTTGGGGCGCAGCAGGAACTTCTCAGGAGATGACCGAAAAGATAACAGTCCTGCCTCACCTGGCAATTCTTGAGCCCCCCAGAGTCTACGCCCTGTGCCTGGGCTCCGGTGGCACCGTACTATTTACGGCACTATAAATAGTAATTGTTAGGTATTCGTACAGAGATACCACTTTGCACAAAAAAAAAATATATATATTTTCTACAGCATTTGCCCTCATTTTACAATTTTCGTACATTTTATATGCTTCTATCGTGCATTTTTCTAGCAAATGTATTAAAAAATATTCTGCTATTCTTGGATCACGAATTTGTTTCGGTTGACTATTTTGATTTATGAAAATATGGTTAAAAATTATGTCCAGCCTAAACTTTAACGTGGACCTTTTCAATAACTAATGATTAAAATACTAGTAAAAGGCACTTTATTTAACGAAAATATGGGATATTAAATTACTCTAAACTTATAATAGACCTAAACAAACATGTCTAACAGAATATTACTATACTAAATTAATGCTTTGATTTTAGTAAATTGATGAACAATAAATGGAATATTATTGTTAACATGGTGTTGATATAATTGTTTATGGAATTAGAGCTAATTCAAATATTTCTATACTTATAAAATATTCCCTCCAGTGTTAACTACGAAAAATATTAGATATGTAGCAACGTGGCTTGCAATGAAGTGCTGACGTTATACCAAAACTTTGGCCGAAAATCAGAGAAACACTAAACCTATTAAACTCTTAAAACGGGCGTAAACAACTGTCTATAACATAAAATAATTTTATAACTTAAATCTAATAACATACAAACGTGTTTAATTCTAAACATTCTGTAATGTAGGTTTTCACCTATTCACAATACCAAATGTAAACACAATGGTGACATCCAATCAGCCAGTCTTTTAAAAACTTTCAAACAAATACGTTCTTGTCAAGGCTTTTTAGTCACATTAATTTCGAGATTTTCATTATAATGTAATTGTCAAGGGAATCAATTTAGATATATTTCTAGATTTTGTATTATTGTCTATAACGACAAACTATCAATTTCATTGTTCGTAACACATATTATTGTAGATAATTTCGTTTACTTGCATTGGTTGGTCCACATGAGCGACTTTATTTTACTACTCGCAGGCCACGACTGCCTGCGGCACTATGAAGTCGCAAACAACATATACAGCACATTCTCTCTATACCTCAAACTCATAGATTAAATCTATAAAATAAATAGAATGTGACCAAACCAAAGTTTGACCCAGAACTTTGAACGGGCCGTATAAAAGTCAAGAGTGTGGAGAGCAGCCCGACTATCAAAGTGTTGACAACGTAACATAGATTCAACCCAATTATACAAATAAATTGGCGCTACTCATAGTTATTTCCGATAGGTTTACAAACTATACAAATTACAAATCAGCGACATCCTTACAACACTGTGAACGTAAATTTCTTCCAAAGGTGTCGGAACAAGAAAATACTTGAAAAAAAATTAGCACAGATCATTAACTAAATGGACATGACAAGATTATCAACTCTTATCCTTTCATTATCATTCCTTGGCAAGTTCCAAACTAGCCTGTATCAGTCCTCGGCCCTCCGACGTCCAGTAGTTGACCAACAGGTCCCGCTCTATCTGAAGGCTCGACACAAACGAATCAGAAGCCAACCTCTTGAGTCTGAGCAGCTGCTTCTTTAGCATTATGTTCTGAAATGAGAACAAATTAATTGTTGAGCTATACCTTAGACACGAATAAAGTCACGAGCAGATTGTACATTGTAGATTAGGTATAGGCCGCGCCACAAAAGTTGGCGGTTATGAAGTTAGCTACAAGCTGCACAATATCCAATCATGATTGAAGCTGACTGAAGCTCACATAAAGCAGCACATTAATTGGCTATTGCGCAGCGTGTAGCTAACTTCACATCCGCCAACTTGTGTGGCGCGGACTATTCGTAGGATACATTGGCGTAGCTAGGAGATCTAGTGGGAACCCCAGAAAAATAGCATTTGACTATACATTTTCGCCTTCCTGTACACTCTCTTTCCAGCTACGATTATGACACAATCGGTTAAAAAGATAAATTCCACTTTTAGACCGAATAAAACTTCTTGGCGGATGTGATGTTAGCTTTATAGGCCGAATTATACAAGTCGGCAGATGTGAAGTTCGCTACAAGCTGCGCAATATCCAATCAACGCGCAGCTTTATGTGAGCTTCAGTCAGGATTAGATATTACGCAGCTAGTAGCTAACTTTACATTCGCCGACTTGTATTATTCGGCTTATAGCTAATTTTAGTAATTGTAGTTTTGTAGCTTGTAAGCTGCGCCAAACCCAATCCTAACTGGAGCTCACATAACAGCAGCGCGAGGATTGAGTTTCGCGCAGCTTGTAGCTAACTTCACAACCGTCAAGAAGTTTAATTCGGCCTGTACATAAGTTTGGTTTATAAAGTCGGTTTACAAATGTTAATATTAAATCTAATAATAAATATCTGCGACCAAGGTTATCTTATCATTTCGATATGTTTGCGAGCTGACTGCTGACCTATTAACTGGGCGGTTACGGACAGCACCGAGTCGTTCGTCATTACCGATGTTGACTATTAAAGTGCTTTTACTTATCTCTCTATTTGCGATAGGTGGCGCGAGTGAAAGTGAGGAACATGTGCTGTATTACTATGGCATAGTGAGTATTCTGAGTGCAGACTACACTTTGGGATAGCAAAAGATAAATTGTGATTGTGTACGTAGAAAGCGGACAGTTTGTTTGCTAAGATCATTGATCTGGGAAATTATTTACTTACCTTTTTTGTAGTAAAGTCATCGTTATGATATTATGTTGATCATGATCGAAATTGTATTATAGAAAAATATGCATGCACTACAGCTAGTTTGCAGTCAAATTCGCAATCAGGAAAACCAGAGAACGTTCATAAATCAGTCCCTGTTCTAGATATATATTAAAAATAAAAGCAATGTTATATTCATGATACACGTATCCTAAATTCCTAACCATTTCATTTAGGCACCAAGTGATAAAATAGGTACACAAAGTGACATTAGTAAAAAGCAAAAGGTTTAATTAATGGCAGTATTCACGCTCGAATTTTGTCGCCCTTTACTTTTATTTGCAAAACAAAAAATACGTGCCCTATATTTTTGAAAATCTAACTAAAGGACTAATAATATTATATAATAGATATCTACAACATTTTTTACCAGTGAAAATACCCTATTATTGTTTATGGCTCGGCGCAGACGGGCCACCGACTCCAGCCACAAACGCGGCGGACACGTGTGGCTGGTGGAGGCCATTCGCTACAGTAGTGTCCGCGATACATACAGATGTAGCGGTAGCGCGCGGTCGCCACCGGTGGGTGTCGTCAGTGGCCCGTCTGCGCGAGCCTATGTCACACGAGTGGAAGATTCACGTGGGATGTATGACAGGAGGAGAGCGAGCGGAGCCTGCCGGCGTGCGGCGCGCGGCAGGCGTGCTCGGCGCTGGTGGCGCGCTACTGGCGGCCCGCGGCGCTCGTGCGCCTGTGCCGCTGCGGCCGCCGCCAGCGCTGCGACACGCCCGCGCCACCGCGCCGACTCATTGAATTCAACAACCGCGCGCATTTGCAGGTATCACTCTGATATAGGCCGAATCAAACTTCTTGGCGGCTGTGAACACAAGCCGAGTAGTTGCGCAGTAGAAATGTTGGCGGCGCCAGACAGGGGATGTGCGCAGATCGTAGCTAATTTCAATGCCGCGAAGAAGTTTGGTTCGGCATATATCACGCTAGTTAGTGGTTGCTTAACATCTTGATCAAGACGAGACTAGAGGAAACATTGATGCACGAACATTTTATTCATAAACAAAAACATCGTCTTCTTGGTATATGAAAAACAATTTTTTTATCGCTAAGTAACAAATGTATACATTGCAGCAAATGGTCAGAAAATCGCAAAAATGGAGACGATATTTTTGCCTATTATGAATACTCCAAAACCAAGATGATTTAACCACTTGCTTCAAAAGTCGCCAGGAAGTCACATTAACATTGCATTGGCTTTATTATGGAGTTTGCTTGTGTTCCTATATTTTCTTTGTGCTGAAGTGACACCAGCTTGTCACCCTATTGATATGAATCTTTTGTTTTTTTTTTCTTAGAGGTAGCTTTGCTTCTCTGGACCCTAATTTGCCAAATTCGACAAAAATACCTAACATATATTTTTTTTTTGATTTCTATCTGAAAAGTTGCGTCAAATATGTCTTTATTTAAAAGTATAGATTTACGAAAATATTTTTAGGAAGATAGGTACTATTTTTTACTTAAAGATTGAGTAGTATACTACCGGTATTCCTAGTCTGGGTTATTTGTTACGATATTGTAGTAATTGAATTAGCAAGCAAATGCAATGCGACAATGCAATGCAAGGTCATAAGTATCACCTTACAAGGTGCTAACAGATGCGCAATACGCATTTACACATATCTTATTATGTTAGGATTACGGATCTCGGTCACCGACGAAATCGTCGTAACACTTATTTATTACAATAGATAATTGCTTTGTAATATGCAGACATTTTAAACTATATAAACTTATTATAATGAACAATTTTAACTTTATAGGAACATCCCGACCGCGAAATAAAAATAGCTTTACTAAACAAAAAGTTATCGACTCTCGACAAAATGTATAAAACAACAGATTTTTTAATTGCGATTTTATGGTTGGTCCTGTAACTGTAAAACTATTAACAGACGATCGCACCGCACCGTGACCTTGGTGCGCTCCGGACCATATTCGATAGTGTGTACATCGGTCCGCCGCACATTATTATTATTATTGACGGTCCGCTCGGTCGGATGGTTCTGTCAAAGGATTTGGTGCGGTTCGCGCGTTGTTCGCTCGTGTGGCCCACGCACCGCACCGTTTAGCGCTTTAGTCGCAATTCTGCCTCCGAGCGAGACACGCGTAACGAAGTTGTAATGGCGGCGGCGTCGGAGCAAGAAGCCGTAAATATTACGGAGAAAAAGTTGATTTTAGAAATCATCCAAATTTATAAGGGTTTCACCATTTCCAGCAATTCAGCAAATAGATCAGAACTCATGCGAAGGTATATACGAAAGTCTTCATCGTCTAGTTCCTTTATCAGTCGCATATGACTGTATGAGTCTCTGTATCTTAAATAAAATTTTGCCCATTCTTTCCTTTGCCTTTGGATAGGCGTGCTAGCTACGACGGTTGCCGCAATTAAAGCTATTTTAGCTACCTTTGACAAGGTTGGAGGCATGTCTGACGCGATCAAGCACGGATAGCACACTGGACCATCTCGTGTGCGGTGCGGTGGTGTGGCGTGTCGAGCGCACCGTACCGGTCCGGCGGTTCGGGCGGACAAGTTCGATCGTCTATTAATGCTTTAAAACTATTAACAGACGATCGCACCGCACCGTGACCTTGGTGCGCTCCGGACCATATTCGATAGTGTGTACATCGTTCCGCCGCACATTATTATTATTATTGACGGTCCGCTCGGTCGGATGGTTCTGTCAAAGGATTTGGTGCGGTTCGCGCGTTGTTCGCTCGTGTGGCCCACGCACCGCACCGTTTAGCGCTTTAGTCGCAATTCTGCCTCCGAGCGAGACACGCGTAACGAAGTTGTAATGGCGGCGGCGTCGGAGCAAGAAGCCGTAAATATTACGGAGAAAAGGTTGATTTTAGAAATCATCCAAATTTATAAAGAAGTTCCTTTATCAGTCGCATATGACTGTATGAGTCTCTGTATCTTAAATAAAATTTTGCCCATTCTTTCCTTTGCCTTTGGATAGGCGTGCTAGCTACGACGGTTGCCGCAATTAAAGCTATTTTAGCTTCCTTTGACAAGGTTGGAGGCATGTCTGACGCGATCAAGCACGGATAGCACACTGGACCATCTCGTGTGCGGTGCGGTGGTGTGGCGTGTCGAGCGCACCGTACCGGTCCGGCGGTTCGGGCGGACAAGTTCGATCGTCTATTAATGCTTTAAATGTTGTTAACAAAATGAAGACCTCTTTAAACTCCTGCACTTCAAAACAACACTTTGTATTATTTCAGTTTTGCCAATCCACTACGAGTTGGCCCGTGTGTCCATTCAACGAAGCGGCACTCACTGTACTGTCGCCCTACCAGCGAATGAACCCCGACGACTTAGAAGAAACGCATCACAAGGGCATAGGACTGGTCCCACCCAACATTACGCTGAAATGCAAGTGCCCAAGGCCTAACTATTGGAAGCTGAACAGTACTTCAGAAAACGGCGACGTCTGTGTGTACAAGTGCTCATCTCTACCAGTCTGTATGACAGGAGAGTTTTGCGGAAACGTGAACTATGACTTGAATGCTCTCTACCAGTCTTGCTTGTGTCCCAAACACCACATCTGCGTCCACAACGGAGGCATTACGAAGTTGCAAATATCAGAGTTGCTGTACAGCGGACTTGGGTGGAAAGCTTACTGCCAACGAATTGACAATGAGTATAGCTATGAAGATTATTGAAAAAGTTGTTCTTGTAGAAAAACATTATTTATTGTTCGAATAAATAGAAATTTTGCAATATTTACAAATGAAAACAATGTACCTATGTAAATAAAAAATTACAACCTTTTCTCTAAATCTGTATTTTCTTCAACAGAATATTGAACAAATACGTTTTAAGTGACGACCAGCAAATGACGGCTGGTGGCAGCAGGACAGCAGCAAGACATTACGAATGTGCAGTGGATACTTAAATGGGTAGATGATGTATTTTTTTGCAATTTCGAACAAGGTCTCATAGTAAAATTTGATCAGAATGATGAACCTCTGATAGTCCTTTACTTTTCAAAGCAACACTCCGTAACTGACTCGGCCTCAAAATGTCAGCCGCAAAACAACTGGATGATACATGGCCAATAACTTTCGTCACCATACTCTTATATCATCAGACTACCTACAAAGCAAAATGCCTAAAAACGAGGTCTAACTTGCAAATTGTCTATGGCGCAATGTCTTAAAAGTATAGTGCTCTAAAATCATAACGTTAAAAAATCAAAAAGTCTAAAAATAACATGTGTAAACATCAAAGAGCCTAACTTTTTTAAAATCTCATATCATAGTGCCCGATTTTTGAGAACTATTGGCATCGTTGTTGCCCGGATACCCCCGGTCAAGTGTGGCTTTGGTGGTCAAAAGGTTAAAAGCATCTGTGGGATTGGGATAGGAATAGACACAATCAAACTTCTTGGTGGCTGTGATGTTTGCTGCAAGCTGCGGATAACCCAATCTTGACTGAAACTCACTTTTTAATAGCTGGGCGAGGATCGAGATCGCGCAGCTTGTAGCTACCTTCATAGCCAAGAAGTTTGATTCGGCCAATAGGATAAGTGTACGAGAGTCAACTCACTTCATGCGGTTGCGTGGCGATGTCTTTGGCGATGGCGCGCGCCTGCTCCGTTACCCGAACCGGCCACACGGCGCGCGCCACCAGCCCGCCGCGCACCGCGTCCGCCGCCGGCACCGCCCGCTCCAACACTATCAGCTCGTTCAGCTGGAAACACAAATTAGGTCAACTTAAATACAAACAGACGTAAGATACCAGGGCCAGTATCTTACGTCTGCACATTGCAGTAAGCCCTGTACAATGTACTTACAATATGTTTGATTACACATACATTAATAAAAATTTCAATATTTATCTCACATCTTTTCCGAAATTAAGGTAACATGTTAAGTGGAAAGCACGCCGCTGATATAGCTAAACTCTCACTGAACTATACATAACCACAGAACACTTATTTTAACTAAAAGCATTATTTTACATTTACCAATGATTGCGAGAGGCCCCGAGCAGTGAGCGCGGCCGCTGCCGGCTGCAGCGGCGCGCCTTTAAATGCAGACAACGCGAAGATAGCATCGTCACTGGCCACCGTGAAGTCACTCAACGCCACTAGCGAGAGTGCCATGCCGTGGCATCGGTCCTCAGCCACAGTGCACACAAACTTGCTGTGGCTCTCCAGTGTAAACAGCAATGATCTAAAAATCATAACATCTGTTTATATCGCCTCACTAACAATTCAATTTTGTCCGGGTAGGTAATTGAAAAAATAGGTAGTTGAATTTTAAGTAGGCACTTGCGATTTTATTCTATCAATAGTTTTATTGATATACATCCAGCATCCGCATCCCGCGGAACTTACTATTTTCAGAGATTGTAAATTTATGTCGAACTCTGAAAATATTAGGTAGGTATTTAATTTTATGTCAGACAAAGCTTATAAAAATGTAAACTGAATATTTTTGAAAAAAATGGTCGTCTGTAAAGTCGATTTACGGACGATTATATTACGTGATAAGAAAACATTGTGGAATCAACAACTGAAACAAACCAAACGCTTAGGCCGATCGTACATCTCTATCGCCTGCTCCGCGCTCGCGCTTTCACGCTCGGCTCAGGCGGAACGCGACCCTCTTTTGTGTGTGCAGGCGATCATCGATTTTATAAGACATTATCACATCAAAAAATTTCAAGCAAAAAATTAAATAAATAGTAGAAACGAAGAGCAAATTGAAACAAGGATTAACTTTTTAACCAAAAAACCTACTTTTAAAATAACTAAGTTTTGAATTTGAAATATGCTTTGTCCTTCTTTTTCAGTGGAAAAAGAAGTGGGATTTTAGGTCTTATCTGTGTTATGCTTATGTTGACTTTCTTTCTGCAACTACTTACTTAAAATTGAACTACCTATTCCGACCCCTAATTATGTAAAATACAATTTATAATTCAGTTAAATCTATTTGAGTCTTTCTATAATAGCAATCTTGAACTACTAGTTTTACTAATAAAATCCATCATAGTTGATTGAATCAGGCGTTACTTTGCGGAAATTCATCTTCAAATCTTTGTTTTGAATAAATATTTAGTGTATTTCCGCTATGTTGTTGTAGGCAAATAAGTTTATTCCTATTCAATACATTAATTAAACATTTAAACAAATCAATAGGGTTAAAAAAATAGGGCCCTTAAATTTATTTTCCTACAAAAACATAGGAGAAATACACTAAATATTTATTCAAAACAAAGATTTGAAAATCCATCATGACACCAGTCTCAGCAACTTAACATCAGACTATGAAAATGCAAACATTACATCAGTACAAAAATAAGAGGCAAACACACAATGAAGTGTAAAAAATATAACATTCACCTTACTGATTCAGCTAGCTCAAGTGCATAGTTTACACCTTTTTCCTCCACAAGTATTGAGCTTAACTCCAACCCCGAGCACAGGGTGCTGGATTCTGCCGTCAACATTGTTACAGAGATGTCTTTTTTATTCTCCACATTTTCTAGAGCAGCTTTTAATTCGTTAATTACCTGTCAAAATAATAAAATATGTAAAAATGCATATAATCTTATACATTTTTCACAAAGGTAATTTATAAATTAATATCTAAAAAAAAAATATAAATATTAGGGGACATCTTACACACTTAATATGTTTCTAATCATACTTGTGTTCATACCAAATCATACTTGTGTTCCTAATGAAAATGATAGCAGGTATACACTTGCAGATGAAGATAATTTTCTTTCAATAGTTTTTTTTTTATTCAAGAATAACTGGTAACATACCATACAAAATAATCACAAATTCTGTGATTCATATCAATATGTCAGAAAAGACAAACTCACCTGAACATTGAAAACAGTTCCTGCATTTAGAATGCAAATTTCAGCAAATTTCTGATCAGTAGTAAGCTTCACATATTTATATTCTGCATCAACGGGCTGTTTCTGAATCGGTTTAGACACTCTTTTTATCTTTGTAGGTTTATCTGATTTTGTGCTTTCACGCTTCCTCTTATTCAATGCTTCAGACAATTTAGAGTTTAACTTTTCTTTGATAGATAAAAAGTCAGATTTGTTTATGACTGTAGTATTGGCTGCTCTGGCAGTCTCCCCCATGAATACATCAGATCCTGGTTGTGGGACTTCTATTTCAATGATTGAATTGCGTTTCTCTGAAGCTGCCGCTTGGGACAGGGAACTTGCATTCTGCTGAATACTTTCTACATCACTCAGTCGACGAGGACTCATGCACGGACTCGAGTATGAGCTTGAAGAATGTCGACGGTATATAATAGAATCATCTGCACTGTGAGCTTCAAAATCTTCACTGACAGTTGGAGATTTGACCGAACTACTCAATGAGAGCCTGTCTTTGCCGCTTCCGATCCTCTTAGGATCACCATCTTCAGATTTAATTTCTTTTTTAATCCTCTCTCTAAACTTCATTTCCTTTCCTTCGGGAGTGGATCGCTGAATTTTTTTTATGAATTCAGCTTTACTCTTCATATTCTTATTACCTTGAGGAGCCTCCGGAGTCAGTTGACAGATCATGTTGACAGCGCCTTCATCCATCAGTAACCGATCAATTTCTGTAAGTCTTTTATTTTGTTTTAAATTCTTAGGCTGTGGCTTTTTCCATTGTAATTTTGATTGTACGGGAGATTTTGATTGTGAGCGAGGAGTTGTTGAGTCAGTCTTAATTTTTTTTGGTGTAGGTTGATCTTTTTGATCTTTTTCAGGTTGATGCTCTTTCTTACTTGCTATTTTGGTTTTAGTGAAAGTGTCTGGATTATCTGGATCGAAAATAACTTTTTTTTTTATTACTCTACCAAGTCTTCGCTGGGGCTGCATTTCAAACTCACTTTTAATTAGATTAGGGGTTTGAACATCTTCCACAGAGGTATCCGCATCAGCTATCTTATTCTCAGCAACTGTCTCTTCCTGAGACTTCACAAGTACTTCTGATTCTTCTAATAGCTTATCACTTTCTTCTACCAATTTTTTAGCATGGTCATCTTCAGAAGGCTCATCATCTTCCCAATCTTTAACTAGTTCAGTGACAATACTTTCATTTGGTTCTGAAGCTGCGTCACTATTGGTTTGTAGGCTGTCATCTTTTTGTTTCTCGCTCTTCTTATTAACATTTTCATCTTTAACTTCAAGTTGTGGGTCAGTATTACTCTGTGTATCATCTTTTTGTTTGGTCTTCTTTTTAGGGCTTTCCACTTTAGAATCCGATATTGCACTGCTATTTGGCTGTGAAATATCTTCTTTTTGTCTACTAGTCTTTTTTCTAGCATTCTCTTCTTTGATGGAATCATTCTTTTTTGGAGTCTTTTTATCTGACTTTTTGTATGAGGATCGAGATTTTCTGACTTGTTTAAGACGGGAGAGTTGTTGCAATGCCAGTTGTGTTTCTAAGCTTTTACTACCAGACACAAAGTTTTCAGATATTGTTTTTCTGGAGTCTTCCATATCATTACCTTCTAGAATATCTAACAACTCTTCTTTGTTAAATACCTCCTGTGCAACATCACAGTTGTTGTTTTCAACATTTTCAGAAACATCAGATGAGCGTAATACTTCACTAAGTTCAATATTTTGTCCAAGCTCATTCAAAATATGACTATGATCGGGATGTTCTGAGTCACCCTCAAAAATAATTTTATATTTAGTAGGCTGATCATCGACATTGGTTTCAATTAATATTTCAGTCTCAAACCTAACACTTTCATGCATAGCCTCAACAATCCCATCAACTTCCACTTGCTCTGTGTGCACATCTTCTTCTTTGTCAGCTTTTACAGTTATTTCGTCCAAATTCTGCTCTTCTACAGCCTGGTCATCTTTAGAAACTTCCTCAAGGATAGTAGTAGCTATTTCTTCTACTGTTATTTCTGACGTGACTGGTTCCTGTTCCGCGATAACACATTCGGTGTCAATTACCTCTTCAGTTACAGTGTTAGCTATGTGTTCTTCACTAGGAATCTCGTCGTGTGAAGGTTGAATTTGCTCAGAATCCTGTAGGCCGGAGACGCCGTTGGATTGATGACATACATTTGATTGCTCTGATGTTTCCACCCCGGCATTCTCTTCGCAAGTCACAATATTGACCTTTACAGCTTCCGTACTGACATTCTGAAGCGGAGGCTCCTCTATAGCTTCCATTTCCACAAATTGAAACTAACTAAATTACACTGTTGACTCCCAAAGATAACCTGTAAATCGAAGAGGCTGACGATCTGCATATATTTCTCGAAAACATAAACGCAAAGCAATAGCTTACATTATTTTTTAGAAAATTATGCACCGCTTATTATTTTTATGCACAAAATTACAAAAATCAACTAATAAAGCCAGTTTCTTTGCGTTGCGTCCTTGCGTCGGTAATTTTTGTCTATGATCGTAGTGTGACCAGACTTAATTTAAATCTGTCAGAAAGTATTGGCCGCAGTATAGGCCGCGTCAAATAAGTTGACGGAAATAAAGTTAGCTACAAGCTGCGCAATATCCAATCCTGACTGAAGTTCACACAAAGCCGCGCGTTGATGATGATGATTATTGCGCAGCTTGTAGCAAAGCTAACTTCATTTCCGCCTACTAGTGTGACGCGGCCTATACAGTTCGCTCAGTTATTTAACCTCTGACATTGGTCGCTATCTCTGTCTAGTCATTACCAAAGTCATTACACACCGTGGAGCAACCTATACTTCAGTTACACACCATCACAGGCAAGGATGTTGTGTATAAACCTCAGAAAATTACAAGTAATAGAAGTATTGCTAAGTTTTTCCCAAAAAAAAACTACGTTGCAGCTGTCTTATTCATATCTGGTTATATAGAATACGCGAGAGCGAGTGGAACAAAAGAAAACGCAATGTCTGTCGCATACGTCAAAATCACCAGTTCAAATGTCAAAATGGTTAAAATTTGATTCCACTTGGTCATTTGTCATTTTCGGTTTGAACCATCTAGTTCCAGTAAGAAGGTTCAAATCTCTGATCATTTTACCTTTTTGAATTTGGTCACCCGAGATAGCTCAATGCTAGTTTGTGAAACCCTTCGAAATGACTTAAGTTCGGGTGTGTGTGTGCATCTTTTTCTAACACCTTTTAAATTTCATATTTAAAATGGGACAAAGTGATGTATATCTCTTGATATTTTAGTACTGTTTCTATTACTGTAGTTCTTATTCTATGGGATAAACTCATAAAGCTTCATGGTTAAGCTTGATGCGTGAAATTGATAATTTTAACTAAAGAAAGAAATATGTATTTTTTTCACGCACCACTTTAAAACTGAACACTGCTATTTTAAAAGAAACGGTAAGCTGCAAAACAGAAAAGTGTCAAATGAAACGTAAATACCTTCATGCCGTAGAATTCTTCTATACGTAGATCAGGCGCTTTAGACTTGGACTATTAAAAATTAATTAAATATGTACTAGGAATCAGATTAAGAAAAGTTTCCATTGTCAAGAAAAAAATGTGTTCTCTTCTCGCACAGAGATAGAGTGCGTAACGCGAAAGAAGTCCCACAGACACGTCGCCACAATCGCATGGCCGATCCGTTAAAATTAGTTTCACTTATTTCGGGGAACTTCTTTAGTGGTACAGATTCTGATATAGGTAATTAATAGAGTTCCTTTTACGAAAGAAAACCCTCAGATGCATCGCTTGGTCGGTTCTTGCCGTGGGACTTCTTTCCCACACGCACTCACAAACTAAGGGAAACGCACTCTACTCCATGAAGCTTTACCTAAAACTTCGTGCTCTACTCTGTGTCTTCTCTTTGATTGGCAATTGACATTGACTATAATTGACATTTGACAATGTCAAGTAGGGTCAACGTTGCCAATTTGTAGAGAATTCCCAAATTGCGGAAAATTTGATTTTTTTTTTGAACGAAGCCTAAATATAGAATACACTTAAACGCGCAAAAGTTATCGGCAACTCTTTCATACTCCGTGTTTATGTAGCAGGAGTATGTCTGCAAATAGGACTTTATAATTATTTTTTTATTGATTGTGTAACGAATTATGGTGTTTTATGGAGTATAAGGTTTAAGAAATCATGTTAAAAAGAATAATTGCATTTATTTCAATAAGAATAGTATTTGGAGAGAGTGGCCAGTAACTGATAACGATTAAGTGCAATTGTTTTTGCTGGTCACGTGTGCCAGTTTTTAGATTTATACCTCACTTATAAATACGTATTTTCAGAAAAAGACGTTATTTATCAAGGCGTAAGGATTTTGGTTGAACGTTAAAACATCAGTTTAAATAAGTCTCTTTTTAATCACTAGTATAGGTGCAAAGAAAATATTTACTCCTGGACCATCTATGTCAGTAACTGAAAGTGTTACATGGCTATAGTTACTCAATTATATTGTTTGCTATGGTGCATGCTTGCAATGTGAAAAGGTTGCGAAAATGATGAAAGTTGCGAAGATGAATGTAGAGTGAAACAATTGTCAAAAACCATCAGCTATTTTTGTATACTGTTTTAGCTTTCAGATATTTTGGTATAATATTGATTAAGTGTTGATTTTTAATAACTTCGATGAATAAATAAATATGTTATATGTATACTTTTAAACAGAAGCATTGAATACCAGATAAATCATGTTTTTTAGAATTATAGTAGCGTGGCTAGTAACTAAATTCAGAATGACCATTTTTTTATATTTTTAACCTATAACGCACTGAAAAATATGTATGTAGTCGATATAATTATGTGGGTATCATACCAATAGATATTTTTTTTGCGAAAATATAAATAGTTGAAATTAATAAAATCCTGAAGTGGTCCGTTTAAATGTAGTAGTTATGTATAAGGCTTTGTAATATTAGGCCGGATGGACGGACGGACGGACAGACAGTCACAAATTATCATTTTTGTAGAGAGAAGTTAACGTGTCAGCTATTCCCTGATGTTTTTTCAATTTGGGCGGGTTATAGGATTTTCCCTCTCTTACGCATATGTAGCAAATATGAAAGTCCCCACATTTTGGACGTTTGTGGGGAATTCAGAACGTGGGTGCTGCAGCCCAGAGTAAGGTAAATTCTGAAGCAAGCACTATTTGCACGCAAGGACGACAACAAAGTTGACAGGCTTAGCGCTTAAAATATAACTACGAACCTAAAATTTGAAACGGCGCGGCGGCGTAGTATTCTTCTATGTGTCATAAGAAAATATAACATCTCGGCATTTTCTGGAGTTTTTACATATCTAAACTTTCGAAGTGATGATTTGTTGTTAAAACTCCAAATCTTAATTAATAAATAATAAATTAATAAATAATCGATATTAAATTTAGGTAATGAAAAAACTACTAATTAGGTCAGGTAGCTCTAGACTGATAACACTGGCATGTGTCGTACAGGGAGTTTCACTCATACAGAGATATTTTGCACGTTACCAAGCACATATGCAGTTTTGCATGGTATTAGGTAAGAACTCTATTCTCATACAATAGATATCTATGTATGTTTCGTTCTCTAGAATGGTATTGAGTGACAATAGTCAAAACAATGGGAATTTTGTATAATTGTGTGTGTACACCACGAAGTTTTAGGTAAAGGTGGAGAATGCACTCTTAATACCTATTTGAGTCAAATACCTACACATTGCTATCTCACTCTTCTGTGGTCGGAACTATCTTTCTAATAGGGTAACCCTACATTTTTGCCTTAATTTAGGACGCACAGATATTAATCACAATGATGAGTAAATCATTATAATATGAAAATACACAATTGGTATATGAACAATAAAAGTAAACTTAAGTACTTTTTTCTATAGGGCATCGCAGACAATACAAAAACTAATTCTTCAATAAATGTGTAAGAATGCAATCTTGCAAGTCAATAAATGTCTACAACTAGCTACGCTCTGCTTTATGATGAAATACTGCGCCTGTTATTGATGGCATATGAAATTAGACAGCGCGCAGCAGAGCCTTAGTAATAGGGCTCCGTTTTTACCCTTTGGGTACGGAACCCTAAAAAGGTAATCAAAAACAATGTAATTCAAATTATAATGGATTATTAACAAACACACATAATTTACAAAAAAAATCAAATAATTCGGCCTGCAGTGCTGTTGACTTCAATCGTTTTCTTGATGTATAATAATCTGTTGCCTTAAAGTGTAGGCTACAAATTCTGGAAGTCTTTTAAAAATGGTATTTCAGTGGTACAATTACTAAGCACGAATTTCTTTGAGATTTGTCTTTGGGAAACCTAAAAAAAGGACACAATGATACTATAGATATGATAATAATTTAACGAGATGATAATATGATACGACAAGGAGTCAACATAATTTTTTTTTTATGAATAGTGATTCAAATATAGTAGGTACCTAAAAACTATAGATTACAGATGTAAATCACATAATGTCCTTGTTAATTTTAATTGTGTTTAAAGAATTGCACTAATTGTGACAAATATCAGCGCTCAATAATACACACACACTGTCTGTACGACAGTCTATAATATTTAGTTAGGCATTGCATACACAATAATAGTAAATTATTCTCAAAAAATATTTTATGGTTACCCTACTGCATTTTTACGATTTCATTGATGATTCGGCCATGACAGCTAGTATTTTGGTGACGGGTGTTGCCGCATTAGGAAACTCCCAAAATTAGGGTTTTCTTTTAATTCTCTCCAGTGTTAGTAATTTGGAAAATTACAGCTGTACTTAAATTTTAACACAACACACACTTAATTTTTATTTTTATTAATAACGTTATTATTGCTTAAAGTTTTTATAAGGATCTGATACTGGTACAGTTACTGGAAAACACTTTTGTAATCAGTTTGTGCATTCTACTTTTATTATTAGTTTTACAATAATTCACATTTTATCCCCTTTTAAACTGCAAACACTGTAAATACATATAAATCATAGTTTGGGGTTGAATGAAGTTGATAAACTCGAAACTTTGAAACTAAATTTACCCATTTTCGGGAATTTTTAGAGTTTATATAGAAATACCATACACCACACTAGAAAGAGAGTTCCGACCACAGAGAGTGAGATGGCAATGTGTAGGTATTTGACTCAAATAGGTATTAGAAGTGCAATCTCCACCTTTACCTAAAACTTCGTGGTGTACACACACAATTATACAAAATTCCCATTGTTTTGACTATTGTCACTCAATACCATTCTAGAGAACGAAACATACATAGATATCTATTGTATGAGAATAGAGTTCTTACCTAATACCATGCAAAACTGCATAAAACTTCATGGTGTACACGCATTGGGGAAAATATCGCCATAAGCAATAAGTCAAAATTCCACACAATCTAAAAATCGAATTAGAAGTTTTTTTTTTTGAAAAAGGGAAATATTCTAAGTTTGTCATACAGGTATTGATCAATAGGACTAACTTTCACTATGAGACTAACAAATCATGATTAAAAATCAGCTATTCTGTGTAAAATATTTAATAAGACGTGATGATTTATGTTATACCGAGCCGGGATGATTCATGTCTGACCCGTCCCGGACACAGCTTGGACACAAATTATCTGACACGCAAATAATTCCTTACGGTCTTTGATGACATAATATATGGATCAGCTGATTTTATTTTTGAAGTGAAACTTCTAATGCGACTTCCTACAAGGTTGCGTTAAGCATTTAACGCTACCATGGAGTGGGTAAAAAGCGTCGAAGTTTTACTTCTTCCGCGCGGAGGGACTCCACGCACTTTTTTTTTTGAAAGTGCAAAGTTGGTCCTGCGCTTTAGTATAGGTTGGTCAAAATGATTCACGCTGAATCAATCTTTTTGACATCTAGGGTGCATTTGCGCACTCTCAATAATAACCAATCAATAAATGGGTTACCAGACCCATGGAGGAAAAGTTCTCAAGTGGAGACCACGTACTGGCAAGCACAGCGTAGGATGCCTTCTGAAAAGATAGGAAGCTGAGCATCACGCTGGATGCAAGCCGCTTCCAACTTAGCTTAAAGAAAATACATAAAAAAGGCCCGCGCCAAACTATAGATGTTACGTAACTGTAATGATAATGATTTAATAGTTTTACTCGAAATAGAAAATATCTTGATTATCAAGATGATGATGATTAAAAGTGTAGAGTAGCTGCATAATTATGATGTTGTGAACTAAAATTAGTGGCCAAAAGTGATATTCTTCGTAGTAAGGTCAAGTCAGCGAAATAATAAAAAAAAGTTACCCACGTTAGCCCAAGATAAAAAGTTTTTTTCATAAACGTAGCTTAAGTTACTCCTTATTACATCAGCTACCTGCCAATAAAAGTCCCGTCAAAATCGGTCTAGCCATTTCAGAGATTAGCCGGAACAAACGGACAGACAGACAGACAAAAATTGTAAAAAATGTTAATTTGGTGTACGTACCCTATATATATTTTTGTAGATGTACTAAAAATCGGTTATTTCAATATTACAAACAGACACTCCGATTTTATTTATATGTAAGAAAAGCTTTTAATTTTCATCCTTAACTTTTTCCCTAAAGTGCCTAACTTTTCCCCAAAAATAGGGTAAAGCGGCAATGATTTTAGATGGTAACCCTATTTTGACAGTTCTGTTAATGTCAATGATAATAGCCAACACTATATTACATTCTCTTTGATAACCAGTGCGGAGTTTTGGCGGGAACGCGAGATAATCATGTCGCCGCATTGAATTATTTTCTAAAACTTGTGTTTCTATCAGTATTAATAGTGCAAAAGTTGTGGTATTTCATTTATTAATAGCTGAAATACGAGCATGAGTGTAGGCAAGTAGTAGAATGTGGTAAAACATGTCTTTTCGTGTTGTCTTCAAAACTCCATCGAAGCTTCTAGTAAACTCACCACAGCTTTACTAAGAAGAAGAAAAGTCAAAGAAAATATAGAATCAAAGAATACGTAAGACTAGGCGGTATGGCCTTAAAGGCTTTAGCCTGCCCAAAAGTGGGCGAATAATTTAAAAAAAAAAAAATGATAGCCAGCTTTGATACACAAACTAAACTTTGATAGCCAGTGCGAAATTCTGAGTAAACTGTGGTTTGTGAATTTTCAATTTGCACAGTGGATTTGTGATTATTACAAAATTAAATGATTTACAATCAATATTTACGAACATTAGGCACAGTATTATATGCAAAATAGAATATATCAAAACCACAGTCTTCCCTATCCCTTACTATCTCTGTGGTAGAAATCAAATGTTTTTGAATTTACAACGCTGACTATTGATAGTCATCACGAGATTTTGCGTCAACACTACTTAAAAATAAGTCACAAGTTTTCAAAAACATGAATATTCTTCCAAAGAAAAGGTACGTAAAATATTTCCGTTTGCTAATACTTTCAAGCTTGATGTTTCTTCTAGATGGTAATGAACGCTTCATCAATGTTTAGGTACTATTTTCATGCACACTCGCATTTTGTAGCTGTAAGGTTATCCATAATATGATTTAATTGGAGATTATCCATAATATCCTCACAGGTTTGCCTGAATCTTACATTTCAGAAGAGTCCATGCTACTCTCTTGTCTCCTGTCTTCTGTATAACATTTTACTGACATCATTAAAATTGTTTATAGATGGCACGTCAGAACAAAAGAAAACATAGCCCGAGTTCGAAAAGACGAAGCTGAAGCTGCCGAAAAAGACAGACAGGAAAAACTACGGATTGAAAACGCAGACAAAGAAGCACGTCTTACCATATTGAAACTTCAAAGCAAACAAAAGTTACTTGAAGCTGGTATCGTTGAACCTAAACAGCAAAGTGAAACAACAACTGAGCATATTAATTTTTTTGAAGACCTTGAACATGCTGTAAAAACTACTAATAAACAACATGATACAGAGATAAAAGAAAAAAAGGAAGATTATGAGAAAAAAATTGGATATTTAACATATTTAGGACAAGACACAAATGAAGCACTCGGAAAGAAAAACTGGTATGAAGTACCACCAAGCTTAACAAGATCTAGTGAAGTGAAGGACACTTATGACAAATTAGTGTTAAAAGATGAAGATGGTAAACCTAAACAAAAAGAATCTGATATCAAAAATGGAGAAGTTAGTTATAAATTAAAACAAAGACTAGATCCTATGAATGCATTCAAAAAATTTTGCAACAGTAAAAATGAGAAAACTCCGTCAAAGCAAACTATTGTAGAAAAAGATGACAGTCAGATACCCTCTACTTCGAAATACAAACATAAGCATAAGAAACACAAAAAAAGTAAAGAAGAAAAAAAAGAAAAGTTACTTAAATTGAGAGAAGCCCGACTTAAACGTGAATTGGAAGAAAAATGTAGAACTGATATGTTTCTAAAAAAACTAAATGGGGCACCAGAACCAGATCAAAGAAATGCAGACAAACAAGATAAGACCACCATTAAACCAAAATACAACTCTCAGTTTAATCCAGAATTGGCAAGACAAAATTATAGATAAACTTCTCAGGTCTCACACTATTGACTAGCAATTATTTTATTCTATTTAGAGATATTATTAAAGATAAGTAAAATTATAATAAAAGATTGTTTATAATGAGACGATGTATTTTATACATAACAATATCAAATTATTAATATTACTGATTTTATTATAAATAGTCTACATAATATTAAATATAACTCAAGATGTACTTCTAGTTTGCAAAGTATGTGTAAATAGCATCATAGGAAGTTTGTTTTCTAATTTGTCAAAGGAATAATGGAATGTTTCGCAGAATAGCTCTAGAATTCTCACAATGTAAGTTCCTTCACTTGATGTTTCAGGTGATTTTGATCTAAAACAAACAAAAATACATCAATTACATTTACAATACAGTTTAGTTTCGCTAGGAGGAAAGGTTAACAATATGCATACTCAGGGGGATAGTATAAAAAATAAGTTGTCAAGTGCGTGTCGAGATACGAATATGATAGGCTTCCCTAAATGGTGTCTACAATAGACATGATGATTAAAAAAATATAAATAGCCCCTCAGATAGATTGATTATCAAAAAATATTATACACATTTTTTTTGTCAAAACAAACATGAAGATAGAGACCGTTAATGTTACGCGTGACGTCACAAGTCACATAGACTTTTGTCAGTGAATTGACGTCACGATCCCCACTCTCAAACTTTGAGAAGGGTTAAAAACACAGAGCTATTACAACTTAAAAAAAATATGACACATATGTTTTTTTTTTTAATTTACGTCGTAAAAATAATTATCATTCTTGTAAACTTAAAAAACATCAAAACTCAATTAAATCTAAAATAAATTACTTTTATAATTATTGTCAATAATTGTTCGATTTCCAAAAGAAAAATTAGGTAATTATTTTTTGATCATCTAACTCACATATTATGTACTAATTATATTAATGTTTTTTTAGGGTTCCGTACCCAAAGGGTAAAACGGGACCTTATTACTAAGACTCCGCTGTCCGTCTGTCTGTCTGTCTGTCACCAGGCTGTATCTCATAATCCGTTATAGCTAGAAAGCTGAAATTTTCACAGATGATGTATTTCAGTTGCCGCTACAATAATAAATACTAAAAACAGAAAAAAATATTTAAACCATACATACAACCTGAATTTTTTAACGTTTTTCGCTCGATATTAATAATGGTAACAGGTAGATGCTTGAAATATTCACAGAATGTTTAGTTGTAAATACAATTCAATAATTAAATTAAAATAAAATAAATATTTAAGCTCTCATACAGTACGGAACCCTGCGTGCGCGAGTCCTACTCGTACTTGGCCGATTATTTTACCCTGTCATGCCTATTATGATGATGATAAGAACCAATTTATATGGTGTCATTAGAAGGTTGACTTAGTTTTTCTAGTGAAATAAATTATATATGTACATGTTTCTAATGCCAATAACCTCTTAACTCTGCGCAATAAGAAGTTACATTTTTCTTTATGCCTCAAAAAGTTATACAATATACATACATATTATCCCAGCGCTCAAAAAGTTTTATGCGATTTCTTCGCTATTCGTGGACTAAAGTGTAATTTTACTATGTTGTTAATGTTTTTTTTTTGCTTATTCTGTTTGTAGAAGGATTTCGTCAAAGAGTGCGAAATAAAATACTACTTACTTTTGTAAAATCGCTAAAAAGGTATTGGAGGAAACCTACTTAAATTCGAGTAACGAGTAAGAAAGAAATGGCGCGTAAACAGAGCTTATCGTAAAATATTACTACTTACTTGGAGTAGTTGCATAAGAAATCTACATATGTGTCAATATTTTCAGTTTTAGTCTGATGTAACAATGTGTATATTCCAACAATCAAAGGATATCCATCAATGTTTTCTCCAGGTCTCCTCGTCATCAGGTCACCTGGAAATATAGTAACAATAGTAACCGAATTGTGCCAATATGACCCGAAGGAACCACCGAACGGTGAAGATCGGCACATGCCGAGTGATGCCGATCATATGTAGTAGCTTAGTTAAACACTTAAAAATGTGTTGTGAAGTCTTTATGAAATTGAGAGAATTAATCGTAATGTTACCTACCTGTTGTGTAACATATCTGCAGTTTAGGCAACTGTGCAATCAAGACGATAGCTAGCAGGCGGCCCATGTCGATACTGTAGAATTCTGGAATATTCTTTACGTATATCTTGTCATACGGCTCATAAATTCCACATCGCAACATATACTCTTCCAAGTTTTGCAGAAGCTTCTGTGATACTTTAGGCTTTCCGTCAACGTTCGCTGCCACTTTTAACTCGTTAATTATGGAGCTGGAAAATATATTGATGATTATGACACGTTTTTTAGTGTAACCAATATATGCAAAAATGACTATAGGTACAATCCTTACTCATTTAATGTGCGTATCGATGATTCCAGATGGGCAGAATCAAATTTGCAGCTAGTATTTAACTGGTACGCCAAATGCTTTCTTAGTATTTGTAGAGTTCCAACAAGAACTAGAACATCTGATATTTGTTGTGCCGTTTTTTGTATTTTAGAAATGGTTTGTTCCATGTCTTTCACATCTGGGTTGTTTGGTCCAAAATAGATTTTATCTTGGTTAGCTCTAAATATGTCTTGGACATTCAATAATTGATTCTTGATCATGAATGCGTACAACATATCTAGCCCGTGTAGGCCTACAACTCCGAGGGCCTCAGCTAGTTTCGAAAACGTTTTCGTATTCACGATTTCGTTCTGACTTTTTACATCAAACCAAGCGGAGCATATGTTGACGTACGTACAAACTCTAAAAAAATACGAAAACGGAAATTAATTAATTTCAAAACCATTGTTTTTTTAGCTCTAGTTATTAAGATTGTAAATTTTCAACCTGGCATCTGTTAGCTGCGCTATCTGTCTCGCCAGGCTCCCCATAAATCCTGCTGAAGGGCTATATAACGTAACTCCTTTTCTGATGCTGATTTCTTTTGTCACACTGTCTTTTATGATTGCAGATACCTGTAACACAAGAATGTGTTTTATAAGTTTCAAAGTATAGGTTTGTATAGGTTTCGAAACCCAATTCTCGCGCAGCTTTTAAGAGAGCGTCAAGGTTGGGTTTAGCGCAGCTTGTAGCTAACATCTCAGCCGCCAATAATTTTGAATCGGCCTATGCATAAATACTTTAGACTTGATAGCTTGAAAGTTATAAGAATATTAGGCACAATTTTAAAAGCGCCATCGTAAATTTAATAGCAACGTAAAATAGTGTTCTCTGTATCAAATGCATATTATAGTGAAACAGGGCTTCTCTAAATTGCTATTATAATTACGATGGCGCCTCTAAAATTTGGCCTATTAGGATCATAATTGGTTACCTGTTTTTGCCAGATTCTCAATCCATGAATGTTTATATAGTCCTGGATGTACTCCAATGACCTTTTATAACCATCCATACTTTCTGCTAGCTTTTGAAGGCGCGACAATAAATTATTGGCTGAGAGGAGCTTTTTTCCTTGTGGCTCTAAAAATTCTTCAAATTTTTTACTTATGTGCCTCTCCAACTCTTTGAGCAAACCCTCTTCCAGCAATTCTGCTGGATCAACTCTTATTACTCCGACCAGAGTTGACCTCATGTCCAAGATACCTGTGTATAACAAATGAAGTTATATACAGTACAAGTATTTATAAAAAAAAGTCAAGTTGCTAAAAAAAAGTCAAGTAGAGCTAGAATATAAAATAAAATAAAATTTTGATGCCAATAGACTTCAAATATAGATATAGATGTAGTACCTGTCGTGAATGTAGACGCCGAATGAGTTAACTTTGCCACTTCCATCCTGTGATCTAATTGAGCGAAATCCCTGAGCCTCTCCTTTTCCAGTCTCGTGGGCACTTCTTTTATTGTCCACGTCTGGAGGTCAATAATTTTTTCGACAATATTAAAAACCATTTCTGGTATAATTTGGAGCACCTTTTGAATATATTTTATCAGTTCATTGCTGTAGTACTGCGACACCGAAATCAAATCGTCACTATGGGCTTGGTTTATTCTGAGCAATGGTATTTCCATAGCACTAGCCAACTTCATGAAGAGTGCTCGAAGTCTGCTCGTAACTGATGGGTTTTCTTTGATGCTGTCTTGCATAAACTTCGTGTACAAATCAATAGTGCACCAGGCATAACTAACGTCGGCCACAGTTTCAAGTGTTACCAACGAATCTTCTTTTAAAGCTGCTGCTCGTAAAAGATTTTTCAAAGCATCTTTACTGTCGGAAAGAAATTGTACAATGGTCGACGTTGTTTTCATGCCATGGAACTCTTCAACCTCATCGAGAGCTTGTATCAACTGAGTCACTTTCTTGATCGACTTAGTTGAGGTAGGTTCTCCCAGCGATGCTACTTGTTTAGATATATTTTCAAACCAAAGCTTTAGCTGTTCGTTTTCCGGAATTTTAGCGATTGGTTTCGCCCCCGAAAATAATTCTGATAGACTATTGAGGGCTTCGACAGCGAGAGATTTGTTTGTGTTCCAGGAACTATTTCTGTTTTCAAGTAAGCGATTCAGAACTTCTCTCACTTTTAATTCTAACTCTGCAGTGCTTATAAGCAGTTCCAGTACTTTCACAGCATCATAATGAGATTCTTTCGAGACAACTTCCTTGAGCTGCCGGCTCTTTTTATTGTTATCATAAAATATAACATCACTATTGTGCAGTAGTAGCCATCTTATAACAAGGTTTGCATTGAGTAACAGGTTTAATAATTTACTTATATTGTCCAAAACAAAATCATCGGTCAATGTACCTTCCTTCAGCAATTGATGTATTTTATTAATCAGCATTTGCACAGAATTGCCTCTTTTGGCGAACACTTCTTTTGCCATTTTTGCGTTACATGTATTGGAGAGGGCTGACTTAGCGGCTTTGAAGTTTTCCCAAAAATCTATGATATTCAATGTTACACCCATGTAAATGGGTATGACCCAGTTACTGGGAAAGAATTTGTCTGCTATTTCTCGCATCTTCGAAATATCTGAATGTAAATAATGCGGTGCAAAGAATAAACAAACAACAAGCATGCTAGCCTGTGTGGCTAGCGCTGATGCTTGATGTTCCGGTATGGTATAGACTGCCAACTGGTTGTATATATCTTCCGATCTTAATTTTCCAACAACTTTTTCGATAAAATCAGGGCGAATTGTGACTCGGCTAGAATGAAAAAAATCATTATTCAGATTATCAATACAAATCACGAAATGTCATGTTCATGTCGAGTCGTATAGGTACCTACCTAAAATATTCCACGGGGTAATCAGCTGGGCGTCTTCCGTTATGTTGATCATAGCCTGTGTCTCGTAATAGTTTGCAAACATCATCAATGTTAGTTTGAGACTGGCTAGTGCTGTAGCGATAAAACGCAACAAGCAACCTTTCTCTCATCAGTCCAGGGATAAACAAATCGGACAGTAGTAACATGGCACCATAAAGGTAAAGAGATTCACACTGAAAAAATAGATAATTTTAAAAGATAAAGTATCCAGTATCAATGCTTCAGGATAAAATCGGAAATGTTTCAAAAACTTACTAAAAGTTGTTTCCCTTCTATATCTTTCATTACAGTTTCTATATTTTGCTGAATGAATGCATCATCGTGTAATTGATCTATGAATGAATTAAGATCCACTATGTACTGATAAATGTTTTCAAATAGTAAGTAAAATCGTGATATCAGCTCCAGATACTTTTCTTTAAGTTCATCATCTAAGTCTTGTAATTTCTGCAAAAGAGTAAATAGTTAAATACATACAATATGACAAAATACTAGTAGTTCTCCGAACAGTAGACCTCGCGGCACATCACTATAACTGAATCTTCATAAGCCTAAATCTCGACTTGCTCTTGACCAATTTGGCTCATACTCTCAAATCTTCTTAATATTTAGATACTAAGCAAACTTGCCAAGTATTATCGAAATCGACTGATAAATAGTGCGACAGCAAATTTCCCTCCTTTTTGATGGAAATGATACCCAATCAAAAATTGCCGACGACAAAAAAATCCATTAAAATATACGGTTATTGAACTTATTTCTTCTAGTGGGTTATAGATAGGGTTATTATCAACAAATTTGACCCCAATAAACCTCTATGCAAAAGTTAACCATTCCTGAGAAAAATTGAATTGAAGGTTATTTTCCATTTATAGATGCAAGGTGACTTAATTAAAGATTCATAAAAAAATATTATGTTTTGCACAATTATTTATTTTTTTACACTTAGCAGAGACTTGACATCAGACTATTATTATAAGTAAAAGAAACTGGACTCGGTGCCCGCATTAGATAATTATCACATGAAAACATTTTAAAAAAATTGTTAATTAATTTTTAACGTTTATGTTTTCACATTTGGCGTGCAGATTATTTTAAAAACAACTGTATACTTTAAGATTTCTAATGAGGTATTAACATCTTACATCTGTCACAGGGTTTCAGTAATAATCGGCCAAGTGCGAGTCGGACTCGCGCGCGACTCCCGTTTTTACCCTTTGGGTACGGAACCCTAAAAACGATTTGCGAAGAGGTCCAGATAGAACATTTTAAGAAAACCGTTATTTTTTACTTGCTCCAGATTACGTTCCCAACTATCAACAAACACAGGATTTAGACCCTTATTACCTGCCACGAACAATTACTGTTCCATTGGCACTTATCATCGTCATCATCATTATCAGCCGTAGGACATCCACTGCTGGACATAAGCCTCCACTATGGATTTCTAATAAGCCCGGATGAAAGCGGCCCGCATCCAGCGCGTTCCTGCGGTCTTAATAATATGGTCGGTCCACCTGGTCGGTGGACGTCCTACGCTGCGCTTGCCGGTGCGTGGTCTCCATTCGAGAACTTGACTACCCCACCGGCCATCAGTTATCTGAGCTATGTGCCCTGCCCATTGCCATTTCAACTTACTAATCCGTTGGGCAATGTCGGTAAACCGAGGTGGACCAACGATATTATGGTAAACTTTTGCATAGGAGTTTATGGGGTCAAATTTGTTGATAATAAACCCCCCTATAACCCATTAGAAGGAATAGGTTCAATAACCAGTAACCCTGTATAAAATCTGTGTATAGGACGAATCATACAAGTCAGCGGATGTGAAGTTACGAGTAGAAGTAGAAGCTGCGCAACATCCAAACCTGACTGAACCTCACATAAAGCTGCGCGTTGATTGGGTATTGCGCAGCTTGTAGCTTACTTAATATCCGCCAATTTCTATGATTCAGCCTATACCAAGTTTCGTTGTCGAGTCGAGATTTGTTGAATAATGCGACCTGTACACAAAAATCGACATTCAGACAGACAAAAACTAAAACTACGAGTAAGCTAAAACTATTAGGACATATCCACTTGTGTGTGACTGACCCTACATTTGAATGCATTTTTAATGTTGTTTTATTTGATAATTACTAACTACAGACTCCTTTTATTTGATAACTCAGAATTTATAATAAATGGATTATTTGAAGGTTTTGAGATATCTCCAAGTATTGTGTACTTATGTGTTTTTCAAAATAATAATAGAAAATGGACCACGAAAAATTTAGCCCTTTTCTGCTGCGTTTTTGAAATCATCATAGTAACTGATAAGATAAGGTACCATTTTTTTTTTTTTTTTTACGTTATCATCTTCACCATCATCCACAGCCTTCTTTATCCCACTATTGGGTACTTTCCTCTCTCCTCCGCCTCTCTCTTTTTACATTATATACCATTATAATAAATTATGCTATCTAGACACGCGGAAGCGTGTCCAGTCAAATCTAAGAAAAAGGAATTGGCGACGCGACGTGTAAACACGAACCGTTTCGAGCCACTTTTGACCCCTTCATAACACGAAAACTATTTAACCTATATATATGATATTTAACAAATTTATTAAAGTTTTTTAGCTTATCTACAATACAAAATTTCATTAACTCTGCTTTGACGGTTAATGAAATATTAACGTTTAAAAACCGGGGTTTCATTGACTGATTCACTCACTGACACACTGACTTATAGATCAAAAACCTAACCCACTTCCAGAAGACCTAGAAACTTGATATTTGGCATTAAGGTAGACTATCAGGCATATACAAAGGGAAAAATCTAAAACTTTGAACTTTTACCCCCAACCCTATATAATAGGGGATGAAAGCTTGTATGAGACTTCCACAAATTTTCATGCTATAAGTCTAAAAATTGATATAAGACTCCCTGTTAGAAATAATAAAATCCGTATTTCAGGATTTTAACTAAATCAGCCCCCAACCCCTAAAATTGGGGGATGAAAATTTTTTATGTCACTTTCGAAACTTTTGATGCCAGAAGTCAGAAAATGGATATACGAACTCGTTGTAATAGATATTAAAACACAATTTCAGGATTCTTAATAAACCACCCCCAAACCCTAAAACTGGAGGATGAAAGTTTGTATGACACTTTTGCAAAGTTTGATGCTAGATGTCCAAAAATTGATAAAGGGACTCTTTATTACAAATATAACAAAACACGTATTTCAAGATTTTTAGTAAATCTCCCCCTAACCTTTCAAACTAGGGGTTGAAAAGTTGGTATGAGACTTCCCAAGTTTTGAAGCTAGAGATGTGAAAATCGATAAAATTACTCCTTGTGGTAAACTACAAAAAGAAGTGAAATCCAACAAAAACATTTTCATGTGAAATGAAGCCAAGTCTAAATCACAGTTCCCACTATAAAAAAGATGTCAGATCTCACGTAAAGCCAAGCTTCTAACTCTACACGCCTTACATACTCTACAGTCCTTACTTCACAAAATCTACACCTTAGCTTCATTTCACATGAAAATGTTTTTGTTGGATATCTATTATCTATGTCCTTTTCCTAATCAGTTCCTGTGTAATTAAAACATGATTTTACTCACTGTATTCTGTGATATTTTCTTTTCTTGAGCATCTGAAACCTTGAAATAACTAAAGTCCACTATTACATCTTGGTATTTTTGCTGTAATTCTTTGGTCTCCAATCTGGGAATATATAGCAAAATATATAGGTTATAGGCATCTATTTATTTGTATGATATTTTATACTTATACATATAATGTATATGTGAAAAATATCATATCGCATGTAATATAATGAATTATATAATGTATAAAATATTTCTTAACTATATTTTTTCCTTATAACAATTTTTAGAACATACTTTTGCAAGCAAAGTCAAGCAACATAGTAATTTCTATAATCTGCCCTGAAATCGTACATAACCTTTATATCTACATCTTCCAATAAAATATATAATATGGTGTCTTCAAGGCAAGTCACTACATGAACAGCAAGGTCACATTTTTATAAGAGGACTCAAAAGCCTCAAAAACCAAGACAGTGGGAGGGAATTTTGGTCTTTCTGGTTTTTATTAAGTATAAGGGTGGTTATAGTTTAACTGGTTTGACATTCAGTTTCAGGACTGCTTGCATATAATTTGCCAAACTTTCCGATGTCCATCTAGGTCACCCCACTCCACTCTTTTGGGTCTGCCTTAAATATACTAGAGGCTGAATCAAACTCATTGGCAGCTGTGAAATTAGCTACAAGCTGCACAAAACCCAATTCTCTCACAGCAGTTATGTGAGATTCAGTAAGTATGAGAGAATGGGTGAGTATTACCTGTGTTGTATTTTAATGAGAATTGGTTTCTGATTGTTATTGTCAAGTCATTATACCTAATGTATTTATAAATAATTGGATAAAGCATAAGATTGTTTGATTGATAAATACTGATCCAATCAATTAATTTTACAATGGCAAATGTCATAGGCCCATCACCTTATGCTGCTCAGCTATAAATAAATAATGTCTTCTATTTGTAAGTGGTATAGCTAGTAGAATGCATTTGTCTATGAACCAATGCTCATAAAAATATTAAGTTCAATAATATATAGTAATGCAGCCAGCACGCTGCGTACACTGCCAAAAGGCAGTGGGCTTGAGCATTTGGATTATCTTTAGACCCTCAAGGGTCTCTGGATGATTCAATTGCTTTTTAGGGTTCCATACCCAAAGGGTAAAAACGGAACTGTATTACTAAGACTCTGCTGTCCGTCTGTCTCCAGGCTGTATCTCACGAACCGTTGTAGCTAGAAAGCTGAAATTTTCACAGATGAAGTTTTTCTGTTGCTCTTATAACAACAAATACTAAAAACAGAATAAAATTAAGGGGAGGCTCCCATACAACAAACCTGATTTTTTAGCCGTTTTTCGCTCTATTTTAATAATGGTAACAGGTAGAAGCTTGAAATTTTCACAGAATATTTAATTGTATATTCACTTCAATAATAAAGAATAAAATTAAAATAAATATTTAAGGGGGCTCCCATACAGTACAGAACCCGCCGTGAGCGAATCCGACTCGTACTTGGCTGATTATTATGTAGTAGTAGTGTGTAGTTTTAGCTTATAAAGTAATATTGTTTTTTTGTAGTTAATAAAGGTACTTTTGCCCTTTGTATAAAATAATATAATATGCACATTTTAAAGCTTCCAATCTGTTTATTGTTGTGGTCACAATTTCTAATAATACAACAACTTAAGGTAGGTATACAAAGCTTTCTAAATGTTATGTTAACTAAAACTAAACAACATAAGCCCGATTACAGAGGCGCCAGCGTAAATTTAATAGCAACGTAAAAAGCGTTCTCTCTGTCGAATGCCTAGAGTGAAAAAGGAACAAAACTATGCTATTTAGCTAATAAAATTACGATGGCGCCTCTGTAATCGAGCTTCATGTCGGGGTCTAATAAAAACTAGTTACCTAGTACATATGAGGAGCTATTACTTACAGATAAACTGGAGGAGCATGATCTTTCAATCGTAAAATTTCTGCAATAATGGCATTTCCATGTGAAACGAGTTTCAATAAGTTTTGGGCACATAAATTGTCTTCCGACATAAAAAGCTTCATTGTAGCTTGAAAGCTATTTCAAAACAATGGTTAGTGAAAATCCAAAAGTACGCAAGACAACTTCAATCGAATCTAAATCACAGATGTCTAGTGTCTACATAATACTTTAAATGCTCAGAATAAGGAAAAACAGAATAAATGAAACATTGAGATGATTGAGAAATGGAAAAAATAAATAAAATTGTTACAAAAAATGTTGTTGACGTTGTTGTTCTTGTTTTCAAAATTGACAAATGATTGTGAGTATTTGTGAGCTGTCACTGTCACTGTTTTTTTTACAATTATTAGTCCTTCATCAAATCATCACAGAAGATATTCTAAGTCACAGAGCTATTATTATTTGACGCCCGGCTCACTCGCCTATAAAAAAAACTCGCCGTGAGCCGAACTGAAACCACTAGATTTTCCTTCAGAATGAATGAACAATAAGTATGTTATTCCAAGGTTCATTCGTCAAAGCTGTGACGTCATAGGTCACCTGCCGTGCATCACGAATTGTGAGACAGTGACGGATGGACGTAATGACATGTAAGAATGAAAGAGAGAAATAGTGTGATGCGTGAATGAGATAGTAATAGTAAGTAATATAGGCTGCGCAAAAGAAAAAAATCTCCCTCGCCATCCGCCATTTTTCCTCTTGTTGTTTTACGGAAAATATTAATAAACAATAGTTTTACGCCATGGAAACTTCGAAAAGCCATGTATATCGCCATCCTCGATTAATCTTCTTCCTGTGTGTGTATGTCTAGTGTCTTCAGTCACTTACTTCAAGATAATTCAACGTGTTTCGAGATGACCGGCTCCTCTACATAAATTGGATGAAAAAGCATTAATGCAGTGTGTATTTTTTTTTACATCTAGGAAATAATAAAGTGCATTGCAAAATAGTGGTGAATTTCGTTTCATTTTAGCCTGTAGTCTTTTCAGTTTCTCAAAATATTAAGTAGAAGTACAAATATATAGAAACCTATACTTATAGATAGATTTATAACTATAAGTACCTACACATAGCTATACCTTTTGATATCACAGAATAAGTAATAGTATGTATGGCATTGTTGGCCGAGGGGCACAGAGCTATTACAACTAGAGAGATAGCGCTGTTGTCGCTTGAGGCAATTCTCATCTACAAAAATGTAAGGAAAATCTGGCTCAGCGCTGTCAAATCTGTCAAATATGTATTGGAATTTGACACTACTGAGAGAAAAACACGGCAACTAGCCCTCAATCGAGATATTTTTCATGTCTCTTTCTAACTCATGCCATATTCAATAATCGCATTTCTTTCTTTCATTTCTCGATCGACCACATCATCCCTCTGGTATCTCTGTGCCGAGGGGTGAAGTATGCGGGGGGCGAGGTTCTATGGGCGCACCACAGATAACGTTACGGCCTAAAAAAATGTTCGGCAGTCGGTCGTCTGATACGTACCTAGTATCCTTTTCCTTTAGTTTGTGTTATTTTATTTGTATTTTGTGCACTTGCCGTGCTCAAAGGCCGTGCTTACCTAGATTGTTGCGTGCTGTGATTTTATTTTTTATAATAAAAAATGAGTTCAAAGGTTGAAGATAATAATTGTAACAATTTGAAGCTTCGCTGCGCCTATCTTTCCTATTTTATTGTTTTTCTGACTGTCTCTGTCTAGTGATTACATAGCGCCTGGGCTTGGTTTAATTCAATAAATAGGGCCAAGGTGCAGTCTTCAATAATGTCTCTTTTTAGCTATGAGACTCTTGTACACGCATTAGCTGGCGCCACGGTATGTATCAAAAAAATATATTGGAGTATTAATATAGCTACAATTTAAATGGTCAGCACACAGACAGTTTGGCTAGAAAAACAATTATTAATGATCTGTTAAGAAAAATCTTGATATCAAGTTGCATGTCTAATGTTTACCAGTTACCTATCCAAATCTATAGCTAGTTACTGTGCTGACCATAGTAACTCTTAGTACTAACTAATACCTAATAATTATTTTGCAACAATTCTGCAAATTGATTTATTTGAATTAGGTACCTAAGTGGTTTTCTATTTTGAATATTAAAAAATTACATTAATAAACATTTTGACTAATCTAATTCCAATTTTATTGTTTTATTTTAGGGTAGTATGGTTGGCATGGCAGTATTTTATCCATTAGATACTCTACGATCACGATTACAAGGTAAATATTACATACCATACCATTACTATTTACATATACACATAAATCAGCAAAAAGGCTTAGAAAATAGCACTGCCATAGAATAGAAAAGAGATAACTAACATTTTGTTGCTTATTTAATCTTGCCACAGCCCCGACTCTCTGTGATTCTTCGTACAAAATCTGCTGTGTTACACAGAAAAACAATCACTACACTCGCATTTGTGTGCAGAATGAAGCTATGGTTGTCAATGATCAGCACGACGTGACAACATGCCGCATGAGTGACATGATTATGTACTTATTTTACATTATAACAAAAAGTGACCAATCTACTTCATTTGAAACAAAATATCAAGAGGAAGTTTCACCAAAGAATGTAATTAAGTTCTTGTATTCAAATTTGTTGTTTTGTTACATAGCATTGATATTCAACCATACACCGCACAAGTCTTCCCTATTCTCACAGACTAACTGTCCCCCGGGGGACAGACTGAAATAAAACCTTTTGTATTGGAGAAATTGCTGCACCTGCCAGTGCAGCCTGCGGTATTATTGTATCTTCTTATTCTTATTAGATGTGGGGGCGATAAGTCCTGCACTGACGTCCCGCATGGCGTGTTTTGTGCATTTCCCCTTCAAGCGTCTACCCTAGCCAGCCCAGCTCCTTAAAATAACGGAGCGTGGCTCTGGGCCGCTGGCATAACTGCTCCAGTAACTTATATGGTGAATAAGATGATGCCGATGTGGATGACAAAGCTAATGATAATGCCAATGCAGAAGCGTCATGCAACCCGTTAGCTATTCTAGTGTCTTCTGTGGCTTTGCAATGCCACAGAACATGCTCTTCTCTGCTTGCAATCCTCCCTTTTGTTCCACACATTCTGTTGTTCTTTTTCAGTGTGACGGCGCAACAATTCACGCACTTCCAACACTTCGGCTTACAGTGTATTGTTGCCCCATCCCCTAACCTGTTTTCTCGTACCCTCTTTGGCAAGGGTGTTGGCTATGTTGTTGCCCGTACATGAACCGTGACTCTTTGTCCAACGCACGATGATTCTATGCTTACTTGATAGAGTTTGGAGTGTTTTATGACACTCAGCAATGACTCTAGACCTTGTTACAGGTCTTCTGAGTGCGTAGATAGTAGCAGCACTGTCAACCGTGAACACGATGGCTTCTTTGGCCTCTCTGTTTCCAGTAGCTGTCAGAAGCTCATTTAAAGGTTCAAGTGCTTTTGCGGCTAGTAGCAGGCCCAGGGCCTCCGCTTGCAAAATTGTTGTAGTTTTACTCACGGCCAAGGACTTTCTGAGCCCAAGGTCCGGCGAGTAATATCCGCAGCCTGTTCCTTCCTTGTTTTTTGCACCATCCGTGTACACATTCCAAGATGGCAATATATCGTTTGATACATCGTCCTCTATGATCAACTCATACTTTTTGCTGTCGAGATGAGTTTTAGCTATTCTATCCGTACCACGGCTTGCTTCGGGAATTATTGCTGTCGCCCGATCTATTATTCTGCAGTGGTTTGTCGTGGCGCCCGTACTTTTCCACTGATTTGTAGATTTAATCCGTAGGGCAGAAGCCATCGCCTCCTGCTGTATATGCAGGTGCAGTGGTGTGAGCCCTAAGATTATTTCGAGAGCAGCTGAGGGTGTCTTTTTCATACATCCGCTGATTAGAGAGCACGCAAGTCTTTGCGTTTGTTGTAGCTTAGTTATAGCGGTCGCTAGACTCGTACGTGTCCACCACACGACACAGCCGTATGTGAGAACTGGACGCACTATGACTGTATAGAGCCAGTGACATAGCTTTGGCTTAAGACCCCAGTCTTTTCCCACCGCCCTGGTGCACTGCCACAGAATATTTGTTGCTTTCGTGGTGACATATTCAAGTTGCTTTTCCCACAAAAGTTTGCTGTCTAGCCAGATGCCTAGATATTTAACTTCCTTGCTTAGTGATAACTTAGTACCAAACAGCGAAGGAGTTTTTAAGTCTGTTTTCTTGGTTTTTCGTGTGAATAACACTAACTCGGTTTTTTGTGGATTCACAGAAAGTCCATGGCGTTCACACCATTTTTCAACGATCTTGAGCGCCTTTTGCATCTTCTCACACAGAGTCGATTCGAATAGTTCGGACACCATGATCACCAGGTCGTCAGCATATGCCACAGTGACAATGCCTTCTTTGTTAAGGAGTGCGACGAGTTCGTCCACCACTACTACCCATAGTAAAGGTGACCTTTTGTGACTCGACAGCGCGTCGCGCCTGCCGTTTCAATGTTGGCTGTTCTGCCAGCGAGCATTGTGGTTATCCAACCATTTACTCTACTGTCTACTCCGTGTTTTTTTCAATCCATCTTCCATACTAGGGAAAGTAGTCCTATCAAAAGCCCCCTCAATGAAAGTGGTCAAACAGGACTGTTTGCTTTCCAGTGCGGATTCAATTTTGTAGAAAAAATTGTAGAGGAAATATTTCATCCAGTCCGGGTGCCTTGTGTGGTTGGAAAGTACTAATTGCCCATAGAAGAGTCTCTTCTGTGACAATAGAATCTGAAAAATCCCAGTCTTCCTTACCAGGTTTATGTGGTATATGTGGTTCCCATCCATCTGTGTCGTTTAGTTGACAATCTGGAAAGTGTGTTTGTAGAAGCAATTCAAATTGCTCCTGTTCTGAGGCTGTGTAAGTACCGTCAGCTTTCTTCAAAGTGCCTAACTTTATTTGTGAGTCACCGGATATGATTTTTCTGAGTCGTGCATTTTCACTCTCAGATTGGATAGAGTTACTATACTTTTTCCAAGAGTTTTTCTGGCTCTTTTTGACCTCCACCTTGAATCGGTGGCGAATATTTCTGTACTCTTGCCAGTCCACCGATGCATCAGTGTCCATAGCTCTGTTGAAAAGGTGTCTGACCTTCTTCCTGAGCTTGGTCAGGTCCTTATTCCACCATCTATCTTGTTTAGGAATTGAACTATAGTTTTCCTTTTTTAACGGACAAGCTTTTTCATAGCTTGTAATCAAAGCATTTACCAATACTTCTGTCGTGGTCTCTATTTCCTGCGGAGATAGTTCCGCATTTGGATCTAGTGGTGTTCCTGACATGGCCTTTTCGAGTTCAGTTCTAAAGGTAGGTATGTCAGTTTTCTTCGGGTTTCTATAGGTTCGTGGTTCGTGCTTACCAACGGTTAGACTATATCTGATCCATCTATGGTCCGTACCAGAGTATTCATCAGTAGCCACGTGCCAATCATTGATTGTATTAGAGATATTGCTTGTAGCCAGTGTTATGTCGATAATGGTTCTGGCCCAAGATGTTACAAAAGTAGGCTTAGAGTCATGGTTAAGTAGGTTCAAGTCATGCCTGAGGATGAACTCAAGCACATCATTTCCCCTCTCATTTGTATCGGGACAGCCCCACACAGTGCAGTGGGCGTTTGAGTCACATCCTATTATACATTCTAGTAGTTTGTTACTTGTACAGAAAAGCATTAATTCTTCGAGCGCCGGATGTGGCGCATCTTCTGTGATATCTAGGTACGCCGAGGCTACAACTACGGTGCTGAGGTTGCCTCGAAGACCGGTATCTAATTTAACTACAGTGAGATCATCATTACACAAATGTGTCACCAACGACGCCTTATACGGCTGCGGGATATATATAAGAGTACGCATTTTTTTTTTGCACGGGAGGAATGAATACGTTACCTCGGAGACCATTTAAGCCGCTTACCTTGCCACGGATTAAATACGGTTCCTGGACCAGTGCTATTGTGTTCTGTTGCTTCTCTAGGGCTTCGCGTAGGGCGGCGGAGCCTGAGACGCTATGATGAATGTTACCTTGAATGATATTGAGATTAGGACCACTGTTTAGTGTACTATGTGAACCTCCGTCTGCCGAAGCAGTCGAAGTGTGTGTGTTTTTGTGAATCAATTGAGTTTGGCAATCCATTTTTAAACAATTATGCGGACCCCTATCTACACATTAGGCATCGTGGTCGGCGCGGGAGGGACCTGAACGATCCGTGTCCATGGACGACGCGGGCGAGAAGATGTTGAGCCCGTACAGGTCCAGCATCCCATCGCCCTCGTCGGCCGCGTCCAGCAACCGGTCCTCCTCCTCCCGCGTCCACCCCATGCTTTCGGCGACCGGCGTGTCGTCGTCGGCGTCGGGCAGCGAGAGCGTGGTTTGACTGCACGAAGCAGCGCCCCCGACGTTCTCACCCCCCGGCACTTCCGACGACCCGCCCCCTCTGTTGACTCTGTATCCCCTCACTCTCACGAAGACCTTCGCGCAAATATAATGCAGGCGAAAGTCGACACGCCTGAGGGGCTCAATGTCCTCTGGCGCAATACCCACCACTAGGAGGTGGTTGCGAGCGCTCCCCACAATTTCCACCTTGTGGGTGAACACTCGCCACCTCTCCACACCTACCTCCGGATTCATGGCAGCCAGGTATCCGACGAGTTGTTCCGGTCCGTCGCCACACAGCGCCGGCACTCCTCTCCCGAAGTCGGGGATATTATTGTATCTTCTTTGATTTCGCTTCTGTAGCAGAGATATATACCTAGTAGCAAAATTAGATAACTAGCAGAGTGTAAGTTAACTAATTTCATCTCTATGGCAGCAATAAATTCGTTTTTGTAACATGTGTTATATATTTTAGTAAAACTTTTTATTTTTCTTTTATAGTTGAAGATTCCACAAAGCTGAAAGGATCTGTATGGGAGCTGCTTATAAAACTGGCCAATGAAGAAGGATTTGATTCATTGTATAGAGGTTTGGCGCCAGTGCTACAATCACTGTCTGTCTCAAATTTTGTATACTTTTACACTTTTCATGCTTTGCGAAGAACTGCTAGTAGGACATCAGCATTACAAGATTTGATGTTTGGTATTGCTGCTGGCAGCTTAAATGTTATCCTTACTTCTCCTCTATGGGTTGTAAATACTCGCATGAAGCTGGAAAAGAACTCATACAATACCTTATTGGGAGGGTTAGTAGAGTTAGCCAGAAAAGAAGGTGCTAAAGGCCTTTGGTCAGGAACTATTCCATCACTGTTACTAGTGTCAAACCCTGCTATTCAGTTCATGGTTTATGAGTCATTGAAAAGAAACCTCATGTCAAAAGGAGCTTTTGACACCTACACCGCATTTTTAGTTGGTGCCCTAGCAAAGGCCATAGCAACAACATTGACATACCCACTGCAGTTGGTACAGTCAAGACTCCGTGCTGGTACTAGCGTGAAACCTCTGATCAAAGATGTAAAGTCTAATCCACTGATTATGTTTAGAGGCTTGGAAGCAAAGTTACTACAAACTGTCTTAACAGCAGCATTGATGTTTTTGATTTATGAAAAGCTTGTTCGCTTGGTTTTGACTATTATGAGAGTAAGGATGGCAAAACGCCACTGATTTTTTACTACATATGTGTAATATTTATTTTGCCATGACATCATCTTCTTTATTTAAAAAACAGCTTGACATGGGCTGGTAAATACACCTGTATGTTACTGTGTAGTATTATACATGTCCATATGTGTACATGTATTTGTATCCTCATTATGTTGTTTAAAACACTCATGTAATGTTTACTCAATAAAGTAGATTCAAAAACGACCTTGTAGATGCATACATTATAGAGGCCAAGTCAAACCAATGATTTAAGTACTATGCAGGTGATTTTAATTTGATCTATTAGGATTTAATTTTCATGTGTGATATTGATGTAAGTTTTAGATTAAGATGCTACAAGTGGCTCTCATTTGTATTAGGGAATTAAAATGCAATTATCTTATCTAGACTTGTCATGTGGATTATTTTGTTAAATGTTAATTATAATTTATCACTTCTATAGGTACCTAGACCTACTCAGTAGCTTCATAGAGATTGAATGGCAATGTTATTCAAATTAGTTTTCCAATTATTATGTCGATTTTATTTAACTGGAAATATACCAAAAACATGTTTTGCATTTAGCTGTGTTAAATGTAATTTTAATATTAAGATTACATGGAACTCCTCATTTTTACAAAATTTTACTACATATAGGATTTTTATTTTATTTTTATTTCAGTTTACAGAACACCAATAGATATATAATAATAATTGAAACATGTAATAAAAATAGAATATGAAAAAATCTTTACTTTCGAAAGACTTGAGGTTCACTTGTGTGGAAAAGGTGTGTTCCATCATATAATATATCTTCTGCTAAACTGAAATGTATCATGAAAATTAACATAATATTATTATTTAGAGTGGTTTTTGAAATTAATTGGTGGTTGACTATTTATTAAGTTAAAGGGACTATGGTTGTGTTATATCATTCCTATTATATTACAATTTATTTTCGTTTTTTTGTTATGTAGAGAAATATTCTCTAATCAACTTTTTGGAAAAGTTAATTCATAGTTTTACCACATATAAAATGCAAATTGGACATTCATGCTCGTGTGAAAAAATAACAATGACCATGTAGGTATGCTATTTATTTTATAAATAAAACTGTTATAATTAGCCGATTCTTCGAGCACGTGTTTCACTCGCATATTTTAATTTGTATTGGGATAAAATAGCTTAAAGGTTTCTCGTAATTACTGAGATACCAAGTTCAAACTTTAACAAGAACTAAGACATATTGTGAAATTTCATGTGTAAATCAACAAATTCTTTGAAATCTCAATTCGTTCAAAAAAAATTAACTATTAGTAACCTTGATATTTGCAAGTTAAATCAGTAATAATTCAGTTAACATCTTCAAATAAGGCTTGAAGCGTGGGTTTCGTTACTTCTGAAGAAATAAATGTTTAAGTATTGATCAAGGGTATTTTATCACTTGATAATAAAAAGGTTTTGTTGAAAATCACGTTGTATTAATTTATTTCCTTAATCATAATCTATTAATTTACCATCGCACTGTTTATTTGCAACTTCATATCTGTTGATGTTCTTATGATGACTTCCGTGTATTCTTTGACGACTTCATCTAGCTCGTCATAAACCTGTAATTCAAAATAATGAGATTAATCAAAGTAATACTAATTATTTTTCGCAAAAAATGGCAAAACCGCCTTCCATCATGTACAAAATTCGAATATTTCGCTCGAATTGTTTACATTTTTGTTGATTTTTCAAAAACGGCTCAGCCGATTTCTGTAAAATTTCAATGGGATCACCTCGGGAGGACCTACCCTTTCGAACTAAAAAATATTTTTTCGATTCGGTTCACAATTGGCGAAATTATCAATGAACATACACAAAAAAAAATATACAGAAGAACATAGAACCTCCTCCTTTTTGGAAGTCGGTTAAAAATAGGAAAATGTGTCAGCCGTAGGATGTCCACTGTTGAACAATTTCCAATAAGATCGATCGTAAGCGGCTCGCATACTATAGTAGTCTTTAAAAGGCTGTGCGATGTAACCAGTACCACTGTATAGGAAATACACACTTACATGAAAGAATCATTATACAGTATAGGACGATCGAAGGTATTCTTTGACCTTTTGACCGCCTCGCTTCAATATTGTTATTTAAATTCATATAGGGCCCGTTTCTTTAAACGGTTTTATTTAGCTCATTTGTTTTCTTAGGTCAAATTTAGTAATTGAAAGGACATGTTCTTTTTTGTATGGGACTTTGGCTCAATGACGGGCTCTAAACTAAAATAGGGAGAAATAAAAATAGGTAAAAAAACTTTTTAAGTTAAACGGTTTTATGTTAAACATACATTGCAATGTTTAAGATAAATGTACTAAAAACCAAAAAATAATAAAATAGATACAGTCGTGGGAATTATAAACATATGCATAGACTAGACTAAAATAAAACCGTGGGGCACGTCAATTGTCTACAATCGTTGATTAAAATGTTTGTTTTGTAATGTTACACTATAATTAGGCAGTTGTTCAACCGACAACGATGGACGTGTGATAAGTAGGGCTAGAATGTGGAAACAAGCTAGCAAGCTCAATTATAAGCGAGTTTTAGGGTTTCATAGTGGTGAGCGAGTAGTACTTTTATCATAATTATATTATGTTTTGTCGATTAAAGACAAACTACGAGCAGTGAAACGATTCCTCGCCAGCCAGCAGTGTGAATGTCCAACGATAAACTAGTTGAAACATCTCTTTTATTTACATGGAGTGTATAACTATTGGAATTTCCATGAGCAAGAAAATAGTAAGTAATTTCTTCACCGTCTGCGGGCCAACTGCCTATTTTAACGACGAATTAAACGATTCTTCTATCGCACATTAAGTCGATAATTTGTAGACAATTGACGTGCCCCACGGTTTTATTTTAGTCTAGTCTATGCATATGTTTATAATTCCCACGACTGTATCTATTTTATTATTTTTTGGTTTTTAGTACATTTATCTTAAACATTGCAATGTATGTTTAACATAAAACCGTTTAACTTAAAAAGTTTTTTTACCTATTTTTATTTTCTAGTTTTTAGTTTTTATTTCGCATTCTGTTTAATTCATTTAGTGCTTCATTATTGCAAGGTTTCTTGCCCGTTAGTTTATTGCAGTCCAACTCCTCTATACGTAGTCCCTGCAAAGATCTTACTCTACTAAGAGCCACGTAGGCTTGACCTTCTTCAAACAGTTTCGCACCTAACATATCATTTTTATCCACCCTAATGCCATACAGTTCTCGGCGCGTTTTAACCTTTCACCTTAACTTGGGTGGTGTACCGCTAACGACGTAACATTTTTAGCCACCCTAACGCCACACAGTCCTCAACACGATACAAAATCTTGACTTGGGTGGTGGATTCAAGCTGGATTAATCAGATACCTAAATTACAGATTCAATTTCTAAATTTAAGTCTTATTATTATACGCCATTTGGTGGCTGCGCCCATCTTAAATATTGAGGTTGTATAGTGCACTGTATTCTTCTTGTCAAGCCCTTTTATTTGATACCCATATTGGTGGGATTGATAAAAAATTGTTATCAGCCATTTTGTAGCGGCGGCCATCTTAGATTTCAATTTTGCATAGTAAATTGTATTCTTAGTAGAGCCACAAAGATCAGGATCTACAAAACAGTTATTAGACCAATTCTGATGTACGGCTGTGAAGCTTGGACGCTAACACAAAAGGAAGAAACCAAACTGTTGGTGACGGAGCGCAAAATATTAAGGAAAATTCTGGGGCCGACCAGGCGGGAAGATGGAAGTTGGAGGATCCGGAAAAACCGTGAAATTGAAGAGCTAGTGGCGGAGCCCAATATTATTGGTGAAATTAAATCCCACAGACTCCGTTGGCTCGGACATCTGGAACGGATGGGAGATGATCGTGCCGTTAAGAAGGCTTATTTGGGCATGCCGAAAGGGCGAAGACCTGTTGGACGTCCCAAGTATAGATGGAGAGATAAAGTGGCCGAAGACCTGCTGGAGATTGGGGTGAAAGACTGGCACCTACTCGCGCAGAATAGAGACAGATGGCGGACCTTGGTATCGGAGGCCAAGACCCACTTTGGGTCGCTGTGCCAACAAAGATAGATAAATTGTATTCTACTTGTTGAGACCTTTCATTTGATACCCATGTTGATGGGATTGATAAAACCTAAGTTATCCGCCATTTTGTAGAGGCCGCCATCTTGAATTTTAATTTTATATAGTACATTGTATTATACTGGTTGAGCACTTTCATTTGATACCCATATTGATGGGATCGATAAAACCTACGTTATCCGCCATTTTGTAGCGGCCGCCATCTTGTATTTCAATTTTTTATAGTATATTGTATTCTGCTTGTTGAGCCCTTTCATTTGATACCCATATTGATGGGATTGATAAAACCTACGTTATCCGCCATTTTGTAGCGGCCGCCATCTTGGATTTCAATTTTTATAGTATATTGTATTCTGCTTGTTGAGCCCTTTCATTTGATACCCATATTGATGGGATTAATAAAACATAAATTATCCGCCATTTAGTAGCGGCGGCCATCTTGAATTTATAATGATAATGAATAAACATAATTGTATTGTCACCAAAATCCAAAGTGTATACAAAATTTCAGATTAATCGGTTGACAGGAAGAGGGTGAAATTTGAATTACTAAATTTGACCCAAGAATAAAGAATAAATAAAACAAACGGGGTGAGCTAAATAAAACCGTTTAAAAACAACTTAATTTGATGAGGCATAGTGTTTCTTAATCAAACAGTCAATTAAAAAGCAAACCATTTTTTTTGATTTGCATTTTTGCCATACTAACCGCCATTAAAGACATCCACCATGTTGTGGATCACGGATGTAAGAAAGGAGTCAATCGCAAACCGTAAACGTTATAACCAGTTTCTATTTTCTTAGTTCCCAAAAAAACGAGGCGAAATTCTCCAGTACTAACAAATGTAATGCATGTAGCAGGATGATTTGATACCTACATTGTATTTTCGCAATCACTAAGATTGAAAAAATCGTAGCTCATGTCATCAACAATTATGCGTGTTTTCGCGAAATTCCTTAGATATTCGCGACAAACTATTTATCAAATCATACTACGATACTCATATTTATAGTCTGTCCCTTGGCGGCGGGGACCCGCCGCTCGCACCTGTCTCAGTCCCCTTTGTCGTCTACCCCGCGCCTCTGTACCGCGCAGGCGAGGACTCAGTTAAACGGTCAGACTATAGCATGAAGATCCTTTATCATTTTTAAATAATAATGTCTCATGATCGATAAAATAATCGGGAAACATAGTTTGATTTCAAAAAATCCCTGCGTTTAAATTCAATTTCCAATCGAGTTGAGATTAACCGTGATTCGGGTGATTTCCCACATAGCGGCAACGCTGAAATCAACTTTTTCATTCTCTAGGTACACAAGATGGCGGGAAATTCAAATCATGGGTTGCTAGGCCTGCGATAATGATAAATGTTTTGCTTTTTTTCTAAAGCGTTTGGATTTATTTCAGTATTTTTTCGGAATTTGTCATATTTTTGTTTGTAATATAAAAGCGTTTTAGGTATGGGCCAGGTTTGAGAACATCACCTTTCACCCTTTTCCTGTCTTGTATTGATCTGAAATTTGGTATACGCCTTTGGTTCTGGTAACAATAAAACTATGTATATTATTCAATATTATTGTAAATTCAAGATGACCGCCGCTACAAAATGGCAATTTTTTATTCAATCCCATTAATATGGGTATCAAATGAAAGGGCTTGACAAGTTGAATACAGTGCACTATACAAAATCAAAATTTAAGATGGCCACCGCTACAAAATGGCGGATAATCTATTTTTTTTTTAAATCCTATTAATATGGGTATTATATGGAACTATGAAAGGGTTTTTCATGTTGAACACAGTTTTTGGTACCTGTACCTGTACCAGCCTTTTTAATAGTCCACTGCAGGACGTAGGCATACCCACGAAGGGTGATTGGGCCATTTCCGCCACGCTGGCCCAGTGCGGGTTGGTGGATGCACATACGTCATCAAATTTCTTCTACGGACGTATGCAGGTTGCCTCACGATGTTTTCCCTCACCGAAAAGCCAGTGTTGTAAAATTCCGTACATAAATTCCAAGGAATTCTTCGGTACGGGACCGGGATTTGAACCCACGAACTTACGATTGTAAGGCGGGTGTCATTACCACTAGACCACCATGGCTTCAGTTTTTTCAAAGTAAAAACACAAAATAAAATAAGTAAAAAAACTTTTTTAAACTAAACGCGCGGTCGCGCTTGTTGGCACGAGCGATCACAGTGCGCAAGCAACGCGCGCACGGGCCCGCCTGCGCCTCTAAATCCTAACATCAAATATACCTACCTCTTTGAGATACTTGTCGTGCGTGTGGTGTTGGAGCTCGGCTCGCAGCAGGTCAGCGAGCGCGAGCGGCGCGGCATGCGGGGCAGCGTTCGCCGTCGGCACGAGCGAGCACAGCGCGCGTCGAATGGCGGCCGAGCACGCGCGAGCCGCCGCCGCCACGCGCCCGCCGCTCAGCAATGCGCGCACGCACCCGCCCGCGTCTACATCCTAGAAACAACAAAATTAAATAACATGTCTATAGGGCCACTAACGAAACCTGAGTCCGGCTAAGGCCGCGTTCGTCCACCGACTCGTCTGATAGCAAGTGACGTGTACCAAATTAATAAAAATTGCGAAAACGTCCTAAAATTGGCTTAAGAGTTGGAAAGAATAAAAGGCTCGGTTATCGCACTCCAATTTAATCAAAGAATTGATAGTAGAACCAACAGACTACATAAATTATTTGAGAATGTCCGAAGAAATTATCACCCGAAAGCCGTAGAACACAGAAATAGTCTCAGTGTTGGCAGCACTGCATGGCAAGCCAAGGCTGATTTTAGTCTCACGCCGACGGCACGTGCACCGTCGGCGCTGAATGGCCGAGATATATGAACTTCTAGGAAGCATTTTCGAATGACGCGTAGCTATCAGCGCGCAAGATGGTCGGCGCCGAAAGCGAAGTTCATATATCTCGGCCATCAGCGCCGAAGGTGCGCGTGCCGTCGGCATGAGACTAAAATCACACTAAAACTTCAACTTTTCAGACGAGCCGCGAGGCAAGGTCGTTGGTTTTAATTAGCGTTCCATTCCACGCTTCCTTCTTTTGCAATTCACCGTTTCTTTTAAAATAGCCGTGTCCAGTACTAAAACGTTGCGTGAAATTGATAATTATGACTAAAGAAAGAATGACGTATCTTTTTCACGCAACACTTTAGTATTTAACACGCCTATTTTAAAAGAAACGGTAAACTGCAAAAGAGAAAAGCGTCAAATGGCACGTTACGACTTTAAAACCGCGGTTTTAAAGTTGAAGTCCTTTGTGCGTCGATCAGGGGCTTTAGAATCGCATCTATTTCGTTCGCACTAACTTTTTAAAATCGCTCCTGAGCAATAAATATCTCCAGTTCCTATATCTGTTGTAATCTTATAGCCTGCGTGAGGTCACTGACAAAAAATATATCTTTTTACTAAAACAGTTTCATTTTATCAGTCTGGTTTTCTTGAAAAGCTTACCATATATCTTTGCAGGAACCAGTGCGGTAAGAACTGTTCTGTGCTGATCGCTCGTTTGGTTACTGATAGTAGCGTCTCTGGGTTGGCATCTTTCAGATGGGGATACAGTAGATCGAAGTCAATGTTACCACTCTCTGGAAAAATTAAACCAATAACAGTAACAAATCCAATAATTTCAAACGCTTGAACGGATTTGGATGAAGAATGTATTACGGTTACAGGTATGGTTTTAGGTCGAGTGAAGGGTGGAATGTAGGTGAATATATCGAGCCTTTTCAGGAAAAACATAACATAAACATAACGACAAATTCCTGCTTTTTACAGGAGAAAAGTTTTTAAGGCGTTAAACCGCTTGAATAAAAATACAAAACAGACGTCCTCAAGTGGTATATTATTCAGAGTAAAATCTAACCAAACTGATAAGTTATGTTTGTTTTATGGGCTTCTCAAAAATATATAATTTAGATTTTTCCATTCCCTCATTTTTTTAATGTGAAAAATAAATGGTATGAAAAACAAAAATAGCGCTTATCATTTTTTCTAGTTTTTCGATAATGAAGTGCTTCTATCGTTCTTTTACTTGCATTTTTAGCTGATTCTTCTCACATTCATCCCTTAACACTTTCACTGCAACTAGTGTGACCAGTTAGTACAATGTGACAAGGAAACACTTAAAAGAGTATGTCCAATTGGTAAAAAAGCTTTTATTTAACAATTTGAAGATCACTTAATCAAGGTTGCTAGAGAAAAACTACCTATTGTGTCAAATATGTTTATTCATCCTAAGAAATTCTTTAAAAAAATCGGAGGGCTACTTTTTGTTTTTAACTGATGTAATAGACTCAGAATAATATGTACTTTCTCGAGATGTAACGAGTGCTGTGGTTAGATTATTTGATTATTATTATACCAGCCTCTATTCATTTTGTGGACGTGTCCTTTCGCATGTTGTGTTTACGATGTTATGATGTTTTTCCTGAAAAGGCTCAATATCATTGAAATGCTTAGTCAGGAGACATAGACTCAAAATATATGCCTTATAATTTTTATTCCTATTTATAAGTCATAAGTAATTTATTAATATAATAAGCCCGATTACAGAGGCGCCAGCGTAAACTAAATAGCAACGTAAGAAGCGCGGTTCTCTCTATCGAATGCCTAAAGTGAAAAAGAAACAGAACTATGCTATTTAGCTATTATAATTGCGATGGCGCCTCTGTAATCGGGCTTACTGTCAATTTACAAGTCATAAAAAATATTACATAAATGTAATACAAAAAACATAATTTATTTATATGATCTGCTTTGAATTGTGTATAATGTGAAGAAGTGTTCAAAGGGAAAATCTGAAAGGAGTTTGAGGACGTGGTTTGCAGATTGCCACTGCAAACCAAACAAAACAGAACCGAATAAACCGAGGACCGATTTACAAATCGAAAGCAGACGACTGCTGCTTGTGGCTAAGACCTAGTTATCAACCAATCACAGGTCTTGGTTAACCATTTCTATGCCTGCGATTGTACGAACCCTAAAACCCGTCACGTATGCAAGGTCTCTGGGACCCTTTAATCACCGCAACACACTTCTGTGAAGAAAAACAACTCTTTATACAGGGTTATCCGTTTGACCTCTACTAAGCCGAAAGGGGGCTATTAAGACCATACTTATCAAAATTTTTACTATGGCGCTTATTGGGATTAGAGAAAAAGTATCAGCTGTTCCATATAAAATTGAAAATCGGATTCGACAAAATGTATGAAACAGCTGATTTTTTTCTCGATTCTCGAAGTATAATTTATTTTTAATGTTGGTCTGCATCACTTAATAATCACATAACTTAGTACTAAGTTGTACTAAGTTATGTTTTAGATAACTTACTCTGCAGTGCTTGCTGGACTGGGTCCATCGAGTCGGGATCTTCCGCGCGCAATTCAGCTGCTAATTCTTCCGGCCCGATCACCTAGTCAATATTAAGACGATTGAATTCGATTCTTTAATTAAAATAGATAAGTTGTCAAGTACGTGTCGAGACACGCGTATTGACCTTCGTAGAAGGTGACGATGATTATGATAAAAACCAATTTTTATGACATAATTAGATGTTTGAGAGCTAAAAAACCCTAATTTGCTAAGAAATATGTTTGTGAGGTCAATGACCTCTGAGCTATGTGCGTCTCCCGGCCGTGGCCGGTGTGTGGGCCTGACACACCGTGTCGTACATTATCGTGGGAGCTAGTGATGTTACCTGCAAGTGGTCGGTGTCGGCGGTGGCGGGGCGCGCGATGAAGGCGTGCTCGGGCTTGGCGAGACGGAGGCAAGTGAGCGCGGCCGCGAGCCAGCGCCGCCGCGCCGCCGCCGCGTCTCCGCCCAGGCCCACACACCGTGTCGTACATTATCGTGGGAGCTAGTGATGTTACCTGCAAGTGGTCGGTGTCGGCGGTGGCGGGGCGCGCGATGAAGGCGTGCTCGGGCTTGGCGAGACGGAGGCAAGTGAGCGCGGCCGCGAGCCAGCGCCGCCGCGCCGCCGCCGCGTCTCCGCCCAGGCCCACACACCGTGTCGTACATTATCGTGGGAGCTAGTGATGTTACCTGCAAGTGGTCGGTGTCGGCGGTGGCGGGGCGCGCGATGAAGGCGTGCTCGGGCTTGGCGAGACGGAGGCAAGTGAGCGCGGCCGCGAGCCAGCGCCGCCGCGCCGCCGCCGCGTCTCCGCCCAGGCCCACACACCGTGTCGTACATTATCGTGGGAGCTAGTGATGTTACCTGCAAGTAGTCGGTGTCGGCGGTGGCGGGGCGCGCGATGAAGGCGTGCTCGGGCTTGGCGAGACGGAGGCAAGTGAGCGCGGCCGCGAGCCAGCGCCGCCGCGCCGCCGCCGCGTCTCCGCCCAGGCCCACACACCGTGTCGTACATTATCGTGGGAGCTAGTGATGTTACCTGCAAGTGGTCGGTGTCGGCGGTGGCGGGGCGCGCGATGAAGGCGTGCTCGGGCTTGGCGAGACGGAGGCAAGTGAGCGCGGCCGCGAGCCAGCGCCGCCGCGCCGCCGCCGCGTCTCCGCCCAGGCCCACACACCGTGTCGTACATTATCGTGGGAGCTAGTGATGTTACCTGCAAGTGGTCGGTGTCGGCGGTGGCGGGGCGCGCGATGAAGGCGTGCTCGGGCTTGGCGAGACGGAGGCAAGTGAGCGCGGCCGCGAGCCAGCGCCGCCGCGCCGCCGCCGCGTCTCCGCCCAGGCCCACACACCGTGTCGTACATTATCGTGGGAGCTAGTGATGTTACCTGCAAGTGGTCGGTGTCGGCGGTGGCGGGGCGCGCGATGAAGGCGTGCTCGGGCTTGGCGAGACGGAGGCAAGTGAGCGCGGCCGCGAGCCAGCGCCGCCGCGCCGCCGCCGCGTCTCCGCCCAGGCCCACACACCGTGTCGTACATTATCGTGGGAGCTAGTGATGTTACCTGCAAGTGGTCGGTGTCGGCGGTGGCGGGGCGCGCGATGAAGGCGTGCTCGGGCTTGGCGAGACGGAGGCAAGTGAGCGCGGCCGCGAGCCAGCGCCGCCGCGCCGCCGCCGCGTCTCCGCCCAGGCCCACACACCGTGTCGTACATTATCGTGGGAGCTAGTGATGTTACCTGCAAGTGGTCGGTGTCGGCGGTGGCGGGGCGCGCGATGAAGGCGTGCTCGGGCTTGGCGAGACGGAGGCAAGTGAGCGCGGCCGCGAGCCAGCGCCGCCGCGCCGCCGCCGCGTCTCCGCCCAGGCCCACACACCGTGTCGTACATTATCGTGGGAGCTAGTGATGTTACCTGCAAGTGGTCGGTGTCGGCGGTGGCGGGGCGCGCGATGAAGGCGTGCTCGGGCTTGGCGAGACGGAGGCAAGTGAGCGCGGCCGCGAGCCAGCGCCGCCGCGCCGCCGCCGCGTCTCCGCCCAGGCCCACACACCGTGTCGTACATTATCGTGGGAGCTAGTGATGTTACCTGCAAGTGGTCGGTGTCGGCGGTGGCGGGGCGCGCGATGAAGGCGTGCTCGGGCTTGGCGAGACGGAGGCAAGTGAGCGCGGCCGCGAGCCAGCGCCGCCGCGCCGCCGCCGCGTCTCCGCCCAGGCCCACACACCGTGTCGTACATTATCGTGGGAGCTAGTGATGTTACCTGCAAGTGGTCGGTGTCGGCGGTGGCGGGGCGCGCGATGAAGGCGTGCTCGGGCTTGGCGAGACGGAGGCAAGTGAGCGCGGCTGCGAGCCAGCGCCGCCGCGCCGCCGCCGCGTCTCCGCCCAGGCCCACACACCGCGCCGCGCGCTCGTACATTATCGCCGCCGCTGCACACAACACTATTACTCAATACCAATAGACCTGATCTATTTCGCAAAGTGGGGTTCGGGAACCCCTAGGGGTTCGTCTTTCGACGGCAGGGGGTTTGCGACAAGATTTACGTAATAGTGCAACTGTAAACTTGCTTGAGATCAAATATCTTTGAATTTTTTCCTCTTTTGTATGAATTTATCACGACGAACGACTTATCCGTGGAGTCCGAAATAAAGGCTGATATTATTCTTCATCTTTCTCAGCTCTCTGACGAACTGAAAAGGTATTTTCCGGATATTGACAGTGCTAAAGATGGCTGGATTCGTAACCCATTTGCGGTCACGACCGAGAGCATAGATTCTAGTTTAAGTATTAAGCAACAGAAGTCATTATTAGAAATGTGCGCAGACGAAACTCTTCAAGCTGATTTAAAAAGGATGTCTTTGATAGATTTTATGGGCAGCTAGACAGGAAGAGTATCCCAAACTATCACGCAAAACGGTGAATTTCCTTTTAGCCTGTGCTACAACATATATGTGAGAGTGGGTTTTCACACTTGGTCATGATAAAAACTAAATACAGAAATTGACTTGATGCCGAGTCAGAATTAAGGTTTTGTCCAAAATAACTCCTTAAATTGACTCCATTTGTGACAAGAAACAAGCACACCCATCACATTAATATTCATAAAAATATATTTCTTTTGGCACTTTATTTGTTACCATAATGTTAATAAAAACATTATTTTCTTTAACAGTTGTTTGGCCGTTGTTTTAAATTGCATTTCATTAAATGATTTGAAATTACACATGTATACGAGTAAAAGATAACATCGGTTTGTTTTGAAAATGGTTTGTCAGGTTTAAATTACCCTGTCGTGTCATTGCACCATTGCGTTGGCGTATACCACCATTTGGGTCGTGCAGCTTGCAGTCGTTCGGTGCCTAGAGCCGCATTGTACTGTGGGTACCTTTCCTGTAGTGTTGCCGCTTGATGTGCAGCGCGTTGTAGTGTTGCTAACGGGGAAGCCGTTTGCAGCACCACAAGTTAAAAGAGAATTGAAGAGGAACCCGTAATGTTGCAAGCGGGGGAGCCGGTTGCAGCACCACAGGTTAAGAGACTTCAGGGAAACCTAACCAACCTAAGAGTCCTACCTAGTGGATAGGATTCCTAACGGTTCGGAGAGAGGAGATTAAAACAGAAGACTAACCTTAGTATTTACACATTTATTTACACTAACACGCACTGCACTTATAGTCAATTAAATCTTCAAGAAACGGAGAGAGGGAGAGAGAATTTTGAAGGTGTCCTTGGAAAGTTAGCCAAAAGGGAGAGGGTAGCACTCGTAGAACCACGCTGGAGGCTGGCCGAGGATTTTCTAGAGCCTGAGCTGGACCCGCCGATAGTGTGGCGCCAGCCAGGTAGCGCTAGGTGAGCGCTAGCGTGAAGACATCTGTCGACTGAGGTGGAGGCGCCGGCCCAAACCGGCCGACAGGCGCCGGCCCAAACTGGCCGACAGGGTTCTAAGTCAGCGCCAGCCCAGTGCTCCAGGGGTAAGGGGTCAGTGGCCCCAAAAACAAGAGATCCACCTGTAATCAAAGTCAAAGGGACCGGAGCCTCTCACCCTGACTGTCACGCGACGCTCATGCGGTTTGCAGGGCTCGTCCACGCAAACTCAAATTCACACTCATTACATTTTATAGAGGAAAAAAAGGTGTCTTCCAGATCACTTCCAACTCAAGACTGCCCAATTTTACAAAACAAGGATCGCTGATCCTGTCAAAAAAAACATTTCAAAAATTTGAATTTCATAACTAGAATTGTAAGTTGGCAGTGTTATCGTTGAAAGAGTCTGAATGTAGAGAAGCTAACAAAAAGGTTAGTTTCTCTACAGCGTACAGGAAGTCGTAGTAGGGGTTGTGCGTGTGCGGGTCGTGCAGCTTGCAGTCGTTCGGTGCCTAGAGCCGCATTGTACTGTGGGTACCTTTCCTGTAGTGTTGCCGCTTGATGTGCAGCGCGTACAGGAAGTCGTAGTAGGGGTTGTGCGTGTGCGGGTCGTGCAGCTTGCAGTCGTTCGGTGCCTAGAGCCGCATTGTACTGTGGGTACCTTTCCTGTAGTGTTGCCGCTTGATGTGCAGCGCGTACAGGAAGTCGTAGTAGGGGTTGTGCGTGTGCGGGTCGTGCAGCTTGCAGTCGTTCGGTGCCTAGAGCCGCATTGTACTGTGGGTACCTTTCCTGTAGTGTTGCCGCTTGATGTGCAGCGCGTACAGGAAGTCGTAGTAGGGGTTGTGCGTGTGCGGGTCGTGCAGCTTGGCGCGCTGGGCCGCCGCGCGCTCCGCCTCGCTGCCGAGCGCCGCGCACGACACTAGCGCCTCCAGCTCGCCGCGACTCGCTGCCGAACGAAACAGATTAATACTTTTGCCATAATTATGTTAATATTTGTGTCGATAGCAGCAAAAACGTAACATGATAGGAAGTTTAATAAGACCTTCTTTGACAGCATTCCAGACGATCGAGGTTGACCACGAACGCATCCCGTTGAGAGGGATGCGCTCCCAACCAAGCCCGTTGACATCAACAAATATCGGTCGGGTTCGACGTCTTCATTGTCCATTTTTACATCAACCCAACCGTTGTCTCGACGGTACGTGGTTGATCCCGATCGTGTAGAAGACCTTTTACTCTACTACTCTCCCTGCACTATAGTTACGGTACACATACCGAGCGTGGTGAGGAGCGTGGCGGCGGCGGCCTGGCGCGCGTGCGGCGCGGGCGAGGCGGCGGCGGCGCACAGCGCGCGCTCCGTGCGGCCCCCAGACAGGTGCCACTTGAACACCACCCATTGGAACATTGCCTGCCACACAACACACACCTTTCTATGTGAAATAACAGCATAGGGAACAGCTGTGCGGCCCAGTTGACCGATCACAGTAGCCGAAATATTTAAATCAAGATCTGTGGTTGTTGTTGACTAGACCGCAGCTGCCTGGAACCCACAAGGCCTCAAATAGCCGACTCCGCATTTGAGGCCTTGTGGGTCCCACGTGCAGCTGCGGTCTAGTCAACAACAACCACAGATCTAGATTCGTCTGCGGCAAATATTTGAGAGATACGAGCAATGAGCTTAGTTTAGGGTTCCATGCGAAAAATTCTAAGTGAAATTGTTAATTAATTTTGTGGCGTTAACTGATTTAGATAGAACTCGTTTTACTTTCCTCATTAAAAAAGGTATTTGAAGTGATCTACCTTTAGCTTTTTCGAAAACAAATATCATGATAATATTGGTATGAATATATATAAAGTATTTTTGACTCCATTTATTTAATAGAGAAGAGAGATACTATTGCTTACCAAATGTGGATCATCCTTATCCGCTATGCTGATCGCAGTTTCCGCCAAGCGGACCACGCAAGCTCCTGCGTCGTGGATCTCGAACAATTTTATCACCTACAAAAACAACTTTATTAACTTGCTATCATAGTTTAGATATTTATTGGATATGATTTATAATATTGTACAAATGTATACAGAACACATTCTAAGTATGTACATTATCCTTAGGTACGAGATCTTATTGGCTGTAAAATACACCATAAAGTCTTTATGTAAACCTCACATATGTATAACGAATAAGATGATAGCGGAATGAGAAAAAAACGCCAAACGGTAACAAATATGTGTTTGTTAATTGTGGCATTTAGTATAATCTGTGTGTGATGTGCTACAAATTAAAAATCAAAACTTTCGGCCATTCGACGCGGACGCTGTGCAATCTCCTGATGCACCTTAAATATACAAGGTTACTGGTAAACAATTAGCATCCTTTTAGTGGCTTATTTTGTACATCGAAACTAACAACTTTTGTTTTGCGACTTTTGTCGTACTAAAAAAACAAAACAGCTGTTCCTTACATTTTGTCGAGGGTGAACAATATTTTTCTATGGGGCAGCATTTTTTTTGAGATAGGATAAAAGTCGTTGCACAAAAGTTGTTAGTTTTTATGTACAGAAGAAGCCCCTAAAAGGATGCTAATTGATTACCAGTAACCATGTTTTGTAGATGCACAGATTCTTTTTTTTTTAAAACTTGCAGTATTAATTATCTACAAGATTAAAGAAACTTAGAAGTTTGGAAAATCTTACTTAGAAAACTACTTATAAGATCTTAGTTTGATCTTAATTTATGACAGAAGAGGCGACAAAACTACTAGAGGTAGTAACACCCGCCTTACCAATGAGATCTATGGAACTTACGTACGAAACTTCACACTACATGATTTTCGGTGAAGGAAAACATCGTGCGGAAACCTGCTTACGTCAGTAGAAGAATTTTGATGGCTATGTGAATCCTCACATAAGTTATCTAAAATACTGATGTAAGCAGGGGGTGGGTGGTTGGTTGTGGATACACCCACTGGGCCATGAATTTGGCCCAATCACCCTTCGTGGGTAGGTCATTTTCAGTAGTGGACTATATATAGGTACCTTCATGTAATATCCCCCTTTATAAGTTGCAGTATTAACCTATAGGTACCTTCATGTAATACAGCACGAGAGCTTGATGTTGTGTGTGGCGGGCGTCGGGCGTATTCACCAGTTGCCGCAAGAAAGGCTCCAAGCTAACCCTTTTATAAGTTGCAGTATTAACCTAAAGGCTCCAAGCTAACCCCTTTATAAGTTGCAGTATTAACCAATCTCCGGTTCGCCGACGACATTGTCCTTTTCTCATCTTCAGCAACCGAGTTGGGTCAGATGCTTCAAGATCTAAGCAGAGCAAGCCTTGATGTCGGACTGAAGATGAATATGTCAAAGACCAAGTTAATGACCAATAGCACGAAGCGCAAGATACTAGTTGAGGATGCAGAGATTGAGTATGTCCATGATTATGTGTATATGTAACAAGCAGAAATTACACGCCGAACTGAAAACGCTTGGATGAGCTATTGGTCCATGAAAGACCTCATGAAGGGAAATTTGCCACTATCCCTGAAACGCAGACTCATGGACGTGTGCATTCTGCCTATTCTCACATACGGAGCGCAAACTTGGTCTTTGACTAATGATCAAAAGTCCGACCTTGCGGTTTGTCAGCGGGCGATGGAACGCAGTATTTTAGGCGTAAAGCTAACAGATCGCATAAGGAACACCATATTGCGTTCCAAAACACAAATAGCTGACGTGACCCAAAAATGTGCCAACTTGAAGTGGGACTGGGCTGGACATGTCTGCCGAATGCCAGATAATCTTTGGGCCAAAATAACCACCGATTGGACACTAGGCCATAAACGAGCTCGCGGCAGACCTAAAAAGCGATGGCGGGACGACCTTGACAGGCACCGGAAGGACTGGCATATTTTAGCCCAGGATAGAGATAAGTGGAAGGAGGGTAGGGAGGCTTTTGCTCAACGTTGGGACAGAATAGGCTCCTAATAATTAACCTATCTAGGTACCTTCATGTAATACAGCACGAGAGCTTGATGCTGTGTGAGGCAGGCGTCGGGCGTAGTCACCAGTTGCCGCAAGAAAGGCTCCGAGCTAACCCCTTTATTGACCGATAAACCACCGGAGGAGGTACTAAATTCGACGCGTAGGTATATGTATTTTTTTTATGTATAACCACGCAAAACTTTTTTCATGGTAGTCCGATTTCAATAATTCTTTTTTTATTGGAAAGAGTATACTTCGAAATTGGACCCATTTAAATTTTATCGAAATCAGCTGAGCGATTGTTGATAAATCAAGAATAATGTGAAAAATGCTACATCGATCCGTACGAAAATATTCGCGAATTCTTTACAAGGGTGAAATCAGTAATGCTATTTTTGCAAAAAATAATTATATTATAAGTTACGGTATTAACTTATAGTAGTACCTTCATGTAATACAGCACGAGAGCTTGATGCTGTGTGAGGCAGGCGTCGGGCGTAGTCACCAGTTGCCGCAAGAAAGGCTCCGAGCTAACCCCTTTAGCCGCCTTGCAGAACGCTGTGTATGCGTTTTCGCAATCTTCCAAATCCAATAGCGATAGGCCGAGTATGAACTGACCTGTATGAAAAATATAACTCAATCTGAATGTAATTGTTTTATTTACTTTATGATGTATCAGTCATTTTAAAAAAACGTCTGGGTTTGACCATCATCTCGTGATGGTAAGTATATTGCCATGATTTTTTTTTGGTCAGCTTTATGTTTGCAAATTTAGTGAAATGTTTTCAGAATAAAATCACTTCATTAATTCAAGTCATTACTCACTCATGTTCATTTTCGTTACATTCATAACTTGATTATTGAGTCATAGTCCAGCCCATGATCATGTTTCTAAGCTATAGATCGGTCATTTAAAAATGAGTGGTTGGTCATCAATTTTTTAAGTTTCTGTTACGCTTAGGCACAGCGCTGTAGTATTATTTATTGCGTTTTATGATGCATAGTCTCAATTAAAATATTCATGGCATAAAAAACAGTTCATAATGTTCATATACTAAGGCGCCACACAAATCGGCGGATGAGAAGTTAGCCGCAGATGACACTTCGGCCGTGATTCGCTAATTATTGTGCATGTGTGCACAATGCGTAGGGAGCGCGCGGGAGGCATGAGGTTGGCGGGCGGGTTTGCCCCGGCGTCTCGTCTCTCTGGCTCCCGCACCTACCTATATTTCGGCTTTTGCGCAGCGTTCTGCGCATAACTTCCCATCCGCCGATTTGTGTGGCGCTTAGTATACGAGATAGAGCGAGATACTTACGTGAGCAAGAGTTCCATTCGCACCAAGGCTCCAGTATCAGTACGTAGTTTTGTACCAGCCGCGGTTGGTTGATGCTAGCCAGCCACCAACCGAAGTCGAATCCACCGCTCACTGCCCATCTGAACGCTGCTAAGGACATTATAGCTTGCACAAGTCAGGCAGGAGAATGCGCCAAGCTTCGCACTTCAAAATAGTCAAGTTCTGTAGAGATTGTATCATAAATAACCCATATTTATGACAGTGTTATCGAACTAACATACTTGTTTAGTATTCGTTCATGTTATTTCATTGTACAAGTGTCGATTACAGTTTCAACCGCAACCGGTTCCGAGAACAAATACTAGCACGATTAGTGAGGGCTAAGCGAGACGAGCTTATACGCTAGTACACGTCTGCGAAAAAGGCCGCTGGTGAATACTACTAAATATTCTGTGATTATTTTAAGCATGTTGCCGTTATTAAAATCGAGCAAAAAAATCACATTTCTTGTATGGGAGCCGGCAACAGAATTATCTGTGAAAAATTCAACTGTCTAGTTATCACGGGTTCATAGGATACAGCCTGGTGACAGACAGACGGACGACGGAGATTTAGTAATAGGGTTCCGTACCCAATTTTATTTATGTAGAGATAGGATCTCTTTAAGTTTGATTTTGGCGCGCTTCGCTCGATAGATTGTACTATGTCAACCTTTTCAGTTTGTATAGATTTTTTGATAGTCTTTGGTTTTGCGAATGTCAGTAATTTGTGGCCATACATATGCCATACATTGTCAGTAATTTGTTTGACGTTGTAAAAAGAAAAGTAAAATAATATAATTTGTGATTTTGTGATAAATGGTGCAATAGTTAATTAGAATATGAGGAAGAATAAACTTTAATTGTCGTTTCTTCGTTTTTAGAATCAACGTTTGTGTGTTTATTTCTATCCTATTTTAGAAGAAAATAAGTGAGTTATATTTATTTGAAAAACAACGGAAGGTGCCATTTGTGTAACTAGTGAAAAGGATACAGTTGATGAGCAAGATGGTAGGACAGCATCGGAAGCGCGAGATGCCACGAGTGCGGCGCACGCGCGGCCGCGAGGTGGGCCCGCGCGCGCGCCCCTCCCGCGCCCCGCGCGTACCCTGCTACCACCCCGCCCGCGCCCGCACCCACCGCCGGCTCCGAGCCCAAAACAGACAGCTTCAGCCGGAACGACTCCGATGCACCCGATCCCCTGCACGATACAATAGATAGTAAAGCCCTTTCCAGACGGAAGTAATCCAGCGTCACATCATGGGTGGCCTTGGTGACCACTTAGTTTCCATCCGCGAATTTTATTTCGCCTACATGGATCTCATCCACCCGCCAACACGCTCGCGAGTCTCCCGTTATGAAATCTACACGTTTCGTGTTGTTGAAATGGCTCCAAATTTGTCACCAGGCAGTGTAAATCTCTATAAAGATCAATTCACTTAAAATTTTGTGTTCGAGGCTCTGGTATTTGGACGACATTTTGTACTCACATACACATGTCGCATACGTGCGCACTCGCTGCCTGTCACACCGCAACTGTTGTTGATTAGATGTAATCAGCCGGCTAAACAAATAAATGTAATGCATTGATAAAGTCTGGAGAGTAGTTTTACTTAGAGTTCACCCCCACCCGTGCTCCTAAAGTATCTGGAGTTTTCTCCAGGATTATAAAGTTGAACACAACCAAATGTAGTGTGTTACATCTTGGTAGAACCAACCCTAGAGATACATACACACTTGATGGAGTTGTCTTACATCTGTAGGCCAACAGAGGGATTTGGGAGTTTTCATTACTGCAGATTTGAGGCTGGATTAGCTGGTAGCTCATTGCAAACAAAAGAAACTATATGGCAAATTGTGCCTCTCTGTGATTGGCGTCGAGAGATGAGAAAGAGTCCCCTTAGTATTAAGTCTCATTCGGACCCCGTTTTTGTAACAGTGAGCCTTCCAGTTACGTAGTATATAAATTCCTTGGTAGTGTGTCAGGGTGAGAGCAGTACTGACGTGTGTTTTTGTCGCTGCGCCTGCAGCCACAGCAGCGCGCGGTAGGCCTGCCAGTGCACGGCGCAGTGGCCGGCGCCGGGCACGCCGCCCGCGCCGCGCCACGCTCCCAGCGCCGCTAGAGCGCCTCGCACCACTCGGCATCTGACAACCATTTTTTTCGTAAGTTTCAAACTCAAACTCAAATCATTTATTGCAACATATGAAATTTACATGCGGTTCTTAGTTAACACGTTTTGTATAGTTATACATATACATATGACCCTATAAGGGTATGACAAGTTTATTATTTGTTTTAGAACAATTTATTATGTTTTCTAGATTTTCGTTAAAAAATCGTCTAATGTATAATAGCATTTCGATAATAGGATAATTTTTAGTTGTTTTATGAAACAGTTTTCTCTTTCGATGTCTTTTAAATTATTTGGCAATTTATGTAGAGGTATTAAATATTTTTATAGCCATCAAATTTGGGCTAGAACTGTGCAATGTTAAGTTAGACTTTGGTTCCACGAGTTTATGTCTATATTGCGATCTAATTTTGTGCGTTTTATCAGACGATTTGTTAAAATAGTTAGGGTTTTTCAATATTTTAACTGCTGTTTGGGAAGGAAATTTAAACGGTTGACATAAGTGTCATCAATATACTACGTGTCACAGAAAGGTTGAACTATACTGGAGGCCATTTATGCGTATTCAGTCACGAATCACCTGTATGAATTTTAAACTTCAAAGCTGTTATTTTTTCCATATAAAACTAAAATAAAAATCGGCCAAGTACGAGTAGGACTCACGCACGAAGGGTTCCGTACTGAATAGGGCTCCTATTATATATCCCCTTAAATATTTATTTATTTTAATTTAATTATTTATTATTGAATTGAATATACAACTAAATATTCTGTGAAAATTTCAAGCATCTACCTGTTACCATTATTAATATAGAACGAAAAACGGCTATAAAATTAGGTTTGTTGTATGGGAGCTCCCCTTAATTATTAATTTTATTCAGTTTTTGTTGTTATAGCGGCAACAGAAATCCATCATCTGTGAAAATTTCAGCGTTCTAGCTATACCGGTTCATGAGATACAGCCTGGAGACGGACAGACAGACAGACAGACGGACAGACGGACACCGGAGTCTTAGTAATAGGGTCCCGTTTTTACCCTTTGGGTACGGAACCCTAAAAACATTATTTTCGTATTATTTTGAGCGGCCCGCCGAAGTTCGCGCGGTACGTCATTCTTACAGTTGACATCGGGTTATTTTACGCAAAACTTTAACTTGGTATAACTCGTAAACTAACGTGCTGAGGATTATTATTCTTTTAGGGGTAAGTTTTAAATATGTCTTAGCATGCGTGGTTTAAGTATTTTCAACCTTTCTGTTACACGTTGTATAACTAGTAGTTCTCCGAACATTAGATCGCGGCACATCTCTTTAGCTGAATCTTTATAACCGGTTTGTATCACACTCGCAAATCTAGTCTAAGTGATGGGGTGTTCAGTCTCTCTCTGCGCATCTTGGTTGGAATTGCGGGAACGTTGGCACACACTGTTGCAATAAAAATGGTATGACTAGCGCAACTTTGATGTACATTGTAACGTCCCTAGTTGCCCTACAATATTTAAGATTAGGGGAATTTCAATAAGACAATCAGAAAATTAACACAAAGGGTATATTTAAAAGATTAGAAAAAGTAAGATAAGTTATTAAAGTTTGGAGTAATACGTACGATTATTTTCATTTTAATCTTTTATATATTAAGATGTTTAAGAAGGTAACAAACCGTTACAACAAAATACAGGGTTATTTGCTTGCCCTTTACCGCCGAATCCATCATTAGGTACAACTTTTACGTAGGGCCAACCCGGAGACAAACATTAAAAGATTAGCTATTTTATAAGGTTTCTCATATTGTCTTGTAATAAAACTATTTTCAATAAACCGTCATTGGTAAAAAAAAAACAACGGGTTGCACTCCGGGAGTGCCGGCAGAAGTGATAACTTGAACATTAACTTTGTGCATTTTTGAATCTTTTATACTGATAAATAAAGCAATTCGTGCGAAATTATTCCCTAACCATTCCAAAATATTAAAAAATGCACAAAGTTAATGCTCAAGTTTTCACTACTTTCATTTATGTGGTAAAAAAGAATATCGCGCCGCTTAAACGAAACAGCAGAAGCAGGCATATATTTTCGCCGCGCGGTAAAAAGAGAGGGGGATATTACGCCGCGCCGGCGGTCTACTCTCCTTCCGTCTTACGAATTTTCGATTATTTACGTGTCCTGAGTCGCGGGTTTAACATTTTTTACCCATTCCAAAAAGTGCACAATGCCGCTAAAGAAGTTTTCACTTCAAAAAACATTACCTCATTTCAGCCATTTGACGAATCGCTTCGGTAACGACGGCCACTCCCAAATCGCTGGCGAACAAACTGCCATAGTCATCGATGTCTTCATCATCTGTTACTACAAGACAACACAATTTTCAGATGTGGATCTAATTTTAATATTATGATTTTACAATGACATAAGTCTGGTGTAAAGCTTTGCAATTTTGTAAATCAGTATTTCATAAATCCTATTTAGACTCTACTTTAATTCTTTGTTTTGAATTAAAATATTTAGTGTATTTCCGCTATGTTGTTGTAGGCAAATAAGTTTAAGGGCCTTATTCAATACATGAATTAATCATTTAAAAAAATTAATCCGGTTTAAAAAAAATAAAGAAAATACCTTACAATCAATAACAATTACAATGAATACAAATATTACAATAATTATACATTTATAAACATAGCCCTTAAACTTATTTGCCTACAACCACAGCGGAAATACACTAAATATTTAAATTCAAAACAAATATTTGAAGCTAAATTTCCGCAAAGTAACGCCTGATTCAATCAACTGCGTATCCACTTTAATTTGTTTCATACGACTGCGTGATGAAACGAGCTCTCCTGATTAGTCCTGATATGAAGCTTTATGCAGGTATGCTTTTGGTAGGTCAGCATAAACCAGACTCAAAACCCAGAACTTACTAAGCACTTTTCTTACAATCTGCACTTTTAACGAAAACTAGACCCTAGAGTTAGTGACTTACATTGTATTTCAGGCACGTCTAATCTCAAAGCGTCATTGAGCTCGAGCACGGCGCTCTGTAGATCTTGTATCGGTTCGAGAATAGACTTCAGATCATCGATTTGTTGCGGGCTTAAAATCTGCAACAGAACAACAGCAATGTTGTAAACCTGAAATACTTCCAAAATGTAGAAAGTTCTGAACCGGAGGGTGTCTTTCTTAAAATTTTGTTTGCATGTTACTCGATCACCCTTTATTTGTTGAATTTTCGAGGCAAATAAATTTATAGCCCGGGAGGTAAGCGCAAATAATTCAAACCTTATGCAAGTAACAAGGCCTGTAAATCAGGCTTTAACATTGCGCGGCTTTAAAGCCTGACTGACAGGCTCTGTTGCATGATTTAGGTAATTGGCTGCGATTATTTTTTTTTTAATTTTATCTACTCTTAAACCAATTTTCAGCTTTCAGAAGTAAGTATGTAGTTGCAAAACACACATTTATTTATTTTTTAATTCAAACGAGTAACCCCGACCATACGCTAAGCATCCCAACTGACTGACCCCGGGGTATTGCTGTACACCACTATGACAACGTATAATTAAAAATTCAGCTTTTAGTAAGTAGTTGCATTTTTTGCGCTCAGCTTCCGGTCTATTACATCTATCATCCGGTCTATCAGTAGTTTCAAAGCAGTAAACAGAACCTACAACTGCAACCGCTTACATCCAGCGCGATCTTGCAATATTGATCATAAACTATGTTTGATCAGATTTGGAAGTTCTACCCTACACGTTTCAGCCCCACCTGTGATTAGTCCTATAACCTACGCTGCTATTTAATCTTATCAAGCAGTCGACAGCTGACGTTACGTTCGGTGTGTTCACATGCCATAGTCCGCGCCACACAAGTCGGCGGATGGGAAGTTCTGCGCAGAACGCTGCGCAACAGGCAAAATATAGGTTTGCGCGGGAGCCAGAGAGATTCGCGCCGGGGCACACCCGCCCGCCAACCTCATGCCTCCCACGCGTTCCCTACGCCCGTGCTCACCACTTCGCCAGTTGCGTCGGTATTGTACACACATACGCAATAATTAGAGAATAGCGAATCACGACGAAGTGTCATCTGCGGTTAACTTCCCATCCGCCGACTTGTGTGGCGCGGATTATATCAGAAAGACAAGGGATGTTAACAAATTTTCGGAGTTGCTTTTATTTTGAAGATTGACAATATTTTACACAAAAATAATAATTAATAATATTAGTATTGTCGATGAGACAATTACAAAACGGTCACGTGACTGAAATGACGTCTTTAACCGCAAAACATAAGTTACTCTATGGCAAACTATATTATAAAATGCCACAGAGCTATTAAATACAGAGAAGTAAACAGACAGGCTATAGTCTGACCGTTTAACTGAGTCCTCGCCTGCGCGGTACAGAGGCGCGGGGGTAGACGACAAAGGGGACTGAGACAGGTGCGAGCGGCGGGTCCCCGCCGCTACCCCCGCGCCTCTGTACCGCGCAGGCGAGGACTCAGTTAAACGGTCAGACTATACAGACGGGCAGCACCTACCGGGTTGTTGTCGCCAGTGTGATGCAGCATGTGGTGCAGCATGTGATGCAGCAGGCGGTGTTGCGGCGCGCAGTGCGCGAACAGCCGCCGCTCCAGCTCGGCCGCACCCGCCGCGGTCACCGCGCGCTCCCACCGCGCGCCGCACACTACTACTCGCACCGCCATCGGCGACAGCTCGCCTGTGTCACCGCCTGTACACCACACCACTTGTATCTGGCCTGTGTCCTTACTGATATCATAAATCAGATAGAGTAGAGCCTCGATTAACCGGATTAATTCCTGTCGTTGGGCATACGGATAACCGAAAATCCGGATAATCGAATGAAAAAAGCCGTTTGTCTTATTATGTTAGCAAACTTACGACCAGTTTGACATATATTTTTGTAATTTGACACATATTTTATATTTTTATTTCACATACCTGTCACATATATAACCTTATTATATTGTATGTTTTTTTGACATTCACAAGTATACATAATTGTATATGTTGAGAAATAAATGAAATGAGTTTCTATATTTATTTTATCTCTAAGCGATAACACGCGCTTACGCTTCGAAACATTTCAGTCCAGAGATCGTACGATGGCACACCGCGCAGAGGCGTACACTTTTAACTAAACCATAACGATTCGCTAAGAGCAGAGAAAGAGCAGGGTGCGGGTGGGCTATGAAACTTCGGATATGTCCGTCTATGTATGGATTCAACATGAAAAATATTTTTTGTTGATCGCTGGTAGTGGTCCGGATAATCGCGAATTTGTGTAACTGAGAGCCGGATAATCGAGATTCCACTGTATTGTGTTTGTTGGTTTGTTTTTATAGCGCAATCGACGATCGGCCGCATGCGGCCATTCAGAAACAGTACATACTAAGCGATCGGCGTTGCGATTGACGCGTGTTGGAAATGTACAATGGACATACACCCCGGTCGGCATGGCGTCCTATGACACAGGGTGATAAATTATGTACCTGTAAATTAGTTGTTTGTGTAATGTAGTTCTAACTACATTATATTAATGTTATAAAATAAGTAAATATGAAATTATTTTAACATGTCAATAGTGAAAAGTAGGAGGATGAGTTGTATATAAGTTGACATACTGTTGGCGTCCAACAGGGACATATCTGGCGAGAGCATCATCCGCTCCAAGGGCTCCAGTTCACAGATGAGCGAGATGCCGGCACGACGGACCACCGCGCACCACCACCCACTTTCGTGCTCTGAATTCTGTAAAAAAAAACATAAAATATATATCGAAGAGTTTGCTGAATGAAGGGTTTTTTGTACGAACAGAACGCAAGCTTTGGATATTTACTGTCGCGAAAGGGATTTTTTTTTGGATTATTGAGAGTCGGGAGCTAAACAAGTGCACATAACCATTCTGTATCAAATCGTAACTAAAACATTATTTGTATTTGGTGATTACTGTGGACCTTATAATTTTTAAACCGCTTACGACATCTTTCCTTTAAAGTTCTATCTCGAACCCTGAGAACGCATGCACAAGATAACAGATTCTGTATAATGAGCGGCAAAGGACCATCGTGTAATGAGTAATGACGCGATATTATACTTACCTGTAAAAAAACTAGTGCAGTTTTCAGAAGAATACGACAAATATTCAATACAATAAAAATTGTTACTTATAAATTTTGACATTTTATTTTGTACTAGTTTTCATTTCATTTCATTATTATGTACTTGATTTTGACTGAATAAATAATTAAGTATCCTCTCCATCCTAAGGTTGCCTGGAAGAGATCGTTTTAAACGAGTGTTTCTGAACCTTTTTCAGTCCGCGGTCCCCTAATAATACTAAGTAGTAGTTCTCCGAACAGTAGACCTCGTATCTGTTAAACCGAATCTTCATAAGCCTATATCTCGACTCGCTCTTGACCGATTTACTTCATACTCAGCAATCTTGTGTGGTTGCGGGCGGTAGAGGGGCTCAGGAGATTGATTGCGAGACTTGCTAGCAATTATTTACTATATGTTCATGGATAAGACGGCGGACCCCTATACACATACTCGCGGACCCCTGGGGGTCCGCGGACTACAGGTTAGGAATCGCTGTTTTAAACAATAAAGTCGCCAGTTGTCGCAATAGTTTGAAGCCACTGTATTGCATTATGTATTTGTATTTTATCGGAATGAACAATAAAGAGCTTATCTATATATATAAATGTATATAAATTGATTGTGGTTGTTAGTTTCGCTAAAACTCGAGAACGGCTAAACCGATTTGGCTAATTTTGATCTTGAAATATATGTGGAAGTTTTAGGAAGGTTTAAACGGTGACAAAATTTGTAAAAGTTAATAATTAAATCATTAATTTCATTTATCCATACAAAATGTTTCTGCATGTAAAAATTGACATTGACAGTTGACATGAGATGAGATGAGTTGACCGAGACAGCTAGCTACAATAAAAAGTTAGGAAAAGTATGTGCTTATTTTTATCAAACAAACAAAACTGAAATTTACATTTTTGACTGTTTGTTACCTCTTTGGAAACCATAAGGCCGAGAGGCTTTTGAAGCCCCTCCATGTACTGCATGCACCAGCTGTACAGATCTGACCAGCACCTGGACAAATAAAGTAAACACAGAAGTATAATGACTTAAATAATCGGCCAAGTGCAAGTCGAACTCGCGCGCGAAGGGTCCCGTACTGTATTGGAGCATTTAGAGCCCCCCTTAAATATTTAGTTATTATTTTAATTTAACACACACTTAAATATTCTGTTAATATTTCAAGTGTGAACCTGTGGTGTTCCTACCTACCTATGGGGTGGGAAGCTGAAGTATGGTGTTGGTGGGAATCTTAGCTAGGTGAGGCTAAATTACCTAAAAATGCCAAAGAAAGCCACTTGCGACCTGTGAATGGCGTAACACAGGGTCAGCAGACTTCAGCCAGTCCGCGTCATCCACGTCCCCGTCGTCCACCCTGGGACCTGCTGCAACCGCGCCGCCGCGCCATCGCCACACAAAGCGTTGCAGCTGCTAAGGATGCAGGGCGCAAGGCGAGTATTCTGCGCCTTAAAACAGAATTTAAATCACCAGGGAGGATACCCGAAGAAAACCGAGCCAGTCCGAATGCTCTGAGGTGGCAGCCCCACCAAAGGACTAGGGCACTGTGGGCTAATCTCCTGCATGCCTCAAATTCAAACCGATTACTGAAACAGATACAAGAATAAACCGGACCGATTCAAATACGACGACTTTTGGCATGAAAAAACGGACACGATTAGGCTTTTGGAACGTAAGAACGCTCCGCGACGACAGTAAACTAGCATAAGCGGAAATGACTCTCATCAACTATAAACTACTTCTTCTGGGAATGACCGAAGTGCGAAGGAATGGATTCGGTGAAACTCGAGCCCCGAAAGGAACCACCTTACTGTACTCTGGAAAAGAGAACGAAGACGACGTCCACGAATACGGTGTTGGAATTCTGCTCTCGAAAGAGGCAAGGAGGAGCCTAGTAGATTGGAAACCAATATCAGAACGAATCTTGGTAGCCCGTTTCAACTCCAGAGCACGTAAAATCAGCATTATTGTATGCTACGCCCCTACTGAGACATCAGAGTTTCAGTCTAAAGAAAATTTCTACAGCCAGTTAGCAAAAACCATTAAAGAAATAAAGAAACAGGATATAGTCATACTAATGGGCGATCTTAACGCGAAAATTGGAAATAACGACCAATTGTACAATAAAGTCATAGGACAACACGGTCTTGGTGAGCGGAATGAAAATGGAGAATTATTCCTGGAATTTTGTCAAAACTATGACCTAGTCATCGGAGGCTCTCTTTTTCCTCACAAAGACTGTCACAAGTACACCTGGACCTCTCCGAACGGACGTACTCGCAACCAAATCGACCACATAGCCATCCACAACAAATGGCGGGGATCGCTACTTGATGTTCGCAACCGCAGAGGTGCAGATATAGACAGTGACCACGAATTGATAGTTGCACAACTTCGACTCAAGTTAGCTGCTCCACGTCGTCCTAAATTAGATGGGGGTCTTGGAAAGAAATACGATGTTGCAAAGTTAAAATGCCCAGATATCTTGAACAGTTTTAGGATCAACCTGCGAAATCGTTTTGCAAGCCTCGATAATGCCGAGAATGACATCAACTCGCAGTGGAACAATATTAAAAAGATATATACACATACCAGTTCCGAAGTCCTTGGACATAAACATCATACCCGGCAAGAATGGATGTCACAAAAAACATGGCAATTAATAAGCGAAAGAAGGGATTTAAAAATCCAGTTATTAGCTACCGAAGATATGCTCGAAGCAGAAACACTTAGGGAGAAGTACCGTAAGGCACGCAAGCATATTTTCCGTAGCTGTCGCAATGACAGACGTGTTTGGGCAGACCATATAGCGGACCAAGCGCAATCAGCTGCCCGTAACGGCAACCTGAAAGAGCTGTACCAAGCAACAAAAACGTTGTCAGGAAACAACCGGCATAAGAAACACCCGCTTAAAGACAAAAATGGCCAGTTTATAACGACATCTGAAGGGCAACTGCGCCGTTGGAGCGAACATTTTACAGAGGTCTTCCGCGAGTCAATAACAACCGACAACAGCCCTGCTGATAATACTACTGGCGGATCAATCGGGTCGATGCCATTGCTAGACATTTGCGCGGACGTACCCACATACTCGGAGGTTGCCAAAACCATTCTCAGTCTGAAGGATGGGAAAGCGCCAGGAGCGGACCTTATTTCAGCTGAACTGCTCAATGCTGACTTATCTACAGCTACAGAAATGCTGACTCCTCTTATACAAAAGATATGGCACGAAGAACTGATGCCAGACGAATGGAGGACAGGTCTATTGGTAACGGTACCCAAAAAGGGAAATCTTAGCAACTGCAGCAATTGGAGGGGTATCACACTACTATCAGTCCCTTCAAAGGTCTTATGTAAGATTCTACTAGACCGAATGGCTAAGGCAGTTGAACCGCTAATTCGTAACGAGCAGGCAGGATTTCGTCCGGGCAAATCATGCACAGACCAAATTAACACGTTGCGTATCATATTAGAGCAGGGAGCCGAATTTCAAAGAGAGATCTACTCACTCTTTGTAGACTTTGAGAAGGCATTTGATACGCTTCGTTGGGACGCATTATGGTCGCGAATGAAGGCTATTGGTGTGCCTGAAAAATTAATAAAACTCACAAAGGCTGCATACCATGAATATTCGTGCAGAGTACGCCACGATGGGCTCCTGTCTGACAAAATCCCAGTTCACGCGGGAGTAAGACAGGGTTGTCTCCTATCGCCGCTGCTATTCCTTATGGTGTTAGATGGCATCTTATCACGCGTCAATGTAGTGCCACAAAGAGGGATTGAGTGGGGTCTCACAGGCTACCTTCAAGACCTTGATTATGCAGACAACCTCTGCGTACTCAGCCACCGCAGAGTTGACATGCAGGACAAGTTGGATGACCTGCAAAGGGAAGCAGCCGCAGTAGGTCTCAAGATAAATGTGCGAAAGACCAAAGATATGAGAAGTGGAGAACGTGACTCTCATCCGCTACTTATTGGCGATGAATCGGTAGAGAGAGTGGATAACTTCACTTATTTGGGGAGTGTCGTGTCGAGATCTGGAGGAACCGAATTGGACATAACTTCCCGGATAGCCAAAGCAAGGGGTGCCTTTGCTTGTCTTCGCCCTGTATGGCAGTCGAAACACCTCTCTCGTAGAGTGAAACTGAGAATCTTCAACACTAACGTAAAGAGCGTGCTGCTATACGGGTGCGAGACCTGGAAGACCACTAAGCAAGTTACTCGCCAACTCCAAGTTTTCATAAACCGCTGTCTTCGTCAAATTGTGGAAATTTTCTGGCCGGACACAATCACAAACAACGACCTGTGGAGACTGTGCCACGAAGACCCAGTAGATCTGCAAATCAGGCGTCGTAAGTGGTGTTGGATTGGTCACACTCTGCGCAGGAACGTGGATCATATTCCAAGACAGGCTCTGGATTGGAATCCACAGGGCCGGCGCAGGTGTGGTCGTCCCAGGCAGACCTGGCGGCGCTCTGTCATGGCAGAGGCGAAGAGCATCGGCAAGACGTGGAGCGAGGTGAAGCGGGCTGCCCAAGACAGAACCGAGTGGCGAAGTATTGTATCTGCCCTCTGCCCCGATGTGGGGCCTTAGGATTAGAAGAGAGAGAGAACCTGTTACTGTTATTAATATCCAGCGAAAAACGGTTAAAAAATCAGGTTTGTTGTATGGGAGCCCCCTTTATTTATTTAATTTTGTTTTTAGTATTTGTTGTTATAGCGGCAACAGAAATACAGCATCTATGAAAATTTCAACTGCCTAGCTATCACGGTTCGTGAGATACAGCCTGGTGACAGACAGACAGACAGACGGACGGACGGACAGCGGAGTCTTAGTAATAGGGTCCCGTTTTTACCCTTTGGGTACGGAACCCTAAAAAGGGACAGCAAAAAATATAGACAATGTCGCGGATTTTTTTTTACGTATATAAATAATAATTAAAATAGGTAATCAAATATAGAAGCCTTGGTGGTTTAGTGGTAGTGACACCCGCCTATCAAACGTGAGGTCGTGGGTTCGAATCCCGTACAATGACGTCTTTGTAATTTATGTACGGATTTTTCACAGCGCTAGCTTTTCGGTGAAGGAAAACATCGTGAGGAAACCTGCCCAACCAATGTGAATCCACCAACCCGCATTGGGCCATCGAGGTGGATATGGCCCAATCACCCTTCGTGGGTCGGCCTACGTCCTGCAGTGGACTATTAAAAAGGCTGGTACAGTACAGTAAATAATAAACATTCACAGTCACACTACGAGGTCATACCGCATAAGAGCGGCGTTTCCACTATGTCGCGCGTACATAATTAAATAACAGATGAATCGTATAGGTACCTCTTGTATTTACAAGATCGTTGATAAATAAGCGAGTGTTATTCTATTCGTATACTGACTTGTGCATGAGATGAGCGTGGTCAGGGTTGGCAGTACGCGCGGCCAGAGAGCGGTGCCGCGCGGTCACGCTCGCGGCCGCGCAGTCCCCCACCTCCCCTTCTAAGGACGCTTCACCGTTGCCCCATGTGCGGTTATAAATCTGTATGACGACAAAATTATCGTGTATACTAAGCGCCAGCCACACAAATCGGCGGATGGGAAGTTATGCGCAAAACGCTGCGCAAAAGCCGAAATATAGGTCTGGTAGGAGCCAGAAAGACGAGACGTCGGGGCACACCCGCCCGCCAACCTCATGCATCCCGCGCGCTCCCAACGCCCGCGCCCGTGCTCACCACTACGACACGCGGCGTCGGAATTATGCACACATGCACAATAATTAGGGAATCACGGCGAAGTGTCATCTGCGGCTAACTTCTCATCCGCCGATTTGTGTGTTGTTTCCAAAGTGCAGGGGCTTTCAGAAGTGTATAATAATGTTCATTGTGAACAAATAGTGAACCAACTGTGAAATCACGAAAAAGAACAACGGGTTGCACTCCGGGAGAGCCGGCAGAAGTGAAAACTTGCTCCCGCCGTTTTACGAATTTTCGATCAGGTCAAGATCCTGACGCGAGTTTAATTAAAAAAAATTATGACATACTTGCTCGTAAAGTGGCTGTAATTACACCAATTTCAATATCGTAATGTATTTCATTACGCACTTGTGCATTATTGTAATGTAAAACGAACGCCGCCACCGAATGCAGAACTCTGTGGTCTCGTTTCTCCTACTTTCACTCAAGAGAGTGAGAGACATTACGGCACTTGTGCGGTAATGTAATGTAAAACGCACGATGTTTCGATTGATGCACGACTTTCACTCAAAGTCAGAGTTTTATTAATTTCCTCGCAGATATGTTATAAAACGTCGTATGACATACGTGCGGTAAGTTGAAAACTTACAACTCACGTCAACTTACCGCACTTATATCATAATGTACTATTACGTACAAATATATTGTTGTATTCTCCCCTAGTACGTATGTGTTCTTCTTACGATAATGAAATCATACGCAAAAGTATCGATATATTCAAGTCAGGTTCGCTAGCCTCATTCAAAAGCCAATGCCGGTGTTTGTATGGAAGGTGAAGCCTTTTTTTTTTCGCGCGGCCATCAACCAAACCTTGTTTTTATAGCTCAGTATAGTGTAACAAATGATGATTACGAAATGCTGCAGCTGTAGTTTCAGTCCAAAAAGAGTTATAAGACTTAAAAGTTTGTTTTGATTTACTCGTTTTTATGGTTATTTTTATCACCTAGCCGCAAGTTACGAGCTAAATTGACATAAATAAAAGCTGTTAAATGCTTTTAGAATTGTCAGGAGTAAGGTTGTACCCCAAACTATCTCGCCTTCTGTAAACCTCATCCCCATATTATCTGTTTTTGTCTGTAATGTGGTAATTGACTAATTACTTAAGAGATGGCATGGAAGAAATCGCTTCGATAACGCCGCCATTGTACTTATACTGTAATGTTATGTCTTTGTGTGCAATGAAGTGTTCATTCATTCCTTTATTTACCGTGTACAATGCATATCGCGTGATATATCTGTTGTCTACAATAACACTAGATATTTATAATCATAGCAGTGCTAGATAGATACATTTTGTGGTAAATATTAAAAGCACACATACTAACATTTGGTATTCCATCAAACTACGAAGTAAATAATATTACATTTATTAGATATTAGGGTGTGTGGCGTACAACTGATGTTATATCGGTCCATGAAGGATCAAATCTGTGTTTTTCACATACTCGTACACCTAACGGTATGTAAAAACTCTTTTCTTGTAGAATTGTTGCTCTCAAAGTTTTGTCAATTCTGATCAAGTTTCCATGATTGCAATCTTGAAATAAACATTTTCTTGTATTAAAAGGTGCTCTTGTAAATCCTGGTATAGGAAATCTTGAATCATTTTGGGAAGTTTGGGCACGTGTCACATCCTCTATTTGATCTGTATCAGCGTCAGTTATCTCAGATCCAGGGACATTTTGTTCAACAATAACTTGTCCAGTGCCGTTAGACTGTGATTCAACGTTTGCAGCGTCAGGTTCAGGTCCAGTAACGTGGACAGCCGGGTCCGCCTCACATTGTTCAACGTAGCGTCTTTCTCGTTGAAAACAAGGTCTACAAAGCCGATCTTCATGGCCAATCTGAAAAGAAAAATTGTTTTTTTTTAAGTGAAAGGAACCAAATCCTCGGTAAAATATTTATTTATGAAAAGTAATGTACATACATAGGAATCGAAGAAACATCTGACATCTAATAAATGTATTATTTATTTATTTATTTAAGTATACATTTATCCGTTGAGTAGTTACGATCTCTTATCTTACCTACAATTACATACATACAGGTCAAACAAATAACCGCCCTCTTGGGCTTTATGAGTGCGTACTAAAATAAAAATATGTAATGTAATGCATTTAGAATGGAATTTTCAAATATATGACGTATTTATATGGAATAGGTAAGTATTTTGTTTACTTACCTGTCTGATATTTCTAACTTCTGTCAAATAATCCATTATGAATAGATACTCTTATTAAGATTGTGTTCACAAGAAATGCACGGCGGTCTTCGATCCATCTTCTTTCACGTTTCAAATATTCTATAAGCACTCCACAATTCAGGATCCCGAACAGTTGTACAAGTAGGTACAACAATCAAAGTCCATAAAACAAAAGCCAAAACGGATAGGTAATTCAAATCGGAGTCTAAAAAACAAAAATTAAATCGTTCACAGGTACGTTATCAAAATCAGAGTCCATATAACAAAAGCCGAGTCGTAGTTTTGAAACACTGGTAGGTAACGAATAATTCCAAACACGCACGCACACAACACAAAGATCGAGACGAGAGTGAGAATGAATTAGTTGATATAAGTGAGAAAGTGAAACAAACCAAGCTCCTGTGCGCGTTACGAGTAGGACGGGAGACAGCCAACTACATACACATCCTCGGCGGTGGCGGCGGCGGCGCGTGCGGCGATTCCAAAACGCCAGCGGATTGCCCACTGTCAAACCACGAGTGCTTGGCGCACCATAATGTAGTAGGTACCGATATAACGATTATTTAAATGTTTTAAAGGATCTATTATGCAGTATCTTTACAAAAAATCTGATGAATACCTACAAACTTCTGACTCTCATAACTTATTTCGGACTGAGGATAGAATTTTTTTGTTTAATAAACGTTGTTTATAACATCTTACTGTACTAAAAAAACAAGGTTTGGTTGATGGCCGCGCGAATTTTTTTTTTTTTAAAAAGGCGCCATTTTCAGTCATTGGCTTTTAATTTAAAATGTTTACTGAGACAGATTGATATTGATTAATTGTTTTTTTTATTTATTTCGTTTTGTTTTTGTGAATATGTTCTCTCAAGAAGGATTTTCTTTTTTTCCGGGTAACATTTAGTTTATTGTAGTTAGGTATTTTTTCTATTCTTTTAAGATTGTATTCTATTTTTTGTAAAAGCAGGTAAATACTTATTTTATTAGTTACACTGTGTAAGTTAGGTTCGTTTTTGAGGCGTTATGCTTGTAAATAAGGAAATAATGTTTTACTTCTCCTGTGTAAGATTTAGGCATAAGGCTGTTTACGAACTTCCAATAAAAAAAAAAAAAAAAAAAAAAAAAAAAAAATTACGTATCCCAAAAAGTGCACAACGCCGCTAAAGAAGTTTTCACTTCAAAAATTAGTTGTTCCATACATTTTGTCGAAAACCAAAGAACTTTACGAATTGAAAAAAAATATATTATGAAAATTATGAGTGTAGACAAAGACACGATCAACTGAAGGACATATTCCCCTCCAACCAATTTAAAATATCAATTGACCTTGAATAGAGAATATACAAAACATTTAAATGGGGTATAGGCCGCGCCACACAAGTTGGCGGATGTGAGGTTAACTACAAGCTGCGCAATAGCCAATCAACTTGCGGCTTTATGTGAGCTTCAGTCAGGATTGGATACTGCGCAGCTTCACACCCGCCAACAAGTGTGACGCGGCCTATTATAATGTTTATGACTAGATTACAGACTTGACCAAAACTATACGATTGGTTGGACTAGAAGTGTATGGGACCAAACGAAAATGTAACAGCTTTCAATTGGTTTGCAAACTCGTCCAGCCTCTGATCGAAGTTACTTACAGCGAGCGCCTTCCTGATAACAGTTGCGGGGAAGAGTCCGGGCGCCATGAGGCGGTCGCGGTACTGCTGGTGGTTGTTGAGCTGAGGCAGCGGCGGTGGGCCTTCGCGTCCGCACACGGCGCGCCACATCGCGTCCGCACCTATCACGCTACCTGACAAGTTCATATAGGTTATTAGATTACTCTAAATGCAAACAGTCAGTAACGGATTTAGCAATAGGCTGAGTAGAACGGAACCAGGGCCGGATTTGAGACTTCGGGGCAACATTAGAGTAGAGGCCCCTTGGCTACTAATTATTTTCCAAATAAAATTACTACGTTTTTCAAGCGAAATATTCACTAAACAATTTGTTGTGAAATCGAGTAGTTTCTTTCAACTTTTAACACACATATACAAGGTATCTCAAAAGTTTTACTTTGTATAAATATAATAAATAAATAATCGGCCAAGTACGAGTCGGACTCGCGCACGGAGGGTTCCGTACTGTATGGGAGCCCCCCTTGAATATTTATTTTATTATTTATTATCGAAGTGAATATACAACTAAATATTCTGTGAAAAATTCAAACATCTACCTTTAATAGAGCGAAAAACGGCTAAAAAATCAGGTTTGTTGTATCATGTATGGGATGTCCCCCTTAATTATTAATTTTATTCTGTTTTTAGTATTTGTTGTTATAGCGGCAATAGATAAACATCGTCTGTGACAATTTCAGCTTTCTAGCTATAACGGTTCATGAGATACAGCCTGGAGACAGACGGACAGACGGACAGCGGAATCTTAGTAATAGGGTCCCGTTTTTACTCTTTGGGTACGGAACCCTAAAAAAAAGAATTATCTGAAACATAATTTCAGCGTAATTTTTTTTCGAAGTCTCTATTGTGGGGCCCTTTCTATTGATGTTCGCTCTTAGCTATAATAAGATAGTTTTGTTTGTAGTGTGCGAGTGAAAGAGCAATAGGCTTGGTGTCATAAAAACATCGCGTAACACCTGTGTTATATTCTAATCAAAATGCGTGAAAGATACTTAAGAGAAAAGAAACAGAAATGCTGTATCGACTCCACATCGGTAAGGATAAAGTAGGTAAATGATGAATAAGTCAGGACACCAGTTAGAACGAGATAGATTTTACTTACTTGTGATAATAGTATCGCCATCTGGTTGACTCCAGAGAGCCCAAATCACGTTTCCGCCGTCAGAGCCATTACCAACAGTGTAATCCGAGAGGTCCAGCTAAAAAAAAATAAAGTCTTAACAGCCCAGTCAAGTGACTCTTTTCTCGGTAATCGAGACAGTGATATTATATGCTTGTTGAACTGGGAAGAACTCTTTTCGCGTTACTCGTAGTCTTTTCGTTTTCTCTATTTTCTGGCAAATAATGGCCATATAGACGAGGTCTGTAGCAACGCAGGGATTAAGCTTGTCAAGTACAAGTACTATTTATACAATATTTCATTATACTAGCTATCATGAAACTTGTACATTTTTGTATAAATGAAATATATATATAAATAATTTTTTTCATGTATGTAATAATTATACAGGGTTATCTGCTTGCTATATGAAGCCGAAAGGGGGTGATTGAGGACATTATTATGAACATGAGAACAACTTTAACTATGGGGTCAACCCCAATTTCGAGAAAAAAAATGCTGTTTTATACAAACTTGCAACTCCAAATAAACAAAATGTATGGAACAGTGGATTTCTTTCTCGATTTCCGGGTTAGCCCCATCGTAAAAGTTGTCCATAATGATGGTCTGAATCACCTCCTTTCGACTTAGTACACCAATTCTGGATAACCTTGTCTTGTTATTACAATATTATATTATTATCTTCTAGGTAAGCGTGTTACATCCTAGACCGCATATCTGCTTAACATCAGGTAGTGTGTAAACGCAAACCTATTCGAAATAAAAAAATAAAAAATTAGATCCAAAGATGTGCCGGTTGATATTTCATCCCTGTTAGGATTATGAATGTAAAAATCACCTGAGGTCCGAATAGCCGGCTGATATGGGAAAACTTCACCAGTCCTGCTCCTCCATCATGCATCTTCATCACAACAAATTCACACTCATCGGGGAAGGAGAGGTAAGCCACCAACACAACACTGCCGTCCGATCCTACGGTCTTTTGCAGCATGTGGCCATGGGCTAAAAATAAAAGAGACAGTGCAAAAATGTATGGAGTGTAGGCCATGACCATACTTGAATATTAGTTTTATTTGGTTTGTCAAATTATTTTTCCTACATTTTCTTTGTATTGGTCATATCTACAGTTTAGGTAGGAAAATATTTTCCGATTGTATACAACCAGTAACCAAACAAATATGATTTAATCAAGAAAATATTTTTTTATAAGAAGATAATACCTAAGCATCAAATACAAAATATGAAAATCTTTTGATATTTAAAAAGGGTGGAAAATCTCTTGGAAAATTCTTCTATGATTTAAGATGTCTCATGATATTAGGGTAATTTTTAAATTAAATGAAGTATATTATGTAACTTACGAGGTGGCTTTGGTCTGACTAGAGTCTGCGACAGTGGGGCCGACACTGCCAAAGGGGCTCCGCCCTCGTCCAGCCCCCACGCCCGCAGGCAAGCGTCCCCGCATACTGCCACCGTCAGATTGCTTGTCAGGACCACGCCGTACGTCTCGATACCATCTGTCTTACCACTACGAGAGAGAGCATATTTTTTTCGTTTAAATGAGATGAAATAATTTATTGTCAAAATAGTTACACTGATAACAAATTATTAACTATTAGCATCGATGTTCCTATTCATAGACTCGTTCAACATGATATCATAATAAAACAAAACATAACAATTAATAACATCAAATAAAATTAATAATTAGATAAAAAATAAATAAAACCATGCTCAAAAACCTATTTTGTGTCACCGTCAGAAAGCGACAAATATAATCTACCCGCAAATTGTCTACTGCACTAAAAACGTCGCGTCGATCAGCTGTACTGTTAAGTCATACTTAAACAAAGTAAGTAAGTAGATAACAATGTTTTCAAAGTAATATTTGTATTTTTAATCCGCTGTATAGGGGCTTCGTTACTAAACAATATCAGTAAATCACTCACATCATAAAATATATCAATTAAAAATAAATAATCAAATTATAAATCGAATTAAAAAAATGTTTTAAGCTGTATAGGGGCCTCGTCAAAAAGAATTAACTTATTTAAGCATTAAAGTTATTTAAGCATTCCACCAGTTCATTTGTGGCCATAAGTAAAAGTTTATACAGGGTCATAGGTATTAAAAGCAAAACCTTTTAAGGGTGGGTCTAGTACATCTAGACAAACAACTTTTGTTCAGGACTTTTGGAAAAACACGAAGAAAAAATCAGCTTTTTCATACAAAAAGTTCGTCAACATGCGGCAAAATGTATGAAGACGCTTCTTCATACATTTTTTTTGTGAATTTTCAAAAATCACAGTACAGAAGTTATTTATCTGGATGTACTAGACCTTAGAAGTTTATGCGTTTAATACCTATGACCTTGTATGAAACTAAACAAAAATTCCTATTGTTATCTGGCTTCATTTCTGGTAGATATATCTCGTTTCCGCGAGAGGCGCTTTACAAAAATGTATTGAGATACACCAAAAATTATTACTATAGTTCACATTACATACATAATTTCAAACTGAGGTCTCGATTTGACGCGTGGAGCGACTCGTTCTTGACCAATTTGGTTAATACTCGCAAATCTTGGTAAGATTTAGATACTAAAAAAATCTTGCCAAATATTGTCGAAATCGGCTGATAAACAGCGCAACAGCCCCGTTGGGAGATATTTCCCAATCAAAAATCTATTATAGAACTTGGGTACCAAGTTTCGTCGAGATTCGTTGAAAAATGCGACCTTTAGACGAAAACCAACAACCGGACAGACGAAAGCTAAATCGCCGTGTTAAAACGAAGACCTTCGCTTTGCTTCGGTCAATAATATAATATAGTATAATATTTACCGCAATGCTCCAGTAATGCCAGACAGAAATCTCGGCACTGTCGACTCTCTTTTCAGCGAAGTTGTGACAGCAGTGCCTGTCACTGGCAGCTTTACCAGAAGGATGCCACCATCGCCTCCATGTCCAAATGCGAGAGCAAAAACTGCTTCACCTGTGTCTCTCAATAATGATGCACATGTGTGGGCTATGCCTGATGCTGTGGAATAATATACATTACATTTATGAGAGTGAAAACAAAAGGACAATTGCACCACAACACTAATAATGTCTTTTTGTAGCATATTCTAATAGCCATACATATATCTGCATGTATACTTGCTTGATCATCATAAAGTCTTGTAGACACATCCTTTCTTCTGGCAAATATACAATGCATTTATAGATATTTTCATGCTTTTGAAAAACTTTTTTGTACCATAGATTTTTGCTCTTTGTCAACTACCTAGTATAGAAGTATACATATTATAGTAATACATGACCTTTTATAATGTTAAATAAGTTTAAAATTCTGACTTGACTTGCCCACACAGGGATGATACTTAGGATCAAGTGAGCGAATTGGATTACAAACTTTCCATAGCTCTTCTAACTTCTATGGCTGCCTCGGTGGCTCAGTGGTTAGTGACCCTGACTTCTGGATCAAAGAGGCATGGGTGGGGAACCCAGGGCAAACATTTATGTGATGAACATAGGTGTTTGCTCCGTCTGGGTGTTATTTAGGTAATATTTTTATAAGTATGTGTTTAAAAAAATGTGTATATAGTATATCAGTCTCTGGCAGCCATATCACGCTCAGCTTGCTTAGTTTGGGGTCAGAGACCTTGTGTAAGATGTCCCCTAATATTTATTTATAGCAAATTTTCTTCCTTTAAAAGCTGTGACAAAATTTACTGAGTAGTTTATAGCAACTTTATATCTAGAATGTTGTAGGGATAGTAAGTAAGTTTATATAGGCCAATTGGCTAGCCCTGGTATCAGACTTTTTAAGCCATCAGAAGGCCTCTGACATGGCTAGTAATAAAACAAGAGTAACATAAGAGCCATATTTAGCTACATTCAGCCATAGGTACCTACATACTACAATTCAAAACAAATTATAGGTAAAAATGTTGACTTACTTGCATTTGAGTAATGGTTCAGAATGTAATAATTGCTGGGATTGTTGATGGAGCTGGTATCTTGGAATATTGATGGTGACGAGCTGCTGAGGTTTCCAAATGTTGACTACAAAACAAAGCTTATAATTAAAACTATAGTTTCAAAAGTGTACAGGACTTATCTATAGTCCGAATCTTTCAACTTGGCGGCTGTAATGTAAGCTACAAGTTGTGGATAAACCAATCTTTGCGCATCTAAGTGAGCTTGACTCAGGATTGGGCTACCTGCAGCTTGTAGCTAACATCACAGCTACCTAGTTGTAACAACTTCAAATTGTTGTTTTTTAAAATAAACACAGTTTTTTTACCTTTTTATCTAGCACAGCAGGATGTGGGAATATGAAACGATGTACTGATGATACTGTAGCTGCTAGTATCACTACATGTTGTGATGCAGCTCTTTCATATACAGTTATGTTGTTTAAAGGTGGTGTTCCAGCTGCTACTTTACATCTCAGGTTTGATCCAGACAGGTTACCATTTAGGGACGCTTCTGACAATTCTATTGCATCTGCTGTTGTTTGCCTGGAAAATACTAACTTTTAAAAATATTCCAAGAAACTTATTTGTGATAGTGAGAATTAACCAACCACTTACCAGTAGATAAATCGGTTTCGCGTGAACACTTTTTTAGAGTCTTTGTACCAATATCCGCCTGCTTTCTGAGGCAATTTGATATCCTGGAGGGTACTGTGAGTACCACCTGTAATTTACAAAAAAAAAATATTGGTCACCCCGGCTTAAAGGCTGAATTTTTATTCGATGAAATAAATTAAATACCTGTATTTAAAACTACTTCTTTCCATTTCTCGGGAATATTATGATTTGGTGCAATTTCTTTGAAGGCTACTGGCATTGCATCAAGAAATTCCATAATGAAAATCTGCAGATAATTATTTCAAAGTACAGAACCTCTTCTACGTACGTTTCAAAAAATCAAAAAACTTTAAAATTGTGATTAATAATACAGAATACAGAGAAAACTTGATTCGCGGTTGTATGTTAGCGGCTGATTTTAACGTTTTTTTAGGTTATGTTTTGTTTTCAAATTGCACAGACTACTATAGATACTACGTACATGTGACGTACATAATATTCAAATTGCTTTGTCAATTTTTTTTTCACAGGCTTAGAGCGTTATTACATTATCCGATCCGGTAATGATGTAGGACGCCGACCCGATATCGGGGTAAAAGAAAATGTATGAAATATATACCTGTCTTTCCCATTGTCCGGCCCGATATCAGATATCGCAGCCAACGTATTTCATACATTTTGCTTACCCCGATTTCGGGTTGGCGTTTGACCACAAACTAAAGGATACTACGTATCGTTTGACACTGTTATCGGATGGGATAGTGTGAAAACGCTCTTACGCACGTTCCGGTTAGATTGAAACCAACCAAATCGGAGACATTAAAACCATAGAGATTTAAATGTAGTCAAGTTTGGACCATCCTTCAAATAGCTGCGGCCTAGTTAAGATGCTGAGGTCAAACATACCATAGTGTGGAGAAGCCTTTACTTATAATCTGCATATCGTTCATTCGCCATTACTGTCAGTGTCATTCTAAGGTGTCATTTTAATAATTATTCGTTCAATTACTTTTTAGTCTGTTGTTTGCTAAAATGGAGTACGGGTGTCCAAGCTATTTTTTATAATTTTTAATTTTCTTCTATTACATTTTCAAGATAAATTCAATTCTTCATCGTTAATGTACTACAAAAACACAGGAGTTTTTTTGCAAAACATATTTATGTTATGATGTGGAATTATTGTGCTGGAAAAAATATTTAAAAGGTATGCTTGGCAATGCATCGATTTTTTTATTTATTTTGTAAAACATATTAATACTATAAAATAGCTTCTATATTTATAAACTTTAATAGATCTGCAATGTTATCTTTGCTCTTACCAAATACTCTTGAATACGAAAAAATAAATAAGAGCTACAATAGACGGCCTTGGTCCATACAATTTTATTACTATACAATATTGTGGTGTTTAAGTACCCTAAGTTTTGAAATATTTTGGTCACGAACGGAATATTTTAAGAAGAATAATCTTTATATTTACTTTCCATAAAAATGATAAAATAAAAGGTCAAAGATATCTTGCTCTATTAAAATGTGCCACCTTTTCTATAAATTGCGTTTTTTATAGTTTCTTCATATTTAGAATCTTCATTTTGTGACTGAATTATGTCGAATAAAACTAGTTAAAGTGTTATTTATTCAGTATGATTTTGTTATGTAACAGACATAGAAGCAGATGTAGCTGTATTATTCTCAATTATTTATTTGCTCATAGGCGAGCAGTGTATACTGACTGATATGCCTATATAGTAATTAGTATTTATCTGTAAAAATAAAATTAGTATTTATCTGTCAGAGATTTTTTCCTTCTTTAACCAAAGGTAAATCTACATAATTCTTATATCTCACATCATATTATGTTTCAGTTGACCATTAGACCATACAAAATCCTGAATGTTAAAATTCCTCTAACACATTTATGGCAAGATGTATTTTTCAAAAATATTGATAACAGATAATGTTTGTGATACCTACTATCGTAATTTGTGATTGATATTGAATTATAATTAAGTCATAAGTAATTTATTAATAAAATGTCAATTTACACGTCATAAAAAATATTACATACAACTGTAATACAAAAAACATCATTTTTTTACATAGTGAAAAATTAATTACAATATAATAATAATAACAAAAAATAATTGTGTTAAAAAAAAAAAAAGAGTTCATGTCATAACAATATGACGGTAAAAACGAAATGAACCCAGTAACTGGAATTGGTGTCTTAAACTGGCCTTTTGCCATTTATCTTTAAAATTGAGTGATGGATGCAAAATCATTATTACTGAGTCAGTGTAAAAACAAAAGACAATAGAAGAACCAGACTGATCTAAATGATGAGTACAAAATAATCATTAAATAAAAATTGTTCTTCTTTGCAATGAGAAAATATGCTAAGAACTCGGATCAGTCTGGTTCTACCATCATTATTACAATGTGAATGCATATACCTAGTTATGCTTGCTTCAAGCAAATGTATCTAAAAGCAATGTGAAACAGACAACTAGATCAATACCTCTAGAAAGCATTAAATATACCAGCTCATCCTGAGTCTTATTGAAAATAATATAATAGTGGAGGCCCATAGATGTCCATGTAGTGGATATTGTACAACAGAGAGATGATAGAACATTGTTGGACAGAGCGCGGTGGCGGGGTGCGAGCACGGCGCGGGCGCGGGCGGCGGGTCGGGGGGCGGCCGGCCGGCGGACACGATTCGCCGCGTCAAGGTGAAGATGTCGTCGGTGTCGGCGCAGGGCGTGGTGGAGCGCGCCTCGGCCGAGCTCTCGCGCCGTATCACCGGGCTCGGGCTGCGCGGCCGCAAGCGCTCGCCCGGCGTGGTAGAGCGCGTCGCGAACGCGCTGTGCGGCCCGGCCGCCGCCGCCGCCGCGGCGCCGCGCGTGCCCCGCCGCAGGCGCCCCTCCCCGCGCCCGCTGCTCTGGAGCCAGTTCATCCTCGAGGAGCGGTTCCTGGACAAGTTCTTCCTGTACTTCAACGCGACCGACAGGAAGAACCTGGCGCAGGTGTGCACGCGGTGGCGCGACATCCTGTACTCGTCGCCGCGCTGGTGGACGGGGCTGGGCGCCGTGCTGGACTGCCGCGACCTGCGCGCCGTCTCCGTCTGCTGCACGCAGCGCTTCTACAACTCGCTGGTGCGGCGCGGCATCCGCGCCGTCGCGCTCGTCTCCGCTACGGACGATGACGTCCATGAATTTATTAGACAATTTCCACTATCGGCACACCACGTACACGCTATCGCATTGAAAGGTTGCACCGTCACCGACAGAGGGCTGGAAGCGATCTTGGATCACTTACAGGTTTGTTACCATTGCTTATGTGTTATGTCTTCGATTGATTTATGGTATATTGCTATTTGTTCTGCTATAACCAGACTCTCGTTTTAGGTGCTCTTTGAACTAGAACTAACGGGATGCAATGAAATAACAGAGGCAGGTCTGTGGGCATGTCTAACTCCGCGAATTGTATCACTCACGCTTACTGACTGCATTAATATCGCCGACGAGGCTGTAAGTACCATCTTAAATTTTATTTAGTCCGACTTTAATAAGTGCATGTGTCCCCAAAGATAATAAGGATACCTATTATATTTATAAAATATAAACTATCATTTAATTTAGCTTACTAACTGCGCTTCAATCTTCCAACAACTTTTAATTAAAACAAATACCTAATTAGAAGACATACTGGCTACCACAACAGTAAAAGTTTTTGATATTACTCTCCCCCTACAGGGAACCTTTTTTGGCAAAATATATAAAATCAATTGATTGCAGGCCCTATGTACCCATATAATAATACAATGAACAATGGTTAAAAGATGAGTTCAAAGCGTTATTTATATGTTTATCACAAGCCGACCCGGCGAACTTCGTACCGCCGAAGTCATTAAATTACAGGACAGATATGTGCGATAATATATGCTCAGATTTCCAAACATGTTTGAGACTTTTTTTATTTAAGTTTTGATATTTTAGTAGTTAGACAAATACAAAAAACCAATAATCATCAAAATTGGTGTAGGAGTTCTCGAGTTATAAATGGTGTAACTAACCCGACTTTGTTTTATGTGTTTAGATTTATATCATACTATTAAAATTTTCCAACACAGGTGGGCGCAGTAGCGCAGCTTCTGCCTTCGTTATACGAGTTCTCGCTCCAGGCGTACCACGTGACGGACGCGGCTCTCGGCTACTTCTCGCCCAAACAGAGCTCTTCCTTGAGCGTCCTCCGGTTGCACAGCTGCTGGGAGCTCACCAACCATGGCGTCGTCAATATTGGTGAGCATTCAACTCCTGTGTAACCTTGGCGTCGTCAATATTGCTAAGCGTTCAACTCCTGTGTAACCATGGCGTCGTCAATATTGGTGAGCATTCAACACCTGAGTAACCATGGCGTCGTCAATATTGGTGAGCATTCAACGCTTGTGTAACCATGGCGTCGTCAATATTAGCGAGCATTCAACACCTGTGTAACCATGGCGTCGGCAATATTGGTGAGCATTCAACACCTGTGTAACCATGTAACCATGGCGTCGTCAATATTAGTGAGAATTGAACACCTGTGTAACCATGGCGTCGTCAATATTGGTGAGCATTCAACACCTGTGTAACCATGGCATCGTCAATATTGGTGAGCATTCAACACCTGTGTAACCATGGCATCGTCAATATTGGTGAGCATTCAACACCTATGTAACCATGGCGACGTCAATATTGGTGAGCATTCAACACCTCTGTAACCATGACGTCATCAATATTGGTGAGCATTCATCACCTGTGTAACCATGGCGTCGTCAATATTGGTGAGCATTCAACACCTGTGTAACTATGGCGTCGTCAATATTGGTGAACATTCAACACCTGTGTAACCATGGCGTCGTCAATATTGGTGAACATTCAACACCTGTGTAACCATGGCGTCGTCAATATTGGTGAGCATTCAACACCTGTGCAACCATGGCGTCGTCAATATTGGTGAACATTCAACACCTGTGTAACCATGGTGTCGTCAATATTGGTGAGCATTCAACACCCATGTAACCATGGCGTCGTCAAAATTGGCGAGTATTCAACATAAATAATTATTTTTTCGTCAAAAATAGCACATCCGACTCAATCAATCGTGAAGATGATATTCTATCTTCAGTCAATAATTGCAATCTACGTACAAAATTCGAATAGTTCACTTGAATCGGTGTCTGCCATATTTAGGGTTCTAGTAAAACGAGGAACCCTTATATAACTTAACGAAGTTATATAAGGGTTCCTCGTTGTGTGTGTCCGTCTGTGCGTCCGTCCTAATATTACAAAGCTTTATAACTACAACATTTATGAACCAAATTGTACGAAATTTGAAATTATGATAGTATCAGTATAGGTCTCACAAGTTTGAAACAAGTACAAAATCGTTGAATAGAGTTTTTAAAATGAATGGTTAGGTTTCATCGCGCATTTTTTTGTCACGTACCATTTAGGAGTTATAGGTCGCCAAAGTTGGCGTCGTCAATATTGGCGAGGCCGAGCATTCAACATTTGTGTAACCATGGCGTCGTCAATATTGGTGAACATTCAACACCTGTGTAAGCACGGCGTCGTCGAAGACTCCCGCCCCCCCACGTGAATTGAGGAGAATATCCTCAAGGGTCGTGCCGTATAGTCTGAGGAGGTGTAGTACCCAAATCTTGGACCCCAATTGGGGATTGAAGCGTTGATTTTATATTGCGAAAAAGTGTCACATAAGAAGATCGCGGGCTGAATGACCTCGCTATAGCCCCTGTCACCCTGCGCCTGGGCCGTGCGAACAAAAGGTGCATAGTGCAGGGCCGGCTGCAGAGATGTGGGTAAACGGGGATATGAAGGATGGGGCATATTGGGCACGTTGAACCCGTCACTTATGAGTCATCTTATATGACGTAACGATACATCGTTACACGGGGCAACGTTATTCTGATTAATTATTTATGTAAGTTTGCGTGGAACAGTGTGCGCTTATGCGAACTGTGTTGCACTTACTCATAATTGCGTCGCCGCCGCAAAGTTCGCGTCTTGTATAAATTGTTATCTCGGAGTGGTCTCCGACTAATATTATTAATTTTTCTGTGGTATTAGATCCCAGCTAGATGGAAATTATATGACCCTCATTTGAGAGCTCATGATCAGCTATAAATTATTTAATAAATCAAAAGGCAAGGAGAGTGTACTTTCAATTTTAATTGTTTGTAAACATTCTGGAAAATGTGACAGCTAGATAATTATGATGAATAAATATTAGGTACTTTTAATTTTATGCAAACATTTTTTTCTTTTGTGAAAAATCAAATCAAATTTTTATACGGGGCCTCGCCAAGGTACGCTACGCCACTGCTAGCCCTAGAGAGAGATAGTAGAGTTTTAAAGCGGCCTGAAGGCCTCTGATATGGTTAAACAGTTAAAAGAACTGATTCACACTAATGTGTCGTCCGAGCCACGGAAGCGCTCAGTTATAAGTGCCACCCACGGTCACCAATCCGAAGACTGACCTTGCCGAACGTCGCTTTTGGTGATCGCTAAAAAACATACCTATTATAGTCAAACTAGGATTTTATATTGTATTTTTTGTATGACCAATGTTTTTGTCTGACCGTGTGCAAGAATCTGTCCGAATAGGTAGTTAATTATTTATTTTAAATACAATATTTTAGGGAGAACTAAACCTGGTTCTACTTTCTGGTTTCAATATCGATGACATGCACCAATGCACAGCTCAGCCTATTTAATCGATTGCTGTTGATCCTTGGCGAATAATTATTATAGGACGAGGTATTGATTTTTTTAAACGCATTACGATTATGCTATTGCGTGCTCACTAGGTACTTACCTACCTAAATAATATTGATAATATTAAGCATAGTAAAAGCCGTGGTGGTCTTGTGGTAATGAAACCCATTTTACAATCGTGAAGTCGTGGGACCAATGATTTACTTGGAATTTACGTAGCTACGGAATTACACACCACTGGCTTTTCGGTGAAGGAAAACGTGAGGCAACCTGCATATGTCCGTAGAAGAAATTCGATGGCGTATGTGAATCCTCCAACCCGCACTGGGCCAGCGTGGTGGATATGGCCCAATCTCCCTTCGTGGGTAGGCCTACGTTTTGCAGTGGACTAAAAAAAGGCTGGTACAGTAAAGTAAGCATAGTAAATACAAGTCTGCCTCTAGAATACCTATTGTAGGTACTCGTATAAAAGTCTCGTGTAGTGTTTGTTATCGAACTCCTCCGAAATTGCTTGACCGATTTTTATGAAATGTTTCGGTTTTTTGGTAGGTCTGAGAATAGGTCGTAGGTTATTTTTTAACCCCTAGGTGTTAGGGGTGGCCGTCCAAATGTTTTTATTATATGGCAAAACAACGTTTGCCGAATCAGCTAGTTATAGCTTAGCTAGTGTGTGATCAATGATCATGGTGTATGTAACTGCACCAAAATATCGGGAGCTCATTACAATGACAATAAAAATAGACACATCTCAATTTATATTTAGCTACAAAGCACCAAGCTCAATTTGGGAATGCTCAGGCAGCCAATTATGCTAAGTATTCCTTTGTCGCCCGTAAATTTTCAGGTCAAGAGACAGCCACGTGCGTTGTTCGCTGAAGTAAGAATATTTACCCATGTGGAACTTCTCAAGTATACCACTGAATAAAATTACCAGATATACCGACTTACTTCATATATATATATGTATGTAACAAAATGAACTCATCACGAGCTTAGCTAGTTTTATGAAGATAAGTATGTATATATGTATATCTACTTACGTTACGCATACTCGTGTGCATAATTATGTCGGAGCTTCTGTAGTCACTACCTCTCTGAAGATAACATACTCATGATACTTCGCAGAGGTGATATTTATCTATTTTCTTCTTCTTAATCTTAGTATTTCAAATGAAGTGGATAACAAGAAAGTTAAAGTATTTCTATATCTAACAGAATCGAAGGTCATACAAACACCATACGAAAGGTGATAAAGAGAGCTTGCTTCTCCATCCATGGATAAACTAACTAGGTAATTACCTTATTTTTTTATCGCGAGTAAGTCCGTGCTTGTCCACCGATTCGCCTTATGGTAAGCAGCATGCAGACTTGCGATACCTATAGGTACAACCTTACAGCATCTACGTGAAAACATGGATGAACAACGATAGCTACAATGCTTAAGTTTGCGTTAGGTAAATAGCGCCGTTTATCATTTGTTCAAACAGTTTATATGCCCTGTTTGTATTATTTTCTCGTGACAGTACCTACGTCAGTTTCGTTGGAACTTAAAAGGTCAATCAACTGTATTGTATAGCTTTGCCTATTGCTTTAAATAAGGCAAAATATTGATCCCGTTTTCTGCCACGATCCTTGATAAAGGTCATAGGTCGTCGCTATAAATAAATATCAATTCTACGTGATCGTTTACTTCCCAGGATTTTTCAGTAAGTGATTTCCAGTAAGTAATCATAAAAATTACAAAGTTATAATACTTACGAACTCAACGGAATCGAGTTACAAAAATATGTTTATTGACATCGGATAAAATGTGTTGATAATAAAATACTGGCACGTTTTATAAAAAAAAAATGACGTTTGTATTACTATAAAGTATAAATGTAGGTGTTTTTGTAATTTTATTCTCAATTGATGTATTCATTTATTTTTATTTAATTCGTTTGACATTTATTTGAAATTGTTATCATTAATTGTTATCATTAATGGTTATTTTTTATAAGTGTAACTCATAATTATGATTATTTTTGACTAAATACTGGAATTTTTTAACGTATGCAATTTTGTATAAATAAATGAGTATAAGTATGGTTTCATATACGTACTGAATATCAGTTAGCATTTGTCTTGATTGAGATAGAATTTACAAAAAGTTATTATGTCTACTGTCTCGGCTGATACCGGTTGTCATTCAAATCAAAACCATTAATTCTTTAGATACTTATTTGTAATCCCGATTCTTCAGTGCAATTTTTTTTAAATTCCAGTTCACTCGTTACCAAACCTGACAGTGCTGTCGCTGAGTGGTTGCAGTAAAGTGACAGACGAAGGCGTGGAGCTACTAGCAGAAAATCTGCCGCGACTCAGGAGTTTAGACCTGAGCTGGTGTCCGCGAGTGACGGACAACGCTCTCGAATACATCGCCTGCGATCTGAACCACCTTGAAGAGCTCACGCTGGACCGGTGAGTGCGTTTCTTCTTCTTTTATGTTTTGGCGTCGCATTGTTGTGCATTTTCCAGTGTCAAGTATTAAGTTTTAATAATCTTGATAATATTTTATCAAAATAGTCACTGTCGTAGTCACGTTATAGTCCAATAAAGTCGCGGTCAAGTACAAACATAGTCCAAGTCATACCTCAGTAAAGCAGTAAAGACTTTTTTGGCTACAACACGGAACAATATGATACGTCACATTATATCATTTGCCTACACTCATGCACGTAAATCAGCTCATAATCAACGAAATACCACAATTTTTCACTAATTAACACTGATAAAAACACAAGTTTAACAAAATAAATACAATGAGGCGACATGATTTTTCCGCGTTCCCGCCTAAACTCCTAGAGTGCCTCTCTAATGATCATGATGAAGTTTAGTTCTCAAGTCAAACATCTCGGTGAAAATGTACCATGGATGTAAGGAAAAGAAATGTTTTTATGAGTCCTAAGTAGCTTAGGAATTCTTATTTGTGCGTTTTATTGCGTGATCAAGACTACGACATTCAATAGAAAGATAAAAATGTATCTCATATCTATAGAAATGTTTTGAGAAACAATGTTCCACAGTGCTTTGTTAAATAACTGCGCAGAAATAAGATTGTTACTGGGAAATAAAGAAAATTAAAGCTGAATGGTATGAAATAAACGCATGGTGTTTCATCATAATTTAATCCTGTTAAACTTCAATTTTTGAGAAACAATGTTTCACAGTGCTTTTTAAATAACTGCGCAGAAATAAGATTGTTACTGGGAAATAATGAAAATTAAAGCTGAATGGTATAAAATAAACGCATGGTGTTTCATCATAATTTAATCCTTTTAAACTTCAATTTTTGAGAAAAAAATTTTCACAGTGTTTTGTTAAATAACTGCGCAAAAATTAGATTGTTACTGGGAAATAATGAAAATTAAAGCTGAATGATATAAAATAAACGCATGGTATTTCATCATAATTTAATCCTTTTAAACTTCAATTTTTTACTAAGTTTTACAATACATGCAAATAAAACACAAAACTGTATTTTAATCATTGGATTATTTTCTAATCACTGACGTTTCCGTTTGTTCCTACTAAGTTCGATCCATCAGACGACGATCGAACTAGTGACAGTTTTCACTAGTTCGACTGTCGAAAGTAAAAGTTTATCTATTTAAATAGGTATGTATTTGATCAAGGATGTAGTACGTACAGATGTGCAAAAATGTTATAGTAAAAACAAATTAAAATGATTTTCAATGAATAAATATATTCTGTTAATTCCGATCTACTCACTGGTTCGTTCGTAGTACCTCACTACTTTGATCGTAAGTTCGTACAGACCGGGTTGCTAGACCTGGTGTCTGAGTTTTTAGGCCACCTGAAGGCCTCTGACATGGCTAAACGGTTAAAACACCCGGGACCTACAGTTTAACGTGTCGTCCGAGCCACGGTAGCGCTCAGTTGTAAATGCCACTCGCGGTCACCCATCCGAAGACTGACCGTGCCGAACGTTGCTTAACTTTGGTGACTGCTGACAAACACCTAGTCAAACTACGCTATGAGCACTACTAGTTAGATCATCGATCTGATGGATCGGACTAATGGGAACAGACGACGATTCCGAGTTTCCGATTTTTAAAATTTTAAATTGTACTAGCGACCCGCGCCGGTTTCGCACAAGTGTATTACACATATAAACCTTCCTGTTGAAACACTCTATCTATTTAAAAAAACCGCATCAAAATCCGTTGCGTAGTTTTAAAGATATAAGCATACATGGGGACAGACAGTGGGATGCGACTTTGTTTTATACTATGTAGTGATAGTGCTCATTCGATATTCCTTGTATCGACAGATGCGTCCACATAACGGACATAGGCGTGGGCTACATCAGCACCATGCAGTCGCTGGTAGCACTTTTCCTGCGCTGGTGCTCGCAGCTCCGGGATTTCGGCGTCCAGCATTTGTGCGGGATGCGCTCGCTACAGCTCCTGTCTCTTGCTGGTATGTTATCATCATCTTGTATATATAAAAATTAATTGTGGTTTTTTAGTCTCGCTAACTCGAGATCGGCTGAATTGACGTGGCTAATTTGATCTTGAAATATCTGTGAAAAATAATAAAATCTTGACTTTAATTTTCCCATACAAAATGTTTCTGCATGTAAAATTTGTCATTGACAGTTGACAGATGGTGAGATGAAGTTCACCGGGTCAGCTAGTCATTAATATAATATATAGAGATCTCTATCTAGATTTTAACAGACGGACAACAATGAAATCCTTAAGGGTGTCATATTTTTTCCTTTTGAAATGCGGAACCCAATAAACAAGATATGTAACTCCCTAACTTCGAACAATTGGAATAAGCTGATTCATAAGGTTTTTGGTTCCATTGACAAATAACTATCGAAATTTCGGAGTACCCTTTTTACCTTGCTTTTTCTACCTGGAGCACTGCGATTAAATTGAAATATTAACTAATTAATTTAAATATTTATGCTATGTGACGTAACACATAACTTAGGATATTGTCTTAAATAATGCTGTTTCGCAAACAATGGTACCGATTTCATTACTCTGTAAATATTTTTTTTTCCTTCTTTACTGACTTTCTAAATGAAATTATAAATAAATAAAATCATAACAATATTATTTCAGGATGTCCACTCCTCACGTCCGGCGGGCTCTCGAGCCTGATCCAACTCCGGCAGCTGCGAGAGCTGGAGCTCACCAACTGTCCGGGCGCGTCGCCCGAGCTCTTCGACTACCTGCACGAACATCTGCCGCGATGCCTCATCATAGAATAACTACACTCTAGCTACAGGTACCTTATACTATAATGGAAAACTTTACACACCGAATACCGAATATGCAAGGGTTACCGCGCGGCCACGACTTCGCCGCTGTGACTGCTGTTAAAGCCCGAACTCAAGGCTAAGCGCTTAGACTGGGAAGTTACACGACACAAAACAGCGCATGGCTTTTCAGATATTGTTTCAATAAAGACAACATCCAAAAGATCGTCTCCTGTTGCTCGCACTATTTAGCTATCCTTGCGATAGGACACGAACCCCCAAATGTTTTCTTTATTGATACGAGTTATAGCAGTACAAGGTACAGTTGTGATCCACGAGCGCATCGCGGCCTTTACATGTATTATTTGTATTATGTACATTATGGTAGTGTGTTTGCCTGGCGGAAAGATCAGTCACACACACGGTTCAAACAATTATCGTCTTGCCACAAAAGTTTTACGTACGCTTTAGACAATGTTTAACATTACAAATTGCACGATTAAACATGTCTACGGCGTGTTTAAATCTTTTGAGGTAAGGTGGTTAATGTAAAGGCCGCGTGCGGTCGTGATTTGTAACAAGTATAGATCTTTATTACTACATACCCTGAGTCTCTGTGAACTAAGAGTATCTCCAAGAATCTTCGCGTCTCGTCTGAACTGTCTCATATACTTCCAAATCTTTTTAGCGGCTATTTCATGTCTGCCTTCTATTTACTAGAGCCCTATTCAAAACCAGATAGTAAATCTATTACCTGCCGTCTTATTGTCTATACGTTCTGAGCTTCGGCTTAGCTTTCCTTGTTAATTTAATAAAAGGTTGATAAGACAAAGTGGTACTGCGGTGTTGGTATAACATCACCTGCAATAGTAATTCATGTGATAAAGAGTAATGTAGCAGATCTATTTATTGTGACTATATATAAAAAGAGCTTGACGAAGATCATGGGAATACAACTTATCGTGTTTTTCTGCCTTAATAAATTGGTTGTGCAAATCGGCAAAAAAAAATGTTAGCTGTGTAAAACTGAAACGCTGCTTTTTATAGTCGTTATTACCAACTAGGTATGTATTTCTAAGGTCACAAAATTGCATAAAATACAACTTAATATTACGACATGTACAAAGTATCCAAGTTAGTAAGTCCTAAACTGTTCTGACTGAGTAGACTACTAAGATTTATTGCTATAGAAAATACTTTTTGATAACACCAAAGACAAAAACTCTCCAGGCAGATGTAAGAAGCCTTGGACATAAGAACCAATGATTATTGACAAATTTACTGAAGATTGAACACGTCGAATACGATATCCATCAGCTTTTTAGGTTGGTCTGAAACTTTTGTTACACCTAATTCTAAATAGAACAGCTTTTCACATAATGTTGACATTAGTATGACAGGATACGTCTGTGCCGGGACCATCGTGACGTGCGTTTGCTCGTCCGTTGCTCGCGCCTCCGTCGCTAATATAGGAGGTTTGTCACCCGTCAGCCGCAAGGAAGCCTACGTAACCACTGCCTAAATTGTGGGAAATTTTGCGACCGTCTTTCAGCATGGAAGGAACGACATTCTTGGGAATACCGAGGGTAAAGTGGTAGGTGTCGTCGTTTTTCTTGCTGTGTGAGTACGCCATCCAGGTGTTCTTCTTCGTTGTGTCGATCCAGACATCATAAAACTTTTTTCCAGTAATTCGTCACAGCTACTCCACGAGGGGATGCGTCGTACAGGTCTTGGAAAGTACATGTAGCCGAGTGATATCCAACCAAGGAGTTTAAGCAGCCGAGCAAGACAAGGACAGCTCGGTAATTCCTATGCACCCTGTCTTCTGACCGCTAAGTTGGGACAAGTCCCAGGTAGCCTGTTAACGGCTTCGTATAACAACTTTAGTGTAGTCTTATCTTCCCACCACAGTTTTAGGACACCATTACGAGTGATGGGTTTTCCTTTAAACCGGGCAACAGTCGGGCTGGCATTGTGGGAGTCCAACTAAATCTGGCTTTCCAGGTAGCGTTTTACCGACGTGATCTGTTTCTCACGTGGCCTCGGGCGGGGCGCTCGCACAATCGGGCGCGGGGCGCGGGCGGTGGCGTGATCTCTCGCCCGCGTTGCTATCGGCACACGCGGGGTACACGCGATGTCCCGTTCTCGTCGACATGTCCGAGGATACATTTGGTTTGAAATGTAGTAGTTCATGGTGAGGTGCACGACAACGTGTACACACCGCTTAGCCCGACACTGATATCGCGAATGCTGTTTTACGAAATATTTAAAGCACAACTTGTGATTTTTCATTATGTCCCATTTTTCGTCATTACTTTTCGCGATAAAAATACGGCACTCTGGTAATAAATGACTTTTATTACATAACACGCACTGTTTGTCCACTGTTACAGTGACGGTGAAGTACTCGACGTCCTCGATATGTCCGGCGACATGTCCGCGGTGTTAAGTACGCGGTGTGAAGTACTCGACGTCCTCGATATGTCCGGCGACATGTCCGCGGTGTTAAGTACGCGGTGTGAAGTACTCGACGTCCTCGATATGTCCGGCGACATGTCCGCGGTGTTAAGTACGCGGTGTGAAGTACTCGACGTCCTCGATATGTCCGGCGACATGTCCGCGGTGGTATGTACGCGGTGTAGATCACGAATATCGCGGCGATCGCTCCGTGAGTTTCGTGAAGTAGCGGGAACACGGGACACATTTCTATGCGACTCGTTGATGTTAAGCTGTGTATAATATGATGATGCTCTAGTTAGATATACTAGAAATTCTAGGGCGACATTCAGGTTGGGTGAAATGCGGAGGTCTTCACGTCGCTGTCTATTCTCGCTACGAACTCTCCAAACTGCGCTCTCACTTTCCCAGCACTTCATGCGTAATCTGTGGGTTATTTACATAGCCGTCCGCTCTTATATTAGTTAAAATATGTACTCAGTTTTTCACTACTGACGTCATGTGTCGGTGTTCAGAACCGCCGTCTGTCTCTCGGGGTAGGTTACGTATTTTCACTATGGCGCTTTCTAAGAGTAAGTTAGGGTGGCCGAATTCTTCCTCGAGGGCCTCGATCACGTCGTCAGGGGCACATCCAGAGTGGAGTAAATCTTCGACGGAGCGTCTAGCCAGCCCGCGTAACGACTTGTGTAATGTGTATTCTCACGGTGTTTTGGTGAGAGGTATGATGTACCGCGATGTTTTCGTACGCTCGCCTGTACGCCAGCCGCTCGACGGGATTGCCGCTGAACTCTGGTAAATCATGGTTTTGTCTGGACGATGCTAGTATTACGTCAGCAAGGTGTCTGATGTCTGACTGATTTTCCCTCTAAGACAAAAGTCTTAGTTGTATTTACATTTTCTTTTCCTTTCTGATTTCGCCAAAGCTTGCCATGCGTGTGGCGTGAGTATTAAGTTTTCCCTCTGAGTCAAAAGTCTTAGTTGTATTTACATTTACATTTTGATTTCGTTAAGTTTGTCAGGCGTGTGGCGTTAGTATTAACTTTTCCCTCTAAGTTAAAAGTCTTAGTTGTATTTACATTTCCTTTTCCTTTTTGATTTCACCGCAGCTTGCCAGGCATGTGGCGTTAGTATTTAACCTTTCTCTCTAAGCCAAAAGCCTTAGTTGTATTTATTTTTCCTTTTTGATTTTTCCATGCGGATGGCGTTATTATTAGGTTTTTCCTCGAAATCAAAAGTCTTATTTTTATTTACATTTCCTTTTTGTTTTCGCCGAAATTGTCCGGGCGTGTGTGATTTCCCTCGAAGTCAAAGTCTGAGCTGTATTTCCATTTCCTTTTTGATTTCGCGGAACTTTTCTAGGTGTGTAGTTGTCTTCCTTCTGTATTGTTTTCAGATATGGTCGTCACTTCAGGTGTTCTTTTTTGAGTCATTGTCACTTGGCTTGATGATGTTATTGGTTAGTCTAATAGCGATGGACTGCTGTTTGTTCTTCATGTGCTGCAATGCTCTGTCCAAGAACCAAATCTAATCGTTTTTTTTCTTTTTAACAGGCTGATTAAAAGCAGTGTTTCCAAATAGGGATTCTTTTAAAAAATCTGCCAGAGCGTGCCCGTTGTCGTGCAATTTAAAGAGATTTCATTCGACAAAATAAAACCTCTTTAAATGTTCTAAGTTTTTAAATTTTCATACGAATTAGACGTTCCAAAATTAAATCACATTACTCCCTAGAGAGTTTTATACAACATTATTGCCCTGCCACAGCCCTCGAGATTGTGATAAGATAATAATGACTTTGTGTTACGTTGAGGTTGTACGACATAATGAGCCATTTTCAAGCTGGTGTTTTGAAAACAATTTTATGTTTTCTCTGTCAAAAAAATATGAAACGAAACATTCTCTAAAACAATTTGTGGCCTTACAATAAACAAATGGAACATACATACCAATATTATACTTCATCTATTACTACTTTTCGTTTTTAGTAAGTACTGATAAAAAAAGGCAGGAAAGCAAAGTTGTATTACTAATTTGACCCAAGCTGATGGTTCGGACATCCAAATACTAAATATATTTTGCTTCTAGTTTAGCTTTAAAAACTTTTGAAATGCTGTTCAGTAGGTAGTTGTAGTGTTCATAAATCCCACCTATGACTCGCATGTTGATAATTTTAAATGTTTATTGTACCCTTATCATTCCTTACAAATATTTCTTATTTATACATATTTATTTGTGTAGTAAATGTTTTCTGTCTTTTTTCTTTTGTAAATTTATTGTAAAAATCCTTTTCATTCATGTGTAGTATTTTCAATTAGTTGTTAATATGTTTTGTATAGTAAATATGTGATGTGAAGAATATATATTTTTTCCATAAATTGCTCAAAAAATCTTGTTGCGACGGGAACAGTGTAAGGTTGAAAATACAGGCTACGACTTACGTCTTTACAAAACAGAGTAATTATGTACTAACGTACGACTCGGTATAGTTGTTGCGAGCCACGAGCGCACCGCGGCATTTACATGTCGTGCTTATGCACATTGCGTTAGTGTGTGTGCCTGGCGAAGCGATCAATCGTACACACACATCTATGCAAACACGGCTTAAACACATGTAAAGGCCCCGTGCTCTCGTGGTTTGTAACAAGTATAACCGAACCATTTCTACAAATAGTTGCTTAGAAAAATAAGCAATTTATTTACCTTGGCTTGTGTTAAGACGGTGGTTATTCAAAATTTACGCCTATCTATGTGCCAGCTACATTATTAATTGTACATTTTAGTTTTATAAAAGTACGTAAAGAAAATAACTACTCTTAAAAATAGCGCTTCGCCTGAAAATTACTATGAAAAATATTCTTATGATAATATTCTAAAATTAAATTAATGTAACTTAATTATTCTATTCTTAGGTAAAATATGTGCTACTTTGCGCCAAGAAACTTCCTTACGACTACGAAACTAATTACTACTTAATAATAGCCGGGGTATGGAACAGCTGATTTTCTTACAGAAGCTGAGCTTGAAAAATAGTTGATATTCTAGAATATGTCCGTCGTCAAGACAAACAAACAAACACCCCTAAATAAAATCATAACTGATATGTGTCATACATACGCAAAACCTCTTACAATTTAAAATTAGGTATACTAATATTAGTATATGTATTATACACTTATAACATTGTTGTTTCTAAGTTTTTCGACAAAGATAGTCAGTGTTTAATGTAGTTGGTACATAGTTTAGATAGATTAATAGCAATATGTACCTAATTATTGTAATTTCTAACTTAAATATAAGATAAAATGACGTAATTTAAATGAAAGTTTACAAAGATTATTTTGCATGACTTGGGATATTACACCAAAGATTTCATTTGCAACAAGTTCTGGATGATGTCGATTACTGACTGTAGAAAATTCTATTGTACATTAAATACATACCTAATCTTGGTAAAGATATTAATAGATATGAGAACACGTGTTTGATATTATAAATAGTGATATGTCAAGAAAATACCGCTTGTTTAGTAAAAAAAATCTGAAAAGTTTAGGTACTAATTTATTTCTCTGCAATATGTTTTGTACGATATGTTTATACGTTTTAGATAAGTTTTATTATCTTTGAAGCTTCTGAAAGTTACTAAGGGCTCGTACTGCATTATTTTGTGGCATAATCATTTTAATTAATATGTAGTTCTTATTTTAGACTGCAACGTTATAAGCATTTATATTTTTTTTTTTACCTTTATTCAATTAGGTATTCTAGTCATTATTGTATTTCAATCAGCATTTTGTTGCACTAATATGCCTATAAATCTGTAGGTTGATTCTTAAAGAACTGTCTCACTATCGATACATTGTGAGCTTTACATTTATTGTAATACCGTCCGTTAATGTGCGCGATTATAAAAGAAAAAAATGTATTTTAATATTGAATTAAGCCCTGTAAAAATGTATGGCTGCCTTTGTTAAAACACCAAAAAATTGGAAGTGCAGAAAAAATAATTTTAAAAGGGTTGCCACCTTATAAGTATATTTAATACATAAACATATAGAAAATATAGCACAAAAGTCAACCTTAAAAACTAAACACACAACCCATCTCCGACCATACCCGGCGCAAAAGACCCCAAAATGCTGGCTGCATTACCTCGCTGGATGGCGATGGCCATCCTTTGCGCCAAGTACGAGCCGGAGCGGGAGTCATTTGTCTTCTCCCTTAGCCTGCGCCCAATTTCCCCAATTAAAGCTTTAGCCTCACTACCCCAACAGCCCATTGTCTTTTCTCACAAGATGTACCAATGAGAACATTTTCGAAGATGACTTGTGACGGCTTGGAGAAAGGAGCCAAAATGAGGAGAATGTGCTCGGGACCCAACAGCCCATTGTCTTTTCTCACAAGATGTAACAATGAGAACATTTTCGAAGATGACTTGTGACGGCTTGGAGAAAGGAGCCAAAATGAGGAGAATGTGCTCGGGACCCAACAGCCCATTGTCTTTTCTCACAAGATGTAACAATGAGAACATTTTCGAAGATGACTTGTGACGGCTTGGAGAAAGGAGCCAAAATGAGGAGAATGTGCTCGGGACCCAACAGCCCATTGTCTTTTCTCACAAGATGTAACAATGAGAACATTTTCGAAGATGACTTGTGACGGCTTGGAGAAAGGAGCCAAAATGAGGAGAATGTGCTCAGGAGTATTATCAATCTGAAAATACATTTCTGGTTTCTGATTCACAGACTAGGTACTATAGATACTACCAATAATTTTAAAATGATTTTGTACATAAATAATTGGTGCAATTGTATTATTACTTACTAAACTGCACTTTATATATAACGACCCAAATACAACACGATAAGTAAGTTTTGTATTAACAAAGATTCACACACAGACCGAACTTCAAACACATACAGCCGAATATATTATTTTTCAAAAAAAAAATGATTGTCTCCTCTATCTTTCTTACTTTTCATGACGATGTTGTATTTATTAATTAAGATATCTGCTCTCTAATTCTGAATCCATTCGGAAAGGGTTCCACTCAAAATCTATTTACAAAAATAGTGGTTGATTTACATTAGAGAAAGACGCATAAAAGGAACTGCGAAGCGAGACCAGAAGCGCGAGTGTGAATGGTAACTGGGCTGCTTACTCTACACTTCGCATCGGAAGTATGAGAGTAGTATAAATGGGCAATAATAATATATAATTAGTCCGTCAGATAGACTATCAAAAAAAATTATAGACGTTTTTATTCTTTTGTGAATTACAAAAATTGATGAAGATATCGCCCGTCAAAGTTCCGCGTGACGTCACAAGTGCCATACGAATGTATAGACTTCTGTGAGAGAGTTAACGTCACGAGCCCCCAATCCCAAACTTTGACAAGGTTTATCTTTTTCATTTATGTATTGTTTGATTGACAAGAGAAAAAATGTCCAATATTTTTTTGATAATCTAACTCACGGACTAATTACAATAATCATCTTTTTACCCAGTCATCGTGCCTATTGTAGCAATCGGATGGCTTTAGTATAGTGAATCATCGCAAATTCAAGCAATAACGGAAACAGAAACTTCTATTAAATAAGAAATCCTATCCGGCTGGGTTCACAATACAGAGCTCGGACTTCTACATTGTAAGAAAGTGGTTGTAAAATATGAATGTAAAAGCAATAGAAATAAGACTCTGATTATCTCATAACTTCGTAGTCGTGTTTAGGTTGTTGTTAAAAAATGTGCATTGACAACCGATGAGTTACCCATACATATGTTTCTTTCCTGATTTGTTATTGCCGAATATTGACCGTCGTCTATCCAATCTATGTATAATTTATGGGTTGTCAATCTGTATGTAAAATAAAAATTAATATTACGTGTGTTTTGATAAAATTCTTGGTGTTCCGTATACAAGTACCCGAAACCATGCACAAAAACCACTACAGACCAATTTAGCAACATTCGATTCAGGTAAGCCAAAATTCTACACCTCCCTCCATAGTTCCTGAGATAATTTATTTGAAATAATCTGTAACCAAAACCAAATCGAACATTCAGTCGCGGGACACCAACGACGAAGGCCATATAGTTTTACCAATGTCGTATCTGTCAATTTATAAGATTTGATCTCACCTTGTGTTCTTCTCAGTGTAATTTATGTATTTATTAACAATTGTAAATAAAAATGTTTCCGTTTGTCGTGACATGCACCCGCTAGAAAATATATTTTTGATTGGCGTCACTGAGTAATGTTTGTAATTTAGCATAGCCCAACTAAAGACACTATTTGTACAATACAAGTGAGATGTTATAGTGCAATATAGATGTACTGTTTTAAACCAGCTGTTTTATTTATTACTATAGCCGCCTGTCCCGGCTTCGCCCGGTTACGAATTAGTTATAAACCTTCTAGAAAAAATATCCTTAAAGATATTGAAAACCGCATTTCAATCTGTTCTGTAGTTTAAGACTTGGAAGAGTACCAATTATACCAAGGTAATCAGAAAGGAGTGCAAATGCGATTTCGCGTTAAACGCTAGACTCGACTCGCGTGTAGTACGGGTGGTCCCAGCTACATAGGCTCGAACTGGTTATACAGGGTTATCTGCTTGCCCTATACTATGCCGAAATGGGGTGAACATTAGAATTCGGAATCGACAAAACGTATGAAGCAGCTGATTTTATTTCATCGAATTCCGAGTTGGCCCCGTAGTAAAAGTTGTCCATAATGATGGTTTGAATGACCCCCTGTCCGCTTAGTACATCAGTTTTGGATAACCCTGTACGTTTATATTTCGGTTATTAGTTCGGTTTGAGGCATTCAGCATTTGTGATTTATTGTATTAAAACAAAATGTAAGTTTGTACGATTTATTGCAATAACCGATAACACAGTCTTACAAAACAATGTTTGATGAAAACATAACATGAGACACTAATGGTAACTTCAAATATTTTATAGCTCATCACAAAATTTTGACTTGCAAGAAGAGATGGGAAATCTGTATTCAACCAAAAATAATAAAAAAAAAGTCAGACTCGTACATAACTGCAGGGTTAAACTGTTACTGTTGTCTAAGAAAATGTTTTAAATAACAATAGATGTTTCCTGCTGCTTTGAAACAAAACAAAAATGCACTCAGCACCAGTAATAAACCACTAACATAAATTAAAATAAAATATATACACATTTACAAAATATGTAATGAAACGCCTAAGAACAGATTGTAAATTTTTAGGCTAATGGAAATAAAAGTATAAAATTTCCCATGTGATTACATAAAGAGCTGCTTCTAAAATCCGACGACGTTGTACTGTATGTGATAAGTAAAGATTAAATCGTGTAGTGTTACTGTGGCTTAGCTATCCAATTAAAGCTAAAACTATTTGCGTTACGACGTGTTAAATTAAATGTGTTCCATTAAATACCATTTTTTATCGTGCAGATGTCAAGCTTCTCTATTTAAATTTACAACTCAAATGTATCTTCGCTTTATAATTTTAATAAATGCACTAATTGGAATTTGTCATTATTGGGTAAAAGAGGAGCTATCTGCATCGGCAAGCGAATTGTACAAAATAGAATCCATCGGCAGGTACTAGGTCCCAATTAGTAGTAATATTGGTTAATTATATAATTTAATTAACTCCTTTGAATGTCATCTCGAATAAATAAAATTATATTAAATCAAAATAAGATACAAGGTAAATAAGATCCATCCTAGATTGAAACGTAACTGTAGAAATCGTTGTAGTTTCAGTCTTGATTCGTTTGCTCCTGTAACAATACAATCAACAATGAGCTCGTACATCGCTATCGCGTATCGACAAAGAAATGTATGCATTGAGCCGACTCTTTATGAGGTAGGTAATGGTAATATGGAGTTTTGGCGGGGACGCGGAAATATCATGGCGTCCCCTTATATTATTTTGTAAAAACTTGTAGGTATTTCTATAGGTAATTATTAGTGGAACGTAGTGGAATTACATTTATTATGAACGGAATAGCGTGCACAAGTGTGGGCAAGTAATATTGTGCGGTGAATCGTGTCTTTTCGCGTCACTACCAAAATTCCATAGATGCTTATAAATACGTAGTAGTCTCCACTGCTTTACTCACTTGTCTGTGAGTTTGTCTTGGATTGGACCACCCATGAATAAATGACTTCCAAGACAAATAATTAAGAAGCGGCTAATAGGACAAGAATCCAGGCCGGTGTGGCCGACTTCAAAAACCACACAAAAATAGAATAATTGTAAAAAAAAAAAATAGGTTAGGGAAAAAGTTTCTTCGCATTTTTTAAGAAAATTCCAAACAGTTTTTTTATGTAGTTTATTTACATTCAACTAAAGTATGTAGGTACCATTTTGTTCGATAGATTTTTGCCACCCTGTAGGTAGGGACATGACCCCATTGCTATAGAAATTTTGGCTAATTTTGATTTTGGCAGTCCTCTCGTGATGTTAACTTGACACTACCTAAATAATTCTGAATTTGTAATTATGTTCTTTGAAATTTAAACTTTCAATGATACCAAAACCAGCCAGATACAAATAGTATAGCCAAAGACATTATATTACAAGTTCATACATACTATAATGCGAAAAGAGTTTTTCCCCAACCTAATATATCTATGGGATACATGTACGTACGGCTCAGTGGTAGGGCTGCAGGTAGGCGGTGGTGGAGGCGAGGTCGCGGCGCAGCCAGGCCGCGTTGAGGCGCACGGTCTCGAGCGCCTGCTGCACGGAGCGCTCGGTGCCGGGCGAGTGGTGCGTGCGGAAGAACTCTTCGATCTCCAGCGCCGACGACTCCGACGCGAAGTTCTCCGTCGTCGACTTCACGAGCCGCGCCAGCAGGAACCCGCCCTGGACATGCGGCTTACGTTACTTTCATGAAGCTATAGATCAGTTAAATAGTGATAAATATTGGAAATATATGGCTGCATGTAATAAGCAAAAAATGCGGCCTGCCGAAATTCTGTAGAACAAAAGCGCCTGTTTTCTTTTTCATTAGTTTGATTTTTGAAAGGTAATCCAACCTGGTACCGGTCCATGAACTCCTGCCAGTTGTCCTTGAAGAACTGCCAGGCGAGGTCGCGGCCGTAGCGCGACACCGCCACCGACACGATCACGAACACCGTGTCCTGCGCGCGCACCTCGTCCTGTACAACAACACACATTTTATTGACTGCATCGGTGGCTCAGTGGTTACTGACCCTGACTACTGGATCAATGGAGGGCGTGGGTTCGATTCCTACCCAGGGCAAGTATCTGTAACTCTGTATCTGGTTGTTATTGGTAATTATTTAAGTATGTATTTAAAAAAAATACGTATTTGTAGTACCTTTATCAGTCTCTGGCAGCCATATGACAAGATTTGCTTAGTTTGGGGTCAGAGACGATGTGTAAGATGTTCCCTAACATTTATTTATTTTATATTTATTTAATAAACACAGAGTTTAAACAGGACCAGCGCGCGCGAGATGCGGTCCTTCTCCTCGTGCAGGTATAATAATAAAAACGTTTATTTCAGGCACACAACCCATATGAAAAAACATCCTTACATAGTATAAAATAAAGTCGCTATTTTTGTCTGTTTGTTTGTCTGTATGCTTAAATCTTTAAAACTACGCAACGGATTTTGATGCGGTTTTTTTAAATGGATAGAGTGATTCAAGAGGAAGGTTTATATGTATAATACACCTGTGCGAAGCCGGGGCGGGTCGTCTAGTACTACATAATTTAAAATAATAAACATTACAATATTGCAAAATTTTCGCAGTCTAAAAATAAATTAAAATATCGTGTAAAGTCAAACCTATGTTTGACGTCATACTACTTCCGATTCCCGCTCTGGTGGACAGAGATCCAATGTCGAAATATTGGACAACACAAATTTTCAGACAGGCACTGTAGTATGCTGTTATTCGATCCTCGTATCCTATCCCAAAAGGACGCGACACGAGATCGAACAACCGCAAAGAAATCAGGAACCCGCGCATCAGAGAACATACCCGACGCGCTGCAGAAACTGGGCTTCTTCATAAGGATGCGAAATGCGTCATTATATTGCACCCTTAAGGTTCGCGCACATTATGTCGGGCCGCAGCGGGGCGGAGCGGGCCGCAGTGCAATATTAGTATGGAAATGCGGAAAATGCGGCCCGCTGCGCCCCGGCATAGTGTGCGTTAGTTCATATGAAATACATTTAAGCGATTTGAGCGGATTTTTGCGCTGCGATGCGGCCCGACATAATGTGCGCGAACCTTTATGGTACTGTAGGCCGCTCTAGTATTACCTTATCCATAGCTGGCACGTGTACAGACACATGCAATACGCCTTGAATAAGGTAAGGTAATCCTGACCTCATCCGAGCATTTAGCAAATCTGCGCGCGAGCATGTTGCATCTGATGGACAGGTATAGTGCGCCACTCACCGAGATGGCGAACTGCAGCACTCGGTGGAGCAGCGCGGGGTCGCGCACGGCGCCGAGCGCGCGCGAGATGCGGTCCTTCTCCTCGTGCAGGTATAGTGCGCCACTCACCGAGATGGCGAACTGCAGCACTCGGTGGAGCAGCGCGGAGTCGCGCACGGCGCCGAGCGCGCGCGAGATGCGGTCCTTCTCCTCGTGCAGGTATAGTGCGCCACTCACCGAGATGGCGAACTGCAGCACTCGGTGGAGCAGCGCGGAGTCGCGCACGGCGCCGAGCGCGCGCGAGATGCGGTCCTTCTCCTCGTGCAGGTATAGTGCGCCACTCACCGAGATGGCGAACTGCAGCACTCGGTGGAGCAGCGCGGGGTCGCGCACGGCGCCGAGCGCGCGCGAGATGCGGTCCTACTCCTCGTGCAGGTATAGTGCGCCACTCACCGAGATGGCGAACTGCAGCACTCGGTGGAGCAGCGCGGGGTCGCGCACGGCGCCGAGCGCGCGCGAGATGCGGTCCTTCTCCTCGTGCAGGTATAGTGCGTCACTCACCGAGATGGCGAACTGCAGCACTCGGTGGAGCAGCGCGGGGTCGCGCACGGCGCCGAGCGCGCGCGAGATGCGGTCCTACTCCTCGTGCAGGTATAGTGCGCCACTCACCGAGATGGCGAACTGCAGCACTCGGTGGAGCAGCGCGGGGTCGCGCACGGCGCCGAGCGCGCGCGAGATGCGGTCCTTCTCCTCGTGCAGGTATAGTGCGCCACTCACCGAGATGGCGAACTGCAGCACTCGGTGGAGCAGCGCGGGGTCGCGCACGGCGCCGAGCGCGCGCGAGATGCGGTCCTTCTCCTCGTGCAGGTATAGTGCGTCACTCACCGAGATGGCGAACTGCAGCACTCGGTGGAGCAGCGCGGGGTCGCGCACGGCGCCGAGCGCGCGCGAGATGCGGTCCTTCTCCTCGTGCAGGTATAGTGCGCCACTCACCGAGATGGCGAACTGCAGCACTCGGTGGAGCAGCGCGGGGTCGCGCACGGCGCCGAGCGCGCGCGAGATGCGGTCCTACTCCTCGTGCAGGTATAGTGCGCCACTCACCGAGATGGCGAACTGCAGCACTCGGTGGAGCAGCGCGGGGTCGCGCACGGCGCCGAGCGCGCGCGAGATGCGGTCCTTCTCCTCGTGCAGGTCGGCGGCGCGGTAGAGCTGCAGGAAGCGCGCGAACGTGCGCTCGTCCGCGCCACCGAGCTCCGCGCGGTAGCACGCCGACCGCAGGTCTGCCGGCAGCGGCGTCGCGCCGCTCATGTGCTGCTCGAAACTGGAACACGCATTATTCACACTTATAGGCCGCGTTACACAAGTTGAAATGAAGTTAGCTACAAGCTGTGCAATATCCACAGAAGAGAGAAGGAAATAGAAAGGCGATGTGGAGGGGGGTTTGTAGCCACGTACATGAGTTGTAACTCATGTTACGTGAAATCATGACATTTACCGTCACAGTCGTTCAAGAGATTTCACAGGTAATTTTTGCCCAAAAAATGCCGGTTCGCGCTATTGTAACGTGTCGAATACAGAGCAGGGACTTTAGTTTTACAAAAAGGAGGAATATCCTTCTAATAGGAAGTCTTAGTTGTGGGCATTTTTAGATTAAAACGTATATCTTTTACTGCCTAGAATTTCGTTGATAGTGGTTGCAAAACTTGCAAACATTTTATCGACATCGATGAATTTTGCTACTAAGTAAAAACATGTCGGAATAAAAAAATATCGATGTCAATATAATTATTTTAATTTAAAACGTTTTGTAATTATAGCATACTACAATAAAAAAAAAAAAACAATATCGATTAAGCGTTAGTTAATATATCGAAATTCGAAATTTATAGTTATGCATATTTTGATTAAGTAAAATATTTATGATTGTGGTGTATTTTTTAATAATAATTATATTTGCATCACATTTGAACTAGTATACTCTTTATAAATAAAAGTTCCTAGCTGGGCTAGGATGTGCACGAAGTAATATTTTATGTATCTGTCACTTTTTCACACGTTGCAAAGAGTTCTTTTCGTGGTCGCATACTGGACTAGAAGCTCCAATATAATTATGTATAGATTGAATACGAAGCCGGCTGCCGTTGCATGTTGGCTTTGACAAATTGTTTATTGCATTATTACAATTTGTAGCTACATTGTATTTTCATTACAGTAAATGGATCGAGGCAACAGGGCGACATGACTGGATTTCTACAAAATCGAGTACAATTTGTTTGAAACATTTTTTGAAAAGTGATTTCTCTAGCACACCTAAAAAGATGCTTGAAGCCACCTTCAATACCTCAAATAGAAACCGTAATTATTTTTTCGATGATAAGTTATACCCATAATACATTCTGTAATAGAATTAATAGAAGATGTATTTCGAGTTTTGTTGAAATATGAAAGTTACTTTGGGGGTGATTTGCGTTTGAATTAAATTACATTTTATTTTGACGCGTGTTTGAAAATTCAATCCGATTTTATTTGAATAATCGGCCCAGCCTGAGTCGCGCACGAAGTCTTCCGTACCATTATTCAGTAAATATTTACTTTTTCTGAAGTACCTAATACAATTTTATAGTTCCAATAAAAAAAAATTGTCTAGGTATAATGGTTCCGTTTTTGTTTTAGGTATGGGATACATAATTATAAAAGATATCTATAATTATACTGACTTATCAGAGACACTAAAATTGAATCATTCGAGAAACAGGGAGGCGCTAATATCGCCGCCGTAAATGGAGTTTTGGTAGCAAAAAATCCTTTACGCCACATTACATTATTTTGTCTACACTATTGTACGTAATTCAGCTCATAATCAACGAAATAGCACTAATTTTCACTTATTACCACTGATAGAAACACAAGTTTTACAAATTAATGCAATTCGGCGTGTTGACATGATTTTTCAGAGTTTATTCCAAAACTCCCTAAATAGTAATAAAACTGCACAATCATATCATCAGTTATACACTACATATATACAGTTACATTATCCATAAATTAGGCAATACGTATAAAATCACATTATCGATAAAATTAAACTGCACAATTCACTTCGCCCATCACTAGCTAAATGCCAAAAAAGAACTGTGATACCATATTCAATTTCGAGATTGGCCCATTGTTTTTTTTTTTTTGGCTTTGTGTGTTGGTGCATTTGCCATTGTCATGTAACATTAATAAAATAAAGTGTATTTAAATACTTTAACACGGCATTTAAATTATGACTAAATTATTGTTATGGTCTTAACGTATCTTGGTGATGTGACAGAAAGTATACTACGCTCTATTTTAAAGTAAAAAAAATATCTCCGAAGCCAGTGAAAATTGCACAGTTATTGTGCAGATATTTTACAGTGGTAATACATACTTGGCGACAGCGGTTTTCATAGAAAATTTGTATGGATTTCCTTTCTAATCAAGTTCTGCTGTTCTGTGGCAATATCCAATCCTCACTGAAGCTCACACAAAACCGCGCGTTGATTGGATATTGCGCAGCTTGTAGCTAACTTCATTTCCGCCAACTTGTGTGACGTGGCTCACGCGGCCTATTCTTTTTATAGCTTAGCCTCTAAACTCAGAATTAAAACAAGGATTTAAACGATATTTAGCACTGTTTTTAATTTTGCCTTGTATTTTACACGTGGAGAAAATCGACCATCATTTTTTGTTTTGTCTGTCTGTGTTGCCAGTAGCGGTTCTGAAAATCCCCGCACCAGACAGATGCTCGTCAGCACAGATTACAAATATATGAGGTTTAATGCTAGAAATTTAACAGTATTTAATAATAATAATCATGCCTTTTATTTTACTCTTTTAAGAGGATCGTGAATTGACCAGTGTTTTCGCGTTTTCTGTAGCTTCGAGCAAAAATCTATAGTCACAATCGTTAAAAAAATGTGTCCGAGCCAAAACTATGCCCAAGATACGTAGTGGGCAGGCTTTTTAGTTAGTCGTAAGGCGATTGCTAGCCGACTACAATGCCGCGCGATGTCAAAGTGCTCTGTTACAAGCACTAATTAAGTGACGTAACGTCGAGTTGCGAGATAACGGGTCATTGTGAATTATTTAATGTAAATATCGGTATGTATATCGGCGCTCGGACATTTTTTTACTACTTTCACTTAGAGACTGTGGCTCTGTAGACATTTGCTCGATGGTAGAACATCGAGAAAATTTTCGGTACATTTTTGATAAAATGTACGTTTCAGAAGTAAGCTTAAATTGTAACCAAATGTAATATTTTTGGTGTCAATCGCTTGAGTAAGAAATAATGCACGCTCTTTTCAGCCAAGTTTTTGCGTAAAAATATGACTTTTTAGAGGCTTATAACTTAAAGGTCATTTTGAAAAACTGTAGAAGGTAAGACGTATAATCCTAGCGATTGAAGTGCTGATTACATGAATAAAAAATTACTCAAATCTGATCGGAGTAGATATCAGCTTAATATTTTTGTATGATCCAGTTGGCGCATCAAGTTGTGGAAATTTGAATAACGTTGCAATTTTTTGGACATTTTGACATCCCGTACGTTAAAACGAAAAAAAAAAAACAATAACAAAGTTAAGTATGTAAGTCTTCTAACGTCACTCCGTCGATAACATATATTTCAAGTCACACAGTCTAGGTTAAAGACAAAAAATAAGTGATTGAATATAAGAATGGTAGCATATACATATACATGAAATGATTGCATATAATAGTTAGGAAGGAATCACTCACCGCCTCTTAGCCTCTATGATAGTGCTGGGATCTTCAAAGCTGATCATTTTGTTGAGCACTAAACTCCTGAGCAGAGTATCGAGGTGGCTTTCCTTTTCCTCCGCGTCCCAGCCCAGTTTGTCCGTAATGTTGGCAAAGAGTTTGCGGCCGAAGTTCTTGAGCGGTTTGTCGAGAGGAGTGTGGGAGAACAGGCCACTGAGCTTCGCCATACAGTTGGATATCGACGACCACACTGTGAAGTTTGTCTCGTTGCTGAACGCTTCCATCAGTTTAAGGCACTGAAAAATTAAGATTACGACGCAGGCGTCACCTTTTGCTCGGTATTTGCTTTTATATTTATACACTTTAAATTTAACAATATTTATGAGGTGTAAAAAGTACGAGTCGGACTCGCGCACGGAGGGTTCCGTACTGTATGGGAGCCCCCCTTAAATATTTATTTTATTTTAATTTTATTATTTATTATCGAAGGGAATATAAAACTAAATATTCTGTGAAAATTTCAAGCAATGGTACCAGGTAGATGGTACCATTATTAATATAGAGTGAAAAACGTCTAAAAATTCAGGTTTGATGTATGGGAGCCCCCCTTAAATATTTATTTTATTTTTAGTTGTTATAGCGGCAACCGAAATACATCATCTGTGAAAATTTCAGCTGCCTAGCTATCATGGTTCATGAGATAAAGCCCGGTGACAGACAGACGGACATCGAAGTCTTAGTAATAGGGTCCCGTTTTTCCCTTTGGGTACGGAACCCTAACAACGTGTGCGGCTGTCGTGGACGCAGCCATGTGTTGTACGTGAATACGTCTCGTAATAGGTGATAAGTTATACTAAATTGGAATCTCGATACGCAGCAAAATTACCTCAAAATGGCAGCGCATCCCCCTTCACCTCGCGAGATGTATGACAATCCTTACGCAGCGTAATAAATTCTTTAATACTTTAACTATCCAATGGTGTAATTGAATTTAGGATAGAAATGATAGATAAAAAGCTGCAACACCAAACTGTATCTCCCGACTTTGTTATCATTCGTTTTTTTGTCTTGTCTCCCTTATATTGCAATTTTAAAGACGTTTTCACGTCAAAAATAAAAGGTTCCTATGGGGATAGCAAAAAAAATCATAATATGACGCGGGCGAAGCCGCGGACAAAAACTAGTTTATAATGTTTTTTTATTTGGCGGTCCGAGGTTCGACCCTTCGCAGTCCGCGGTCCGCCTGTTGCCTTCCGTCGCTCCAGGGTGAGAACATCCATTGGCCACAGTATCGGGATAGTGCGGTAGTTACCTCGGCAGTGTGCGTGTGTCCGGCCTGCACCATGGCGAAGCAGTCGTCGAGCAGGCCGAGCCGGTCGAGCGGCGGCAGCGAGCCGTCGCGGATGGCCGGCACCAGCTGCTGCAGCATGCTCGCCGGGTACCGCGTGCGGTAGTAACCCACCTGCACGCAAAACATTATTACACAACTCATTCCCAGCAGCGAGCGAGACTCGAGTGATAAAGCGTTTTGAAATAACGCCCTAAAACGCCGTCAGTACAATTCGCGCCGCGCCACATCGATCGTAGCGCGAGCTGTTCCAGGTACCTCTATGTTGTTTTATTTTGTTATGTTTATAATTAACCTTGACGTATAAATTGGCTTTACCCATAAATTACTATGACTACCGAAATAAAACAGACTAAATTGATTGTCCGGGAAGTGAGAAAAAAAATGTAAGCATTTTCTAAAAGCTGAATTTTTGGTATTACGTTACCATGTCGGTGTACAACTATACCCCGGAGTCAGTCAGCTGGCAGCCCGTACACTAATTTACAAGCTTTAGAAAATGGTTGCAGGTTAAGGATCTCAGCTGACTGACACTGGGCCAGTGGGGTATTGTTGTATACCTCCAATGCAACGTAAAACCAAAAAATCATCTTTAAGATTGCTTGCATTTTTTGCAGTCATATCCCGTGCTAAGAGTAATGTATCACTTGATTACTACATGCCTTACGTATCAGTGTACGTGTGATAGTGACAGTGTAACAGTGAAAAATTAGGTCAGTGTCAAAAAAAAAAAACAATACCAAATGCCCTTGGTTATCAGTATTCTAATATTATAAGTCACTCGTATGGGGCTCTCAAGGTTAAATACGAACCTTCGGCATCTTATTACTAGCCTATTACAATTAATTTATCTCGCCACACGATTTAATGGGACATTAATTCAGATAAAATAGGGCACAATGGCACAACTGTCTTCAATTCTATGTATAGAGCCATTAGATGAATGGTATATGTATCTGATGATTCTAATGATGTCAAGGACTAACATGTAGAATTAACTACATGACGACCTATTTCTAAAAGTATGCCCCTCTCATGCCCCTATACTTGAAGTTGCTATAATACAACATGTCTATAGTTTACAACACTTGAGCATAAGGAAAACTAGTTTCCTTACATGGCAAAGCTAGCGCAGTCTAGGCATTGTAACGTCGACCTACTTATTTATACTTTACTAGCGACCCGCCCCGGCTTCGCACAGGTGTCTTATACATATAAAACTTCCTCTTGAATCATTCTATCTATTAAAAAAATGCATCAAAATCCGTTGCGTAGTTTTAAAGATATAAGCATAAGGGACAGACAGCGGGAAGCGACTTTGTTTTATACTATGTAGTGATGGTGATTTAATTTTAACATACCGTTCCAGGGTTGAGCTTGATCCATGAAGATTCCGAGACATTTTGCAATACTACTTCTTGTGTTCTCTTTTCTAGGACTGTTGATAACGCGATCTGTGAAATCAAAATAAATAATCAAGTTTATCGGTTTTATGCATTGTTTAGTTATCGTATTATTGGTCATAGAGAGCTGCTCGGCTGCAGGCCTGCATGGTTTTTTTCTTCAATGAGCATTATTAAACGTACTCACGGACAGGGTGTGCGCAAATCATGATTCAGTTTGAATGAATTTCAATTTTATATTTAAGATTTAATGTGGCAGATGCGAATGATAGTTTTATTGTTGATTATCCTTACTAAGACGAATCTGAATTATTTCGTTTAAAAATGATAATTATTAAGTTTAAAAATAGGAAAGTGTCAGGCTACTTTTATCCCGGAAAAATTAAAGGGTTCCGTGGGCACCTGATGGATTTACATAGAATTTCTTCCACGGACATAAGCAGGTTGCCTCAAGATGTTTTCCTTCACCGAAAAGCGTGCAAGTGAAAGTGTGAAATTCCATACAGCATGGTGGATATGGCCCAATCACCCTTCGTGGGTAGGCTTACGTCTTGCTGTGGACTATTAAATAAAAGGCTGGTACATGTGGTTTACTAAGAGTACAGCTAGTTTTTTTTTTTATATAATATCGGTTCGCATTGTCTGATCTTGATCTCTGTCTAGCCTAACACGCTAACCAAGTAGGCACCTGTAATCTAATAATAAAATTCTCACGTTCATGGTCGTCTACGCAAACTGGCTTTATGACAATATAAATGTGATTTATTGCTATTATTTTTCTAGAATAGGTAAAAATATTCTGCAGTAAAATGAATAACAATAATCTGCAATACAATATTCTAATATGTAACTATCAATGCTATTTTTACTGTATTCAATAAATTAATTTGTGATTTCCCAGAATGTAGTGAAATAGTGAGTTTGTACTTTTGCTAACTACTATTCAGAAAATAAGATATTGGTTGAATCAAGCTTAATGGAGTCTGTGAACACCACTATTTAGGCGAGCCATTGCGCAGTAGAAAATTCATATATCAGCGGCGTGGAGAGTGGGGCTTTACGCAGCTTGTGGCCAACTTCACAGACTATTAAGTTTGGCCTATACAATGTAGATATAGTATACATTGCATTACGAATACTCTAAGATCATTATTTACAATCATAAATCTAAATGGAGTAAAAGTAAAAGTTTCTACAAATACAAATGTTCAACTCAAATGCATAAGGTGTTTTGGTTACATTGTCATCTTTGCCCGGCTTAGAGAGGTTTGGTTTCTCTTTAAGTAGATCACAAACCCCGTCGTTGTTGCAGTCACTCTGATAACAGATAAGGCTTTTAAATTATATTATTATACTTTAAGCCAATAAGTATTTTAATTCGTTCTTTTCATATATTAGCTATAAAATAATTAAATAACGTAATGTTATTCAATTACATATTTATAGGTTACCGTCAATCATACATAGGTATACTCCGCGCCACACAAGTTGATGGATGTGAAGTTAGCCACTAGCTGCGCAATAGCCAATCATCGTGCGGCTTCCACGTCACGTCTCGTCAGGATTGGATATTGCGCAGCTAGTGGCTAACTTCACATCCATCAACTTGTGTGGCGCGGAGTATAACATAACTGAGGCGTTGGGTTATAAATCTTTCATGTTTTTGTCTCGCTCACACTTGCCTCTCACTCGCCATGCCAGCGCTGTAGTGCTGTCTCTTCTCATTTTCAAGGATGACGCCAGTATAGACACTACGGTCGCCGTCGTGACAGAATCGAGATATTAAAAATGACTGGACAGTGACTACACTAAACAGAAAAGAATGAAAAAATAATCTTTGCCCAGCAGTAATAATGTAGTGAAGATTCATAATCTACATTCTATTTTCCTTACAGCTGTGTAAATCAAGCTGTAACCTTGATACAAGATGTTTACGTTTTCGTAATTCATATCAATTGTTACGATCAATTACCTATTTACATTTTATAGCAGGAAGTTTTTGATATAATCTAAAATCTATCATGATCATCAGACTATCGATGTTTGTTTCATTTTCATAGATAATATTCGGAAATTAGGTCAATGTCAACGAAATAAATTGATAACATCTATTGTTCTTCAAGGATTGATAAGCAATCGGAAAATTGATTAAAAGTTTGATGATTACAATCGATGCGACCTCACTCAATAAATAATAAAGTAACAGGTTTACGGGAATCCTGTAAAAACCATTCGTTATAGAGATAGACAAAGCAATATTGTCTTAATCACATCGCAGGGCAATGCTGAATTAAAGCCGGGAATACACATGCCAGTAGCTGGCACATTTGCATGCCTGCTACTGACACTGACTACTGACTCAGGCCTTCAAGTTCTAATAGGGCCGGTTAGAAGCTGTTTGTAATCAAGGTCTTTCTATGGCTTTCTTTCGTCCACTATCTAGTTTATCTTTTTTTAGTGAATAATATAATATGAAAAGTCAATGACTCACGCTGCCACAGCGTCGGAAACGGAGCGTAGTATTGATTTCTACAAGGAAAAATGCAGATCCAGAGCACGTAACCCCATTGAACTCCATAAAGCAACAAATTCATCTGCTCCATTCGCTACGATTCCGATCCTTAACACATAGATTAACTCCAATTACTGATGAGCTGAATGACGTTTGTCATTCAGCATAAAAGGTATTCAGTACAAATCGGCTTCAAAATGTGTTACAACCAGGCATGTTTGGTGAGATGACATGCCAACTTCTGTGCTGCGACTTGCCTTTGCCGGGTGTTCTTGAGTGGAAATGGTGATAGGGATCATCCAGAGGGTGTCGTCTCCTTGGCTGCCGTCGGCGCAGAACTTCCTTTGTGTCAACGACAGGACTCGGTCCGAACCCCTCTGCTCTGAGCTGACCTATAAAAAAATAACGGTTAGGTCTAGTATTTGGCATAGCACCTATAGTAAATGTACTTTATCAGTAAATTAGAACAAGTACAAATAATTGCGAAGTATTATTTATGTCGATATTTTTCCTTAGAAAGTTTCTTTCTATCTAAGTTCTGTGGAGGATCACGCAGTCACTTGCAGTCTCTCGTGTTTTTTTTTCGCACAGACTTCATAAAAGGAGAATGTATTTTTTTGTATGTATGTTACACGATTACTCTGCCAATTATGAGTATGACGATCTTTTTTTGTTTGGTAGATCATATTTCATAGGTGGTCCCATTTAAATTTTATCGAAGTCGGCTTAGTCGTTTTTAATAAATCAACATTAAAGTAAAAAATACTACATCGATGATACAATGATTCGTGCGAACTATTCGAATTCTGTACACGGTAAAGTCGGTTGTGCCATTTTTGGCGAAAAATAACTATTAAATTCTAAAAATAATATTATAATTTGATTGCATACAATTGAGGTATTATTTCGACACTTTGAAAAAGGAGTAATGAATCCGTTTCGAACCCAGCTCTTAATATTACGATCCCGTAATGGCAAGACGATATGTACCGAGAAACGTACATTTCGATTGCACAAGTGACGCTGGTATCGAAATATCGGCGAATAAATAAGCGCTCGAGCGAATTATATCGGCATCACATCTTAATGTTTTTAGCGGTACATAAACAATTTTTTAATTTTCTTTTTAATTTACTCGGCATGTAGATTTTTTGATTTAATTTCTATCACACACAAAATACATTTTTTCTTAACAGTCATTCTACAATCTCAGTTTTTAATAGTCGCTGTAAAATATAATGTAATAATAAAAATATATTTTAAATGTATAGCCAAGCTATTGTGCTTATCGGTTATCTCAAATACCACAAACACTCAACAATATATCATCATTAAACACTGCGCGCGATATGGGAAGATGACACATACATAATAAATCAAGTACACAATATACTAGCGCCCGCAGTTTCGCCTACGTTAAATCGAAGCTCGTACAATAGAAACTCTTTCTCTGATATAATTTAGATAAACTTCACCGGGTCTAAAACGGTGCTTGAATAACACTCGTGTATCCGAAGTCGACGACACACACGAGCCGTTAAACCCCGACATCAGTTATAAAACGCCGCTTCTGGCCACTAACAATTTTGTACTTATGTTTCTTTTTGAAACACCTCGTTGGTGGCCATTTTTGGCTGTGGTCAAACGCATCTACGAGTATGCGGCCACCCTAAGCGTTTGTAAATATTCAAATGTTGTTTGTTTGTGCCAGGCAGTAGAAGCTAAGATCAAGACTAAGTAACATACACTAGCTGCAAAACGCCACTTTTGGCCAGTAACATTTTTTTACGATTTTTTTGAAAAACAGTTGGCGCCGCCATTACAAAACGTCAACCAGTCTGTGGTCGAACACTCCATGTGGTCAGCCAATGTAAATGTTGTTTGTCTGTACCAGGAACTTTAAAGTAAACTAAACCATATATATGTGCTTAAAATTTCTCAGCAGCTCAGTATTAGGTTTCTGATTTCTCCACTTTCAATAAATTTGTATAGCACAAAGACAAACTTATAATAAAAAAAATAACACACCTCAACAACAGGGAAACCCATTTGTTTGGTCCATGTCGACATAACAGCACCAACAGGTTTGTTTGATGCCTCTTCTAAAGATGCCCACAAATCTTCTGTGAAAGTGTTCTTGTACTGAAACAATCATTATTGGATACTTAAAATAGACTACATTATTACACCATACTTCACCTGTTCTTAATCAGTTGTGTTTAACCAAATACTATGGAAGGTTTAACTGAGTTACCTGAAGTCGTTTATAAAATGTCTAACCAGAATCAAGATTTTAGTAACAAAACATTTTTTTTTAAGAAAAAGCTGTTTGTTATTCTGGAGCGATATGCTCCAGAATAACAAACAGATAAGCTTCTGTTGGCAAACCATATCTGATACATATAGAATAACTTCGCTCGATCGAAAAAATCCAAAGTCATCTCTGTTTTGTGTGAAGATCTTATTTCTTGATGAGTTTTTGTAAGTACTACCTAGTATTTTGTAAAATATGTTTAATGTATTAAGTAGTAGTTAAACTATTGGCAAATCACATAAAACAGTTAAAAGTTGACTTGATAATTTTTATTGTTAATTTCACTGTACAAAGACGCGCTCTGCTCGTCCCCTCGCCGTCTCACTTTGTTCGCGAAGCGCGTCTACGCACAATACGCTCTTAAATGCATTTTAATGAAGTTCCATGCAATAAAAGATGTTCATGTAAAAAATAATAGTAATAACACATTTTATTCAAATCCTTTATTAAGAGTGGTTTAAGGTAGGTACAATTTTAGGGAGGGACTAGTGGCACTGTGCATGATAATACAAAATGCAAAAGAGTATGTATGTTCTACTTCTTCATACTAAAATGGCTCAACAGAGGAATGGCACAAATAGCAGCATTGAAAAGCTAGAATAATACAAAGGATATAAAATCCCGCAGGATATGAATAAATCTGAGACAAAAATGATTTCATAAATCAAGCAAAGTCAAATTCATTTCTATAAAAATAATCTATCATCAGGCATAAAGTCCATCTCAGTACTTCAGGTTAAATATAACATATCTTATCACCTGCCTCTTTAGTTTCTGATTCTGAGAAATTTTTGGCTACAAAAGAGGTTGAAACAGTAATTTTATCAATCCTTTGCATTAACATACTTACTCTAGAAATGTTAATAGAAAGGTGTACATTTAAATTGAAAATGGCACACTGATAAGCAAAGTCAAGCAATTTAATAGAGTTACTTTTATTTGCCAACAGTATTTTATATCCAACAAATATGTAGAGATACAATAAACTTGTCAGGTTGGTATGTGCTTATCAAATAATATTTTGATCCATAGTTACCTGATGCCTAGTGAGGTAGATATTCATGCCTTTACGGAAATCATCATCTCCAATATATCTGTGCAGCATGCGGATCACTGAAGCACCCTTGTTGTATGAAATGTCATCGAAGATCTCATCAATCTCAGACGGGTGGCCCACCGGCACTTCAATTGGATGCGAGTTTTTCAAACAGTCCAACTCTAAAGCTCTAAAAATTTTAATTAAGCATTAATACATACCAAAATTACCATTAGTATGCAATGTGCGACAGAAAGCACTTATTCATTGTTTACTGGATGACTCTACAGTTTGTCAGCTGGCAGGAAGCCAAGTTTAATAGAATGCAATGAAAACTGCACTCTCAAGCAGAAATACATTTTCTGGACAAAAAAGCTGAATCACTCACCTGATATAATTTTCCGTGACAAATTGGGTCCAAATGTCGTATTCAGGGAACAAGTGGTTGACACACAGAAACTCAACAAATGAAGCATATCCTTCATTTAACCATAGATGAGTCCACCATTCCATAGTAACAAGGTTTCCAAACCATTGATGAGCAAGTTCATGGCCTACCACTAATGCTATCCACTGTCTGCGCACTGCAGATGTATGCTCCTCATCTACTAATAGGCAGGTCTCCCTGTATGTAACCAAGCCCCAGTTCTCCATAGCTCCAGCTGAAAAGTCTGCTATAGCAATCAAATCAATTTTAGGCAGTGGGTATGCAATGCTGAAATACTCTTTGTAATAAGGCAACACACGAGCAGCGACTTCCAGGGCAAACAATCCCTGCTTGCTCTTTCCTACCGGTGTGTACACACGAACTAGGACACCATCTCGAGATTTCTTCTCCACATAATCATATTCACCAACAACTACTGCCACTAGGTATGTTGACATTATAGGAGTTGTTCTAAACTGCATAATTTTCTTATCTCCAAGCACTTTCTCATCTTTAACTGGCATGTTAGAGAGGGCGACTCGGTCGGCGGGAACTTCCAGCGCGATATCAAAGGTGGCTTTTATGGCGGGCTCATCCCAGCACGGGAAGCATCGGCGCGCGTCCGTCGCTTCGAACTGCGTGACGGCAGCATAGCGCTCTTCACCTGCAGGCGTCAAGTACTTGCTGCGGTACAGGCCTTTCATCTTATCGTTGATCTCGCCGGTAAACTCGCAGTGGAGCGTGGCTTCTCCGGCGCTCAGCGGCTCCGCAAAAGCGATGGTGGCCGTCTCCTCAGACGTGCTGAGGCGCACCTCGGAGGGTGTGCGGCTCGCCTCCGAACCCGTTTCATACTCGAGCCGCACATTACTCAACACCAGGTCCAGCGAGTTCAACACTATCTCGCTCGTCGAATTCAAAATCTGAAACACACATCGCGGTTTAATGCTGCACATGGAAACGAAATATTCGCGACGGTGATGATGAAATATCCTCTTACCGATACTTTCACTGATGTTTTTCCCTTGAATGTTAGTTTGTCTAGATCGGGAATTAACTCTAAGTTGTAATGTTTGGGTACGACATGTTTAGGGAGGCGCTGAAACGTTTTGTTTTCGGACATTGTCACTTTTTCTTTCACGATCGTAAATGTGGGACGCGCTGTAGAGAAATACCGTAATGACCGAGTGACAGAGTGAACTCGCGCTCCAACGGCGCTGCTGATACGGACCCCCCTCGCGCGCCTCGTTCCCCACTCCGAATAACGGTAATCGCTACGTAACAAATTACAATAGCGAATTGAATGCGAGCGGTATTGAATGTGAATAGCCAATGAATTACGTATGGCGCGAAGCAGTTGCTGCGTCATGGAAAACAATTTATTTAGTGAAAGTTTTAACTTTCCATGAACATGACATCAATGGCCGAAATTGAAGTTGAATTTTTAGGTTATCTTTTTGTCAATTTTGACAATATTTTGACAGTGACAGCTTTTAATAATTTCATAAGGTGCGTTCGTTTTGGGCTCGATGGCCTTTTTAACCCCCGACGCAAAAGAGGGGTGTTATAAGTTTGACGTGTCTGTTTGTCTGTGTGTCTGTCTGTCTGTGGCATCATAGCGCCCGAACCACTGAACCGATTTCAGTTTAGTTTTATTTGGATGAAAGGAGACTTAATCGAGAGTGTTCTTAGCTATGTTTACAAAAATCGATTGAGCCGTTTAAGAGTTATGGTGGGTTAAAGTGGGGATGGAAGAACCAAAATTCTACAAATGTGCCCAAAATGGTTGTCATTTGAAAGTTTGTTGTCAAATATTTTTGTGTCGGGGTTTTTTTAAATTTTAAATTTATAATTATTTATTAGCATTTGCAAAATTTGCGTTGATGTCAACTTAACTTTGGTTAATTACTTAATGGTTGATGTAAACCGTTCGGTTTGGGAAATTCGCCCATTTTACCAATAATGCTACTTTTGCTCACTACCCAAAACGAACGCTAAAACGTCAAACTCAAACGATCACAAATAACCCACCTCCGCAGGTGGGCTTGGAAGAGTTAGTATCGGGAATTGACTTCTACGCGCGCACCCCTCTGTCATGGTATAAGAACCATAGTTCCTACACATTTATAAAAACCACTTACCAATCGATATTTCAACAGTCTTCTGATCGAATCCGCTGCGCAAAGTGCTCAGTAAAAAAATGCCAGCTTGTGCAGTTAGAACATGGAAAAATAAATCCAACGTCTCTTTACAAAAAGATGGTGTAACGTTTCACTTGTAAGTATTTTTTTCTTTTATTGAAGCTTATTTAATACATAAAAACTTAAAATAGTTCACTCACGCCGGCATCGAATATATCGATTCAGCAATGGAGTCTCCGGCAAAGATCGAGAATCTTGTTCTCGCACGTTTACGCAATATTCAGCCATATATTATGTTCATCCATTACAATCTATTATTGTCTAACAATGTCCCAGACTGAGTGGGAGAATCGTTTTTGGCGCCACAGATGTAAAAATGAACACACAAACATAAATTGGATTTGTTCATTTCAGACTTTAGACTTAAGCGTCTAAGCAATTAAGGCGAAAATAGATTATCAGCAACTGGGCTGCATTGTTCTCGCTCACTCCGTTCCATAAACCCGTCACCCGAAAAGCGTCTGAAAAATCAGGTTTGTTGTATGGGAGCCCCCCTTAAACATTTATTTTATTTTCTTTTTAGTATTGTTGTTATAGTGGCAACAGAAATACATCAGACGTCCTCACGGGGTCAATGTCACTTAGTTAAGACTCTAGTTTGTAAGAACTTTTGTTGTAACAGTGCATTGTGCAATAAACCAATATAAATAAATAAATAAATCATCTATGAAAATTTCAGCTGCCTAGCTATCATGGTTCATGAGATACAGCCTGGTGACAGACAGACAGACAGACGGACATCGAAGTCTTAGTAATAGGGTCCCGTTTTTCCCTTTGGAACCCTAAAAATGAAAAAGTACTTTGAGTTAGCCAAATTATAAAGGTAAAATGCTGGATGTGTGACCGTACACACTTGATTAGTTTTTCGTCGTCCATTTTCGACGGTGATGCAAACGTCCAACACTACTTTTCTCTCCAGAACGAACGGAGTGACTGTGCATACGTAGCGGAAACACGGACGGGACGGGGCACGCGCGAGGCGGGACGTGCTAAACATCGTTGGCGACGATATTTTCCCCGCCCCGTCGGTGCCACGTTCCCGTCCCGTCCGTGTCTCCGTGACATATGCGCTTCCATATACATTTTGTATGAAACGATATACGTGAAAAAACCCGTCACGTATGCAGCGGCCTTTAAGTTTTAACCAACGTCAAGTAAATTAAACATAGGTATGTAGGTGAACTGAACTTGGGTCTAAGAACCGAGTTTAAACATTGTTTGTACAGGGTTATTTCTAATCAATTAGCATCCTTTTAGGGACTTATTCTGTTCATCAAAACTAACAACTTTTGTTCTGCGACTTTTGTCAGAACTCAAAAAAAAAAATCATCTGTTCCATACTTTTTGTCACGGGTGAACGATATTTTTCTATGGAACAACAATTTTTTTTTTTTATTTTTGGCAAAAGTCGCAGAACAAAAGTTATTAGTTTTGATGTACAGAATAAGCCCCTAAAAGGATGCTAATTGATTAGAAATAACCCTGTATACAGTAATCACAAGTTTAATTTAAACAAGCTTTGGTGAACTCAAAATAAAATTTATTCTGGTTAAGTCTATCTATGTCACCCGCCGACCAAGTGGGCAAAGAACTGGGAATAACCATATCTGACGCCATACGGAAGACCGCTAGAGATGAAAACATATATGCCATGTAATACTACAGAGGCGGGACATTATCACGACACATTCAGCAGTGAGCAAACGACCTGAGCAAGGAGGATGGCGCCGCTCATGAACGCCCTCAGACAGCAGCAGCATAAAAAATATGTGGAGTGTGTAAACGCACCCCATATCAACTTTTTCAAATTCGAGCTTTGTGTGGTTGAACTTGGGTCGAACAATAGGCCGCAGCCGGTTGTCTGCGGGACGCTTCATGTCGGTTCGATTGGTCGCTTGCGCTGGGTTCGACACTATCTTACATCCATGTTTCGGGGGCTTTTGACTTGGTCATAGACTATAGACACTTTGACATTTGGTTGTCAAAGTCAACAAGAAACTGCTAACCTTTCTTCTTTCTCTTTGAGTGAAAAATTGTTGGATCTATCGAGTTTTTACATCTTTACCAATAAATGATATTATTTATTTGGAGGCGCTGATTAATTTTATCGTCTATTGTAAATGCTTGTATAAATTGGACTCTATAAAGAGACTTCACTTTAGCTAGTGCGCGCCGGTGAAACTGATCATGGCGAATCCGTCATCAGGCGTTGGTAAGATTATTTTCTATTCCAATTTTAATATGGTCGCAATTTTGTCTTGGTTTTCAAATTATCGTGATGTTCTGGTACTATACGTTTTATGCTTTGTCTCAACAGTCGTGCCCCGGAATTTTCGCCTTCTAGAAGAACTTGAACAAGGCCAAAAAGGAGTGGGCGATGGCACCATCTCTTGGGGACTGGAGAGTGATGATGACATGACCCTTACTCACTGGACTGGCATGATCATTGGACCCCCTAGGGTAAATACCGCATTTTATAACATCGATTCGTGTTCCATTTCCATGACACATTCAGATGTAGAGTTCAGTAAAGTTCACCTTACACAAGTGAGATATACCTGTAGTTACTCTGCACCAAGCAGGTGTGTCAAACACGCTTACTCTTACTTGAAGTAACCTAAACAACAACCATAACACACCTCACTAACCAAACCTAATTGATTGGATAACAACCAAAGACATGAAATACCACTAATGCAAAGTATTGTTGTTTTTTTCAGACTCCTTATGAAAATAGAATGTACTCACTCAAAGTGGAGTGTGGAACCCGGTATCCTGATGAACCCCCAACTGCCCGTTTCATTTCTAGGATCAACATGAACTGTGTTAATAGCCAGACAGGACTTGTAAGTAATACAAAATACAACTTCTCTAGTAATGTTAAGTCCTGAAATGTTTTTGCTTAATGTTTGTGGCTGTCATAGAATGAATCTTAGGATTTTAATAACCAATTGGTTTTGACTGCCTCTATGGCTCAGTGGTTAGTGAACCTGACTTTTGGGTCTTAGAGACATGGGTTCTATCTCTACCCAGGGCAAGCATTTATACAAATACAAATATATTTATTTACCATAAAATGTGTACCGATCCAGATTGACAATAGTCCCCACACTAGGGCTAGCCTGTATCGCGGAAAACTGAAGCCGATTACTTGAATATAAGAGAACTTGTGCTATTAATTTAGACTACATGATTACAAATTTCATGAACAACGAAAGGTAACACAGCGAAAGATGTGTATGTATGTCTGTGTGCGCGGGCAGTTTCAGGTATTGTAGTGAAGGTCATTTTTCTGTTAAATTTTAATTTTTAATTCATTTATTTTAGCTAGTCAGTATTATCTAAATTATTTTAAGTATGAATGATAAACAAAGATTCAGTAGCATCGTAATCAAGTGTGAGTAGCCATTTCTTTACCTTCTCTTTAGCACCATAAAATGAATATGTGATGAACATTGGTGTTTGCTCTGTGTCTGGGTGTTATTTAGGTACTATCTGTATATAAGTATGTATTTAAAAAAATGTATATGTAGTATATCTATCCTGGCAGCCATATCACAAGCTTTGCTTTGTTTGGGGTTAGAGACCATGTGTAAGGTGGGGGCCGGGAGCTCATATCATTTTCAAGTCTTTCTGAGCGTCTGGTGAACGCGACGCGTGACCAAAATGCTGGTGTTTATTTGGCTCAACGCATAAGCATTGCCATTCAGCGTCGCAATGCAGCCAGCATGCTGGGCACGCTGCCAACTGGCAGTGGGCTTGAGCATTTGGATTATCTTTAGACCTTCAAAAGTCTGAGGATGATCCAATGCTTTTTATGTAGTAGTAGTGTAGTTTTGTTGTAGTTAATAAAGGCACTTTTGCCCGATTAAAAAATGTGTAAGATGTCCTCTAATATTTATATTTATTTATTAAATTTCCATCACTTACTGCTAAATTAGTACAAATATTTGTAACAAATTATGCACTGTCATGTGTTATGATTGCCTTCTATATTCAATATATCTGAACAAAGATCTCTCCAAATAAAATCATGGAACAAAACACATCATATAATAAAAGTTTTTTTTCTCTATGCCTATACTGTTCTCAATGTTGATTTCAGGTTGACAACAGACTTGTCCCGATTCTGGCAAGATGGCAGCGTGATTACACCATCAAGACAGTTTTGCAGGAGCTGAGACGTCTCATGACACTCAAGGAGAACATGAAGCTATCCCAGCCACCAGAAGGAAGCACTTTCTAGTTCCTTTCGCTCTGTCAACTCAATACACCCAATCTACTCGACCTTTCCATTTACCTAAGTTTGTGGTAAAAGACAGTTCTCCTTTATTTCTTAATTTATAGTAGGATCGCACTAATCCAACAATTTAGAATTTCATTGTACCTTTCGATTTTTAGCCAGTTCTCAACCTGCTTTGGTGGTGTCCATGTCCTCAGTTTTACCCACCTCACTTTACATATCTTCAAGCTTTTAGCAACATAATGATGTTTACTGACCGACTTATGGACTAGAGTGATCTGACTGTAATTTATGTTAACTCTAAGTAATGCTTTGCTAGTGTGTATCGTAGATTTGAATAATGCATTTATTACACAGACTTTGTTCTGATAATGCAGTCTTATACTATTTAGTAGATTGGGCAAGTAAGATTCCTTTTTAAATGGCTCTACATTACACACGGGATGACTCCCATTTATTTATCATATTACAAAAATTATTGTGGCCTTTTAAAAAAGTTAAACTTGCTTTTGGTATAAATAAGGGCTAGTTTTACTGTTTTGTTTTAGGTAAGTGATTTTAGGGCTTACCATTTTAAACAACTGCTGATCGATTTCAACTTTAAACTGTTGTGATGAACACTAGTTGTTTAAAATGATTTGCTTCACATTTATACTATCTGTACTGTCTCATACCATTTCTAAATGTTTAAATTCTTATTTCTATGGGATTTATCTAGAGTATCTAGATATTTATTTCATGTGAAAGAAAATTGCTTAATTTTTACTTGATCAAGTGTAATTTAATGTAGGAAATTTATATTTCTTAGGAACATAAGATAAAGTAATCTGGGTCCTTTTTGAAGCTTTGCAACAGACACTATTTTCTTTGAACTATGCATTAAATGCAACAACTTTGCTACATCAGTGATGTGATTCTTACTAATGATTACGTATTACACACTCTATTTTGCTCTCCCATGCAACCCATATGCGTGAATTCATCGTTACAAAACCAAATGCTAAGTCAAATGTTTCATAGCATTAAATATTTTTACCAATGTATAACTAGCAAAGGTAAATAAATCAAATAACACTGTCATAATTCGAAGTATTATTTTCATTTTAAACCCGCAACTTTATGATTTAACTAATTAATTGGCTGCACCTTTCGTGAATAAAAATCATATTTAATTACAAAACGGCGGAGGTTCAAAAGTTCTGTGTTCGTCTGTATGTATTTTTTTTAGTATTTGATATTTTCGCCAATTATTAACCGATTTTGATGATTCTGTTTACTGAAAGACCATACTTCAGAGGTAGTCCCATTTAAATTTATCGAAATCGGCAGAGTCATTTTTGATAAATCAACAACAATGTGAAGTTAAAATGTCGATGGTACATCGATCGGTGCGAACTATTCCAATTCTGTACTCAGTTGAAATCGATTATGCCATTTTTGGTGAAAAAAAATAAAGTTATTTTCAACTCAGTCCAAAGTTGACTAAACTGGATTTTGTCTAAAGATATGTTTCACTTTAGGACAGTAGAAAAATCACCTTTAGATATTTTATCTAAGATTCACGGACTTTTCAGACTGTGGCGTTCGCATGAACGCGCTGAATTCCTTCTAGAATTGAGAATATAATATTACTAGATTATAGGCCGAATCAAACTTCTTGGCGTCAGTGAACACGAGCAGTCATTGCGCAATAGCAAATTATGATCGTTATGTCAGCAGCGCGAGTAGCGGGGATGTGCGCAGCTCATAGCTTCAGGGTGACAAATCAACATCGAGCTATGCTGCGCTGTGTTTCTTAATCTACGTTTTTTTAACAATTAAACGATGCTGCGCTGTACTGTGTTTCTTAAGCTACGTTTTTTTAACAATTAAACGATGCTGCGCTGTGCTGTGTTTCGCTACGTTTTTTTTAACAATCTAGCTCAGTATAACAGACGCCAAGAACTTTGATTCGGCCTATACTAATGAACTAAACCACTGGATAGTGTATCCTAATGGATAAGAATGATCTAGCTAGTCTAGAATGACCACACTGCCAGTTTTAGTGTTATAAGTACCTACATGCCATTTTAATCTTAATTTAAAGATCCTGATCGACGCACAAAATTAAACCGCGGTTTTGAAGTTTTCTCTGTAGTTATACCGTCACAGTATAATTTTATTACAGAGAAAACTTTAAAACCGCGGTTTTATAATGTTATATCGACCAGGGGCTTAAGAATTTCAAGCTCAAAATGACTAGACCTATTTCATGTTTACTAGCTTTTGCACGCGGCTTCACCCACGTTTTATTTTATGCTAAACCTTTTATTTTTTAGGGATAAAAACTAGCCTATGTCACTTTCCAACTTTTGAACTATATCTATGCCAAAAATCAAATCTATCCGTTGCTCCGTGAAAGCGTAACAAACCAACTTACATTCACATTTATAATATTAGTAGGGATTAAAGGATCAAAAATAATACAAGTAACTTTCGAAATAAAGCCAAATATTAGTGAAAAACATTTTTGTTTGGAAACTACCATACACATTAATACAGATTGAAACAAGTCATACTTACATAATTCTTCATACATTCTTCTAATATTTAACAATCGTGTTGTAAGTAAATGAAATTATTTTGACAATATGGTTTACTCAAACAAACTTAATCTCAAAGATTGATAAAATAACAAGCACCGTAAAAATGTCTAAAACATGAATCATACAAACGCACCCATACATGTATAAAACATTTACGTTGGCACCATACAGCACAGATGTGGAAATGCAAACATACATTTTCTCAAAATCTTTGGTCTGGATTATTATTGCAAAAACAGAGGTCACGCGCAGCGCGATTCGATCAATTTTAAACTCACAATCAGGACAAACGCATTAACTTTCCATTATAACATTGTCGAACGATGTTCTGTTTACATCTCGATTACATTATACATTGGCTAAAAATCAAAATTACTTAATTATATTTATTATTTGAGGATAGACTATATATTTAGGTATTTACAACAATTTAAATATGTACATAGATTTAAAATACACAACATTAAATTAGGTACTTATAATAAAATATGCCTTTCCTAATCCACAACTCATAATGTCCATATATATACCTATATGTATTAGATATCCATAACAATACTCTCTAACATTTTATGAAATGCTTTGCAAATGTATATGTAGGTATGAATATTTCCTCTACACAAGCGAAACTACTTCAATTTCACTTCAAATATTTTTATTCATAACTATATTGCAATATTTGATGTTGCATGAACGCAATAATTGATAGTCAAAACAAAAAATGATCTTTTCTACAATGAATGTCCATACCGCACCGGTGATGTTTGAATCCGATCTACTCTCCAATTATAAATTAACTTACAAATGGAATATCTCAGTCCCAACATAATACTAGGTATGCAGTTTAAAATCACACCAGCGCGTGGTTTGTGGAAAATTATTTGGTGCTATTATATTTATCGCATTATAAAAGGAGTGTACAGATCTCACGTGCAGTCCTGCAGCCCATACAACGTTTGTATGGCGCACGCATGCAAATTTGATGCTAACACTATACAAGGTGTGCGCAAGGGCACTAATGTGGGTCGCAAAGTGTATACTAATGTGGCGCGCGTGTCCCGTAGTCCTGTTTATTATATTCGCGGCGCGGAGATCTATTCACACCTTAATATAGTTACTTCTTTCTAATCACTAGCAACCCCAGTGATGAGGGACTGGGCGTGGAGCGTGTACAGGGGATCAGAATCTATAATTATTACTGACTTTCGAACGGCTAGAACGTATACGAAACTTGTATGGAATATGCGGAAAGTTCCTTATACGGTCCTAGCCCTTCGAAGTTCAAATACTCGTATTAGAGCCCTAGGTGCCAAGTTACTGCAAGATTCCAAAATGGAGACGCCTATGCCGGCGCAGTGTAGCACGAAGTAGGTATAGCATGCTCCGCGCCTAAGCTCTTTGTAACATGAATATAGATTCACAATGTCAGTATTCATTTATATATAGACTACAATATTTCGTAAACAGAAAAAATACAGATTCATTTTTGACACGCCATAGCTTGATAGCAGAGATGTTAAGACGAGTAATATCCATTTTAGATAGACCTGTGCACAAACTAAGGGATACTACGGACCGGTGCATATTTATTAAGAAAATATCTTAACACATTTCAATTGTTGGAACAAAATCAATTTTAAATAAAATGCTAATGATAAATTAATTTAATAAGCCATTAATATTGCAAGTGACGAGAAAACACTAAGCCTAAGGTTCAGTGACGTATTACGCTGTAAATCTTCTACTCGTATATGTAATATATTGCGATAACATACATGCACAATACCACAACCACACCGCCTAGTGCTCTTATTTGTTTACAATGCTACTACAGATGCAATCTTCTGAAAACTATAAGGACGTGCAGTGGTTGACCTTTTAATAAGATTTAGCCTATGCATATCTTATTATGCAAGTATTAGATATTATGAAATGATATCCATATAACATAATGACATACTGTACAAATATGTCCAGCAGAATGAATCTGATAAACTACATACATACAAATCTACAGAGATAAAATTACAGGTTTAAGTATATAAATTTTATTACATATCTGATATTTTTACGTATTGCTGTAAATAAACGCATTTGTTCAGAAATGGATTCAATTACCTAGTGATGAGAATGTATTATAGAACCCTGTCTTGCTTTTTAAACCAAGACAAGACGTGCGTGGGCGGGACCAAACCTGCGACGACTCTACGAGAGTTGCTAAATATCTAATTTTAAAAGAAAATTATTCGATTGTTACAATTATATTTCATTACTTAATAAGATTGTTACAATGGTAATTTTACCAAACAATAATTATTATTACTAACAAAAATTACCATTAAAAGACTCTGTACTCTCTGCTAAGACTGATTTTCAAATTATGAAATGACACCTGCATGAGACTGGGACAACATGGGGAAGATTGGTATGAAAAGGGGGGAAGTTTATGCTCTATTGATTTACTTACAGGTAACGGGAAGCTATAACAATGCCAAGTAAATGATATAAATGATGGGGAGATAGATCACGCAGTGGGGATGGAAAAAAAGCCTTTTTGACGATGGTAAAGACTCGCTTTTGATCACTACCTGCTTGTTTCTGAGTGACACGATCTAGTTTAAGCGAGAATTACCATTGGCAGAGGGACGGCCACGCCACGCCGTTCATACTTACCGTGGTGAGGTATGCCTGTATTATGATCAATTAGCTCGATACATTTTACGTATTTTGCGCTGAAAACCGGTTCAGTCCCACCCACGCCAGTTGTGCCTTGGTCAATCGGAATCGCAGTGACAATGACTCAGTCAATAGTTGTGATCATACCATTAAACCTTAACGTTACGTAATGATGTCAATACAACTTCAGCTCGATGGCGTCAAAGAGAATTGTTCGCGCTAGAACGGAACCATTGTAGAAACCCTGTTTACCTATTGTGATTGTTGCCGCCGAAAACTGCGATCTCATCTCGAAATCATTGTGTGAGATAACTTATAATACATAGCAATAAGGCGACTATGGCCCCAATATAAACACAATATTACACTTTTACACACATTACAATTTTGGCAGCATATTTTTGAATGAACATTACGATAACATAGACCGTTCGTCCGTCTACATAGACGAAAACCATTACGAGACTACACCGTACACATTCATAAAGAGTCGAGTAAACCAAGACGTACCTTATTACCTAACAAAAAAAACTCAATCAAAGAATTATTCATCAGTAAAAAAGAACGAAATTGCACATACAAATAAATAAAATTACTATTATTTGCTCTTAATTTATTGCATGTCTAGCATATCATATAACAATAATTAATCTATCAGTAGCTATCATTTAAATAAATCGTACGTACAGAAGTTACAAAACAACAGATTACGTAATTAATACATTTAAATCGGGCCAAGTTTCTTTAAATTCATTTTTCAGGTACCGATAACGATGACATCATACACATGTAATTTATCGAATATGGGCATCGGGAAGGAATGGAAAATGTACAGATGCGGGGGGTGAGGGCGGGGCGGGCGCGGGCGCGGGCTAGCACATGCCGTGCAGGCGGCGCGCCTGTGGCGCTGGCCGCGCGGCCGCCAGCAGGCGCAGCAGCGGGCGGCCGCACAGCGCCACCAGCCCCGAGCCCGCCCAGCGCGCGCCCGCCGCCTCCTCCACCTCGGCGATCCGGTTGAGCGAGCGCGACTCGCGCAGGCGGCTCTCCTTGCGCGCCGCGCGCCGCCGCCGCCCGCCGGCCCCGCCAGAGGGTGGCGGCGCGCGCGCGTCCCCGCCCGCACCCGCCTTGTCCTGCGCGGGCGCGGCGCCGGCGGCGGGCCGGTCAGCGGGGCGCGCGCCGCCCGCGCCAGCGCCAGCGCCGCGCTCCTGGCTGTCGCTGGAGTCGTCGTGCGAGTCGCGGCGCGCGCGTTCGCTCGGCGCGTCGTTCCGCTCGGCGGCGCGCTTCTTCTTCTCCGAGTCGTCGTCGGACAGGTCGGAGGAGGAGCAGGAGCCGGCACGCGGCCGCCGCCGCCGGCACTCGATGCGCGTGCGGCGCGCGGGCGGCGGCGCGGGCGGCGCGCGCGTGCTGCCCCCACCCGCGCCCGCGCTCGCCGGCGCGTCCTCCAGGTTCACCTGGACCACAACCGTGTCGATACACCATCGGCGGCGACTGTCACCGGACTGGACTACTACCTAAACCTTACGGTTTATCTCCGGACTAGAAACGCCCTACCCATTGGCATTCCCTACATTCTATCAGCTTTAATGTGAGGCGCGGGGGAAGAGGTGTTTTTGACATGGTCAAGTTCCGACAATTTTTTTTTTAGCATTAAAGTGAAATACGGCGTGAAATATTTTTCTACTTTGTTGATAGAATTATTTGTTATCTCTTTCTTCTAGTAAATGAACTATACTGTGGCGGTCTTTTAATAGTCCACTGCTGAACATTGACCTACGAGTACCTACGAAGGATGATCGGGCCATTTCCATTACGCTAATGGTCCAGTGCGCGTCAGTAGATTCACATACGCCATCGAATTTCTTCTACGGGCGTATGCAGGTCACCTCACGATGTTTTCCTTCACCGAAAAGCCAGTGGTGTAAAATTCCGTATATAAGTTCCAAAGAACTCATCGGTATGGGACCGGGATTTGAATTCACGATGGCATAGCAGGTGTTACTACCACTAGACCACCACGGCTTCCTATAGTAACAAAGGTAAACAGAGAAAGTAGAATTAGTGAAATGAGACGTTATGAAGTTGAATGATTCGGTAGAGACTCACTCTGGTGAGGTTGTCGGCGAGGTGGTTGCGGTGCGCGGCGGCGGGCGCGGGCGCGGGCGCGGTGGCGGTAGCGGGCGCGGTGGCGGTAGCGGGCGCGGCGCGCGCGGCCAGGTGCAGGCGGCCCTCGGAGCGCGAGCCGCGGCGGCCGTCGGAGACGCGAGCGCCGCACGCCGCCACGGCGCCCTCCTCGTCGTCCTCCTCCTCGCGCACTATGCTGCACTTGCGCGACCGCTGCCGAACACGACACCATTTTATTTATACTAAACGTAACATCGGAATGAAAAATATTATACATATACAGACGAATTGAGAAACTTTTTGGAAAGTGGTTGAAAATTAGAGTGGGGGCTATTCATACAATAGAGAAGTTCGTATCGGCCAGGTGTCTAGCCCTGGTGTCAGAGTTTTTAGACCGCCTGAATGTTTCTGACATGGCTAAACGGCTAAACAACGGGACCTACAATTTAACGTGTCATCCGAGCCACGGTAGCGATCAGTTGGAAAAAGTCACCCGCGGTCACCCATCCAAATACTGACCGTGCGGAACGTTGATTATATTCTGTGAAATAGAAAATAGAGAAGGGCGCGCCATACCGGCGGCACGTCCTGCGGCGTGCGCGGCGCGGCGGGCAGCGCGGCGGCGGGCGGCGCCAGCAGCGTGCGCGGCCCCGCGCTCCCGCGCGCCACGCTCAGCGCCTCGGGCCGCCGCGCGCCGCGGGTCGCCTCCTGCTTGCGGCCCAGCTCCATTCTGCAAGTTATTGCACAATAGTTTCACTGCCTCGGTAGCTCAGTGGTTATCGACCCTGACTGCTGGGTCAAAGAGGCGTGTGTTCGATTCCCAGGGCAAGCATTTATGTGATTAACATAGGTGTTTGTTTTGTGTCTGGCTGTTATTTAGGTATTAGGCCCAATTTCAAAGGCGCCATCGTAATTTTAATAGCAATTTAGAATATTCCTGTCTCTTTTTCACTATATTGCATTTGATTGAGAGAAAAATATTTTACGTTGCTATTCAATTTACAATGGCGCTTTTAAAATTGGGCCTATTATCTATAGGTACATTCGGGTAGCCTACTGATAGCAAAATTAACCGTACGCCAATGACAATCACATTCAGCGTTCGTTTTGGGAATAGGTATGTGAGTAAAAGTTGAATTTTTAACTGTTTTCATTCACCGTTCGGATAGCTTAAAAACAGGTGAAAATGCCATAGTGAACTGCTACTTTTTACCCACCTGCGGAGGTGGGTTCTTTGTGATCGTTTTCTAACATATAGAGTTTGACGTTTAGCGTTCAAATGGGCGAAATTCCTAAACCGAACGGTTTACATTAACGCTAATTTCGCAAATGCCAAAAACGCCATCGAGTCCAACACGAACGCACCTTATGTAAGTATGTATTTAAAAAATATGTTTAAGTAGTATATCAGTCTCTGGCAGCCATATCACAGGCTTTGCTTAGTTTGGGGTCAGAGACCGTGTGTAATCACAGGCTTTGCTTAGTTTGGGGTCAGAGACCGTGTGTAAGATGTCCCGAAATTTTTATTTATTTAATAAAACGCACAAAAGAAACACCACACTATTACTAGTAGTTCTCCGAACAGGAGACCTCGCGACACTCCTCTTTACCTGAATCGTCATAAGCCTAAATCTTGACTCGTTCTTGACCGATTGCGTTCATGCTCGCAAATCCTGTTGCTAGGATTTACTTTCTCAACGATCTTGTTAAGTACTATCTAAAACTTAGTAAACGAAATCGGCAGATAAATAGCGCGACAGCAAAGAAGATCTTGCAAAGTGGGACCAGACTGTGTACAGTAGCTCAAAAAATTCATTAAACTATGGTAAATAAATGCGAAGAGTAAAACAATCGCATTCAATGCCTAATTGGAATGGAATTTCTTATTTTCTAATTTGATTTTTGTTTCTGCCATGACGCCGTTATACTTGTAAAATAGAAGATAAGATCCGAAAATATGAAATTCCAATAAATGAAGATTTATATGGAAGAAAATAATAGGAAAATCACTTTCCAAAACAAATAAAGCAAATAATTGTCTCTTTTCGCCCCTTTATTTTCCCTATTGAAAATCGCTCTGTTATAGAGGAAAACCAACATCCGGACAGACAAAAAATCAAAAACGCCGTGTTACAACGAAGACCTTCGTTTCGCTTCGGTCAGTAAATGATAACACCAGTGTAGTAAAACAATACAATGTGGCGATATATTTTTCTTGAAATCCCGACTAAACTCTCAAAGCTATTATGACTGGTGTACACAAATGTTCCCCAACTTGACAGTACATAAAATAATGTATAGTTATGTCTAGCTAATTCAGTTATGACCAAAACCTATTCGAATATTTCGCTCGAATTGTTTACATTATTGTTGGTTTTTTTCAAAAACGGCTTAGACGATTTCTGTAAAATTTAAAAATGGCACCACCTCGTATGGGTATACTTACGAGGTGGTGCCTGGTGGTTGTTTCGAACTAAAAAATATTTTTTCGATTCGGTTCATAATTGGCGAAATTATCGATGAACATACACAAAAAAAAACATACACATGAACATAGAACCTTCCCCTTTTTGTAAGTCGGTTAAAAAAATACCAGACCTACCAATTTAGCTATTTACAACAAAAAGGTATTTTACCTTTTTCATAGTATTTAAAATAATTTGGGCCTTGGCTTACCTATTTGACTTAAGTTTCCTTTCTGCTAACAAGAAATATGTGGCAGTGATGTGATTGTACTCATTCTTTTCCAAGGCTTCTATTATTTGTTCTTTTGTTGCGATTTGTCCATGAACCATTTTCTGGAGTATGCCTCCTTTGTCTTCTTCTGAAAGCTGTTCTTTGGCAACCAACGGAGTGTCAAAATCTTCTACCGTGACGCCTTCTCCCGCCGTCACCCAGGGGTCAGTGGCTATTTCCGATAATGTCGCTCTTTTCTCTGGTTCTCTTACTAACATTCTACCTATAAGTCTGAAACAAACACATTAAGCTATAATAATTATATAGTTTACAATAATTTCACATCATAATCAAGATCTTTATTACACAGATCTATTCATAATAAATTCATAAACTAAAATTTATAAGCCGGCTTTTGAATGTGACATGCAAAAACTAGGCATACAATAAAAAAAAATGTTATAAAACTATGCTGGCCATTTTACTAGCTACATATTTAAAATTAAAAAATAAATGATTTATATTGCACCAAAACTTGGAACCAATATAAATATCCAAATAAATTAACCATTTCTGAAGAAAATACAAAAAACAAAAATTGTGATTTATTTCACAAAATATTTCAAGCTTAAGAATATATCTTATGCAGAGTCTTTTATTTGGCTATAATATTTAATATGCACAAGTTATAGTGTGCTTGGTGAGGTGCATGCAATTGATGCTACATCACTCCTAGCATGGAAAAGGGTTCTAAAGGTACAAATTTTACCAAAAACTTACCTTTTACATGAATTTGATATATGCGTCGGAATAGTGTATTTACAATCCATAATCATAGTCAATGTTTCACTGTCATTAGCTTCTTGGAATGGAGCTTGTCCACAAACCAGCATGTAAAGGATCACCCCGAGGGACCAAACATCTACTGCAGGGGCATCGTACGAGTCTCCTAGTAATATCTCAGGTGCGGAATAAGCCAAAGATCCACATGATGTCTCTAATTTTTGACCCGGGCAAAATTTATTACTAAATCCAAAATCAGTTAATTTAACTACACCTAATTTTTCAAAAAATACTACATTTTCTGGTTTTAAATCTCGATGCACTACATGTAACCTGAAAGAATAAAAAAACACTTGTGTTAGCACTTTACATAGCATAAATGTCATCTAATCGGCTAGTTGACAATTTTTTTTATGTCGTCTTGTAATAACTAACCATAAAGAGAGCCCATTATTGAAAACAAAAATAAAATCAACTTAAAATAATAAAGTCAGAAGCATATTTATTTTATTGTTAGACAGAGACTGATTATGATGTCACTGCCCGCAAGTGTCATCCATCTGTCAAACAATGTTATGCTGTTAAGGGACAAGACATACCCTCTTTATCCCTACCAAAATCTTTACAAGCTTATATCTCTGAACTTGATAAGCCAATTTCAATTATTTTTTTCAGTTTACGAATCATATTTAATTGCACAATTCACTAATTTTAATACTTTTAAATAATTTAATACCAGTCAACTGCTCTATTCTTATTAAATGTTAAGTTACCTGTGGCAATAGGAAATGGCTCGAACTATCTGACGAAAGTAATCACGAGCCAGTATTTCTGATAGCCCCGATTCATGTCTCATGATGTAGTCATAGAGATCACCTCCATCTCCTAGTTCTAGTATTAAATACAATTTAGTTTGAGTATCAATAACCTCATACAGCCTTACAACATTAGGGTGTTGTACTAACTTCATGCAACGTACCTAAAACACAAAAGAACATTGATTTATACTAATTAGGAATTGAGTAAAGACAACAGCAGAGACTAAAGATTTCTTACTTCTTGAAACAAATGTGATTTGGATACTTCATCAAGTTTGCTTTTGTCTATCACTTTAACTGCAACTTTTTCTCCAGTAAATACATGTCTTGCCAATTTAACAACAGCAAAATGTCCTGATCCGAGGGTATCAAGTAAATCATATAGACCGGCTATTTTGGTATCATACGGCCCAACCCCTGCACCTCCAATGTTTGCACAGTTATTGTTCATGGTGGTGTTCCTGTAAAGGACTCAAAATTGCAGCACACAAATATGTATTAATTCAGAAAACAATTCACAACTTGTTTGTCAACATTCTACTGAATAAGGTAAGGAGTGGTTTGTTTTCAATAAGATTTTAAGTTTTGTTGCTATAGTTAGAGAACCAAATCATTGAGAGCATAGCAAAATAGGAGCCCTATGCTGAATTTATAGTAGTATTAGATATTTTGATGACCTAGTTTTACAATCTAGATCAAAAGTACCTATTGAGGATCTTGTTGGGATACAATGAAGTGTTTTCTTCCACAGAAACATGTTTAATTTTAGAGACAGTAAAAACGAAACCGCTATAATAGAAAAAGCACTCTAGATTACAATACGCGAATTACTTACCTCTTTATAGAATAGAAAAAATAAATTTTTAAATCGGCAAGAAGATCTAGCGAAACGCACTACACCGTTTGTTTCATGAACACAAAATGAGTTAGAATTCTACAGACATTTTTTTACATAGATCGCTGTATTGTACACCGTATTATGAGGAATAGAATTAGAACAACATTACTTTTTAAAAAAATGTTAAAATTGTAAAATAGATTGATCCACAAGAACCACAAAAATCGCCATTTCACAAAAAATCCCTTCGTTTCGTTCTGAAACTCGCTATGGAAACCAATGGAAACTTGGATTCGGAGATTTTGTGTGTTGCCATTTGCCTGTTTATTGAAAAACATCCTAAGAACAGAATATTTCTTGATTAAGCGTGCCACAGACTGTTGCGGCATGCGGTTGTTGGCCTGGCTACAGTCAGTGGAATGGAAGTTCATATTATTATAATAAGCCCAGATATAGAAGCGCCATCGTAACTGTAATAGCTAATTTTATTATTTCAGTTTCTTTTTCACTTTAGGCATTCGATAGAGAGAAAACTTTTTACGTTGCTGTTACGATGGCGCCTCTAAAATTGGGCCAACTATGTTATTATAGGAGACGTTGTAATAAAAGCTCAGTGAGTTAGGTTAGGTCCGACTTCAAGAAAGAAGTCAATCGCTGTGGTCAATCGCCGAATCCAATTCGTTGTAATAGCCTCCGTAAATATAATGTACTTTATGGTAATAGCTCTGTGGCCACGCTGGTACACCGGCGCGGCCTACCCAAGACGGGTGAGATAGCTATATTTTTATAGAGCCTTGGCTTTTGTAAAATGAGGTAAAAAACTGACTTTTGCTCACTTCAGATGGCAGCACTGTTGAGTGTTCCCTAAATCTGACAGATAACTGTCATCCTCCATACTATTTTAGTAAACAAGTTTGTTTATAGAAGATAATCTCGTAATTATGACGCTATGTTCAGCGGTGGATTGCAAAAACACGGGAATACATATATTCCCCAAGGATATCAAAAGGAGAAAACAATGGATACAGGCTCTACGAAGAAAAAATTGGGAGCCGACTAAATATTCGAGGTTATGTGCGGACCATTTCAAAACTGATGATTATTTTAAGAAGAATTCTTTCACAGGTGTGTGAGACCGTCTTGTTACAAGATGAAATAAATAAGTAATTTCCTTAAATCACAAATACCTATGTAATTTGCAAACCTATTTGCATTTTTGTTGCAAATTACTTAATAGTTTCCTTTGTTTTTGTTCCAGGTGATGAAAATAAACACAAAGTATTGAAAAAAGACGCAGTGCCTTCCCAGCGACCTTTGTGTAATAGGGCCTATTCTGTGTGCCTTCCATATTTTCATTTACTAAAAGGAAAGTAGCAAACCCATTGGCACAACAACGGTCAGATAGGCTGCAAGAAAGAAGCAGAAAGAAACTTTGTTTTGAAACGGCTGATGATCCAATCCCTGGACCTAGTGGTGTTCAAAGCCTAAATAAGCATGAAGCTCAATTCAGAGATGAACAACTACCAGTACAAATGGAAATAGATATTCACCCACATATTGAATTGCTAGGGAATGACCAACCTTGTAGCTCTGCTGAATCAAAAACTACTCAAGTGGACTTTGAACACATTTATGGATCTATAGAAAGATACAGAGATAAAGATAGTGTTATTGCTTTTTACACTGGTTTTGAGACATATGCCAAGTTCTTCTTTGTTTTTTCAACTTTGAGCCCCATGGCTCATTTAATAAAGTATTATGGAAGCGATGTCAAAAATATTAGTATTGAAAATCAGTTTTTCTTGACGATGATGAAGTTACGTCAAAATAAATGCAATTTTGAACTGGCTCAATTTTTTCAAATCAGTCCAACAACTGTGTGCAACATATTCATTACATGGATTAATTTCATGGACCAACTTTGGAAAAAGTTAAATATTTGGCCTGAAAAAGAGTTAGTGCTTTATTATATGCCAGATAGTTTCAAACAATATGATCAAAATACTAGAGTGATAATTGATGGAACAGAGTTATACATACAAAAACCCGGAAACCCTGTTTCACAGGAAGCATCGTGGAGCAGTTACAAGCATAACAATATCTTAAAGGTATTAGTTGGAGCAACACCTGGAGGTCTGTTGTCCTACTGCTCCCCAGCATATGCTGGTTCAATAAGTGACCGACAAACTGTAGAGAGAAGCAACTTACTGAAAATGTGTGAGCCTGGAGACAGTATTCTAGCAGACCGAGGATACAATATTCAAGACATGTTTATTGGAAAAGATATAACACTAAACATCCCTACATTTTTAAAAGGAAAAGGTCAAATTCCTAGCCTAAAACTGTTGAAAGACAGAAAGTTGGCTAGTCAGCGTGTTCACATAGAGCGCTTAAGGCGCCATATGAAGAGAACAGGCTAAATTTCATGTAGTTCTGATCACTAGAACGTTGACCTGACATGATTCTAAGTGTTAAAACATTTTTTTTAGGTTTATTCAGTTCCTTCACAAGGTGCCCGCTTTATTTGAATTCTAAACTAAATTAATAGAACGCTAAAAAAATATTAGGAAATGACAACAAAGCAAAACATTTTTCTTCCATAAGTCTGTAAATATAAGTTTAAGAGAAAATATGTTTGATCAAAGATATTCGTATGATGGATTCGAAAGTACTGCCCTTCTTCGTTTTAGATACAAAAATACAATTGTAGAGATAAATCGTTTTTTTTAGTTCACGCCTACCAATATTTAGTATTGCAGATAGAACGTATGCTATGTATAAATAATCAGGCACTTCGACAGTCTGTGGTTTATCGTGAGGTGACAACAGTCAGTGGTGTTAATAATATTTAAAATCGATTATTTTGTATTTAAGAAAAATTAAATTACTGCCGGGTACCGTCCCCTTAATTGGTTTAATGAAAACTTACAAAATTGTTAAGGAAGAATTGCATCATAATTTTGTGCCTCTTGCATCAAAGATTTTTTTTATCTGTCTAATGTGTTGTAATTTTAGGGAATGTATTGTGAAATAAATAAAAATACTTACATTGTTAGTTTGGTTTTATTATAGAATCATAATATCTATAAATATACTTATTAATAATTGCTGGTTGCAAGTATTCCTGATAAAAGGATGTAAGATTTACAATCATTTTTTTGATAAACTCTTCATCTCTCTCAATGTAAATCACTTCCATGTCTTTGAATGTGTAAACAATCAAATTACAATATTTACGATTTGTGCAAAACAGTTGGCCCTGAATCTGTGTGTAATAATTGTGGTTCTTTTTTAATTTTAGTTCACCATTGTGCTCATACAGATATGGCACTGTACTTGGTGTAACAACAAAATTCCTATTTACAAAAGGACACTTCACTTCAATCACTGTTTCATCCTGAAGCAATCCATCAGGCGATGCTGCAAGGAATGGATGTGACAGAGAGATGCACAAACCACACCTTTCTATTTTTGTGCTTAGTAACTTTTCATAATTTTGTAGAGCAATAGGCTCATTAACTTTACCATGAGTTGTGGTTCTGGATGAAAATTTTTTTGGGTTTAAAATATTGTTTGCTATAGTCTGCCTTGTACTTCCTTTACTGTGGCAAACAGCATGAAAATTGCTTGCCGTGATTCTGACACTTCTTGCGAGGTGCCACTCTTTAGATGCATCTTGCTGTATAGTCCTAGCCATCACATCATCTACTTGGTGTTGATTAATATTTTTTAGAAACAAATTCTCCAATAGCAAGTCCTTTGGCATTGTCTTTGAGTAATCATGATCTTGTTCGACTGCAAATGGATTGGCAGGTTTGATTACTTGCAAGTATGGCATTTTGCTACCAGAAGTAGCAGCAAATCCTACAGCCAGATTTTGCACATAGCTCTCATAATTGTCCATAATATCTTTGTCTTTAATTGGTTGATACAGCACATTCATAGATTTACTCCGCTTTCTGGGTAAAACATGTGATTGCATCGGTGAATCATAAAACACTTTTTTTGGTGCTCTAAATGTCATTAATTCTTCAGTGCACACTTTGTGCATGATAATAGTTTTAGTATGGACCATATCTTGTATACCATGAAGGACAGTGAAGACATGCTTGCAGTGAGCTTCTATTCCACTTCCTGCGGCACACTCACAATGGCTGACCTCTATTATACCACTAAAATCTATTTTCAATGTGACTATGTAAAGCAACTTCTTCATTTGCGCTTTGCATTGAGCATGGAAATATGCATAGTTTTCATCAAAGGCCACACGAAGTGTAACCAAGCTTCTACTTTCATAAAGAAGTCTGCCTTTTGGTTGTACTTGAAACCTGAAACAATAATTTGTGTAATATAAATTAACAATCTCATTAGATAAGACAAATAAAATCATAATAGCTTGCTTTTCTTGGAGATTCTTCTTTTTTCTTACCTCTCAGAAAACTCTTGAATATGGTGTTTGGTTATGGTAGGAAGTTTGGTGTTAGCATTAACGTCCCTGAACAAATCAAGAGCCGGGAAATCAGGTATTTCATCGTCGAGTTCATCTTCTACTCCAATTAGATCGTTTCTATCGTACGCGTTCAGTCTGAATGAAAAAAATGGATTAGATAAACACTGCGACCAAATATAACCTCCAAATAATACACTACCTTTATACAATTTACCTTTCAATTAAAGACGCTTTTTTACCAGTAGTAGATGCTTTTCTTTTCTTTAACTCTTCTTTTAACTGCACAACACTCCATGTCGAGTACATTTTGAGTGTTATAAATTCAAATTCATATGTAAACACAGAGAACCAAAAACGCAATATGGCGGCGATTAGGATCACTCAACAGTAGCGCCATCTGCGATTAGCTTTCAGTTTTTAACCCCATTGAATGTGGTTTTTTTGGAAGAACGCCAACAATTTATTATAAGGGCATTTTCACTTTCGGTTGCAAAGACGAAAATCTAGCTGTCCCATGACTTTGATCAACTGTTGTTGTAAAACTATTAAACCTGAGCACTAATTATCAGATATTTCTGATAATTTGTATAATTTTCTAACTGTTCAGTAACAATTAATCGTTTCTGATCTTAAAATCAATTAATAAATGCAGTTTTTCGTGTTAAAGATTGGCTTTTTTTAATGTCCCAAGCATATTTTTAAAGTTTCAGCGCGAGTTTCAAAATATTTTCGATTTTATAGGCTAAGTTGGTAGCATTTTTTTGGAGGATTATACGCTTAAAAATTCAATTCTGAACCTTAAACATCATAAAATAGGCTATAAAATAGAATAAATTACTTAAATACGTTGTCCCACGAAATAGCATGAAGTGGAATTCCTTAATAACGTCACGGGCTATTTTTGCAACTTCTTCTATGATTTCTACCAAAACATTGTTGTTTTATAATAATGGCAACATTTATATGATCTAGTCAAGCCGCCATTTTGTTCTAGCGCGTTCAGTGTCAAAAATATGTGGTGAAGAGTGCTTGTGTTTCGTCGGGGTCAAAATCTACATTCCACGCATTTACGCAGTTCTTCAAAGTAAGTAGTGCTTAATGCATGTAATACAATATTTTATTACGATGTTGCACTATACAGCATGCAAAACTGTGCAGGCTGACTGTCTATTGCATGATTTAATATATTTAAATCATTTTTCAAAATAATGTGGACAAGTTCGTCACATCCACAACGTCACGTCATTTATATGCGGATAACAAAAAGTGACGTTTTGGAATTGTAAGGCATAGTTCACATACATGGATTTCGTATTAAATTAATAATTTGATTAATTATATGACACATAAATTATGTTCTGGACAGGGATATAAATATTGAGGGATTTCTTAGTGATCTCAATGTAAACACACAGTATATTTATTCTTCATAATAGTATAGTGAAACATCACTGGAATGTGTTACTTTTTGACATTGCTGACATGAGACTGTTTTAGAATCGAGTCTTATTGCCCGACTGCCTCAGAAGGAGGGTTATGTTTTTCGAGAGTATACGTATGTATGTGTGTGTGTGTGTTTGTTTGTGTGTGTGTGTGTATGTATGTATGTGTATATGTGTGTATGTATGTATGTGGACTATAAATTCTTTTTCACGGGCTACAGCCTAAATGACTTGTTGGATCTTAACATGTGGGGTATCGTTAGATTCGTCTCAGCAGCGCGAGTGACACTGGCTATACCAAAATTTCAAAAATCCAAAATAGCGGATTAAAAACGCAAAAAACACAACTTTGACATAAAAAAGCAGTCGGGTTTTTTTCTTTTTAATGAATTCAGCTTGTTTGATTGTCTTGTTTTCGTATACAACATATATATTTTTGTTTTAGGACACTATGGCTCTCACGCCAGCAGAACGGGCGAAACGGTACCGAGAAAAAGTAAAACAAAATAAGGAAAAATATGAAGCGCAGAAAAAGAAGTCATTAGAAAGGCTTAAAAAACATACAAAAAAGATAACAGAAATGACTGAAGAGCAACAAAAGAAAACAAGAGAGCTATGGAGACGACAAAAACGGAGACAAAAACAGAATAAGTTAAATGCTCAGCTAGCTCAGCCATCTACCTCAAATGATGCACCAAAAGTAGACAAAAAATCACACAACTTAAAAATTAAACACAGAAGAGTTTGTAAGGCATACAATAAGGCTATACATAAAATACAAGAACTTGAAAGGACTATTGCATCTTTACGAAAAAGAATACAAAGACTCGAAAATAGTCACAAAACTGAAGTTAATTTGCTCAAAGATGAGAAGCTTAAATTACTAGCTCGAAATGAAGTTTTAGAAGTTACTGCACGTGATGCATATAGTGCTATTAAACAACAAAAAGTAAAACGTATCATTAAAGAAATCGCCAAAAAACATGGAACAGGTTACAAAACTTTGGGTCTGAAATCGAGCATTCGGTTCAGTAGTAAGGGCAAGAGATGCGACCAAAAAGCCAAATCAGAAGTAGAGAATTTCTATTTAAGAGATGATGTAAGTCGAATTACCTCAGGGAAAAAAGAATGTAAAACCATGAAGAAACAGAAGAAACAGAGAAGATACCTGGTAGATACTCTTCAGAACCTGTACAAGATTTACAAAAAACAAGGCGGAAATTACGGTTTTACAACTTTTTTCAAATATAAACCTTTTTACGTCCTTTCACCCATAGCTGCGTCGCGAAACACATGTCTATGCATTAAACACAGTAATTTTGAATTCATCTTCAATGCACTGAGACGCTATTCGGTCATACAATTCAAAGATATCAAAGAATTGCTTATAGCGACGTCTTGTGACATCAAGTCTTATGAATGCATGTATAACAAATGTAACAAATGCAGGACACCAGCTGTAGCTGTAAATAGAGAAAAATTAAACGACGACATCACGTGGTATAGATGGAGTAGAGTCGACCACACTTACGAAAGGGCACAAAAGCAAGTTACGACAAAAAAAACTGTGAAACAAGTACACCGAGGTAAGGTTGCCGATCTTATTTCAGAACTTCAGAAGGAAATCCCATTATTTAAAACTCATTACTACAATTGGAAAAGGCAGCAACAGCAATATCAGTTATGCGTTAATAATTTACAAGACAACGAAGTGCTTATATTGGTCGACTTTTCTAAAAATTTCGAGTGCAAGCTAGGAGAAGAAGTACAATCCATGCACTTCGGAGCCTCAAAGCAAGCTATAACTTTGCACTGCGGAGTTATTTACACCAAAGACAAAAGCCAGTCGTTTGTCACAATATCTGACAACAATTGCCATGAACCTCATGCGGTTTGGGCGCACCTAATTCCCGTTTTAAAATTAGCGAAGCGCATCAACCCAAATGTCAGTGTTGTTCATTTTTATTCGGATGGACCTTGTAGTCAATATCGCCAGAAGAAAAATTTCTATCTACTGAGTCTGTTGACACCAAAACTCAAGTTGTCATATTCTACTTGGTCGTATTCCGAAGCCGGCCATGGAAAGAGTGTGGCCGATGGCATTGGGGGTGCAGTTAAGAGATTGCTCGACCAAAGAGTCCGATATGGCAATGATATAACCAATGCAGCCGACGCTCTTAAAAATTTGGAAGGTCGCATAAAATCTGCATGTTTTTTGATTACTAATGAAGAAATCGAAAATATGTCAACGTTGTTGCCAAACAACATTCTGGCTGTGCCTGGCACCATGCAAATTCACCAGATAATTACTGCCGGACCACACAAAATAAAACACAGACAACTTGGTTGCTTTTGTGGCGAAGAGCGTGGCTTGTGCCATTGCTACAATCCCAAAATACAAAAACTTGTTCCCGACCCTTCACCAAACGTACAAGATTTGCCGGTTGATATCAACTTTGCCCAAAATACAAAAATGGAAATAAATGAAAACAGAGAATTTCACGTAATACCTTTCGCTACCTGTGATAATGATGATTCAAGACCTTTAGAAACTGTCACATTTACATCACAACTTGCTTTGCCTAACGAACGAACGAACGTCCAGTTAGAAACACAAAATGATCCCGTTTTGTCTCAAGTTGATGTGTCAATACCTCTATTCTCTGATGACTGTATTCTTTCGAGTGAGATTGATGATTTAATGGAAATCAAATTGGCTCCACCTTTTTGTTCTATTGCGCCAATCGTTAGTATTAGTGATACCATGAATAGTTCTTCTCCAGTAATTCAAGGCTCGGAACAAAAGACAGACTTTCAGCCAAATAAACAGTCAAAACCATCATCACCTATCGCTTCATCTAAAATCAGTCCATCTCCTGCTAAAAAAGTAAAAATTCTAAAATCATCTCTTGCTAGCAATGTCGAAACTTCAATGCCTCTAAAAAACACTCTTGCTTACCCTAACGATGCCACAATTGCCATCTCTCCACAAACTCAAGACCAAAAGACACAACTACTACCAATCACACAGTTTGAACCACCATCGCCTAAAATTAATGTTGAAGACATTCTTTCTCATAAAAAAGCGGAAAATTTAAAGCCATCTCCTGCCAAAAAAGTCAAAATTCTAAAACCATCTCTTGCCAGCAATGTCGAAACTTCAAAGCCTGTAAAAAACGCTCTTGCTTACCCTAACGATGCCACAATTGCCATCTCTCAACAAACTCAAGACCAAAAGACACAACTACTACCAATCACACAGTTTCAACCACCATCGCCTAAAATTGATGTTGAAGGCATTCCTTATCCTAAAAAAGCGGAAAATGTAAAGCCGTCTCCTGCCAAAAAAGTCAAATTTCTAAAACCAGTGAAAGTTGAAAATGTTAAACATTCTGCTGATAAAAAGTTTAAAATTCTAAAACCTGTGTCAGAACCACCAATTAAAATCTTAAGTAACGTTGTTATTCGTAGTAGTTCCACAATAAGCTCTTCCCCATTTACTCAAACCTCGGTTCAAAATACGAAATTACAAGACGAAGTGTTTCAACCAGCATCACCTTCGCCTTCTAAAATCTTAAAACCACTACCGATTAAGAACGTTAAAAACTTATCAAAACTTACAGCTACTACTCAAAGTTCAACTCAATCATCCAATTCCAACACATTCCTGTGCTATGTTTGCAATATGCACAGTTCACTATACTCGCGATCGAAATGTATGATTTGCAAGATCTTTGTTTGTAATGTGTGCAGTGGGTCATATGAAACAAATGATTACATTTGCTCTGTTTGTTTAGATGCTTAGTTAAAAAAATCCTAAAGGATGTTATATATATAACTAACGGATATATGATCATAAAACTTAGCTTAAACAATGAATGTCACTGTTACACAACAAATGTTAGCTTTCTAAATTCACAAAACGAATGCTCTCATCTACAATTGCTAGTTGATCTCAATTTATTATTGTTTTTTTATTTTTAAATGTTGTAAGATCTCATTGCCTAGATATAATTATATATATTTAACGTTACAGATGATTCAGACTGATTAGATAGCTCAAGGAAACCTAATTTTGTTATTTGGTGTTATAAAGTGATATAAGTGCCTTATGGAAATCTCATTTTGTTATTTTTATACTAGATTTAAGAAATAAGTGTAATTATTAAGCTCGTGATAGAAGATTCAGACTGATTAGCTAAGTAGCTTACATATCTTTGATAATGTGATGTATCCAAAGGAAACCTAACATTGTTACTTTGTGTAGATGTATAACATAATTTTAGGTAAGACTGTTTTAGTATAGAAGACTGTTTAAGCTCGTCACAGACGACATTAGTTTCCCACAAAGAAGCATTAAATTATTGATAATTTATCATGTTAGTCGTCATCTCATTATCATTATATATCATATTTTAAGACTGTTAGTGAGACTCCGATACCTATACATTTTGACCACTATGTAGAACGTGCCTTACCTTTCCACTAACGTAACATAAGATTCCATAAACGTCACTGTCCCAATATTTTAGGGAGTGAAAATTTAACGTGATTGCTTGAGTATTCCAGGTACTTTAAATGTTTCTATTCTATCTGGATTTGCTTTTAATTCTTTATATTTAAAAATTGTAATTGCTTGTGTAAAGTTTGCCGTATAAATAGCGTACAGAAAAACAAGAAGTGGTTTGAATCGAAAAGTGACGTTATGGAACAATTGCACGTAATATTTTCGTACTTAAAATGGTTTTCTTTCATTTGATTATTATTTTAAAATAATGTTTAAGTTTGCATTCTTTTATAATAAATTCTTTGCCTACTTTAAACTCGCCTTATCAATTTACAGCCTAAAACATTTCGTGACGTTACGGAGCAGTGGGTTTCATACTTTCCACAAAAAAAACAGTTTTGTTCAATACTTTAAAATATTTATGCCGACATATATATATATTATGAATCCTACATATATCTTCTACTTTACTATCTATATTTAAGACATAATAAACGATTTTTTATTTCGTCACTTTCATATACGTCACGCTGCAACCGAAAGTGAAAATGCCCATAATTTCCTGTTGCTTAAATGTTAAAAAAAAAATCTATAAAAAAAAGAAAATGTCAAGGAACTGTGACAAGACTGTGATCGTCTGGTGCTGTCACAGGGTGCTGTCAAGATTCTTCAAATCAGTGTGACCCTCAGAATAAGGAAAAACAGTAGAAGTGACATAAAGTAAAAAAGTTGTAATGCATGATTCCACAAACATGGCGTCGAAAATCTATAGAAACTGCTATGTAATCTAGACACAAATGACACTTGAACTGCTGGTCAAATGTCAAATTTGATTTCACAAATATGGTGGACAAACTTCAAACGTCTCCTAGGTAGGGCTTTTATTTTGAACCTTATTTTCATAGCAATAATGCCACGTCATTTCAAACACCGTCCCAATGGTGTGACCAGAATTAGTATTTTACACTGGGGGTTTTTTATTCTCATGGGGGGAAATATTGTTGGGCAGAATTTCGGGGGGAAAGATATGTGTGTAGGGGGGGGGGGGGAACTGTTTTTTTTAAAAAGTATTTAACAAATATAGTACCTATTGAATGTGACTAAAATTATGATAATCAGACGCAAAATTAAATAAGTAATAAATATATCATTTATTTGTAAATAAATTATTTAAATAGTTGGGGTTGGGTTATTTATATTTGGTAGTTATTTGCTTAGTTTGGGGTCAGAGACCGTGTGTAAGATGTCCCCTAATATTTTTTTATAAATAAATATATGGCTTGTGATATGGCTGCCAGAGACTGATAAACATACTTATACATATACTTATTTTTACATACACACTTATAGTTAGTAACTAAATAACACCCAGACACAGAGCATACACTTATGTTCATTCATCACATAAATATTTGCCCTGGGTGGGGATCAAACTCACGCCTCTTTGACCCAGAAGCTAGGGTCACTAACCACTGAGCCACTGAGGCAGGAATTGAACGAATTTAATTCCTTCTCTTCTACTTAAAAATAGACAGAAAAACAAGGGCGGGCATAGGCCGATCCATACAAGGGATGTGAAGTTAGCTACGAGCTACAATATCCAACTAACGCGCCCTTTTATGTGAGCTTCAGTGAGAATTGAAACTTATGGGGTTTTTTTCCTCAAAACCTGAAATTTGGGGGGATTCCAAGAATAATTTGGGGGACAAAAACCAAGACAGTCATCTGGTAACACTGCTTTCAAGCGTGTGACATGTTCATTTCAAGATTTCTTTCTGCTTTTTCGATAAATAATACCATTTTAAACTGCGTTTCGAATACTACAAGTAGTGTCTAGTGTTTAAATTTATGTATTAAATCATACGTTTCAACACATATTTAGCATTGAAAAAAAAGAAACGATGGTTTTGGGCCATGATCTGAGTGCCGGCAATAGAACAGATGATGTTCGAATATCTGAAGATGTTTCGTTTGATACTATGTTACTCAGAAAACCTACCTTAAAGGGTCTAAAGAAAGCTGGTTTTCTCAGACCATCACCTATACAACTACATGGCATACCTTTGGGAAAATGTGGATTCGGTAAGACCTTTTTCATATATGTACCCTCTTCCCTTTAATGTAATGATATGGTCTGTCTACCCGCGGTGTTATTATCACTGCTTATTTTGTTCTTTATGCAAATAAAAACAATCATCCTAGCCAGCTGAGAATTTTGTTATAATGTAGAAATGGCTCTCATGACAAAAGAACATGGTATTTTTCATTCTACTAAGTGAGATTACTACAATAGCTACCCATCTCAAATACTATTAGATGGTCGAGATATATTATCTGTATTATTAATTTCAGATCTGTTACTTGATGCCAAATCAGGCACAGGAAAGACAGCAGTATTTACAGTAATTTCTCTAGAAAAACTGGACATGAGTAATGGGGTACAAACCATCATACTTGCGCCAACTAGAGAAATTGCATCACAAATATCATCTGTAATTAATGAAATTGGATCACAATACAAAGGTCAGTAACTAAGCTAAATTAAAGTGTCAACAGGTTTATGTTAATGCTTACACATGTCCTCCGTATAATAACCGCTGAGAACTAGGGTCAAGACGACCTTTGACGAATATAATTACCTAATAGTTTTGTTTTTAAAATATCACTATATTCTGTTAAAAATATCACTATATTCAATTTACTACAGTTATTGATTATTTAATATATTACAAATGTGGTACAGCTGATATATTAAGTCATGATTTGTAAATAGTGGCAAAATTAAACCTTAATTTAACTTAAAAAAAAGCAACTGTCATGCACCATTCTACAGCGCAAATATTGTAGTAAAAGTTTTTTATTAATTTCATATTGCAGATTTAAATGTAGCTGTTGTAATGGGAGGCCTACCTGTCAAAGATGATATTGAAAAATTAAGTCAAAATGTTCAAATTGTGGTTGGAAGCCCGGGCCGCCTGCGTCACTTGATCCAAGATAAGCATATTGATCTTTCAGCCGTTCGATTGTTAGTTCTAGATGAAGCTGACAAATTATTGGAAAAGTCTTTCCTGCCAGACATTAATTACATATTTTCTCAACTGCCACAACAAAAGCAAGTCATCATGTCTAGCGCTACTTATTCAGAAGATACTAAAACATTCATTGGTAAATATCTACAAAAAGCTCAGCATGTTTGCCCTGACAGCAATAGCGTTCTGCGTGGAATCTCACAAAAAGTTACTATTGTTCCACACAATAGTAACATAGTCAAACAAACAAAACATAGACATGAGGAATTGAAAAAGATTCTCAATTCAAAGCAGTTCAAGCAATGCCTCATCTTCTGTAATTACCAAGTTAGAGTAGGTGAGCTACATAGAATGCTGTCTCGAGATAAATGGCCAGCAGAACAGCTGTATGGGCAACAGGACCAGACTGATAGACTTGATGCCCTTAAAACTTTACAAGAGTACAAATGCAGGATACTGGTGTCAACAGACTTGGCTGCAAGGGGTATAGATGCATCTAATGTAGATTTAGTTATAAATTTTGAGCCACCTTTTGAATGGCAAACCTACCTGCACAGAATTGGCAGAGCAGGCCGATATGGATCTTATGGTACAGCTATTTCTATACTCAGTGAAGGAAAAGAAAAAACAAAATTCAAAGAAACACTTGCCCTTACAAATATTCCTTTCAATCTACGAGACTTGTGGAATGATGAACCTTTCAGTTTGAGTCTAACAGACGACACCCTTGATACATATGAAGAACCTTACACTGTTGCTCCAAATAATTCAATATTACCAAAAATTGAACACAAGTTAGAAAATATTCTGTGGAATGCTTTGACTGCAGCCACTACACGGTCATCAGAACAATGTGATGTGAAGCCAGAAATATCTAGTTTCAATGAATTGTGTGATTCATTCAATATGTCAAGTAAAACAAATATAGAAACCTTTTCTGATCTTATGAATTCATTCCAGACGAATCAAGAAGAGATCAGTAATAATATTGATTGCTGCAAATTTGAACATATTCATGTTGCAAATTTACCTATAGATGGTATAAAATATTGGGATAACATTGATATCAGATACACAAATCAACTAAATAATTCTCAAAATGCCCAACCAGTAGGAAATGTAAAGTTAATATCACACATGACCCCCAACATAACAAATGGCGATTCTACCAATGAAGAGTGTAATGGAAATGAAAGATATATGATAGAGAAAATGGAAAAAGAAAATTCTAAAAGAACAAACAATTTAAATAAAGCTCTTGGCTCGAGATTAGATGAAAGTAAAACAAAGCAAAATATGATAAGTAAGGATTCATCAAAAGCTTTTGAAAAAGACATGCAAGACAAGAGACAGGGCAAATTTGTAAAATACAACATGCCTGATAAAAATTACAATAGCACAAATAAAAACGATCCAAATAATGTTACAGGCAGAAATGGAAATATTGCTAATGCTCTAAACACCAGTGATATGACAACAATTGATCCAGTTAAGCAAGCTTTGATAGATGCAGGTTTGCCTACAGCTTTTGGGAAGGTCAAACAAAATAAATATCAAAATAGGATTCATTCATATTATTATAACAGAAATAATGAAACTATAAATAAAGAAAAGTCCAAAAACAATGACATTCAGCAAAATCCTGTGAAAATTCAAGAAGTCAAAAAAAGGATACAAAAGATTAGTTCTAGTAAAACATTTACAAGAGAGAATATGCAGGCACATGCGTCCACTACTAATCTTATAGAAAGTGACTCATCAAGCTCGTCATTTGAGACCTATGATAAAAAAAATACTTCCAAAACGGGAAATGAGTATACCTATAATAAAACAACTTGTCAATGTAAAGAAAATAAAAGAGTCAGCGTGGAACAGTATAGAGGAAAAATATTTGATAACTGGTATGAGCAATTGAAGCATCGGACTAGGTCCATTCAATATGCTCTATACATTGAAGAACTGAGGAATTTGTAATATTTTGCTGTGTATATTTTTTATTAAAAGGAAATTCGTAAAATAAAGTAGTCATTTTTATGTATTTATTGTTTTTTATTCAAAATTCTTCATCTACAAAAGTTACTCACAAAAACAACACAGTATAATTAAGTATATTATAACCCAAAACGAAACTGGAAATATTATTTGTTGCATCTTAGATGTAACATTGGACTTGAGTGTCTTGGTAGTTTATTATGGGCACCACGACAATTACAATGTGCTATGTCTCTTGCCCACTGCCATTAGAACTTGCTATTATGTTGAGATATATCGGATTTTTAAGGATTCTGAGCGTCCTAGTCAATAGCAGCCATAGGACATCCTCTGTTGGACATAGGCCTCTTTAATAGAAATCCTATACAAGCTGTTGGAAGCGGCTTGTATTCAGCCTGTCTCTTGGAGTCTCTAAAGGACCTTGTCAGTGGACGTCCTACACTGCGCTTGCAGGGGCGTGGTCTCTATTCGAGAACTATGAATTAAATCAGTGTCACAAAAATGTATACATAGCTATGTTTCAAATTGGGCTTAACGAACGAAATAAGTACAATAAACGCCCGACATTTCGTATCGCACAATAGTTTGTGCATAAAGAGAACCGTCGTGGCGTTACGGTGAACTAACAAAGTAAGATTTTAATCAGCAGCCAAGGTACCGACTACTTGGTAGACGCGAGTCTACTAATGGAACCCGAATTGGTGTCTACCAAGCATCAAACACTTTTAGTAGTACTAGCAATAACATAGCAGTGTTGTCAAGTGTCAACGTAACAAAATTTGTAAAATGGCACACGGGCGACCTCACCTACGACGCTTCTCTTTTTGCACAAACTCTATCATAGGGCACAGTTTACGCAGTCGCGCACTCGAATCGTTTTTATACCAAGCCTCATGTCGTCTTTGAAAACAAAACATTGGCCACGATCACAGAACGGCAGATTTCCTTCTCTCTTCTGTGGCCACGATTAAAGCCTTAATACATCGCTTAAATATACATTTACATACAAACAACATATTTTATAAAAAAAAATATCTAAAAATAAATAAGGGATAATACTTTGAAGACAGAACATAATCCCTAGCAAGTGTGACTACTATAAATTAACAATTATGACTGTAATTACTTAAAACTAATACAATAAAATATATTAAAATCAAAAATTATATTTGTACAAATATTTGATCTATGTTTTCTAGGAAGAAATAGTTTACTGGAGAGCAGAAGTAGATCTTAACTATTACTCGTCTTGGAATGATAGGTAAAATTGATGTCGAAATATGGGTTGGTTTTTGGGGTTTTTGATATGGGCACAAGTAGGTCGGAGCAAGGCGAAGGGGCAAAGCTCAGCTCTAAAGTATAGAAGAACAGTGGAATAAAACTAAAAACGAAGATTAGACTAGTCCACACTTTTTTATTATGGAAACTAACGTAGTTTTCGCATTTTTTTTACTTTATATAACGGGAACGGACCCGGCCGGCGAAGCTAGCACGAAGCTTGATAAAAACCGCCGAATGCGGCCCAAACTATATTCGTTATGACTAGTAAATTACGCGAGTGATTTCTCGTTATATCAAGTAAAAAAAACACTTTATTTATCACTTTATGGGAGTTTCGGAATTTTTACTCGGTTTCGAAGTACCTACCTACCTACTTCTTCATGAGGAAATACGCGACAGCGGTCGGGCTCACAGGAGCCCGGCCGCTGTCGCATACCTGTGTGTATAACCGGCTTTTCGATTGCTATAATGCGCTTTGGTTTTCGCCACGTTTCTTTATGGTGCCGAGACTTGGACTCTGAAAGCAGCAGATCATGAGACGCATCGATGCATTCGGGATGTAGGTCCGTTTCCTGCCAGTCGGCGCCAAGAAGAAAGAGCCCATCATGAAACGACCCGCTTTCCCGAAAAAATCAGCTATCCCCTGGTTTTCCATTGCTCATATACCAAGTGACCCACTCTTAATAAAATTCATCATCGCTTTTCTTACCCAACTTTGCGTTCAGTCCTCCATCACATCAGTAAATTGTCTTCATTTCAGAGCAACATATATTGTTTTGTCACATAAGATTATTGCAAGTACGATCAGGAACATCTAATCCGATTTAATCACATAAATATATGAGAATGGTAGTATTGGATTAGCTTCGTCGGCATTAATCTGTCTTCTCATGCGTTTCTGGAAAATTAAAATTAAAATAATATTAAAATATATCATCATAACAGCTGCACGATGTTCACTGGTGGAAATTGTCCTTGTATAATTTTTTTATCCTTGTAGCTAAAATTTAATTTTTTCAATGCCTGTAAAGTTGCGATTACCTATATCAAACGCGGATTGCGTTTGACCACTAACTCGCAATGGGGTCCACCTAATTACTCAAAGTTAGACTTTATGGAATAAAGAAAACGTGAATAAGTCCGCATTTGATAACCAACTCGCCGGATGGTTAGCGCCTTATGTAATAAAGTGACAAACAGGCTGATGGGCCTCGTGGATATGAGCTAATATGTTTATTATACCTACTATGACACTTATCATGCGTTTTTTCTCAAGGAATCGTCCATTAATCACGTGAGGTTGGAACAAAATATTACAAGGATACAATATAAATATATATATATATATATATATATATATTATCATGTATACTTATTTTTCGTGGCCTTGATTCGGCGTTGTCCTACAACGATTTCCCGGCGCGTCGCAACAACCGTTCGGCTCACCAGTATGCTTTATACAGCTGTAACCTCACCATATATCACCAGAAGGGATGAGTGGGTTAAAACGTTGCTTAAAACATCACGTGATTATTGGATGACTCTTATTAGATGATGGAAACTACAGGTGGTGATACCTTCACTACTACCTTCAGTTTCTTCCTCCTCGGCGTCGAGTATGTCGGCGCAGCAGATGGAGTAGCAGATGAGAGAGAGGAAGCCGAGCGGCAGGCCGAACACCAGCGCCGTCAGCACCGGGTTCCCGAGCCACATGTTGGTCAGAGTGGTTCGCGCCTCGTAGATTGCTCGGTACAGTCGCACTGCCCAGTGGTTGCCGCCGTATGTCTGATAACCATTTAATTTTTTTTTCTTTGGTATGGTTGTGGAGAGAGAACAAGCTTGAGTCGTATCATACTAATTTGATGGTACATTTTCGCCAAAAACGGCACAACCGACTTCAATCGTTCAAAATTCGAACTGTCCGCGAGAATCCAAATAATTAATTTTGCCATTTTTAGATTACTTATTGATGAATTTTCAAAAACCACTCAACCAATTTCGATAAAATTTACTAAACTGGACCTTTGGATATAGAAGGAAAAAATTTCCTTGACAAATAAATACTAATTTTTATTCAACTCCTTGATATAGGCCCATCAGTATACACTGCTCGCCTATAAACAAATAAATAAATTTAAAAAAAATGGGACCACCGTTGTAACATACATACAAAATTCAAAATATACAGTTAAATTGAGAACCTCCTCCTTTTCGAAGTCGGTTAGTAAACGCCATAAATTGACAAAGTTACCGGGCAAAAGTGGTATAGGCCGCGCCACACAAGTTGGCGGAAATGAAGTTAGCTACAAGCTGCGCAATATCCAATCGTGACTGAAGCTCACACAAAGCCGCACGTTGATTGGATATTGCGCAGCTTGTAGCTAACTTCATTTCCGCCAACTTGTGTGGCACTGCCAATAAGTGCTCAAAAAAACTCACAGGTGCAATCTGGCTGTGTACTTGGTCAAGGAACATAGAGACTGCCTCTGGCGTCATGAGAACGGGGTCGTCGTCGGGCAGGTGGTGGTGGCTGGTGGTGGAATTGAGCACCAGCAGGTTGGGCAGGGTCAGTTCGGACATGGCAATGGAGTTGGCCAGCTCTGGTGTACCCATCCATCCAAATTGAAAACGGCTGTGGAGCTCCCGTTTTCTCTTTCTGTTCAATTTTTACATTATTGTTAATTTTGTGACTATAATCTAGATATGTTTAGGTAATCTGTTTACACGGTGTTTTTTAATCGACAGACAATGTCAATAATTTCATAGTACCTACCCATACCCAGAAAATGTCTGTCATTGAAACAACAACCTCTTAGATCCTACTAAGATTATAAACGTGAAAGTTTGTAAGGATGGATGGATGTTTGTTACTCTTTCACGCAAAAACTACTGAACGGATTGAGATGAAACTTTGCAATTATATAGCTTATACATCAAAATAACACATAGGCTATAAATTATAATGATATTGCGTATATTACAACAATAAGTGTTAAGTAAGTAGGAAAAACTCTGCCATCTGCGAGGTATTCTAGCGTGCGCTCCAAGAAATGTCAAAAAAGAACTGTCAAATCGATTTTTTTTGTTTTTTTATTTTTCACCTCCTTTATTAAGGGTGGTAAGGTAGGGCCTCGAAATATCATGCGGGCGAAGCCGCGGGCAAAATATAGTAGGTACTTATGACTAGCAAAATGGTATTTGAAGTCAAACACAGTAAATAATAGTAAGATTCTCGTACAAACCTGATAAGCCCTTCTATCATATCCTTAAAGTCTCTTTCAGTTTGTGTGATTTCATTGAGTTTGTTTTCAGATACTACAGCAATCACAATGTATTTCTCTGTTTCCATTAAATGGTTAATGTTTGATCTTGTTATTTTTGGGAAAAAGCCAAATCTTTCAGAATTGATCCACCTGTCCAATGTTGTGTTTAAAGTTTTAATGTCATCTAGGTGCTCTGGTTTTACTGTAAATGCAATTAAAAAAATATATTCTACTGCACTAAATAATATGGCTCAACTTTATACTTTTATATAGGTACATACATCATTTATATTGTTACGCAGTAGGCCACGCCGTTAGTAACTATTTATTAATCTGTGGCCGCGCGCGGTACGACGGCTAGTTGTTTACACTTAACCGCGAGATTTATGGCTTTATGACTCAGGCGGCACCGGCCTTTGTGTCGCGTCTATTGTTTGTTGTTTGTTAGATTTTTTTGTGGTGTTTTTGTAATAATTAGGAACAATAGGGTTTCTCGAACTTTACACTTGTTTACTTTGTCAGTCACAATGGCACCGAATATTCTACAGATTTCTAGAGAACCCCTATTCCGATATAAATAGGGAGATGGTTTTCGTTCGTGGCAGTTATCGCGTTTTATACCGGAGTGAAAACATCTCGTGTTCAAGTGCGGTAACAGTGATTGTAAAGTGAATAGTTGTGTGAATTTCAGTGCCAGTGTGAAGTGTTTGTGCGAACCAGTTGTGTCGTGTGTACTGTGATTTTGTGCAATAAAGTGCAAAGTGAACAATCGGCGTTTTAACTGATTATCCAAGAACCCATCTCGTAACATTTGGTGTCAGAAGTGGGATAATTAAAAATGCCGGTAACACCATACGACGAAGAGACGCCGCGCACACGGAGTCAGCGCCGACAAGAGGAAGCGCGCCGACAAGAGGAGCAGGAGCGCCGCCGGGAGGAGGTCGACCAACGACGCTTCGGAAACGATTCGCTGTTAATGGAAGCCAGCGAGTCCGAGGTAACCAACGACGACTCCAGGAAACCGGGAGCATCTGCTGCGGCACTTTCTGCAGCACCTACTGTGGCACCAGCTGCGACACCTGCTGCAGCACGAGCCACCCCTGTGGCATTTGATATGGCTGCAATGATGTCGATGATGCAGTCGATGTTCGATCGCAACAAAGAAGACCAGGCTCGTCTACTGGAAGAACAGGCCCGCAACAACAGAGAAGAACAGGCTCGCCAAAAAGAAGAGCTGCTTTCAAGCTTGCAAAAGACTTTGGGCAAAGAGATAAATGAGGTCAAGGACACGGTCAAGCAGCTTGATACCAGCGTAAAGGAGCATGATACAAAGATGAAGGCGTATGAATCTCGAATCTTCGAGGCGGAAACACAAATTGCTGACGTGAGAAGAACCTTGAACGTTATCAAGTCTGGAAGTGGAACTGCTCTATCTACAACCTGCTTGCCAGCCTCACAGAAGATCAAAGTGACGCCTTTCGACGGGACATCATCATGGTCTGCCTACAAAATTCAATTCGATGCCGCCGTTCAAACCAATGGATGGAGCAAGGACCAAGCCAAGAACGCCTTAATCATGAGCCTTCGTGATGAAGCCCTGAGTATTCTCGATGCCGTGGGCAAGGAAGTGACCTACGATAAATTAATGGAAACGCTGGAGAGTCGCTACGGTGATGAGCACCTGGAACGTGTGTACCGAGCGCAGTTGAAGAACAGAGTGCAACGTCGTAACGAAAGTCTTCAACAGTGGGCCGTCGAGGTGGAGAAACTGTTCCGGAAGGCTTATCAGTCCACGCCGTTACCTAACGACGAACATTTGGTGGAGGCATTTTCTAACGGGATAGCAGACTTTGAAGTAAGAGCTGCAGTGAAACTCGGGCATCATAAAACACTGAAGGAAGCTTTGGCCCAAGCCTTGGAAGTGGAAGCTGTACGAAATCCAGCGAGAGATGTTCAACACATAAAGGAAGTTAAAGAAGCGTCACATCGTACGAGGTTTGGTCCAAGATGCTACAACTGTGAAGAGAGAGGCCATTTATGGCAGAATTGCCCAAAGCCATGCCGAACCAGGGACGATCGACTATTGGAAGAACGAAAAGATCGCGAGGCAACGCATTCACTATGGAGGAATAAACGACCTGCTGAAGAAAGCGGAAAATGGCGAGTGTTATCCGGGCCAGAAAAGCCAAAGATTTTGATCTCACAAGCTCACGATGGGAACAGCTTGATCATCAATGGTGTCATCAATGGAACTTCTTGCAAGCTGACATTGGATACAGGAGCTTCTCGCACTGTCATCAGTTCCCGGCTGGCTAAGCGCTTTCTTCCGAACTTCGAAAGCTGCAAAACAGTTCAACTTCTGACAGCGACCGGTCAGCACATATCCGTCCGAGGAGAGAAGCTGGTGGAGTTACAGTTGGGTGAGAAAACTTTCCATCACAAAGTCATTGTGGCTGATATAGTCGACGATTGCATTCTGGGTCTTGACTTCATGCGAGAACATCATTGCGAGATAGACGTCAACCAAGGAATCTTGAAGTGTGGAAGAGAAGAAATCTTCATGGAAGGCGCCATATCAGGAAAGGTTTATTGTCTGCAGAGAACAGTCCTCCCACCTAGATCGGAAACCATTGTGGCAGTTAGATTACCGCCGAAGTTGGGACATCAACGACGATGTGTGCTAATAGAGCAATCAGAAGGTGATCAACCATGGTTATTGGCCCGAACTCTGGTGAGGACTACTAATACTGCTGTGGTGCGTGTGCTCAACACAAGTAACGAGGAGCAGCTCATCAAAGGAGGAACCCCAATTGGTATTTGTGAAGAAGTAGATTGGATGCGCAGATGCCAAGAACAACTAAAGGAGAAATACAATTGCGCTGGTAGTTACAACGTGTCAACGCTATTGGAAGATTCCCGTGAAGACCTGTCCGAAAAAGAACTTCTGATGGCAAAGAAGATGCTGCAGCGCTACACCGACATATTTGCTCTCGATGATGCTGTCAACGGGAAGACTGGATTAGTGAAGCACACAATAAATACAGGAAGCGTGTCACCGATTCGACAGCGGCCAAGAAGGATACCAGTGGCTCGAGAAAAAGAAGTTGAGTCAATGATCGAAGACATGGCACGCAATGGTGTGATAGAACCTTCATCCAGTCCGTGGTGCTCGCCAGTGGTTCTAGTGAAAAAGAAGGATGGCAGTATGCGGTTCTGCGTTGATTATCGACGACTCAACGACGTAACGAAGAAAGACAGCTATCCCTTGCCGAGGATTGATGACACGTTAGATACACTGACAGGCATGAAGTGGTTCACTACGCTGGACTTGAAGAGCGGGTACTGGCAAGTGGAAATAGACCCTAAAGATAAGGAAAAGACCGCATTTTCTACAGGAAAAGGTCTGTGGCAATTCAACGTGATGCCGTTTGGATTATGCAACGCGCCCGCTACGTTCGAAAGACTAATGGAGTTAGTGCTCGCGGGACTGATTGGAGATGCATGCCTAGTCTATTTGGACGACATCATAATTGTGGGAAAAACCTTCGAAGACCATCTGCAAAACCTGGAACGAGTATTGACTAAGATTCGCGCAGCCAATCTCAAGCTGAGTCCGAAGAAATGTTCCTTCTTCAAGAGGCAAGTGAATTTCCTGGGACATGTGATTTCCGAAGCTGGCGTACAGACGGATCCAGGAAAAGTCAGTGCTGTCAAGGATTGGCCTGTGCCAAAAGACAAGACGGAAGTTAGAGCATTCTTGGGTTTATGCTCCTACTACAGGCGATTCGTGAAGAACTTTGCTGACATAGCCAAGCCGTTGCATAGACTGACTGAGGAAAAACGACCCTTCCTCTGGGATGAAAATTGCGACGCAGCTTTTCAAGAGCTAAAGAAGCGACTTTGTAATACGCCTATTCTTGGCTTCCCGGACACAGAGAACGAGTTCATCGTGGACACTGACGCCAGCAACACCGGCATTGGAGGAGTACTGTCACAAAGGAAAGGAGACCAAGAAGTGGTGATTGCGTATTTCAGCAAATCCCTGTCCAAGCCGGAAAGGAACTACTGTGTGACCAGAAAAGAGTTACTTGCAGTGGTGAAGACATTGCGACATTTTAGCAAGTACCTGCTCGGGCGAAAATTCCATCTGAGGACCGACCACGCTGCTCTTAAGTGGCTACTACAGTTTAAGGATCCCGAAGGCCAAGTGGCAAGATGGATTGAGCAACTACAAGAGTTTGACTTCACAACGGAGCATCGCAGTGGAAAATCTCATGGCAACGCGGACGCACTGTCAAGAAGGCCATGCTCAGAGGACTGCAAGCATTGCTCAAGACATGAGTCGAAAGATTCAGTGCCCGTCAGAATGCTCAAAGCAGACATCGGTGACGAATGGAAAGAAACCCTTCAGGTTGCACAAGAAGAAGACGCCGACATCAAGCCGATTCTTGAATGGATGGAATCAGATGCCCCTAAGCCAGAGTGGAGTGCTATTGCTTCAATGAGTGTTACGACAAAGAGCTATTGGGCGCAATGGGATAGTCTGGTGCTTCAGGAGGGAGTACTTTGCCGAAAATGGGAAAATGCTCGTGGCAATCAGTGCCATCTCCAAATGGTTGTGCCCAGAGCAAAGATACCTGAAGTTTTGAAGCTGTACCACGAAGGGTTTTCGGGAGGACATCTGGGTGTGAAACGGACACTGTTGAAGATTCGAAAAAGGTTTTACTGGATCAACTGCAGAGATGACGTAGAAGACTGGGTACGGAAATGTACGAGCTGTGCATCAGTGAAAGGCCCGCATACCCGCAGCAGAGGAGCATTAAAACTGTATAATGTTGGAGCACCATGGGAGCGAATCGCGCTGGATGTAGCCGGACCATTTCCTGTGAGCGAAAGTGGCAACAAGTACTTTCTTGTCGTCATGGATTACTTCACCAAGTGGCCGGAAGTCTTCGCAATTCCAAACCAAGAGGCATCGACGATAGCAGACAAATTGGTGCATGAAGTATTCTGTCGATTTGGAGTACCATTGGAAATCCACAGTGACCAAGGAAGAAATTTTGAATCTCAGCTGTTTCAAGAGACGTGCCGAATAATGGGTGCACACAAAACAAGGACAACGTCTTACCACCCGCAATCAGATGGAATGGTGGAGCGATTCAACCAAACTCTGGAGAGATACCTGGCAAAAGTAGTCGGAAGCAAACAACGGGATTGGGACAAGCATATCCAGCCATTTTTGTTGTCATACCGAAGTGCTGTTCATGAGAGCACCAATGTCACTCCCGCTTTTGCCAATTTTGGACGGGAATTACGGCTACCAGCCGACTTAATAACTGGCATTCCACCGGATTCTCCACAACCCATAACTGAGTACGCCAGTGACCTCCGGAACAAGATGAACGACATCTATGAGCACATTAGAGAGCATGGCCAGCAAGCATCTGAAAGAATGAAGACTCGATACGACAGACGGGCTAACAATCCTGGGTTCGAGGAAGGCTCGATGGTATGGCTGCACAATCCCATACGCAGCAAAGGAAAGTCTCCAAAGCTACAAGCCAAATGGGATGGACCGTACCGAGTGGTGACCAAGATCAACGACGTGACGTTCCGCATACAGAAAGGACCTCGAGGTGCCCCCAAAATAGTTCACGTGGATCGATTGGCGCGATATCACGGATGCAACGATGCTCGGGACAAGCATGTCTTGGGAGGAGGTGGTGTTACGCAGTAGGCCACGCCGTTAGTAACTATTTATTAATCTGTGGCCGCGCGCGGTACGACGGCTAGTTGTTTACACTTAACCGCGAGATTTATGGCTTTATGACTCAGGCGGCACCGGCCTTTGTGTCGCGTCTATTGTTTGTTGTTTGTTAGATTTTTTTGTGGTGTTTTTGTAATAATTAGGAACAATAGGGTTTCTCGAACTTTACACTTGTTTACTTTGTCAGTCACAATGGCACCGAATATTCTACAGATTTCTAGAGAACCCCTATTCCGATATAAATAGGGAGATGGTTTTCGTTCGTGGCAGTTATCGCGTTTTATACCGGAGTGAAAACATCTCGTGTTCAAGTGCGGTACCAGTGATTGTAAAGTGAATAGTTGTGTGAATTTCAGTGCCAGTGTGAAGTGTTTGTGCGAACCAGTTGTGTCGTGTGTACTGTGATTTTGTGCAATAAAGTGCAAAGTGAACAATCGGCGTTTTAACTGATTATCCAAGAACCCATCTCGTAACAATATTAATACAGGATACAGGATCAGCAAGCTTCTTTTGAAATACATATAAATTTTTATTTTTACTCTTTACAAATATCTACATTGGGTACCATTTAAATAAACCAATTATAGGCCCAATTTTAAGGGCGCCAACGTAAAAAATTGTTCTCTCTATCAAACACATAAAGTGAAAAAGAAACAGTAATATTCTAAATTGCTATAAAAATTGCGAAGGCCCTTTAAAATTATGGTTGGTTTATTTAAATGGTACCCAATAAAATTTTTAGGTTTATTTTTCTTAATATTAGTAGGGTAACATATATATTTCAATATGAGGTTGTTTAACCTTTAATTAATGATGTAAACTAAAATTTAAAACTATTTTGCTGATTGGGTTTCTGGCACTTAATCGGCAAATTACTTACCATCAAAAAAGAAAGGATCATCTTCTTTGTACACGAAAATAGCTGTTTCATTTGGAGGCTTCATCTCATGTTTGATCACTTCGTGAGACATTGAGTAGAACCAGGAATGAGGTTGATATCTTTCTGCATTCAACGTGAATGATTCCTGCAAGGTATTTCAAGATTTTGTTGTGATAAGCAATTTAAAACTTTGTTGTGATCTACTGCAATAGTTTTGAATATCAAAGTCTAGTAAAAGTATTCTATAAATATAGGTTTAGTTTTAAGGTGCAGGTAAATGCATGTAAAAGGCCACTGTATTTATGGTGCAAAAGTTTTGAAGAAACTTTTGTTGGTTTTGAAATTACTAAAGAAATGTATAATAAGAAATAGATATATCTAATTTTACATGGAAAATAAAACATATTCAGGGGCCTTATTGTGTAAGCAGTCTGACGTTCGGCTTCGCTTTTTCTCCTGCTTGCTCTCATGGCATGATGAGCTGGCGCAAGCAGTAGAATAAGCGAAGCCGAACGTCAGAGCGCTTACACAATAAGGCCCCAGGGCTTGCGTTTGGATACACAGTATCCATGAAATAAAATAAAGTTAACCTTACCCACAGTGGTCCTTGTTGTTTTCCTACATATCCAAAGAACACAGAGTGTGTTTCTTTAATAAATCCAATACTATCAGCTTGTGATACTCGTTGTATGGCTGGTTGTGACATCCGCACAGCATAGTTCACCATGTCTTCTTTAACCCTGTCTCCAATGTACTCATGGTGGTATGTACCTTTTATGCTAAAATATCAAAGTTCCACTTAGCCATATCAGAGGCCTTCAGGTAATTTAACCCTTTCACTGCCAACAACTTCTACAGAAGTACGAGATTTCCCAGAGTTACGAGATTTCCCCTTCCCTCAGCGCTACTACTTCTATAGAAGTAATTCATTGTTTATAAAATATCATTACAATGTATCATAATGACATTTTACTAGAGTATATGCAATGAATTACTTCTATAGAAGTACCTAGTGGCGCTGAGGGCATGGACATCTCATACTTCTATAGAAGTTGTTGGCTGTGAAAGAGTTAAAAACTCACGACACCGGGGCTAACCATCTGACCTATACAAACTTACATCCTCACTTTAATATTCAAGAATCGTTCAAAGCACCAAATTAGCAAGCATTACTTGGTTTTACAGATCCAATTAACCTTGGCCAAAAGTATTGGGTATCTTAGCAATTTTTACCATAGAATTACATATATTTAGGATGTGAAACAATATTAATATTTTGTTGTTTACAGATGGAATTTACTAGACAGTCAATACACCCAGTACATGCTAACATGACAGAGATCGAAAAATTACTAATGAATAGATCTTTTTTTAATCAGAGCTTCTTGTGAATCAAATGTTTTATAGATATTATATTCAATTCTATCAATCTATTATTTGAAATGAACTATTGTTGCCTTAACACTATACTTTAATAAATTATTTACCTACTTTTGTCCAAGGCTTTATGTACAAGAGTAAATTAGATTCAAATACCTAGAAGAGACCTTAGAGCAAAAATTTATATTTTAAAAAATATTTTTCTACTGTGTTAACTTACAATAAAATTGTAGGGTAAGCTCGTACTTTGAAATGAGTAGCAACAGTTGGGAACCGAGTGCAGTCCACTTTGGCTACTTTGATAGCGCTGTTGTAGAGCGACTGGGCGACGTGTGCCCACACAGGTTCCAGACGCCGGCAGTGCGCGCACCATGGGGCGTAGAACTTCACGAACCACATACCCTCATGGCTTATGTCTATAAACTTATCGCTAAGCTCATAGACTCTGGACGCCGAACTCAACGAAAATACTAGAAATTAACATCACCTTTGCATTATAATCAAAATTACATTAAATGGTGCGCTGTGAACAAACAATATACTCACCACATAAACTAAAACATAGTTTCAATAAAAATTTCATTTTTATCTATTGATACTTCATCTACTACTATAATTTCATTGTAGGTACTTTGATGATGTTTTAGTAGCTCTGTGAAACAATAGTTACACAGAAATCATAGAATTTAGTTTTTGCCGTGTCGATCGATCCAAAGTTAGGTATAATTTCACAAATCACAATATACTGAAAAGTGTGACCAGCTAGCAAGTTTTATAATTCTACCTTTAGGCTCATCCCCCATCCGTTTCTGAGCCATGTTTATAAGTTGTTTTCTGTTAAAGAAGGTTTCTTATGTTTTTGTGTATCTAAGGAAACCGTACTAAACAGTCTTGTCAAATTATTACGATACAAAATATTCTGTGTAAATGCTTTAAAATAAATGTTATTTATTTTATTCATCGTTTTATATTCTCAACGATCCTCATCAAATTCCTCGCAACATGGTAGCATTTCGCGTGGTTGAAGAATAGATTCGATGTAAATAAAAAATTTAAATTGAGAAGAAATTTTGTGCAAAAAATAAATTGCGAAAAATCGACATGGCAACCAAACCTGAGATTATGAAATTCAAGATCGGTGACTTGGATGGCACTAACTGGTCAGTATGGAAATACAAAATTACTATGATGTTAAAAGGGATCCCCAAAGCCCTAGACATATTAGAAGGGAGATTTCCACGTTCAACCAGCAAGAAGACTGATGATACTGCTCCACAAGAGTATCTAGAGCTAGATAGCACAATTTTGGTCATTCTCACGAGCAATACGTCAGATGAAATCGTCCAAAGAATCATGCGTTTTGAGACTTCTAAAGAAGTATGGGATGAGCTCAAGAGGCTGTATGACGGAGACGGTGATGACTTAGACAATTACTGCCTTAAATTCTTCGAGTACAAGAAGAAAATGGACGACAACATGGCAATGCACCTTTCAAAGCTACAGAACATCTGGTTTAATTTAAACAAAGAAGTTACAAAGCTTGGAAACAAGGAACTGCCAGAGGTACTTTTTATATGCAAGATTTTAGATACTTTGCCGGAAGAATACCTCACGTTTAAATCCAGTTGGCTGTTGATGTCTAAAAAGGAAAGGACAATAGAAAGATTAACATCACAACTCTGCGCCTTTGAACGAAATGTTGAGACACAAGCTTCGTCATCCAATAGCGAGAGTAATCAAGCTCTAGTAGTAAATACTTCAAAGAAAAGGAACGACAAAATGATCAGCAATAACAAGGTAAAATGTAATTATTGCGGATTAGAGGGACATAAAGTACGTAAATGCAAAAAGTGGATGAGTGATGGAAGACCACCCAAGCCTAGTTCAAACGCCAACATCGTTATGAATACAGACTTATTGATCGTTGACACAGACTTATACCCAGATAAAGAAAGTTGGTATTTAGATAGTGGGGCAACTAGTCACGTCACCTTCAGAAGAGATCAGCGAGGCAATTCTGTCAACCGATTTCGTCACCGAAGTGATACGCTTCCGAACTCCTCTCGCTTTTCTGACAGTTTCAAAGACTTGAAGCTGTCAAAAAAACGAGTGAAGCTCAAGAAGGCGTCACCTCAGCAACGAGATCGGTTAACATAATTGCCCCGCTGTTCCAAACGTTTAAGAGCTTCGACAAAACGCATACTGTGACGACGGCGAATGGCGAGAAAGTGATTGCCACTGGTAAAGGTGACATCAAACTAGAATCAGAATCAGAATCAGAATATAGTTTATTGCCATAAAACTGGTACATAAGTTGTTAAAAAAATAAAATTTAAAATAAGTATCACAGTCTTAATACCCTTTTCGGGCGTGCAATATTTTACACAATAGGTATCTTATAGCTACTATAGCGGAATACAATACACAGGTTTTTCTTGCGGACATACAATCTTAAGCTAATTAAACTAAATAAGAACAATGTTAAGCTATTTGGCTTTATAATATACTACAATACCTACTTAAATCTATAATTGAATGGACTTGTGTACTTAAAGTATTCATCGAGATTATAGAATACATTTTCTGTGAGCCATATCTTTAGATTTCTCTTAAATGCATTCCCATGTAGTGACTTTATAATTTGCGGCAGGTTATTGTAAATTTTTATTGCAGTTATGTACGTACTTTTATGAAACATAGAATTATTAATTTGAGGAATACAGATGTTTAGCTGGTGTTTTGGTCGTAAGGACTCAAATCTAACCGATTTTTTGTCCAGGAAATAATCTTGATTATTTTTAACAAATATGCTGATTTCCAATATGTACAGTCCAGTTAAGGTTAGAAACTTATATTGCTTAAAAATATTTCTTACCGATTCTATACTTTTTAATTTATAAATGGCTCTCAAACAGCTCTTCTGCAATATAAATGTACTATTTACATCTGTTGAATTGCCCCAAAAGATTAAACCATACTTAAGATGGGGGTAAACGTAACCATAGTATGCACTTTTTGCGGTTTCTTTATTACATATGCTACTTAGCATTGATAGAGCGTAACAGTATTTTGAAATGGTTGAGTTTAGTTGGCATATATGCTCCTTCCAGTTTAAATGGGTATCAAGAGTAACTCCAAGGAATTTTGAATTCAGTACTTCGTCAATTCGTGTATTATTATTAAGTATGTTTAATTGTATTGGTGAGGCTTTGTAATTTCGAAACTGTATAAGTTTTGTTTTCTTTACATTTACTGTTAAGTTGATGGACTCTAACCATTTTATTACGTCATTTAAGGTTTTGTTTACTTCTTTTTCAAATTCATTGCTATTTAGTTTGTCTTGTGGTATATATATGGTAGCATCATCTGCAAATAGTACAGAAAGATGTTTAGTTACTAAAGGCAGTTCATTTATGTAAATGAGAAAAAGCAGTGGTCCAAGAATACTGCCTTGGGGTACTCCACATAAAACTTTATCAAATCCTGACTGAACTTCTTCAATAGTTTTGGTCGATCTATTGTAAAAATTTATTGCAGTTGTTTGATACCTGTTGGTAAGATAGCATCTTATAAGGGATAGTGCGGAACCACGCACCCCTACAGCTTCCAGTTTATTCAAGAGGGTTTTATGATCAACACAATCAAGAGCTTTTGATAGGTCGATAAATAGTGCAATTCCTTTTTTTTTGTCGTTTATATCCTGCCATACTTGTCTAAGGAATTGAAATATCGCTAGAGTTGTGTTTTTATTCTTTTGAAATCCAAACTGGTGGTTACTTAATATTTTATTCAGGTCAAAAAATGAAATAAGCCTATTAAAAATTACTTTTTCAAAAATCTTGGAGATACTGGGAAGTATAGCTATAGGCCTGTAATTTACAATGTCATCTTTCGATCCTTTTTTGTGTAACGGTTTGATTACTGCTTTTTTTAGTTCATTTGGGAAACTACCAGATTCAATACACAGGTTCACTATGTAAGCTAAAGGTTCCGCTATTATATCTATGCTGCTTTTGATAAGTTGTATAGGTACATTGTCGCATCCTGCGCTTTTTTTATTTTTCAGTTTTTGAACTATGTTCTTTATTTCTTGGGGACTGGTAGGATTCATATAAATGCTACTGCAATTTGCAGGACTTAGTGTTTTTTGCTTAGGTAATTGGTTGTAATTTTTATTTATATTTATGAAATGATTGTTAAAAGCTTTACTCATTTCATTTGGATCTTTTATTTCACTGTTGCTTATTTTCAATTTATCTATCGTTGTTTGTATACTATTAGTTCCAGATGTATTTTGATTAATAATTTTCCAGGTGGCTTTAGTTTTGTTATTGCTTTTGGTTATGTATTTAATGTTAGATATTTTTTGGGATGTGTAAATAGCTTTTTTCATTACTTTACAGTATTTTTTATAATTATCTTGGAGTTCTTTATTTCTTCTATGCAGTGTTTTCAAGTATAGTTTTCTTTTTGTTTTGCTAGCTGTTTTTAAACCCTTAGATTGCCAGTTAACCTTTTGTCTGTGAGTTATTTTAACTGTTTCTAAAGGTATTGTTAGTTCGAATATGAGATTAAATAACTCAATGAATTCTTTATAAGCTTCATTTACATTTTTGTGAGTGTATACTTTGTGAAAGTTTATTTGTCGAATGTATTTAAGGAAAATTTCTAGATGTTTAAGAACATTTCTTGTTTTGACGTACCAAAATTCTTCTCTGTAACTTTGGTTAGTAGGTAGCTGCATAATTTGAGCAGTATGGTCAGAAAGGCCCAGGTTTACTACCTTTGATTTATGTTTTTTAATGTTTGTCAAGATATTATCAATGCAAGTTTGTGTTTTATACGTTATTCTCGTCGGGTCTTTGATTGTTGTATGAAAATTGAAAGATTTTAATGTATTCATAAAAAGTTGAGTTTTTTTGTCATTTTCAAATAAATTTATATTGTAATCACCCATTATTATGACTTTGTTTTTAAACGTTCTTCTTTTTGCAGTTAGTTTTTGCAGTAAAGTTTCAAGGCTTGATATAAAAATACTAAAGTTACTGTTTGGTGTCCTGTAAAGAACTATTATAGTATAATTTAGTTCACTAATATTGACACCGCAGCATTCGAAGTGGCGTTCAATACCCATTTCAGAGACCCAATCTAGTTTTGTAAAGTTTATACCATTTTTGACAAATATACCTACACCACCTCGAGATCTCTTTTTTCGAGAGTAATGAGCGGCTTTTTTGTAACCATCTAATTGTATTATTTCAGCTTGGTCATTTTTTAAAAAAGTTTCTGTAAAGCAGCATACATCTACTTTTGTTTCATTTGAAAAAAGTAATTCTAATTGTTCCAATTTTGTTTTTATGCTTCTAATATTTTGATGCAGTATTGTAAAATCATTGTAATTTTCAGATTCCTCAGGAACGAAAAAACTGAGGGGTACTAGTTGTGATTTTGCTTGGCGGTGTTTGATCATTATTTTGTACTTGTCTAAAATAATAAGGTATAGAGCTTTGGTTGGTGATCGAAAAGGATACATAATATTATGCGATGTATGGTGTGTACCATCACTACAGAAAAATTTGTTCTCGTTACTGTCAGCACAGGACAGATTACCGGGAAGCACTTTTGAATCAGAGCCAGAGTTCTGCAGATTGAAATCTAATGGCGTCGTTAAAGTCACAGGTGAACGAAAGAAGAGAGGTGGATTATTTAAACTTAACGTAAAAAATATAATGCCACAAACCTTTGAAGTCAATGCGATTACGACAAGTCAAGATTTATTACAACTTTACCATGAGAGATTAGCTCATCAAAGCAAACTCCATGTGAAGAAAGTTATCGAAAGAGAACTAGGGATAAAGGTAGAAAGTAACAACACAGAGTTTTGTGAAGGATGTAGCTTCGGTAAAATGCATAGACAACCATTCGGAACTAGAGTTAGAGCAGAAGTACCTGGAGAGATCATGCACTCAGACGTGTGTGGTCCATTTCCGTCCTCGTACAAAGGATATCGCTATTTAGTTCTATTTAAAGATGACTTCAGCAAGTACCGTTATGTATACTTCATGAAACAGAAGTCTGAAGTGTACTCAAACCTTCAACTGATGTTAGAAGAAAGCAAGGTAGCTGGTCATGTTATCAAAGAACTATTAAGCGATAACGGCGGAGAATTCGATAATGAGAAAACTCGATTAATACTACAAAAATATGGCATAAAGCAAAGATTGATCATGCCATATACGCCTGAGCAAAACGGCTGTAGCGAAAGAGAAAATAGAACATTAGTCGAAGCCGTTCGTGCGATGATGTACGAACACGAAGAGCTGCCAACCGCTTGTTGGGCAGAGCTCGTAAGTACAGCAGCGTATGTACTCAACAGAACAGGACGTACTCCCGTAGAAGGTAAATCTCCATACGAACTGTGGTATAAGAAAAAGCCAAAGATAAGCCACCTTAAAATCATCGGAAGTCCATGCTACGCCCATGTTCCCAAGCAGAAGCGTAAAAAGCTAGACAAGAAAGCTGAAAGATGTAAGTATATTGATCGGCTATGACGGTGATGATGGATATCGACTTTTGAATTTCAGCAAAAATGGATGTTCGTTGGTACGTTCAAGAGACGTAAAATTTCTTGTCAGAAATCGGTAAGAGTAATGTAAAACAGAATTCAGAATTGACAAAGGCTCAGGAAGATTCTGAAATTGAAATTAGTCTACGAATGCCATCGAACTCTGTCGCAAGGGAGGATATTCCGTTGAGGCCTGTTATAAGAGAAGAAAGCAATCAAAAGATTCACGGTGTAAGGGAGGAAGGTAATGAAAGTACAGAAACCTTTTTGAAGAATGTATACCTCCTGAATCTTTGAAACGAGTCGAAAACAGAGTTCAGTAGCTATCGAACGCAGGTTGGTGATGGCTTCCAGCCTTCCGAACAAGCTGCTTTCCGAAAAGGCTTTAGCACCATGGACCACATACATATGCTGCGGCAGAAGACAGAGACCGAGGAGTAGGTACAAACCTATAACCTGCCACTTTGCTTGGCGTTTGTGGACTATGAGAATCAGAAAGCCTTTGATTCGGCCGAGTAATGTGCTGGGCTTGAGTCTCTCCAACGATGCCGTATTGACTATCGGTACATTTAAATGTTTGTATAATAACGTCACTATGTCGGTCCGAGTACAGAAAGAGATCTTCAAGGCGATTTCTTTGAAGAGAAGCGTAAGACAGGGAGACGTAATATCTCCGAAACGGTTTACTGCCACTTTGGAGAACGCCTTCAGGCCCCTGGACTGGAAAGGATTCGGCATCAACATAAATCGCGAATACACTTTCGGTTTGCCGACGATATCGTCGTCATGGCAAAGTTGATGGAAGAACTTAGCACAATACTCGAAGGCCTCAATCAAGTCTCTCAACAGGTGGGTCTTAAGATGAACATGGACAAGACAAAGGTCATGTGTAATTCTCATGTTGTACCAACCCCTATTTCTGTTGGGGGCTTGGTTTTTGAAGTCGTTGACTCGTACGTATACCTAGGACAAGTAGGCCAGTTAGGTAGGTCCGACTATAAGAAAAAGGCCAATCGCTGAATCCAGCTCGGTTGGCCAGTGTTCGGAAAATTGAGTAACGTCTTCTTGTCCGACATACCCCAGTGCCTCAAATCGAAAGTTTTCGACCAGTGTGTGTTGCTAGTGATGACTTATGGCACAGAAACGTAGTCTCTCACTATGGGCCTTATTAGTATACTCCAAGTAGCCCAACGAGCCATGGAGAGGGCTATGCACGAAGTTTCTCTGCGAGATCGAATCAGAAATGAGGAGACCCGTAGAAGAACCAAAGTTAACGACATAGCCCAGCGGATTGGCAAGTTGAAATGGCAGTGGGCAGGGCACATGGCACGGAGGAATGATGACCGATGGTGTCGAAAAGTTCTCGAGTTCTCGTACAAGCAAGCGCAGTGTCCTACGCTGCGCTTGCTGGTACGTGATCATCCGTCCACCCACAAGGTGGATGGACGGCTAACCTCATTATGACCGAAGGATCGACCTGGATGCAAGCCTCTACCTACCGGTCTTATTGGAGATATTAAAGGGGAAGCCTATGTCCAGCAGTGGAAGTCTTATGGCTGAAACGAACGAACGAACCTTTTGCGCTTGCGCTAGTAATAATTTGTGTATGTTTTAATCTAAAAGCTTTTGAGAAATCTTTGCTTTTAAGCATATAACCAAAGAATAAAAGCCACCAAACTAGTATCCCAAATCCAGGTAAAATACAAGTTACTATAATTATTATGTCAAAATAGCATCCTGCTGAGATTTTTACAATTCTGCAAACACTTATATATTTAGTTTTTTTTTATTTTGATGGTCAAAAGTGCCTTGTTTTCAAAAGTCTTTCTGAGTGTCTGGTGGACGTGACGCGTGACCAAAATGCTGGTGTTTATTTGGCTCAACCTCAGAATAAGGAAAAACGGCTCAACGCATAAGCATTGCCATTCAGCGTGGCAATGCAGCCAGCATGCTGTGGCAGTGGGCTAGAGCATTTGGATTATCTTCAGACCTTCAATTTTTTATGTAGTAGTAGTGTATGTAGTGTAGTGTGTTTTTGAGTTTTAGCACATAAAGTAGTTTAGTTATTTAGTACTGAATAATTATTATGATATTAGTAGAACATTGCGCTATCTGGTCACACTGCCATTTCAGTTTTTTTTTAAATAATCTTTGGCAGCTGGATATTAAGTCTTTAAGGCCTTTCATCTTTCTTATGACTGAGTTCCCGCCGAGCCCCCATCAAGCCCTCACTTTGCCTCCACCGCAGCCCTACTGAGTCCTCACCAAATCCCTCCCGCCAAGCCCCCACCACATCCGTACCATACCCGCTAAAATAGGAAAACTAGACCAAAATTGAAGTGTTTGTTTTTTTCCTTGCTATTTAGGCTAAATGTTAATGGTCATCAAAATTACAAGCTTGTATGTCTGCTATAGAAGTACCTTAGAATTATGATGATCGTTGAGTGAGTGAGTGTGTCAGTGACAAAATCTAAGAACTTTGACTAGCAATAATTCTGAAATAGCTAGTTCGATTTAGATGAAATTTAGAAATGTTCTTTGTAATATGACATTCTCTTGATGGTAAAAAATTCAGACGTCTAGCTTTATCCAGACCAAAGTTACAGGGGTTTGAAAATGGCCTGAATGGCTTCGGGAAGAGTATGCTTACGTCTGCGCACGACTTGTTTGGGTGCACTGCCGTGCACCCAGATCTTTTTCATCTGTTTGTCTATGGTATTCTTCATAAATAGTAGGGATGTCCTACATATTATCTTTAGCAGTTAAATCGAATACTATAAATCAAGCCAGCGCGTATTTGTATGTGACGCGGCTACAAGGTGCAACGAGAAAACTCAAAAGATTAAAGACCATTTAAAAGAAGTTTGTTACGTCCAGTGTCAGGAGCAGTGCTCATATTGAAGCACCACTGTTGCCAAAGCTGTATTGACTGAAAATGACAAGAAAAATCGACTTGAGCGACATCGAAAAATAACGTTGAAGTATCGAAGTTCGTTTATCGAACATACGAATAATTATCATCATTATTCGAATCAAATGCCCAACCCTAATTCGATTTTACGTCCGTGGTGTTGGTGGGTTTCGTTTACATGATCGAGGTTGGTTTTCTTAACTGCAAATAATACACATGTTTACAGAACTATACATGAATAGTGTTTTAGTTTGATTCAAAAACTAATGATTTATTATAAGACAGAAAATGATTAATGCTGTGATTTGATGTAAGTGATAGTGCAGTTTTGGAGGTAAAATGCCCGCTTCCATTTGCGACCCTGTAACAAACGCTTTGCGTTTATCTCTCGCTCCGGACGAATCTCAGAACTCTTCATTATTGGACAGCAGATTATATTCCTCTACTAAAAATGTTCTCTTATCCAAAATTGAGTTTGAAGAATCAGGTGATTACCAAAGTAATGTCCTAGACGGACTGAAGTCTAAGTACGTGGTGATTCGACCTAATAAGCCTATACTTGAAAATAAGCTGATAAAAAAGGATTGCGTTGTTGGAAACCGGACTTCAGGTACGTAAATAGAGCTTTGTTTCTTGTAATCACACGTAAAATATTGTTATCTCTCCATGTTAGTGTTAATTTAGAGGTTATATTTCTTTTCATTTTGTCACATAAATTGTTTCATTCTGAATTGATGAGACTGCACAAATATACACATCGCACAGACATATTCTCTCAATTTACACCATTTAAACTATGTTTAAACTTCTACCATTGCTATGAACTTGTTTTTTACATTATCTTGTTAGATTGTGACTGTTTGCCGCTTGCACCAAAGACAAGAAATGATTAATGTTTTGCTTTCCCATTCAGCGCTGTTATTAGTTAGTGAATGATTATGTAAATATCATCCTAATAAAAGTTGTCTGATGAAACACATAAGTTACATTTGCTGATGTTTTGAACCAATTATTAGTAATTGCTAATAAATTATGACAAATAATAGTATTTGAAAACATGTTTTCAACATTGTTAGAGCAATTTTAGAAAATCTTTTAGAATATAGAATTTGATAAAAAAAGCATTATTCTTCATTCAAAATATGTAAACTGTGTTATTTAATATTCTATGTATAGTATAAACCAACGGTCGGCAACAGGCGGACCGCGGTCCGTTTGCAGACCGCGAAAGGCCGAACCTAGGACCGCCAAATTATTATAATGTGTTGTACAGTTATTGCAATTCTACAGTTATTCGTATTTGCTGTTCCTCTCGAGAACCGAAGTATAGAAAACTGGCTCAAGACCGTCGGTGTAATTTCGCACATTAATCTTCTTGTGTTTTACTTAATCTGAATTATATTTCAAGCAAAAACAATAAATAAATAGCACTTAATTATTATCAGTTATTTTTTTCTGGACCTCGTTAAAATTTTCTCACAGTATTCGGACCCCACCTAAAAATACTTGCCGACCCCTGGTATAAACTCTTTGAAACAAAGCTCAAAGGGCCTGGCAGATTTTCTTCATTGTAGAGACTTTTTTTAAATTTAACCTGTTCTGTCCCACTGCTGGGCAAAGGTTTTTTTATAAAGGTTTACTAAGGTTTATTACAATAACTAAATAGATAAATGGAGCTGTAAAGAACATTTTTAAGTTAAAGCAATTTAAAGTTATTTAAAGCCTTTCCCATTCATAGTAACATACAAGGGGTTCAAAACTTAAATTTTTTAAAACTATGTATGCCTAATTTATTTCAGAGGGCAATAAACAAGAAGATGGATTGCCAAGGGCAAAACGAGTTCTGTTTCCTGTTGATAAAGTGCACCTGGGTTGGCAGACAGCGTGGTCAGCTGGCGCTGGCATGCAGAATGTTGGGAACACCTGTTACTTAAACTCCACATTGCAGGCGCTGTTCCATGTGCCTGCACTTGCTAATTGGCTTGTTTCTGAAGCACCTCACACTGAGAAGTGTAACCAACAAGGTAGCTTAACTTCTATGTGACAATATGTTTATCTTACATAATATTTACTTGCTTTAATTGTTTGGTAAATAATGTAACTGAAAATTAAAAAGTTAATACATGGTTGTTTTGAATGGAAATAGATTACAACTACTGCTTATGTGTTTAGTTTGAGGCATATACTATTCTTAATTATTGTTATTGCAAATAATTCAGGATTTTGAAGCAAATATATTCCAGGTTTTTTTTGTATCTTCGTTTGCAATGTATTATATTTGATTATTTTATTTTTATATTCTACAGTTCAGTTGATTGATGGTTTCTGTTTTCCTTTCAAACTCGGCAAATAAATGATTCATATTGACATCATGGTATAGTCCGTATGAAACTTCTTGATGGTTGTGATGTTAGCTACAATCTGCAGGTAACCCAATTCTCGTGCAGCTGTTAAGTGAGCTTCAGTCAGGATTGTGTTATCCGCAGCTTGTAGCTATTATCACAGCCACCAAGAAGTTTGGTTCAGTAGTACAGTGGTTTATATGTAACATTGTCATTGTTGCTGTTCTTTACAGAAGCATGTGTGATATGTGGGATGCGAGCATCTCTGATGGCAACCCAGAAAAGTGGAGGAGCACCAATCAAACCGTGGCAGGTGTACTCGAAGCTACGACTCATATGTCGCCATCTATTGCCTGGACGACAAGAGGATGCTCATGAATTTTTAAGGTATGCTTTGATTAATTGCTTGTAGTATATCTACTACTGTTGTTGTAGTTTCGACAAGTGATAGGAAATGGCACTGTAAAACACAAAGCTATTGTGTACCAATGTGTTGCTCAAAAACCACACTTCCAAAATTGATAATTTGATCCAGGTTTTCTAGTGCTATAGAGGTCTTGAAGAAATTTAATTACTTATTTCTATTTATATGAACTACCTCTATTGCCTAACTTAATTGGAGATGAATTTGTTACATTACTCATTGAAAGTTGACTAAATAGAAAATTGAGAGACAGTTCTCTCAAATTTCTTGGATACTTATCAGTAAATGACCATTCAATATTCCAGGTACCTTGTGGAGGCTATGGAGAAGTGTTACTTGCAGCGGTTCATGAACTCCGACAAGCTGGACCAGTACAGCAAGGAGACCACTCCACTGAACCAGATACTGGGGGGCTACCTGCGTTCCACAGTCCGGTGTCTGGCTTGCCACCACCTCTCCACTACCTACCAGCATTTCCAGGTGGGCATTCATTTGTATTCTAGATGATGATGTTCTGTACTGTACTAGCCTTTTAATAGTCCACTGAAGAATATAGGCCTACCCACAAAGGGTGATTGGGCAATATCCACTACATTGGCCCAGTGGGGGTTGGTGGATTCACAAATGACATATTTCTTCTACAGAAGTATGCAGGTTGCCTCACGATGTTTTCCTTCACCGAAAAGCCACTAGTGTTAAATTCCATACATCAATTCCAAAGAACTCATTAGTATGGGACCGGAATTCGAAGCCACGCCCTCACGATTGTAAGGCGGCGGGTGTCACTATTACTAGATAGCCACGGCTATTTGAGGATGATGATGTAGATGATTCATAATAAATTATGTGTTTATATTGTAACTTACAAATGACCCATTATGCTGCCCCTTCCTCTCTTAAGAATTATTATCTTTATGACCAGAGAAAAATTGGGTTAGTTCAGGTTTACATGTAAATTGAAACTACAGTTGTATAGCACTCCTGGCTGAAATGGGGAAGAACTAACCTAAATGTATGGAGCCACACGCAAACATTTAAGCAAACTACGCAAAACCTGGACTAAGGGTTCAGTAATTTATTATCCATTATTATTAATCTTGGAAACAAAGTTAGTGTTTCAGTAAATTGATACTTCTAAGTTTTATGTATTAACTCTTTAATTTGATTTTGGTGTTACAGGATCTGCTACTAGATATAAGAAAGCATTCAACACTAGATGAGGCATTAGATTCTTTCTTTTCAAGAGAAAGGTTAGAAGATTTAGGTTATAAGTGTGAGGCATGTAACAAAAAGGTATGTAAACTTAAACTGTATGAAATATTGGATTTAAAGCACAAAATTATAAAATATGAATGTACTTTATCTTATTTTTAGGTATCAGCAACGAAACAATTCTTCATAGAGCGAGCTCCAATGGTGCTGTGTATCGCACTGAAAAGGTTCTCTCTAGCCGGAGGCAAACTTTCAAAGCATGTTCAATTCCGAAAGAAGATTACTCTGAATAAATATATATTCAACAAAAACAATCACCAGCAACTGGTAAGTTGGCAATTTACTTGTGTGATTCACCTATTGTTGTAGTCGTAGGGTGACATTATGACAATTTATCTCAATTTCAGTCGTACAAGCTGGTCAGCCTGGTGACTCATCTAGGGCCGTCGCAGAACTGCGGCCACTACACGGCTATAGGACAAGCCCCGAACGGCAACTACTACCAGTTCGACGACAGCTGCGTGCGGCAGCTGCCGCTGTCGGCCGTGCTCGGCACCAACGCCTACATCATGTTCTTTGAGAAGGACAACTCGGCGGACGAGCCCGGCCCCGCCTCCGCGCCCGGCGCCGTCTACGGCCCGCAGCTGCCCACCAACATACTCAACAGAGACAAAAGCCCCCTCAAACTGACATTTCACAGAAACGACGAACGAAAACCCATCAGCAGCTCGTCTTCCGATACTCACAAACCTGAAGTCAAACCTATAATACTGAACAGCACCCTGAGCAAATCTACGGAATCCAACGGCGCCAACAGCGAACCCTGGGTCGTCAAACAGAACGGAGAAGTGGAGAAAGTCGTTCAGCCCAAAATTCTCAACGGCACGGACAAAACCAACATAAAATTAGACGACGATAAAAAGATTAGTTTCATTATAAAAAGACAAAATAGCGAAGAGCGTCATCTTAAACCTAAGCTATCGAAGAGCGACTCGGATCTCAGATCGACGATAAACGCCGCTAAAGGTCTAGACAGGTCGGCGTCGACTAGTAAATTAGTAAAGCCTGTCAAATCTCCTCTCGAGAAACTAGAAGAACAGATGAATAAGAGCGATTCCTCGAGTCACTCGGTAAAGAACGGACACGCGAGTTCGAAGCTGGTCCCGTACGATTCCGAGTCGAGCGGAGACGAGCGCACCGACAGGCTGACGGACGAGGGCACTAAAAAGGCCGGACTCAAAGATGACTCCAAGAAACCGAAGCCGAGTCGAGGCGCGTCGCCGCAGGGCCTCGTCGTCACCACCAAGAGCATGCATCACGCCTGGACCGTCTCCAGCGAGAACAGCGGACCCCTGCTCAGTCCCAGCCTCAACGGACACACTAATAAAAAGTGAGTATCGAACATTAAGTCCAATTTTAGAGGCGCCATCGAAATTATAATAGCAATTTAGAGTAGCCTCGTTTCTTTTTCACTATAGGCATTTCATAGAGAGAACACTAATATACGTTGCTATTAAATTTACGATGGCGCCTTTAAAATTGGCCCTATTGTGCGTATAAAAATGTTTCGCGCACGCATTCAAACGTAATTTGCACTCGTAATTTACGGTCGTACCTCACTCAATAAAAAAATCCTTACTAAACTTTTAGTTTGGTATGTTCTATAGCCTATCTTTGGTTTTCAGTATGGTCTTATAATATTTTTCAGAGCGAAAGAAAAAGAAGAGCGCCGAGAAACCGAGCAGAGTCCAAATACGAGCGTGAGCAGCATGTCTCCCCTGAGCGACCGCAGCGAGGCGGGCGGCGGCGGCGCGGGCGCGGCCGTCCCGGCGCCGGCCGCGGCCGCGCCCTCCACTGCGGCCGCGGCCGCGCCGCTCGAGACGCTGCGCCACCTGCAGAGCGTGTCGCACCGCGGGTACGGCGCGCCCGTCGCTTCCTGGAACGGGCACCACAGCGCTCTAGGCAGACAAGTGAGTCCCTGGTTATATATACAAATGTAGTAGGAATCTTTGTTTTCATCTATATCTTTAATTACTAATAGATAAAAAAACAGATTTTTTCTAGCTAACCTGTGCAATTCCCCTGCTGAGCAAAGGTTATAATTTGAGAATTGGGAAAGGTTCATATCATTTATATACATCCCCTTTTTTTTATAACCTTTCGGTATAATAAAATATTTGTTTTAAAACAGCAGGACGCTGCTATTCTCTGTTATTTACGTAATATTTATTGTAGGTGTTCGAGGAGAGGCGAGACGAGCGCAAGCGCGCGCTTGAAGCCACGGACGAGATGGACCGGGGACGCTTCAAGAAAGTTAAAAAATTCCACCATTATAACCGCTTCAATAACAACAGGAACGGATACAATCCTTTCCAGGTAAATAAATTACCTATAAAATAGGCATGACGATCGAATATACGCCGAATCATACAAGTCGGCGGATGTTAAGTTAGCTATACTAAGCGCCACACAAGACGGCGGATGGTAAGTTATGCGCAGAGCACTGCGCAAAAGCCGAAAATATGCGCGTATGCGCGGGAGCCAGAGAGACTCGCGCCGGAGCATACCCGCCCGCCAACCTCATGCCTCCCGCGCGCTCCCTACGCATTGTGCACACATGCGCAATAATTAGCGAATCACGGCGAAGTGTCATCTGCGGCTAACTTCTCATCCGCCGACTTGTATAGCCCTCAGTATACAACCTGCTCAAAACAATCAATTGCGCAGCTTTTATGTGAGCTTCAGTCAGGATTGGATATTGCGCAGATTGTAGATAACTTCACATCCGCCGACTTGTATGATTCGGCCTATAAAAGAAATATTTTTATAAATTAATCCATCAGTTTGGTTTCAAAAAAATATTGGCCACGGATATTTTATTTTGTCAATCAAACAAAAAATAGCAAAGATAAACGTAGTCAAAGTTCGGGAGTGGGGGCACGTGACGTCACTTTTAGGTAAAAAGTTTACCTAAGCGTGACGTTACGTGGAACTTTAACGGGCTATATCTTAGAAATCATTTAGTGTTTAATTGACAAAAGAATAAATACGTGTCTATATCTAATACATTTTGACAAACTTACGAAAAACGAATTATATTTTTGACACATCAGTTGGTGTTGTAATGTTAAGTGCGACTCAAAAGAGTAGAAATTAATTATTCGGTAACTAAAAAGTCACTTGCTGCAATCACTACCTGCACCCCTAGCATGGCAAAGGGATAAAACCATTTTATCTACTTTTGATGACAGTTATCAATGTCATTTCATACTTTGTTTCCACTCTGAGGGGATAAATAGGCGGAAAGACAATTTGTCCCTTTGCCATGCTATGCCATTAATTTTCTTGCATTATTCTTGTTTTTGTTATTTTGTGAATTGTGAACAGAAAAAGAGTGTCATCGTGAACAAAGTGTTGCAATATATGCCTAACAAAGCGATGGTAGCGCCCTCATTTAGTTTCTACTCTTTTATGTCGCACTGTAAACGCCGAATCATACAAGTCGGCGGATGCGAAGATAGCTATAGGGTGCGCGAAACCCAATCAACGTGTAGCTTTATGCGAGCTTCAGTCAGGATTGGATATTGCGCAGATTGTAGCTAACTTCCCATCCGCCGACTTGTATGATTCGACCTTTACTTATTGTGTTGTATTATTTTACTATTATTGAAATTGAAAAGGTGGGCACAAATCGTTACAAAGTGGGCCCCTAGGGGCATCAAACGCAAGACAGGTAGACCGTACCAAAGATGGCATGACGATAATTGTGAAAGTTGCTGGGAAGCTCTGGTCCGGAATTGCGCGGAAGATAGGAGAATGGAAACAGTTGGAGGAGGCTTTTACCGTTACTGGCGGTCCTTATATTAAAGATAATTAATATTATATTTTTGTAAAATTGTAAATCGTTTTTTAAGGAAAATAAAAACTTTTTTTAATTTTTTTTAGGAGAAGCAAAATATGAAGCCGCATTGGGGCGGCAACTTCAGGTACCGCGGCGAGCGGCGCCCGCCCGGACACCACTTCAACAAGTACAAACGATTTAACAACAACAGGTAATAATAATCTCACTATACAGCCTTTACATGCCGCTTTTTATGTTGTAAACTGATCGTTTTTAGGGTTCTGTACCCAAAGGGTAAAGACGGGACCCTATTACTAAGACTCCGCTGTCTTACCTCGGTCTGTCACCAGGCTGTATCTCATGAACCGTGATAGCTAGGCAGCTGAAATATACATAGATGATGTATTTCTGTTGCCGCTATAACAACAAATACTAAAAACAATAAAATAAATATTTAAGGGGGGCTCCGATACAACAAACGTATTTTTTTTGCCGGTTTTTGCTCCAATATTAATAACGCTAACACGTAGACGCTTGAAATGGGGCTGAAGGGGTTCCCATAGGGTACGGAACCTACGTGCGCGAGTCCAACTCGCACTTGGCCAATTATTGATCTTTGACTTCCTAGCTTCATGAAAGAAGGACACATTTTAATGTAGAATGCATTTTTGCTACCAATATCTTAATTTCGCAGAAGTGTAACTATTATGATCACATTTCATATGTTGAGTTATTTTACCTAAATCCTCAAGAGTTTGTTGATTTTGGGCTCTTCATAACTAGTAAAAAGATTTCTTAAAATAGTAAACTATCGTTACAGGGTAAATCGGATTTCTTGACGGTTGTGAACATGAGACATGTGTTTGCGTAGTAGCAATTCATATATTAGCGGCGCAAGAGACGAGATGTGCGCAACCTGTAGCTAACTTGGCTCTTTTTATAACATTGTATACTGAGAGCCACACAAATCGACGGATGAGAAGTTAGCCGCAGAATCCGCAGATGACACTTCGCCGTGATTCGCTAATTATTGCGCATGTGTGCACAATGCGTAGGGAGCGCGCGGGAGGCATGAGGTTGGCGGGCGGGTGTGCCCCGGCGCGAGTCTCTCTGGCTCCCGCGGATACCTATATTTCGGCTTTTGCTCAGCGTTCTGCGCATAACTTCCCATCCGCCGATTTGTGTGGTGCTTAGTATAGAAGCTAATATGAATATCTGAATATGAATATGAACTTCACAGCCACCAAGAAATTTCATTCGGCTTATACGCGCATAAACTCATGATTGACCTGTCTAATAACCAAACTATATGTATTTTTTATCGCGAATAAATCCGCGCTTGATCGCCTACTCGCCTGATGGTAAGCGACGTTATGGTCGAAGATGAAGCACGCAGACTTAAAAGATATTGGAGTGTTCGTATTGAGAGGACGCAGCTTAGTGAAACAACCGTTCCGTGTAACATACCGTTTATTACTGGCGCTGCGAATGCAAGTCACCATCTAGTTACAAAAGCAACACTACGTCGGTACATAAGATTCATATCTACCTTACATGCAAATAGGTACATCATTTATCCATTCACTCTTACATTTAAAAGCTTTAGATTATATCTCTTAAGCCCCTGATTGACGTACAAAATAAAAGTTGCGGTTTTAAAGTTTTCTCTGTGGTTATACCGTCATACCGTAACAGTATAATGACAGAGAAAACTTTTAAACCGCGGTTTTATTTAGTACTTCAGGGGCTTTAGGAAACAGGAAAGCCAGCGGACTGTTCCACAGTCCAACTAACAGTCCGAAAGTTTTTTCTATATCTTTAAAATTCCAGTTTTATTAATGAAAAGCGTTTGTCGTCTGAAGGTTTAGTTTACTTACTTTAGTTTTTTAGGTTTGTTAGGTTTTAGGTTTAGTTTACTTATGGTGTTTCCCACTAAGCAGATACAACAACGGGCACCACTACCCGAGGCACCATTGACCCCCGCCGCCGCCGCCGCCGCCGCGCGCCGCGCTCGGCCCCCTGTGTATAGATAGCAATACGGACTCCAGTCTCAGTTGACTGTGCAATAAGCCTTTAAATATTAGGAATTTGAATTCTAAACATAATTATGTTTTGCCGCCGCTGCGCGTCGATTGTCCAAGCGTTTAACATAGTATTATTCTTTCCGGGTAGGAACATGTAAGAATTGTAATAATAAAGATAATATTTACTGCCAATGTCAGCCTTTATTACCATTTAACGCAGAGACCTCTTAACTTTAAGACAATAAACCCGATCACAGAGGCGCCAGCGTAAATTTAATAGCAACGTAAAAAGCGTTATCTCTATCGAATGCCTAAAGTGAAAAAGAAACAGAACTATGCTATTTAGCTAATATAATTACGATGGCGCCTCTGTAATCGGGCTTACTTTACGTATAAAATATTTAGTTTATAGTCGATTTTTTAAAAATTGTGATCCATACTTTTATTTCTGGACAGGTTTAGTAATATAGGGTAATCCAGAACTGGTGCACTAAGCCGAGAAGAGGTGATTTAGACCATCATTGTGGACAACTTTTACTATGGGGCCAACCCGGAATTCGAGAAAAAAAATCAGCTGTTTCATCATTTTTTTGTCGTTTCCGAGTTGCAATTTTGTATGGGACTGCTGTTTTTTTTCTCGCATTCTGTGTTGGCCCCATAGTAAGAGTTGTTCACAATTATGGCCCGAATCACCCCCTTTTGGCATAGTACAGGGCAAGCATATAACCCTGTATATTCTAAGGCTCGTAAGACGTGTCGAAACGTTATTATTTTACGGAAATGTGTGGCAGTAATTATCCAGCTTAAGTGCACTTTTGCTCCCATGATGACATAACGAGTAGGACGTACTTTCTACTTATTGTTTGTTTTCGCTAATTTCATGTTTCATATAGCCTTCGTGCACGAAGGCTGGGGTGTTATCGGAACATTATGTGCTTATAAACGATCATTTTCGTAAAATGAATGCTTGTTTAGTTCTATAAAAGTCAGTTTTAGGTGGACTTCCGAGCAATGGGACTCTAATGCTGAACGCCCACCAGTCCGCTGCAGGATAGATCGCTCTGGAAACGTCAAATGGTATCGATGGACACGTACAATCCGCATTTACATCAAATACTGTTAACGCTTCGAGCAAATATCTTTATAGCCACAGTCCCTAAGTGAAAGTAGTAAAAAAATGTCCAACGTCGTCATACATACCGCCTTTAGATATTTACATTGAATAATTCACAATGACCCGTTTTCTCTAATCTCGACGTTATGTCACCTAATTAGTGCTTGAAACCGAGCACTTTGGCATCCGCGGCGTTATAGTCGGCTTGCAATCGCCTTACGACTAACGATAAAGCCTGCCCACTTGGGCAGAGTTTTGGCTCGGAAACTTTTTTTGCTCCATTGTGACTATATAGATATTTGCTCGAAGTGTTAACGTTAGACGTTTCTGGCGCGATTCAATTCGTGATTAAATTCACGATTTCGTATGAAGATTGATGAGTGCGCCCTGACGCGCAGACTGGTGGGACTGTAACTATAGGCCGAATCGACACCGAATGCGCGAGCATTGGGTTTCGTGCAGCTTGTAGCTGACTTCACAGCCGCCTACAAGTTTGATCCGGCCTATACCAATAAAGTTTGGTGCGGAAGTGCTATTGAGTATGCGGCCGCAAGTTCTTCAGTAAGAACTATGAGTTAGCTGGGGTAATTTTGGTTTGATATATAGGCAATAGGCATGAGACAAAAAAATATATAATTAGTCCGTCCGATAGACTACAAAAAAAAATAGAGACGTTTTTTTTCTTTTGTCAATTAAACAAACATTGATGAAGATCCTGTTAAAGTTCCGCGTGACGTCACAAGTTCTATACAAATGTATATATACTTATGTGAGAGATGACGTCACGAACCCCACTCCCAAACTTTGACAAGGTTTCTCTTTGTCATTTGTTGTTTGATTGACAAAGAAAAAAATACGTGTCCAATATTTTTTGATAATCTAACTCACGGACTAATTAAATATAATAATATTTTTTACCCAGTTATCAAGTCTATTGTTGGCTGACTTCATATTGTCGAGACAGTGTAGGTACCATAAAGTACCATTCATTCAACTAGTTTGCTCGGAAGTATTTTTGGATCGCCCTAGTGCCCGTCTTTTACTACTTTGAAGAATATTTGTAATTTAATTTTTGTTTGTTATAAACCACATAAGGAAACTTTGATTTATTAAAACCTCGGGGTTTGAATTTATTAAAACCTTTGGTCGTCGACAACATGTTAAATACACGGCTCTGCCAGAAATGTTAATTCTTTTAGTTAATCTAAACATATCTTAATTTATTTTAGCAATAATATTTTATATGTTGTTGTGTTCAAGGATGCTACCTTTTTGGGTAAAACTTGTCTGTTTAATTTTGAGTGCTACATCTTTTTTTTTTCTGGTAGAATTGTAACGGACTGAAAAAACACACCCTAATCTGTAATGTAAGCCTATTATTCGATTTCCCTTATAGTTTTACTTCCCAAGAGGTCAACTTATTTTCTTTGTTATGTGTAAATGTATGTAACTCTTTCTATCACTTCAGTTTTTTTGGTTGTTCCATGGAAAGTAGGTATTTTAGTTTTTCCTAAAATACGTTATTTTCTTTTATGTAATATATGTTCTTTTCTATAATGGGTATGTTTATTAAATATGTATCCATAATCGTTCTTTAGGTTTAGTTATGTACCTATAACTGCATTATTTGGTATTGCTATCCCAAGTTACGACGCAATAGTTCGTTTTGTAATTTAAATGTACCTAATGTTAATGATTTAGTCCATCCGTCACACAACTTGTGAATGCGCAAAGCAATATTAAGTAAATTAAAACTCCAATAAAACATTGCTGTAACTAAAATTAGTTTAACAAAGATGCATTGCTATGCAAATCTTATGCATTTTTGATATCTAAGGCTTGCTTGCTAGACATATATTCGGGCCGTACAGTCGGTTCGGCACCATTTGTCGAACGACAAAGCCGACCCAAAACAGCTACTACATATCGCTATTAGTACTAGCTTCGGGAAGCTGATTCATTTTACATAGCGATCGGGTTTGCCGAACGTGCCGGCTCGCGGCCGCCCGGCCTACCTATCGTCGTTTTCTCCCGAACCGACTTCTTTTCGCCCAGCAGTGCTCATCGAGGCCGGCCCGAATGTACATGTGTAGCAAGCCTAAGTTTTTCTGTGACTACTTGTTTTGTAAAAATCAATACTATAGTAAGTATATAGAAAGATGTTGTAAAATTATTTAGTAATTTGTCAAAAAATTAAAATTGACATTGTGAGTAAACAAACACACACGTTTACTCTACAGATGTTTTAGTTTTTTTTATGTCGCCTCATGTCCTTAGACCCGTTCGAAGCAACCTGCATTTGCAGTTGCCTAAAGCCGTCCGTTCGTAGGCGACATTTTGCATCTGAATGGAAGACGTCCAAATGGTCACATCCAAATATTATGACAATGGTTGCAAAAGTGAAGTCAAGTTTTGGCTTTTACACAATCTTCGTTCGAAGATGGTAACCAGAAATACAGTGTACGGTAGATGCACCGGTTGTTGCCAACTTGTGTCATTTTGGTCACTTTGAATTTATCGAATTTTTTATGTTAAAATAATATTTTTAAGAAGGAACTTTTCAAACTTTGACATTTACACAAACAATATAATATGGTTTCGCATTGTTTAAGTATAATTTATTTAAGCAATAATTTTGACATCAAATGGTCAAAACCGGGACTGTGGCCACAACCGGTGCATCTACTGTACAGATAAACCAACAGATGTTTTAGGCTTGCTACACATATTCAGGCCGGCCTCGATCGACAATGTCGGGCGATAAAATTGAATGCGTTTAGATAAACGCGCGTAGACGTGCACGTAACGGCCAAATGAAAATCGATTTGTGCCGATTGATTTTGAAGGAACCGCGTTACCATCCGATCGGTACAAGCCGAATGATGCTGAACGTTGGTAGCTGTTTCGGGTCGACTTTGTCGTTCGATAAATTGCCGAACCGAATATAATATGTGTAGCAAGTCTTAGTTTCAAGTGAATCAGACAAATATAGGCCGACTTCTTGGTAACTGTGAAAAGGGTTACTCGATAATCTTATTTTTAATGACACAACTATAGTCTTTTTAAAATTGAGATAATAAACTAGCTTGTCTGGCCGTCTGTGTGTTAGTTCTCCTTGTGTGCTTCATAGCATTCCTGACAGTCGATTTAGTTGAATTTATTATTATTTGTACGATAAAAGCCTGGCCTTATGAATCTTGCGTTGTTTAGGCGTTTGTAGTAAGAAAAAACAGAAAATAATAATAAAAGAATCACTTTATTACTAAATATAATACAATTTCAGACAAGTATTTATAAATGCTTATCACTACTATTATTTGACTATAGCGTGTAATTGCGCGACTTAGTAATGTAGGATAATTATATAGCACAGATCGAACTTAACTATTTGACTAAGTAATAGATACAGACCGCTAAACGGACGAAAAGAACTGACTGATTCCACCAGTTCGTGACGGCACACGTCTTGGCGCAATAATTTCAGCGACGTTATAGCTCGAATCAAACTTAATGCAGCCTGTGAAGTTAGCGACGAGCTGCCCAGAATCCCAGCCCCTCACCCCCGCTGACATAAATGTGCTATAGGCCGAATTCTCGACGGCTGCGAAGTTAGCTATAGGCCAAAAACCAACTTGGCGGCTGTGACGTTAGCTACAAGCTGCGGATACAATCCTGACTGAAGCTCACTTAACAGTTGCGCGAGGATTGGGTTATCCGCAGCTTGTAGTTAACATCACAGCCGCCAAGGTGTTTGATTCGGCATATACTGCATAACGACTCGTGCTTCATAGCATTCCTGACATTAGGTTTGAATCGTAATATACTGGTATATCTATATCTTGCTAGGTGCTGCGTTTGTCTGAGGGAATGAATCCGAACTTATAATTAAACAGGTCCATTTTCGGTATCCAATAGAATTTACTGTTTAAAACTCCTGATCGACGTACAAAATAAAAACGCAGTTTTAAAGTTTTTCCTGTGATTAGGTATACTGTGACGGTATAACCACAGAGAAAACTAAAACCGCGGTTTTATTTTCTATGTCGATCAGGGGCTGATAAAAGCTTAAAGTTTTAAGCAAGTAAGTTTAGTAAATTCTCTTAGGAGAATAAGTTAGGGTCACAGAGTTTAGGGTATAGGCCGAATTATACAAGTCGGCGGATTTGAAGTTGGCTACAAACTGCGCAATATGCAATCCTGACTGAAGCTCGCATAAAGCTGCGCGTTGATTGGATATTGCGCAACTTGTAGCAAACTTCTCATCCGCCGACTTGTATAATTAGGCCTATAGGTACAAGTATTCAAATGCCATTGAAGGCCTAAGCACGGGTTCTGCGCAACTATATTCAGTCTAATAAGTCTAATGACCTACCACAAAACTGACCCTGTTGGACTTTAATACCTTTTTACTACCGAACTAATATTCTAGCTGTACATAAATCAGTCATTTAATTGAAACTTCCGTGAATTGAAACCATTAAAACAACATTGACGATATTAGCTATAAAAAGTATAAACGTACATAAACCGTTTGTATTCTTTAAATCGCGAACTATTTCATTATAACGGTTATATTAGTTCGTGAGTTAAACCGTTTGTACTATTATTATATTAGAGGTATAATCAGCCATGTTGTCAACTAAAAATGAAACAATACAAATGTACAAAAAAATATATAAAAACATAAAAACCTTTTGTCCGCCAAAATCACCTATTTTATACTTGACCAGCATTTTAGGACGCCAACGATGTCTATAGTAAAAAAAAAACAGACTCCATAATATGAGAAGCTGGTGAACAAAGGCGGATATGTCCACAGTGGTATTTTTTTTTGCATTTTCGGGCACTATTGGTGTATCCGCCTATAAACTCCTGAAGAAAATTGCGATCAAAACATACAAATAAAAAATAAAAAAACTGCATTTTCAAGCAGAAACAGACATGTACAATATAGAAAAAAACTATAATGGGCACCAATTTATACTGAATACGGGAATATGATTACACATTGATGCATATGTAAAAAAATTGAAATCTAGCTAATTGTGTATGTAAAAAATTGGTTGCCTGTAAAGTCGGTATACGGGCGAAAGTTTTACGTGACAACGACTTTGAGACGAATGAGCTCATTGTGAGCGCATGAAGTGTGAGCGGAGCGTAACGCAGTTTCTTGAAGTGTCACCCGGCAAACCAATTTATAAGACGTTGTCACGTCAAAAAACATTCGTTTTTACCTCTCCTGTGAAAATGATGGTACATGTCCGCTTTTGTTCGCCGGCTCCTCATATATAATTAAAAAAAAGGCGTGCCAGTCAAATGGTTAATTTTCAGTTTGGACATTTACTATCAGACGTTCGGATATTTGAAAGGATGGTTTCACAAAATGAAATGGCTCACATAATTACATATTTTGACGAAACCCAATAAATATAACATAGGTACATAGCCAAATACCGTCTTACCACTAAAGTTTTACGCACGCTTTAGATAATGTTTAACAGTACAAATTCACGGTTTAACAGTGTTTAAATCTTTTGTGGTAAGGCGGATAATGTTTTTCTACTTTTATACTATTTTCTATTTCGGAATAATGTAACTTATGTCTTTTAACATTCTATCACTTATTTTGTCGTTTAAATACCGTCACTTTAATTATTTCCTTAATGATACAGGGTTATCCAAACTTGTGTACTAAGCCGAAAGGGAGTGATTAAAACCATCATTATGAACAACTTTCCGAACTTAGTTTACTTTTATTATGAGGGCAACCCAGAACACGGGAAATAAAATCATCTATTCCATACAAAATTACAACCCGGAATCGGCAAAATGTATGGAACAGCCTTCGAACAAACAAGAGCCACAGTTCCTAAGTGAAAGTAGTAAAAAAAATCCGCGCGCAAAAAAATTGGGAAATTCGTAATAAAACCTAAAATATGACACACGATAAATTTTTCCGCACGTAAGTATAGCTATTATTATTTGGACAGCTTGTAACCGAGCACTTTGGCATCGCGCGGCGTTGTAGTTGGTTTGCGGTAGCCTTACCATAACTAGACTAATTACAAAGCCTGCCCACTACGTAGCTTGGGCAAGGTTTTGGCTCGGACACTTCTTTGCATGATAGTGACTCCATAGACTATACTAAGTAAGTTCGTATAGGGCGGGTGGCTCGCCCTGGTGTCAGAGGTTTTTGGCCGCCTGAAGGCCTCTGACTTGGCTGTTTAGCCAAGTCAGAGGCCTTCTCGGTTGTTTTAACCGTTTGGTTAAAACAACCGGGACCTACAATTTGACGTGTCATCCGAGCCACGGTAGCGCACACTTGGAAAATGCCACCCGCGGTCACCCATCCAAACACTGACGTGCGGAACGTTCCTTAATTTCGGTGATCCATAGATTACTTGCTCGATGGGAACAGCTGATTTTTTTTCTCGAATTCCGGTTTGTCTAATAGTAAAAAAAATCATAATGGTGTAAATCACCCCCTTTCGGCTTAGTATAGGGCACGCAGATAACCTTGTGTGTGTGTATTGTGGTACGGTATAAACGTTTATTTTAAGTTTGAGAGTAACCGTACTAGACTAGAACTGTCTGCCCTGCCCGTCCTGGCTACGAGTAAATCATAGCTATAAAACTTCCGGAAGAAATATTCTGAAACAGTGAAAACCGCGTTCTAAATGTTGTGTAGTTTAGAAGATCTAAGCGGACACACAGACAAACACACAAAAAAAGGTGAATTTGTTTTCTAATATGTAGTGATGATAAGCATAGCATATGAGAAACATTGACGAAATAGCCATAATTACAATTTGTCGATACCTACTGTTGGCACTTTCTTACTGCTTTACCTTGCTTTTTTATTGGCATCATATTTATTTACAGGTGGCAGGTATGCATTAAATTCTATTTCATGTTCGCGTCTCATAAAAAGTAAAATACAAAAATCTAAATCAGGGTAGGGCTTAAAACTAGGAAAAAATCGAGTTATGCAACATCTCAAAAACTAATGCTACCTTCGTTCAATTTGACCTTCTCTTATCACATGTATTTTAGTCTCGTGTGTCGTGGGTTCAAACCCAGTCCCGTACCAATGAGTTATTTGGAATTTATGTACGGAATTTAACACCACTGGGTTTTCCGTGAAGGAAAACATCGTGAGGTAACCTGCATACGTCCGTAGAAGAAATTCGATGGCGTATGTGAATCCACCAACCAGCACTGGGCCAGCGTGGTGGATATGGCCCAATCACCCTTCGTGAGTAGGCCTACTTCCCGCAGTGGACTATTAAAAGGCTGATACAGTACAGTTTGTCACGAGGAACGCATATCACATAATGGCTTCTTACACACAACAACACAACAAAAGCTCATGGTAATACACGACAGTATGCATTAGGACATACATAAGTTATATCTTAGTGATAACCTGGGGCCTTATTGTGTAAGCGCTCTGACGTTCGGCTTCGCTTTTTCTCCTGCTCGCGCCAGTTACTCACGCACGAGAGCGACCGGGAGGAAAAGCAAACCCGAAAGCCAGAACGCTTACACAATAAGACCCCAGATAATACTTTAGGTATATCACCACTTCACATCAATAACTCACTGGTATCTGGATATAATAAAAACGATTTCAATCAATTCCAAGAAATAACAGTACACTACAACATTCATCGATTACATTCAAAGCAAAACTCAATGTAACAAAATAACTGCAATAAACATTACAAAAATATGCGAGTAAACTTTTAGCTTCGCATTGTGAAATATCACGTTTTCATTGTCACAGTTATTCTTAAATGCAGATTCATTTCGCGGGAGACACGTATTTTAAAATGTCGTTGGAAGCGCTTTGTCCTGCAGCTATCGGTTGGCACATATCATTTGGAAGCATCCTGTACATTTTCCTTTTTCGGGCGTCATCGATTAGTGTTCTCCACTGATCATTTTTCTGAAAATAATTGTGAATTTATAATTTTTTATTTTATTTTGCTACTATACCAAGTGCATCGATATTTAAATTTTTAGGGTTCCGTACCTAAAAGGTAAAAAAGCGACACTATTACTAAGACTCCGCTGCCGTTCGTCTGACCGTCTATCTGTCACCATACTGTATCTCATGAACCGTGATTGCTAGAGAGTTGAAATTTTCACAGATGATGTATTTTTGTTGCCGCTATAACAACAAATACAAAAAATATAATAAAATTTAAAGGAACATAACAAACTGATTTTTTGCTTGATATTAATAACGGTATCAGACGTTTGAAATATTCAAAGAATATTTGAATAGTCACTTTAGAATAATTTAAGGAGGGTCACACATATGGTACGGAAAATGCGCGTGCGCTTGGTGCGCGAGTTAGACTTATGTGCGCATGTATGAGGGAGGGTATGTGTGTGTTAGTGTGTGCGTGATTGTGGTTGTTACCAGCATGGCGTGCGGGTTGAGGCAGACGAGCAGCGCGTGGCGCGCGCGCGTCAGCATGACGTTCATGCGGCCTGCGTCCGTGAGGAAGCCGACGCCGTGGCTGCGCGCCAGCGACACCACCACCACGTCGCGCTCCTGCCCCTGGAAGCTGTCCACCGTGTTCACCTCCACCGGGCTCTCCGAGCTGCAATACAAACACGTCTACTGTCAATAACAACGGCAACGTGTAGCGCTCGTAGCGTACTTTGACTAGGTGTATGTCAGCGATCACCGAAATTAATCAACGTTCCGCAAGGTCAGTATTTGGATGGGTGACCGCGGGTGGCATTTTCCAACTGAGCGCTACCGTGGCTCGGTTGACACGTTGAATTGTAGGTCCCGGTTGTTGTAACCGTTTAGTCATGTCAGAAGCCTCCAGCCGGCCTAAATAGTGATACCAGGGCTAGCCACCCGGCCTATAAGAACTTACTAACGGCGCGAGAGAAAAATAGAAAGAGAGCAGGCGGCAGTGTTACGTACGGCGGCTGCAGCAGGCGCAGGTTCCGCTTAATGAGCTCCTTTTGCGCGTGGTACGGCGTGATGACGGCGAGCGAGAGCGCGCGCGGCCGGAGCGCGGCCCACAGCGCGCTCACGAGCCGCGCCACGCCCCACGCCTCCATCTCGTTTCCGCCGCACGCGCCTGTGCAATGTCAACTATATTAGTACAAGTCGCGGTATAGCTCCTTCCACACGGTGTCGTATCGTAAGCGTATTGTAATACGCGCGAAAAACGAGAGCAATACGAACGCGTACGTCTTCAAACAAGTCTGCACACGAAGCGGTGCTGCAGCGAATCGTTGGAGATATTTATCCCCTTCGCACACGGCGTCGTATCGTAAGCATAGCGTATAGTGTAAAACGCGCGTGAAACGAGAGCAATACGAGCGCGTACATGACCAAACAAGTCCGCACACGAAGCGGTGCTGCAGCGAATCTTAGGAGATACGAGTACTGTGATTACGAAAAACTACTGTCAAAACGTAAAAATGTAACTTAGTTAATTTATTTAAAAATTTGACTGTACTTTAATTTTTGCAATTTTTTACGACATTTCAATATGAATGATAGTGATTGAATTCGTGAAACTGGTTGAATCGTTCCCTTGTCTCTGTAATCATTTAATATTCAAGGAAAAATATAACAGATAAAGCTTGGACAGAAATATCGTCTAAAATAAACTGATTTCATTAAACGCCAATATAAAGCCATGATTTCAACTGAGTTCTTACAAAACGATTCGCCTACGCGACGATTCGTGTATGGAACACTACTCGTCTCGTGCGTTGCGTCGCGTCGTAACGATACGACGACGCTTACGCCTCGTGTGCGAAGGGCCTTATTAGTTATTGTCATTACGATAGTCGTAGCGTAATGGCGTAAAAAAGCAAGCGTAAAAAATTAACTGTTCAACAATTTCTCTAAAAATTCAACTAAATTTTAATTTATGCTACTTCTTACGAATTTTCATTTCAATGAAAAATTCAGATGACTGAAAGTCATTGAATTCTTGAACCTGGTTGAATTTGGTCATGATTTAACTGAGATCTTACAAAACGTATACGTTACGATACGTTTGCTCGACAATACGTGTGTAGAACACTTTTTTAGTGGCGTTTATCGTTACTTTCACACGCTTCTTTCAGCTATCAAGTCAATTGTTATGTTTTAGTCGAAAAGGGCCAGTTCAGGGCGCGACGCGAAGGGCCGGCAGAGCGTACGAAGCCGCCGTAGAAGACGAGGTTGGAATAGTCCGCGATGTCTCCGTTACTTTGCCTGTCAATATCATACCTTGTCCTTTATCATTGCTAGAGATGCTGAGTATGAGGTAGGGCTGTATAAGATAGGGCAGTAGCGACAGTTCAGGGCGCGTCAGACCAGCGGAGAAGGCGCGGTTGGTATAGTCCGCGATGTTTGCGTTACTTTGCCTGTCAATATCATACCTTGTCCTTTGTACCCGCTGGAGATGCTGAGTATGAGGTAGGGCAGTAGCGGCAGTTCAGGGCGCGTCAGACCAGCGGAGAAGGCGCGGTTGGGATAGTCCGCGATGTTTGCGTTACTTTGCCTGTCAATATCATACCTTGTCCTTTGTACCCGCTGGAGATGCTGAGTATGAGGTAGGGCAGTAGCGGCAGTTCAGGGCGCGTCAGACCAGCGGAGAAGGCGCGGTTGGGATAGTCCGCGATGTTTGCGTTACTTTGCCTGTCAATATCATACCTTGTCCTTTGTACCCGCTGGAGATGCTGAGTATGAGGTAGGGCAGTAGCGGCAGTTCAGGGCGCGTCAGACCAGCGGAGAAGGCGCGGTTGGGATAGTCCGCGATGTTTGCGTTACTTTGCCTGTCAATATCATACCTTGTCCTTTGTCCCCGCTGGAGATGCTGAGTATGAGGTAGGGCAGTAGCAGCAGTTCAGGGCGCGTCAGACCAGCGGAGAAGGCGCGGTTGGGATAGTCCGCGATGTTTGCGTTACTTTGCCTGTCAATATCATACCTTGTCCTTTGTCCCCGCTGGAGATGCTGAGTATGAGGTAGGGCAGTAGCGGCAGTTCAGGGCGCGTCAGACCAGCGGAGAAGGCGCGGTTGGGATAGTCCGCGATGTTTGCGTTACTTTGCCTGTCAATATCATACCTTGTTCTTTGTCCCCGCTGGAGATGCTGAGTATGAGGTAGGGCAGTAGCGGCAGTTCAGGGCGCGTCAGACCAGCGGAGAAGGCGCGGTTGGGATAGTCCGCGATGTTTGCGTTACTTTGCCTGTCAATATCATACCTTGTCCTTTGTCCCCGCTGGAGATGCTGAGTATGAGGTAGGGCAGTAGCGGCAGTTCAGGGCGCGTCAGACCAGCGGAGAAGGCGCGGTTGGGATAGTCCGCGATGTTTGCGTTACTTTGCCTGTCAATATCATACCTTGTCCTTTGTCCCCGCTGGAGATGCTGAGTATGAGGTAGGGCAGTAGCGGCAGTTCGGGGCGCGTGGGGCCGGCGGAGCACACGAGGCCGCCGTAGAAGGCGCGGTTGGGATAGTCCGCGATGTTTGCGTTACTTTGCCTGTCAATATCATACCTTGTCCTTTGTCCCCGCTGGAGATGCTGAGTATGAGGTAGGGCAGTAGCGGCAGTTCGGGGCGCGTGGGGCCGGCGGAGCACACGAGGCCGCCGTAGAAGGCGCGGTTGGGATAGTCCGCGATGTCGGCGTGCATGCGGTACTGCTGGTTGAGCAGCGCCACCGGGTTGCTCGCCCAGCGCTCGCAGTTCGATGAAAGCCGGGAGAACAGACTCTCGCCAAGACCGTGCTTTTTTGCGCGCTAAAACAATCATCAAAGGTGAATGAATTATTTCCAAGAATAATTTGTTTCTAAGCCGTGGCAAAGTGATGACGTCTAATGTGAGAACTCTCGCACTCCAAGTGGCTTGGTTCCAAATCTGCTCCCGTACCCATTAGTACTTTGAAATTTATGTACGGATTTACACACTAAGTACTGATTTTTCGGTGAAGGAATATTTCGTAAGGCAACTTACGTTAAGGGGGCGCCTAATGCCAAAATAAAGCGAAAGGTGTACTTTTAAAGACGTGGTGTAAAGGTAACGAACATAAACATCCATTATTAAAAAAAAAAAACTATAGGAAAGAATAAAACCTAAAGTAGCAGAGTAATCGCGTAGAATTTTGGAAAATAATATGGTTACTTTAGAATAAAATTTAAACTTCGCATCATAAAAAATACATTTTATTTCAAATGCTCGAAATTATCAGCGACAACACCACATTATTTTTGACAAATTACGTAGCCAGGCTAATGTTCTAGCCGAGTAATCAGTTAGTTTTTTTATTACATGCTTAAATTTGGAATAAATAAATAAAATCCCACCTAAAAATATAAGCTGGAGCTTGAAGTCAACATCGTCATAAACTGTGTCATGCGATTTTCGACTCTAAACAAAGCATCATATATGATAGCGGGCGATGCAAGAAGCGCGGGTGAAATCTTATTTTTTCATAGCATTAGGCGCAGTGTTAATCTGACACAGTTGCAGTTTGATGGACCTGCCGGACTATTACAGCGCCGAATCATTGAGACTCATATGTTATTTTTAAGTTAAATAAAATGATTGGTTTATTTCAGAACAAGCAGATTCGGATCTAACTGAAGTCAGAGGGCCGAGTAAGAGTTTTTAACTATGTTCGAAACCTGCTCGATCGCGTTAACGTTTGACGTGATTTCTATGGAAACGGCACAGCGCCATTTTGTGTGACGTAAAGAAAACTGGAAAGCTAAGTGTGAGTTATATTTACGGTCTTCGAGCAAATATCTACAGAGCCACAGTCCCTGTGAAAGCAGTAAAAAATTATCCAAGCGGCGTATACATGCTGACTTAGATATTGACATTAAATACTCGTAATTCACAATGACCCGTTTTCTCGATTCCACGATATGTCACTTAATTTGTGCTTGTAACCGAGCACTTTGGCATCGCGCGGCGTTGTAGTCGCCTTGCTATCGCCTTAATAAATAATAAAAAATAAAAAAGCCTTTTATTTCTCATCATTCCATTAAATAGTACAATTCATTTAGTTTTAAATAATATTAATTTGTCTTTTATTTCCATTACATTTTATAAAATAGTTAAAATCTCATGGTTATGTTTAATATTATTGCATTATTACATTTGTCAATTGGAGTTATTAATAGAAATCAGTACTTTAGTCAACACTATAATTATATTTTCAAGTTATGATTCAATTACAACATTAATAGGTACATTTTTCATTAGTGAATTTTATAACTGATAAAAGCCAGGAAGTGCCGGCTACCTTGTTGATGCCATCAGCCCATCTTGTTACTGGTCTGCCTTTCCTTCCATTTGCCTTTTGGTCCTCGCCATTTGGTTGTTGTAAATGTCCATCTATGGTGTGTCAGTCTGGCCATGTGGCCTGCCCATGCTATCGCCTTACGACTAACTAAAAAGCCTGCTCACTTCGTAGCTTGGGCAGGGCTTTGTGTCGGACACTTTTTTGGCACGATTGTGACTATACAGGGTTATTTCTAATCTAATTAGGGCTTATTTTATACATCAAAACTAACAACTTTTGTTCTACGACATTTATTAATTCTCAAAAAAAAGTTGTTGTTCCATAGAAAAATATCGTTCACCCTGTACAAAATGTATGGAACAGCTGTTTTTTTTTGTTTTGACAAAAAGTCGCAGAACAAAAGTTGTTAGTTTTGATGTACAGAATAAGCCCCTAAAAGGATGCTAATTGATTAGAAATAACCCTGTATGGATATTTGCTTGAAGTTTAGGGTAAAGTAACGAGCGCCAAACCGACCGAACACAAGCGCGGTCTGTGATTGGCTAAGTCAAGTGTGTGTGTCAATGTGCTCGAGTGTGTGCTCGACGCGTTCGGTCAACGCGACGTAAATGTAATTCGATTTGTTTTGCAAAACTCTCACTCGGCACTCGGTATGATTGTGGTAGGTACCTGTGAGCAGATGTACCCGGGCAGTTGTTGCGGGTCGCCGATGAGCGTGAGACGCGTGATGTCCAGCAATCTCCGACTTGATTGCTTATCTCGCTTTGTTCGATTATGCACAATGCGATGTATTTTATCACTGTGAATGTGGTACCTGTGAGCAGATGTACCCGGGCAGTTGCTGCGGGTCGCCGATGAGCGTGAGTCGCGTGACGTCGAGCGTGAGTGGCAGCAAAGTCTCCGGCTCGATGGCTTGCCCCGCCTCATCGATTATGCACAACGCTATGCGACGCTTCAACCTGAAACCAAACATTTTTTTACTAACTTTTTTGATCGACAGTCTCCTATGCTTGACCAGCACTTGCAGGCGCCAATGACGTCTATCGTCGACGGAAAATCAGGTTACATAATAATATGTTTATAGGCTAAAATGTTTTTCTTTTATCTGTACTTAATTATGCGAACACTAAGTATACTGAAAAAGGCCGAGATTATGAATGTGATACTGATAATCCGTGCACAGGAAAACTTTAAAAAATTTACAAGGGCTAGCAAAACGGTTGCTTATGCGAAGGTGCGTATGGAGCACCTAATGGACAGTTTGAATGCAAACAAACAGTGCAATAGTGAATAGGGTAGTTGACTGGTATTAAAGTTATTAAATGGTTGAAGTTCAGAGATATAAGCTTGTAAAAATTTTGGTAGGGAAAAAGAGGGGAAGCCTTGTCCCTTTTTCACAAAGCATATCATAGTAAGGCGAATATATGACACTTACGGGCAGTGACGTCATAGCCTACTATAGTGCGCTCTTTGTCTAGCAAGAAAATAAATATGCTTATAACTTCTTTACGAGTATTCTCGTATTTCCAAGTTGATTTTATTTTTGTTTTCGTTAATCAGCTCTGTTTATGGTTAGCTTTTATAAAAGGACATCAAAAAATATTGTCAACTAGCCTATTCTATGTTTTGGAGGTTCTATGGTCACATGCAAGGCAATACAAACCAAACAAACCTACATCAAAAATGTATATTTGGTTTCATCATTCAAATAACGAGAAGCTTTTTGCTGGTATTTCATTCCCTTAGGTATTACAATATGTTTTTGCCATGTTACCTTTTACAATATTTTTTTGATGTCCTCTTGTAACATCAAGAGGACATCAATATTGTCAACTAGCCTATTACCGGCGCGGCGCAACAAGAGCATAGTTTGTTGACAATAAGTTATTGCGACTTAGAAGAAATCTGTCCACAAAAACAGATATACAAGAGCTGTTTGAATCAGCGTCATCCACTTCACCATTCCAACTATTTCTAATACTAAATGAGGAGTATCTTTGCTGCGCACCGACCTTCCAACAATCTCCGGCAATCACAGAAAAAAACTGATTATTTAAAAAAATCACATACCCTCTCATTTTGTGATTGTACGCGCTAGCCAGCGTAGTGACGATGATATCAGCGCCCTCTATGATGCGTTTCTCCGTGGCGACGAGTTGGTCGGGGCGCAGCTCCTCCGCCCCGCCCCCGCCGCCCGCGCGCACCAGCCCCACCCTCTTCAGGAGGTCGTTCACTCGGCCCTGGCAGTACGCCACTCGGACCGGGTCTTTGGCGTCTTGTGCCGCCGTCTTCCACATGTTTATCTTGGCTTCTAGGTGCGAAATCTGTGAAATTAGTGTTTGTTGCATTGCATGCTGTAGGCAAAAAGGCTGCGGTATCAGTATGTAATTGTAAATTGACACTGATAGTGTTTGTGCAAAAAGAGAAGCGACGTAGGTGAGGACCCGTGGGCCATTTTACTAATTTTGTAACGTTGACAACACTGCTCTGTCATTGCTAGTACAACTAAAAGTGTTTGATACTTGGTAGACACCAATTCGGTTTTCTTCAGTACTCGCGTCTACCAAGTATAGTCGGTACCTTGGCTACTGGTTAAAATCTTATTGTTAGTTCACCGTTACGCCACGACGGTTTTTTTTTGCACAAACTTTAGAATAGGCATGATGACTGAAAAAATAATAATTAGTCTGTCAGATAGATTATTAAAAAATATTAGACACGTATATTTTCTTTTGTCAATTAAACAAAAAATAATGAAGATGTAGCCCGTTATAGTTCTGCGTGACGTCACAAGTGTCCTACAAATGTATATACTTTCGTGAGAGACGTGAGGTCACGACCCCCATTCTCAAACTTTGCCATTTGTTGTTTTGTTAACAAAAGAAATAATGTGGTGTGGCAGTGTCAGAGTGGCCGTGTGCTGTGCGTGAATACGTAAGCAAAATTACCTCAAAATGGCAGGATTTCTCCCTCTACTCGCCGCGATGCGTCACCGTTTTCACTTAGCGTAATAATTCTTTGACCTTTTAGCTATCCAACGGCGGTGTAATTGAATTTAGGACGGAGACGATAGATCTGAACAGCTTCAGAACACCAAACCGCATCCCCCGATTTTGTTACCAATATTTTTTTAAAATATGTGTCCAATATTTTTTGATAATCTAACTCACGCACTAATTATTTCTGTGTTATATTTCGGTATTGTTATAATACTTATGTAATTTTGTATTTCTGTTAATATGGGCCCTACTTGCTTGAAATAAATGAATTTTATTTTATTAAAATGATTTTTTTACTCAGTCATCATACCTATTGCGTAGTCTTTTTTTATTGCAAAAGGACTACATTTGGCACTAAACTCGCCTGATGGAAAGCGAAGTTGTAGCCGAAGATGGAGTATTTAGATCTAGAAGATACCTATTCACTCTTGACTTGACTTCATCTAATTTGTAATAGTCAGGAAACAATGACGGAGGCAGAGCATTCCAATCCCTAGGGGTCCGCACTATGAAGGAAGAACCGAATCACTTAGTACGAGCAGGTATTATGTCGATTATGTAGTGTATTATGTATTGTGTACCTCCTCCTTCAGGTTGTGGCGCGGCGCGGGCTCGGCGGCTTGCAGGCGCGCGGCGTCGCGCTGCGCCAGCTGCTGCGACGACACGTCGCGCGCGCGCGCCGCCATCGCTTCCGCGCGCCCCACGCGCACCATGCGGAACCGCTCCGCTGCACATCATGCAACACTCTTCATACTCAACTTCATGCTCAGGATTCGACTTGCTTTTCACAGTTTTTTGTTACAATGTGACTCCTTGAAGATAAGCGTCATTGCGGGCTATACAACATGTATCAGTTTAGCCCGAGATATTGAGTAATGAAGAGAGAAAAAAACACGGGGCTAGTAATTATAACTCTAGGCTAACAATCAGGATGATGACAGATACGTTTAAAAAATGTTTTTAAAAAGATTGCCGACCCGTCAAACGTTATTTTGCAATATAAAATAAATATCACCTATAAAGGGGTATAAAAAATAGTTTACGACCTATTCTCAGACGTACCGAATATGCCTCACACATAAAAATCGGTTAGGCTGTTTTAGATGACTTTGGTTACAAACTCTTTGGTGACACGGGAATTTTATATTAGAAGAAAAAAAATAACCAAAAGAGTTACATTTGGGAAGGCTCTGGCGTATATTGAGCAGGCGGCTGACGAGTTCGTCGACGGCCGCGTTACTAGTGGCGCAGATCATGATCTTCCCGCGGTTTTGCCGTCGTCGCTCTTGTTCGTCATAGAAATATGACATCACGATGGTGCAAATAACGCTCGATTTTCCTGAAACAATAGAATAGGACTGGCGACACTATTTTACGGCTTTTTAACAAACCCAGTATGATCAGGTTAAATGGTATACGTAAGCCAAACAGTTCTTGATTTCTTGCTTATTTAATATTGTTTACTTGGGTTGCCAAAATGACCTTCTTACATATAAATCTAGAAACTATAATCCCACCAAAAAAAATTACATTCATGTAAAATGACAACACGACACTAAAGTTTACACTGTCGAAAAGTAATTAGATCTCATGTAAAGTTTCTTACTCCACAGCCTTAATTTGAAAAACTCTACACCTTAGTCAAAATATGTTTGGCTTGGTGGTTTCGTAGCTTCAAGAACACTGTATAACAGATAAGCAATGAACAGTGAACCTTACTACTGACGGTAGCAAGACAGCAGATTTTTCGAGATTACGTAGCTAGCCTTTGGTAAAAGTTATTCATTATGATGAGTATATACAAGGCCGGATTAATAATAAATAATAATAAATAATAATAAAATGCTTTATTGAACCAGAAGATTACGAACTATACAATAATTTGATTTACAAAAATGTTTTGACGCTTGTAAAATGAGAGACAAGTTAAGTACAAATTCTTGTTTGTATTAATGACTGGCTGGCGTCCATACTAGTAGCAAAACTGTGTTACAGACGCCAGAGCCCTCCATTGTGTTCTATATAATATAGGTCGCACTTATTATATTTTGGAATTTAGCATTTCAAATTTAAATACAAACTTTTAGCAGCCGAAACAATATTTATAATAATAGCTAACAATTAATTTGTTTAACAGTTACAAAAATAATAGAATTATAAGTTTTAAATAAATAGGTAATAACAATAATTTGTCTATTAAATTTTAAATTTTTCGTACTTACATAATAATCGCAAACAATTATTTATCAAGTACTTAGTTAAAGTTTGTAATAATAATGTTGTTGTCATGATTTGACACAGATTATCATTCATAGATATCGTATTTAAATTAAATTCAGACTCTTCGTTTCTTCGTGTATGCTGAAAAGCGTGTGCGTGTGCGCGCGTGTGTGTGTAAGTATGTGTATGTGAGTGTGTGTGTGCATGTGAGTGTGTGTAACACTGCAATACACGAGATCTCATGAGAGTCAAGGTTTGCAGTGTTACACGTGTGTGTGTGTGTGTGTGTGTGTGTGTGTGTGTATGTGAATGAGTCTATTTTTTAGTTTATAATACTGAGTAACTTTTCGGTATAATTGTATGTCAAGGTTTTAAGCCATCCTTCAACGGAAGATTTGACTTTTCTGAACGTGAGAGGGTAGATGTTAATATTTTTATTTATTAAATTATACAGATGAGTGGAAAGATGGTTAAAGTGTCTGCTAGCGGATCTGGTTCTGTGAGGTACGATGGAACAGACGTTTTTTTGTCTTCTACTGACCCTGTCTGGATCATATGGCAACTGTTTATGTTTCCGCAAAACGATATGAAAAATTATTAACTGCCTAACAGTCAATACATTTGCGTCCTTGAACAGAGTGGTTGTGGGATATCTAATGGGTTTTTTCATCATTACCTTCAGAATGGCTCTTTGAGCTCTCTCTAGTCTTATGAGTGTTTCTGCACAGGCACCTCCCCAAACAGTATCACAGTATGTTAGAATAGATTGAGCCAGCGAGAAATAGACTAGTTTAAGAGTACTGAGATCCACAGAAGATCTAAGCTTCTTGAAAACGTATATGAGGCGCCTAGCTCGTGACGATAGGTTTTCTATTTGGGGTTGCCAATTGAGGAGACAGTCTATTTGTACTCCGAGATATCTGATATTATCTGTTCTAGTTAAAGCAACACAGGCACAGCTCGCTTGAGGTAAATCTTCACATGTATGGGCGGAGATTAAAAATGAGTCTGGGCTTGGTTGAAGATTGGATCTGAGAGAGAAGGTGATATAGTTGGTCTTAGGGATGTTCAATGTAAGAAGGTTCGAAGAGAGCCAATTCATGACCGTTCTCAAGGCGTTTTCAGCATTAATTTTTGCATCATTCCAGGTTTTGCCTCTGATAATCAAAGCAGTATCATCTGCGTATGTGAAAATATTACAATTTGGAATACTAAGGCGACAGAGGTCGTTTACATAGATTAGAAATAAGATAGGCCCTAAAATACTGCCTTGTGGAATTCCAAAATTCAAAAACATATCATCACTTAAGTGCCCGTCGACCTTTACGCATTGGGAGCGATCTGTCAGATAGTTCCTAAAAATGTTCAGTGCCAGACCTCGAATCCCCAGTCTTTCTAATTTCAATAAGAGCTTCGGGACAGAGACAGTGTCAAAGGCTTTGGATAAATCGAGAAAAATTCCAATTGATTTGTGCTTAGTATCGAGATAATGAACAATTGTGTGAGTAAGATCTAATACTGCATCCTCAGTAGACTTTCCACTGCGGAAACCATACTGGTTATTAGCTAAGATTTTATGTTTATCCAAGTATTTAGTGAGTCTTATGTTTAACAATTTCTCGAGAATTTTTGAAATAGAACTTAAGATGGAAATAGGCCTATAATTGTTGACACTGTCTCTGTCTCCACCCTTAAAAACAGGTAGAACCAGCGCCTTTTTTAATGACCTGGGAAAAGTCCCCGTTGAGAGACAAAGGTTGAATATATGGGTTAGTGGGGGAACCAAAACATCACAAGCATCAATGATAAGGCTGGCAGGAATACCATCCCATCCGATTGCACAGTTTCTTTTTAGTCCACGTATGATACGAGCTACCTCCGCACGATCTGTTTCAAAAAGCGCCATCGTTTCAGGGCACTGGCTGTTAACGGAACCAACTTCTTGACCATTGGATGTATTCGGGAACTTACTAGCCAAATTAGAGCCTATACCTACGAAAAAATCATTTACCTTATTAAGGCCTATTTTTGGGTCACTGAATTTGTCAATTAAAGAAGAGGCTGATGACTGCGATTGGGAAATATTAGCAATTTTTTTTATTATTTTCCAGGTTTCCTTTGTATTACCTTTGGCCATCCTAAGTTCATTAGTTTCGTATTCACACTTTAATTTTTTAAGTAAATTGTTACAAAAGTTACGGTATCTGTAATAGGTAATCTTATTTACATAATTTTTTTGGTCGGCTTTATATTTCAAATGCAATTTATCACGATTGCGAATACATCTAAGAAGGCCAGGGGTAATCCATGGCTTTATAATATTTTTGCGTCTCGGTGTTTTTAGTGTTTTTGTATTAGAAGTTATTATCTGTGAGATTGTCTGAATCAAAGTGTCCATCGAAATGTTGGGATTTTGGATTTCATAGATATGTCTAAAATCAGTAGTATTCAGCTGAGCAACGACGGCTGAGTAGTCAACTTTAGTTTGTACTGTAGTTTGATTAGTTTTTATATTTTTATGATTACAGCATAATAAAGTTGCAGCATGATCAGTTACTGTATTTTCTATGACGAACGTACAAGCTTGAGTATGAGTTCGCAGGATCACGTGATCCAAACAAGCCGAATCACGCGTTGGATACGTATGAGCGGGTAGCATACCGTGGGAGGACAGCATAGATAAGTAAAAATCAGAAAATTTGTTTTTATTATTGGATAAAATATTTAAATTTAAATCTCCTAAAATCGCAACGATTCGATAAGCAGATAATTGGTCGAGTAAATTATTTAAGGTATCTAAAAAGGGATCTAGTATGGATTCTGAGGGAGATCGGTATATAGCAATTATGGCTATGTTGTTATTATGAGTGACTAATAAACAGCTGGCATGCGTCAGACCAGGTTCAGATACAGTACACTTGATGTTCGATTTGATATAGACTACGACCCCGTCATTTTGATTCGAGTATCGTGACCTGTGGCTGACATAACCCTCAAGGACAGGAATATTTGGACATGAACTTAACCAGCATTCAGAGAATATTATAATATCGCAGTCAACATTCATTCTAACCAATAACGCCTGGGCTTCGTCAAAATTACAGCCGATACTGCGTATATTGAGATGAAATACTTTTAATGACTTGGATAGATTATTTACTTTGAATAACTTATTACATAACTCCGGGGTGCAATTAAATGAATTTGAGACTTTAATTAAATCGAGTTCGTTTACAATTTTATCGGTACTATCCATTATAGAATAAAAATGATCGTGGAACCATAATTAAGTTACCGTTCCCCAGTGTAGGGAAATGTACCGACATTCCGGGCGCAGGTTCATTGTTTACTGAATGTGGCTCGGTCGAGCGTGTTGCATATTCAGAGATAGCACTGGTTCTTATTACTTCATTGCAAGGAGAATGATAACAAAAGTTAATTCGGTGTTCGTACTCGTAGTTGTACATATGGTGTATTGGTAAATATTCTATGATGGTCAAATAAATAAATGGTGTTCGTGTGCAGTGTGGAATGTGTTTTTGTGAGTGGAGAAACGAAGATTCTACATAAATGTTTGTTATGCAAACTAAAATATTTTCAACACGGAATAGATTACGAAAAACATGCAAGTTATCGAATATTATTTGAGCCGTTGCTACAAGAGCGCAGATAAAGCTTAATACATTTAGTCACTTGTTTATTATTGGATTAACCCGATCATGGGCCCCTAGGTAATGCAATGGGCCCCTAGGTAATGCAATTCTCCCCCCCCGAGTGGGTTCCCGCGTTGTCGTGGCGGGGGGGCTTAGTAGCCAGGTCTCGCCAGCCTGGTGAACCAAGAGGAACCCGAGGTGGGGCCGGCCTCTCCGGGTCTTGGGCCTCGACAAGCCCGTGCGGAGGCTGGCCAGTAGGTCGCTAGTCGACTGAGGTGGACTGCGGTGTCGCGCTCGTCGCGATACCGCGGCCGAGCCCATCGAGGCGGGGGCGGCGACGGGATGGACGGGCGGCGAATGTGCCGCTGTCTATCCGTCCTGCCAGCGGCCCTAACTGGTGCCGCCAACGTGTTGGCGGAGGCGGTGGGGCTGCAGGGGAAGAGGAGTGTCGGTATCGCGACGGCCGCTCTCCCTATCCTCTGCAGCCGTAGTGGCAGGCGCGGGGCCACTTTAATTGACCCGTTGCATCGGGACCAGGGCTGTCGGACACGGGTGCTGTCTGACGCCCAGTGCTGGTTGACGATGTGTCTGGTGTTCGGCACATCGTCATTCTGGCGGGAGCCGAAGCTTCGTGGTGGGGCCCAAGTTGGGCCAGCGCTGTCGGGTGACGCGGAGGAGTGCGCAAGCGTGCCCGTAGCCCCGACACCAGGCGCAGTGGTGGAACATCCAGGGGTTTTGGTGGGTATACTGTCCAGTCGGTGGTGGTCCACCTCGAGGTGTGGTGGTATCTATAAAAGATTTCCCCTGGTAAAAAAAAAAAAAAAAGGTAATGCAATTCTCGGAGCCCCTTTCGTTTACCTTTTTCTTACTTTTTAGGATACCGTTTATATTTAGTTTATTTGCCGGATTTCCGTGTTTCGGGCTCAAGGACAAAAGGAACAAACGGAACCTTTACAGCTATCGAGTCGTGGGTCATCAAGTCGTAAGACGGTGGAATGGTTGGTGGAACATTAAGCGAATTTTTTTCGATACTTTAATTCAATAAAGCGTTTTTTTTAATCTGTAATGAAATTTACCTGACTAAAAAAGTCACACACACAAAGCGCGAGCGCTGCGTTGCGAAAATTTTCTACTTTTGTTTTATTACGATTTTTTAAAATAAAAGAGTAAGTTATGAAATAGATGTGATCAACGGAAAAGATTACGTTATACCTAAGCGCGAGCGGAGCGAGCGTGATAATGTTCGACGTTTTTTAGAGCGCCGGTTTGTATTTGAACAGAATGCAAATTACTCGTGCATTAAGAGACGTCCACAATTGGTATATTATTTAGAGAAAAATCTAACCAAGATGATATAATATGCATCGTTTGAAAGCTTGCTTTATGGGCTACTCAAAAATATTTAATTTATATATTTTCATCCCTTCTTTTTTTTAAATGATAATAATAAATTGTATGGAAAATACAGGTCATATTTTTTTCCGTTTTAGCCATGTTAATGTGCTTCTATCGTTCTTTTACTTGCATTATTACCCCATTTATCTACATGTATGTCATATTTTGCTAAAATTATAGGATTCATAAAAAGATGGTGCATCCAATTTGAGCACTATTTAAAAAAAAAGCCGTTAAGAATTGGGTCAAATTGATAAAAATGCTTTTATTTTAGCTAATTCAAAGTTGCTTAATCAGAGTTGCCAGAAATAATCTACTTATTCTGCCAAATATGTTTATTTATCCTAAGATATTCAAAGTTAATTTAAAATAAATCGGAGGGCTCTTTTTGATTTTAAGTGATATAATAGACTCAGAAAAAGATGTACTTATAAAGATGGTGCATCCAATTTGAGCACTATTTAAAAAAAAAGCCGTTAAGAATTGGGTCAAATTGATAAAAATGCTTTTATTTTAGCTAATTCAAAGTTGCTTAATCAGAGTTGCCAGAAATAATCTACTTATTCTGCCAAATATGTTTATTTATCCTAAGATATTCAAAGTTAATTTAAAATAAATCGGAGGGCTCTTTTTGATTTTAAGTGATATAATAGACTCAGAAAAAGATGTACTTATATATATTATTACAAGTAACGCATGTTGTGGTTAGATTTTTTGATTATTGTTATACCAGTCTCCATACATTTCGTGGACGTGTCCTTTACGCATTTTTTTCTATTACTGGCAAAAATGAAATACTTCAATTTAACATGTAAAGGAGGAAGAAACCAGTTTTTTTTTTGTGATTTAACAATAAAGGACATTTTTTAATTTTAATTTGATTAATTTAATAGAGAAGGAACAAGTTATTTCTCGGTTTCGTATAATTTTCTAGATTAGTACGGAACCCTCGGTAGGCGAGCTTGACTCTCACTTGTCCGGATTTTTTTTCTATTCGGATTTATTTTCTGTTTTGGGGCACCTAGGCAGTTGCGTAATTCGCCTTAGGCGCCTAGGATAACCCGGCCCTGAGTTTATACTATTCCAAACCTTTGCAAAGCAGCTCCCTGTAAATAAATTACAAATAAATACAGCTTTTTACCTGTACCAGGAGGTCCTTGCACCATCTGTATGCAGGGCTTATCCCCCAGCGCTGCCGCTACTGACGCCGACACCGCGGCTTGTTGACTAGGATTGAGAGTATTCATCCACTGTAATCATGCATTCACCTATAAATCTCATAATATTTTGTGAGTCACAACCTTGTACAGGCCGAATCAAACTTGCGGCTGTGAAGTTAGCTACAAGCTGCGCGAAATCCAATCCTCACGCAGCTGTTAAGTGAGCTTCAGTTAAGATTGGATTTTGCACAGTTTGTAGCTAACATCACAGCTGCCAAGAAGTTTGATTCGGCTTCTACATAATTAAACAGGTGTTGTTTTGCAAAGTGCAAGGTTTACAAAGGTAATTAAGTGTCCTAATGCACCATGTCTCAGTGCATAGCGGAGACGAGATTACAGGCACTCGTCAGCTTGAGAAAGATTTAGTCCGAGTTCAAGCACTCGTCAGCTTGAGAAAGACTTCTAAATGCGGTCGAAACTAGCTTGCGGCTTATGAAATGCAACTTATAAAAAGTGCAAAAACCTTTTAAAAATTTACTGTTGCACCATACCCGGAAATCGTAAGAAAATTAAGTTATGCCAAACAAAAAGTTAATCGCCAAGGCCGAAACCGGCTGGGAGACATCATCATTGCCTTTCGACAAAATGTTTTAAGCATTTGTTTTTTTTTTTCTATTTTGTTCTGTTTTTTATCTGTTCATAATGATTTAGTATCACTTGTAAGGTGAGCGTTCTCCCACCAGGACAACACGGTTTAACACACAGAAGCAGTATTATATGTAATTATTTTTCGCCAAACATTGCATAACCGACTTCAACTGTGCATAGCATTCGAATAGTTCGCACGAATCGATATGTCATCTATTTAGTAATATTTACATTATTGTTGATTTTTCAAAAACGACTCAGCCGATTTCGATAAAATTTATAATGTATGATCTACTTCTCAGTGACCGCCAATATGGCTTTCGCCGAGATCGGTCGACTGGGACTGGGATCTTCTTGTTTATATTATACATATCTTGGACGAGGCCATCGAGAAACACGGCGAAGCCTTGGCTGTGCCTGTGTCTCTCGATATATCTAAGGCCTTCGATAGAGTTTGGCACGACAGTCTTCTGAACAAGCTTCCTCGTATGGGTTACCTGCTCGCCTATGCTCTTGGATTGCTGACTTTTTAAGGGACCGATCGATACGATTGGTAATTGATGGCCGTTCGTCTAATCAATTGGTTATTAATGCTGGGGTACCTCAAGGATCTGTACTTTCCGCAACTCTATTTTTGCTGCACATCAATGACCTGCGGGGCAATTCTGTCAACCGATCTCGTTACTAAGGTGACACGTTCTTGAACCTGTCTCGTTTTTCTGACAGTTTTGAGCTGTCGGAACAGTCAGAAAAACGTGAGAGGTTCAAGAACGTTTTCACTTCAGTAAAGAGATCGGCTAACATAATTGCCCCGCAGCTTGTTCCCGGAATTTTTGGGTATGCAGATGACAGCACAGTTGTTCAAAAGTACACATCCAATCCAAGAGCAACAAAGGAGGAATCACAAGCGTTGAGAGTAGACATTGAGCGAATGAATCAGGCTTTCGCAGCCGTTTCTAAGTGGGGTGACGAAAATCTCGTCAAATTCAACGCTTCGAAAACCCAGGCCTGTCTGTTCTCCGCAAAAAAAGTGTCCCTTTGCACTGTCGCCTATATTTCGAGATACTCCTTTAGCAGTGACAGACCGCCTTGAACTGCTGGGGCTAACACTAACTCCCACATTGAACTACGGCAAATAAAAATAAAAAACGTCGTGTGAAAACACTTGAATCAACAACTGAAACAAGCCGAACGCTTATGCCGATCGAGCCTATCTAGCGCTTGTTCCGCGCTCTCGCTTACACGCTCGGCTCAGGCGGAACGTGACACTTTTAAGTGCGTGCAGCCGCCGTTCATCGATTTATACGACGTAATCACGTCAAAAAAACATAGTCGAATTGAGAACCTTCTTTTTTTAAGTTGATTAAAAATGGCATAATACCTTAGGACTAATACTATTAGGCGGAGCCACGATGGTTTCAAAATGGCGAGGTTCAGGCCTCAATATGGCCTCGCTGAGGGGAGAGCCCGCGAGGTACTCCATTGCTTCAAAGAGATTCAGTTCCTTGCTGATGTAGGCGAGACTACGGCCCTGCATTACTTCGCCCAGCTTCAAAGTTTTCATCTTTTCTGTGTATGTTGCATGAAGTCCTATACTGAAGAACGAGTGTATGTTATCTGAAAGAGTGTTTCCGGTAAGATTTATTGTCATTATTTAAATCTCTTTATATGTAGAATTTTCACATTAATTCTAGGGATTACTCAATCTTACTGAAAAAAGGTTAAGGTAAAGGAACAATGAATATCCGTAACGCTGATTTTCAGCGATTTATCTGGTGTCTGGTACTAGAGGGGGTACTATTTTACTCTGCAGGTAACCTAAGGCATCTCTTAAATATTTTAAAAAAGGTTGTTTTATTATAAAAAAATATAGGTACCTAAAATCGTATTTACGTGAATTAAGGAATTTAAATATTTTTTTTAATACATAAAACTCTACTAATTTGCTTTGCTAAAACTTTATTTTACTAAAACTAATTTGTTGACAGCCTCGGTGGCTCAGTGGTTAGTGACCCTTACTTATGGGTCAAAGAGGCGTGGGTTCGATCCCCACCCAGGGCAAGTATTTATGTGATGAACATAGGTGTTTGCTCTGTGTCTGGGTGTTATTTAGTTACTATCTATATAAGTATGTATTTAAAAATATGTATAAGTAGTATGTCAGTCTCTGGCAGCCATATCACAAGCTTTGCTAAGTGTAAGATGTCCCCTAATATTTATTTATTTGCCAGTAATAAACTTGAGTAAAGAGTGGTATACATTGTAGGGAAATATTGGTATATACCGAATCATACAAGTCGGAGGATGCGAAGTTAGCTACAAGCTGCGCAATATCCAATACCAATTAAAAACATGCAAGAAAAATGTCGTGGTGGTCGGCAATTACATACCAATTACCAATTAAAAACATGCAAGAAAAATGTCGTGGTGGTCGGCAATTACATACCAATTACCAATTAAAAACATGCAAGAAAAATGTCGTGGTGGTCGGCAATTACATACCAATTACCAATTAAAAACATGCAAGAAAAATGTCGTGGTGGTCGGCAATTACATACCAATTACCAATTCAAAACATGCAAGAAAAATGTCGTGATGGTCTAGTGGTAGATACACCCGCCGTACAATCGTGAGGTCGTGGGTTCAAATCCCTGTCCCGTACCAATGAGTTCTTCGGAATTTATGTACGGAATTTAACACCATCGGCTTTTCGGTGAAGGAAAACATCGTGAGGCAACCTGCATACGTCCGTAGAAGAAATTCGATGGCGTATGTGAATCCACCAATCCGCACTGGGCTAGGGTGGATATGGCCCAATCACCCTTTGTGGGTGGGCCTACGTCCTGTAGTGGACTATTAAAAAGGCTGATACAGTACAGTAAGTAAAATGTTAGACCTGTTTAAAGCAGTATTTACACTTACTGGGTGGTGATGGAAGACATCTCACATTATGTACATAAAAGAATCTCTGTGTTTTCTCTGGCCCAAATGTGACTAGTAAGATTTCCCCTACCCTGGGAACTTTCTTGGCATCCAGTGAGGGCAGTGAAACTAAAAATGATAAATTATTACACTTTTATATTTTCCAACACAAGGACAGCAAATAATGTGAAGGACTGTGAATAACGTAACTATACTTACTATTTACACTAATACTGAATAGTTCATAAGTTCTTTCTGGTATAGGCACAGGAGGCAGTGATCCAATTCTCATTTCAAGGAAAAAAGTCTGTGATCTAACTTTCATGTAAGCCAGCGTCAAACATTCCCAGATCTCCATAAGCAGTAGGTCTCCCACCAGCCTGTGAAAATTAATATTTTATAGTACCTACCTACATGGTATATATCCAGCAGCAAAGTAGGAGTCACATCACTTAATAAGCGGTCAAGTGCGAGTCGGACTCGCGCGCGAAGGGTTCCGCACCGTATGGAAGCCCCCATAATTATATTTTATTCTAATTTAACTATTTATTTTTGAAGTGAATTTATAACTTAATTTTCTGTGAATATTTCAAACATCTTCCTGTTGCCTTTATTAATATCGAGCATAAAAAATCACGTTTCTTGTATGGGAGCCCTCCTTAAATATTTATTTTATTTTAATTTAATAAATAATTTTAAAAGTAAATATTTATATTTACAACTAAATATTCTATGAATATTTCAAGCATCTTCCTGTCACCGTTTGCCGGTGTATGGGTACCGGTCATATGCTGCCTGCCTTACTGGGAAATCTAACTTGGGAAATCTCAACTAGAAAACTCCGTAATACCAATTCACTATTTAATATCCTTCATACATTAACGGTAAGAGTACAAGGGCCGGCAGCGAGCGGATGACTGAGGAGGCGAGGAAGCGGCGGCGGTCGCTATCGCGACTCGAGCGCACATTTCGCTGACGCTCGCATTCCTCGCCCCAACACCGTTATTAATATCGAGCAAAAAATGGCTAAAAATTCAGGTTTGTTTAATGGGAGCACCCCTCAAATATATTTTTTCTGTTTTTAGTATTTATTGTTATAGCGGCAACAGAAAAACGTCATCTGAGAAACATTCTAGCTATTACAGTTCATGAGATACAGTCTGGTGACAGATAGATGGAAAGTGGAGTCTTAGTAATAGGGTACTTTTTACCCTTTGGGTACAGAACCCTACAACTACAACTACAAGTTTGAGCCTTAATTTTGTCATACCTTTATCCTACTTAAATCATACATGCAAAAGTTTGTGAGTATGTATGGATGTTTGTTACTCTTTCACGCAAATACTACTGAACGGATTGAGATGAAACTTTGCAATAATAATGCTTATACATCAGAATAACACAGAGGCTACACCTTCACAGAAGCCACAATGAAGAATTGAATTGAACACAGAGGCTATAATTTATAAAGATATTGCATGAAACAAAGTTCGCTGGGTCAGTAATTTATCTAATTATTCAGGTTGATTTATATTTTAAGGATAGAAAACTTACTGCACATATTGTTGATGGCTGACAAATGAATGAAATATTGACATTGGTGGACTATTATGTCCTAGTATTGGAGGCGGATCATTGTTGTTTATTTGTTCTTCCAACCAATGCGGGTTCCACCTTAATATCTTCATCAATGTCATTTTTTCCAATGAGAACACTGGCAACTGCCTGACGTCAACCAATGAGTTTTTGACAGAACTAGTCTTTCTCATTTGGTTACCAGGTTCTATTTCAAACATATGGATTTGTGGTCCAGCGTCTGAGAAACGTACTTTCTTTTTAGGTTTTTTGGGCGGCAATGGAACTACTTTAGAGAAAGGTTTTCCTGAAACCGTCTCATCACTCTCAGTCAATGGTTTCAAGTTTTTAAATGGTACTCTAGATTCAGGAACTTTTGACGATTTATCTTTTGAAGATTTACTAGATTTGTCATGTATTACTTGATCTTTGGTTTTAGATGCCTTGCGCTCTTTTTTTTTTGACGTGGATGACTGATCTTTTTTATTTTCTCTGTCTTCCGGAGACAGAGCAACTACTGCTTTTTCTTTGTTGGGACTTGAAACATCTTCCTTTTTAGATTTTTTCTCCTTCTTTTCATCTTTCCTTTTGACGGCTTGAACCACATTTACAGAGTTTGTCAGGAATGCCCCTCGATTTGAGTTTGTTATTTTTACAATTGATGTGGATTTGCTGGAGGAGGAAATTGATGTATTTACAGATTGATTATCACACTCTTTTTCTTTAGTAGCAATTTCCTTTAACCTCTTCTTTCTTTCCTCTTTTTGTGAATTTGATATGTGTCTTCTTGGTGAATGTTTCTTAATTCTTCCATGTTTCACTGATGACCTAGATGATTTACCTGAAAATTGTAGAGATAAAAATTAGAATAACTTCATTAAATGATGTTGGTAGGTATGCCAATTATTTTCATTTAGTGACTTACTCTCTGGTAAAGTATGTTTACTTTTTCCTTTATGTGAGTGAACCAGTGGCTCTATCATTTGTGCTTTCTTAATATCATTAGTTGTCACAGTTTTTGTAGATTCTGTATTTGTTTCTATCTTGTTTGGTATTGTGTATCCATCTATTTCATCATTGCAAGGACGATGTTGTTGCTCAGGGCTTTCAATAGGCTTAGAGCATAAGTCAATTATTTCTTTGTTGACTGGATCTAGGTTTTCTAAACTTTGAGTAATGTTAGGTTCTGGACATTTCTCAGGTGATGGAAGTATTTGTATAAGATCATCCACAAACTCTTCTTCAATGTCATTGTCTGTGTAACTGAGGTCTATAAACTCATCATCCATTTGGCTATATGAGCTGTCATCCACCTTAGATTCACCTTGAATCTTGGCCACTTTGGATAATGGTTTGCCTGGTGAATTCTGAGATAGACGTAAGTACCAGTGTTCTGATTCGCTATCGCTATCACTATCGATTTTGATTGGTTCATCATCATAACCCATATATTCTTGTTTGACATTAAATGCTTCATATTCTAAATATTTATTTTCAGATTTAATCTGGTCTTTTATCAGTTCATTATGATTTTCTTCATTAATAGGTTCTAATTTAACATTGTTAGTAGTAGTAGTTGTACTGTTGTTTAAACTGTCTGGATCTTTAAATTGAGCTTCATGATCACTGTCAGATAGATAAATAATATCATCATCAATTGTAAGAATACGACATCGCTTTTCTACTTTGATTTCTTTTTTTATTTCATCAGATTTTAGTTGATTGGATTTTCTTTTAAGAGATAATTTAGTAGTAATGATAGGGGAAGACAGTTTCTGTTCTTTATCTAATACAGATATTTTTTCTTCAATTTCATCTACTTCATTGTCACTTTGTAATTGAATCTTTTCTATCACATGAGGGTTTTCATCTGCTTTACTCAATTTAAATACATATTTTTGATCATCAGTGACTTTATTATGTGTGGCTGCCCCAAGTGTCCAACCCATTCCAATAGTATCCGAATGCTTTAAGCTATAAGGTGAGTGTTGAGGTATTTTTGTACTTCCCACATAAACACCATTTGAACTCTGCAATAAATAATGCCAATAGAGTAGGTAAATTTTATCAGAAAACAAAATACAAACAAAAAAAAACAAAATAATTTATTACCACAACAAATATACATTAGTTACAATTACCAGGGGGCCTCAAGCTCGGCTAAACCTGTATCTTGAGGTCCGGTGTAGAATTGGGCAAATGGACTTTGATGTGCGCGCTTATAAAGCGCAAATAAGTAGTTGATATTTCAGGTACTAGTTAATAAAATAACTTACCCCAGCATCTGTAATAACTGCTGTATCGGTAAGAAACCGGATACTGCAGTGTTTCCTTGATATTACGAGACTAGACAATGGTAAACTATTGTCAAGACCTCGGCCTATTGTAACCTCGTCGCCTTCTTTATAGGAAAACTCTTCGGCTCCAAAATATTGACGAGTAAGTTTCCATTTCGTCATTTTGCACGTAATTGTATCCTTCTCCAAATATCTAATTAACAAAACATATTGAAAACAAAAAAGCACCTCAAGTTTATACTTTAACTTGTAACCGAAACATAAAAAAAAAGATTTTTTTTTTAAATAATTTATTCATGACCATGGATACAGAGTCCTTCAGTCGAAGTCTTAAATAATAAAAAATTTACAAACATAGAAGAGTAATAAAAAATTAAACTTAACTAAATCTTTTCAACAGTATTTAAAATATACTTATAAATAGGTTTGTAAAAAACTTCACTTTTTAGTAAATCCTCAATACGGCGGGGAACACTAATTGAGTTACGAGCTGCTATGTCACTAATGTCACTGGCTAAAATTAATCGTTGTAAATGGAATTGGGGACATTGAAAAATTATATGGTTTATATCAGCATGCGGTCGGGAACAATACGTACAGTTATCTTCTGGGACTATATTAATTTTGTGTAAATGAGCTGGAACCAAGCAATGTCCAAATCTCAGGCGATTTATAACTGTTATAAACTTTCTGCCACAATATTCAAATTTGTTGTACCAAGGAGTAGTAGGTAAGTCTTTCTGTATTTCTGCATACCACCTTCCCTTATATTCTGTTGTAACGTGCCAATATTCTTTCCAAATTCTGAGTAAATCCTTATTAATTGCACAATAGTAATCTGTGAAAGGTACTTTTAATATATCTGTGTGATCTAGATCATGCTCTTGTCGAGTAGCCAAATCTACTGTTTCATTGCCATGGATGCCACAATGTGAAGGAACCCATACCAATTCTACATGTTTTGATTTACTAATCATTTCTATAAGTTCTCTAATACTATATATAATATAATTTAACTTATATGAGAAATTACTGTTGTTTAAAACAGACAGAACACTTTTAGAATCACTTACTATTAGTATATTTACATTTTTTACAGAGTTATTTACAAATGTTAAAGCGGTTAAAATTGCATACGCTTCTGCAGTAAACACACTGCAATTATTATCTAACTTTATACAGTGGGTTTTATTCATTTGTGGATCATAATATGCGGCTTTAACCCCTTCATCACTTTTAGAACCATCTGTATGTAAAGAGAATCACTGCAGTCATAGTAGGTAATTCTCATTTTTGAAAGTGCCGCGCCTTCGCCGTATTGTCGTTGACTCGCATTTGACAGCGGAGTTGATAAGTGGATATTGGAGGTTACGTTTATTATGTGAGATGGAAATTAATCTTATTTAAGATAGACTTGAATACCCCGAAATAAGGGCTTTAAATGTTGTTTCTTTGATTTACAGGCAAGTAAATATTATGTGTAATGTGTATGTTTAAGTAAATAGACTAATTGTTAAAAGGCATCTTTTAAATAAAAGTTCTTTGATTTACAGAGAAACGCAAATCTCGTCTTTATTTCAATATTAAAGCAAATAACAAGCAAGGGAACAAAATACTATTATAAAACAACATTTTCTGCAGTTATTTCAAGGAAGATGGAGAAATTGAGGTTTGATTTTGTAGTTAAACAAGCACCCGACGGAAAATCAAATGTCATATGTATAACCTCAATTGCCAAGCCAAGTGGAGAAGTTTTTGGAATACCTCCTGAATACCAACCTGCGAGCCACCACCAAGAAATTATAAATACTTCATTCTTTGCAAAAGTCAAAAAAACATTAACTAAACGACACCAAATAAGAAAAATATGGATAAGTTTGACAGACAAAATATCAGAAATATATTTAGATGAAGAGCAAAATCTGCAGTTTAATGATATCTACTTAGAAGAAATTACTGAAGGTACTAAGGCCGAACCTACTTCCTCAACTCAAACATTGGAAAAATTATTAGAGAAATTGCTTGAAGAAAAAGAAGTACAATCAGAAACTCAGAATTTAGGAAGGATTGCAAAAGATTTTGTGATTGAGAAATTCACTGGTAAAAACTCAAGTGCCTACCAGTGGATCATAGATTTTAATAAAGAATGTGAACGTTTCCAAATTAAGGAAGATAAAAAGAAAATACAAATATTAAAGAACTTCTTGGAAAATTCTAGTTTAAATTGGTACAGTTGCATGCTAGTCAAACACACAATAGAATCAGACTGGAATACATGGGAAGAAAAATTTTGTGAGACTTTTGCACATAAAGGGTGGACACCTGTTAGATATGCACTTGCTTTCAAATATCAATCAGGCTCGTTACTTGAATATGCTTTAAAGAAAGAAAGATTACTACTGGAAGTAAGAAAATCAATTGATAAAGATACACTTATTGATCTTATAGCATTTGGACTACCAAACTATATTACAGACAAAGTTGACAGAGAAAGTTTAAAAGAAACGGAAGACCTCTATAATGAAATAGGAAAATTGGAACATCTCGTTGGAAAAAATAAATATGATAAAAAGATTTACACAAATACAGACTCTAAAAGCAAAATAACTGAAGAAAAACAACCATGTCAAATTTGTGAAAGAGAGAAAAAAGGTAAACGTTATCATCCAGAAGAAAATTGCTGGTTTAAAGAGAGAAACTCGAGGACAGCGGTGAAAACGGTGAATAACTCGGAATTAGAAATAGAATTAAACGGAAAAAATCCAAAAAACTAGAGGTACCACCATTAATAAAAGTAAAGTTGTTATTAAATGACACTCTAACAGTTACTGGTATTTATGACTCAGGGTCCAATGTGTCATTGATAAATGCAAAATTATTAAAAATACATCCAAAAGAAAATACAAATAACATAGAAGAGGTAAACTTGAAAACTATTAATGGTGAGAAGAAAACAAAAGGTATAATAACACTAAAAGTAAAAATTTATAATATAGAAAGAAATATGGATATATTTGTAATAGATAATGAAAATTTTAACTATGATTTCTTAATTGGATTGGACTGTATAAAAGAATTCAAATTAAGTCAAGACGAAAAACTTAATATTATACAAGTCAAGAAAAAAAATATAACAAAGGAAGATGAAAACATAGAGGAAATTAAAACTGAAACAAAAATACCAAATAAAACAAATGTCAAAATTCCTGATGCACTAGGTGACAAAAATGAAGAAGAATTAAAACCAATGAATAATTGTGAAATAAACTTTAATGAGCATATAAACCCAAATTCCTTTGAGGTATTAACAAATCATCTAGATTTGCACGAACAAACAGAAATAAATAAGTTAATCGAAAAATACAAAACAATCTTTGCTAAAGATAAATATGATGTCGGTATTGTACGAGATTATGAAGCTCACATTGACCTGATGGTGGATAAATACTGTAGCAAACGTCCATATAGAACCACAACTGAAGATAGGAAAGAGATAGAAGACCAGATTTCAAAACTACTCGAAGAGAACCTAATCGAAGAATCGTATAGCCCATTTGCTGCTCCAGTGACTTTAGCATACAAAAAAGAAGATAAAAAGAAATCAAGATTATGCATAGATTTCAGAGAATTAAACAAAATTGTAGTCCCGCAATCACAGCCATTCCCATTGATTGAAGATTTAATGATAAAAACTGTAAATTGCCACTATTTTACTACTTTAGATGTAAATTCAGCATTTTGGTCAATTCCACTAAGAATTCAAGATCGACACAAAACTGCATTTGTAACCCAAGAAGGACATTTCCAGTGGACTTGCCTTCCTTTTGGTTTGAAGACTGCCCCAGCGATTTTCCAAAGAATTTTAAGCAATATCATTAGAAAATACAAACTCTCCAGTTTTGCAGTAAATTTTATAGATGACATTTTAATCTTCTCAAAAACATTTGAAGAACATATAAAACACATATCAGAATTACTGGAAGCCATACTTGCAGAAGGCTTTAGATTGAAATTTTCCAAATGTATATTTGCAAATCATTATGCTAAATACTTAGGTCATATAATAGAAAATAACTCTGTGAGACCTCTTAAAGATTATTTGGCAGCAGTAAAAAACTATCCAGTTCCAGAAACACGGAAAAATATTTGACAATTCCTAGGAAAAGTAAATTTTTACCATAAATTCATACCACATAGTGCAATAATCTTGGAACCTTTACACAATTTATTACGGAAAGATGTGAAATTTGAGTGGTCTGCAGACTGTCAGAAATCATTCGATAAAATCAAAGAATTATTATGCTCAGAACCAATTCTGAAAATATTTGATCCAGAACAACCTATAGAAATCTACACAGATGCTAGTATCAAAGGAGTAGCAGCATTAATAAAACAAACAGACAAAAATGGCGATAGTAGACCAGTAGCTTATTTTTCAAAGAAATTAACAGAGGCACAAAAAAGGAAAAAAGCAATTTACCTAGAATGCCTAGCTATCAAAGAGGCTGTAAAATATTGGCAGCACTGGCTTATGGGGACAGAATTTACGGTATATTGTGATCATAAACCATTAGAGAATATGAACATTAAAGCAAGAACAGACGAAGAACTGGGCGAATTAACATATTATTTATCCCAATATAATTTTAAAATTAAATATAATCCCGGAAAAAGAAACCAAGAAGCAGACTCCTTAAGCAGAAATCCAGTCCTAGATCCATATGATAATGAAGACGATGTTTTAAAAGTTGTAAATTTTATAAACCTAGAAGATATAAAAAAGGACCAAAGCATGAATAAAGAACTTCAAAATGAAAAGAATAAATTATTATTGGAAAATGAAATCTACTACAAAAACAACAAACACAGCAGGAAAATTATATTATCAGAAGAATATAGCAAAATCCTAATAAAGAATGTCCACAATACATACTGTCATCTTGGAAAAACACAAATGACAAATAAAATCACTCCAATCTACACGGCAAGAAAAATTAATGAAAACATTAAACAAATTTGTGAGGAATGTGAGACATGTATAAAAAACAAATCAAGAAGAAAACCGAAAATTGGAAAATTGTCACAATTAGGCCCAGCAAAACGACCGTTTGAAATAATATCCATTGATACCATTGGTGGTTTTGGAGGATCACGATCAACAAAAAAGTACCTCCACCTATTAGTTGATCATTTTACAAGATATGCCTATATTTTAACATCTAAAAATCAAAACTCAAGTGATTTCATAAAACTATTAAAAAATGTGACTCAAAATTATAACATAGACATGATATTATCTGACCAATACCCTGGAATTAATTCCAAAGAATTTAAGGAATTTTTGAAAAATAATAATATAAAACTAGTATTTACTGCTGTGGATACACCATTTTCTAATGGACTTAATGAAAGATTAAATCAAACTATAGTCAACAAGATAAGATGTAAAATAAATGAATGTGATAAGAAAAAAGCATGGACTACTATTGCACAGGAAGTAATAGAAAAATACAACGAAACAGAACACACAGTAACAAAGGTTGCCCCGAAATATCTACTTGAAGGCGAAAATGTAAATATTCTACCACCTGAATTGAAAACAACATGTTCTACAGAGGATTTGAAAAGAGATAGAAAATTAGCATTTAAAAATAGTATGAAATCCCACAATTATAACAAGAAAATTTATGACCAACACCGGAAAGAGTACTCATTTAAAGTTGGAGATAAGGTTTATGTGGAAAATGGAAATCGTCTGAATAGGAAGAAAATGGATGAATTAAGAATAGGACCCTACAGAATTCAGAGAAAAATTTCTAATTCAATTTATGAAGTCGATGTCGGACATGCAAAATCGGAATCAAATTACTACCATATCACTAAGCTTTCTCCAGTCGCTAATGTTTAATAAACAATTGCAAGCAATTGTTTTTCTCAAGAGGGGGAGATGTAAAGAGAATCACTGCAGTCATAGTAGGTAATTCTCATTTTTGAAAGTGCCGCGCCTTCGCCGTATTGTCGTTGACTCGCATTTGACAGCGGAGTTGATAAGTGGATATTGGAGGTTACGTTTATTATGTGAGATGGAAATTAATCTTATTTAAGATAGACTTGAATACCCCGAAATAAGGGCTTTAAATGTTGTTTCTTTGATTTACAGGCAAGTAAATATTATGTGTAATGTGTATGTTTAAGTAAATAGACTAATTGTTAAAAGGCATCTTTTAAATAAAAGTTCTTTGATTTACAGAGAAACGCAAATCTCGTCTTTATTTCAATATTAAAGCAAATAACAAGCAAGGGAACAAAATACTATTATATGTATATAAAATATAAAAGTCTGGTTTATTCTCTATAAATTCTAGAAAATCAAATTTGTTATTTATTACATCTAAATGACAATCTATACTTAAGCAATTAATCAAGGCATTATATGGACATTTATATGTTGGCCAGATATCATGAGAACAAATGTTTTTACTGATATTTTTTGAAAATGACATTATTGTTGTGATTTCAGGCAAAACTCCCGAAACAAGAGATGTGGCTGATAAGCTAGATGTTTGAACTGATTGTGATATCTGTGGATGACATAAAACATTATTCAGCACTATAACATTATTGGAAGTCAACTCTTTCAAACAGAATCTATCAGCCAAAAGTAAACGTCTCAGGATTAATGGAGGTATACAGTTTTCAATTTCCATAGAATTAATAGGAGTGGAACGCATAGCTCCGCTAATAATTCTTAAAGCCATATTTTGTATTACATCGAGTTTTCGTAATAAGGTGCTACTTGCATTCATATAAGCTAAACTACTATAATCAAAATGACTTCTTACTATACTTTTATACAGCATGATCAAGGTTTTAGGATCAGAGCCCCAAAAAGTACCAGCTAAACATCTTAAAACATTAATACTTTTCATTGCATTGCTGCAGATATACTTAATATGCTCTTCAAATTTTAACTTGTTATCTATTATTACTCCTAAAAATTTATGTTGATTACTTACAGGAATGATTTCATTATTGTATTTAATTTTAACAAAAGATTGTGCAAAAGGATCTTTACTAAAAACAATAACAGAACTTTTATCAGAACTAATATCTAATTTTAATACATTGTTGTAATAATGGTGTAGCTGCAGCAGTGCAGAATTCAAGTGATTTACAGCCATATTTAAATTTTGACTTTCAGAGTATAAAAGTAAGTCATCGGCAAATTGTAAAATTTTAACATGTGATGTGTTAACATACTTTAAAATTTGAGATGTATATAGAATATACAAGAGAGAAGATAAGATAGCTCCTTGCATAGTTCCTTTACTGACGGATTTTGGTCCATGTAGCTTATTATTAAATTTAACATACAAGGTTCTGTTATTCAGAAAATTAAATATCCATTTCAATAATTTTGTTGGCAGACCTAACTCATTCAAAACTAGAAGAAGGCTCTTAATGTTGACATTATCGAAAGCACCTTTTACATCAAGAAAGACGCAGATTACATTAGAGTGGCTGAGCTTTGCTTTTTTTAATGTTGAGATTAATGATACAAAACTTTCAGAGCAACTTTTACCCTTTCTGAATCCAAATTGTGTGTTAGGTATTTTAGAGTTGGTTTCAACAAAATAATCTAAACGTAATTTTAACATGTTTTCAAAAAGTTTACCCAGACAGGATGACAAAGATATGGGTCTGTACGATGACGGATTATTTGCAGGCTTATTAGGTTTTAAAATTGGTATTACACATTGAGTCTTCCAAGATTCAGGAATAACTGATGCATTCCAAAGTCTGTTATAAATTGCCAATAAAATGTTCAGAGCATTTGAATGTAAATTTTTAATAAGTTTATATGGAATGTTATCCATACCTGGTGTAGTATCTCTACGACTATCTAAAGAAATGCGAAGCTCATTCAGTGTATAAGGCTCATTTAAGAAGGAAACGCTATTGTCAGACCTGTCTAAAATATTTAAAGTGGTAAAATCGGTTGATGTTGAATCTGCTAATTTTTCTAGAAAACTTGGTACCCATTCGTCATTTAGAGTTTTGTTACTACAATTACTGTTAATCCTTTTAAATTTTTTAACATAATTCCATATTCTAGTAACTGGTGTCATTCTGTTGAAAGAAGTACACAATTCATGCCATGATTTTCCCCGTCCCTCAATTAATATCTTTTTCTTTTTAGCATCAAGACGCTTGTAATTAATAAAATTGGAAATTGTTGGAGAGTGATGATATGTCTTAAGAGCTTCTTTCGACTTTTGAACTGCATCCTCACATAGTGTGTTCCACCATGGAGCTGGTTTTCTCAGAATTTTTGGAGTGTGATTAGATTTCTGCTTAGGAATACATTCATCTCTGATTTGATACAAGATATTTATAAAACTATTGTATAATTCATCTAGATCTGTATTTTCCAAATCTAATTGCGAAAAGCAGGTTTCAGATAAAGTTTTAAATTTAGACCAGTCTGATTTGTTGTACAAATATTTTTCTTCTACAGGACGAACATCATACACCGATGGCTTCACATTTACATCCAGTAGAGTCGGAAAATGATAACTACCCATTGCATCATCATGGACTTGCCATTCACAGAGAGAAGCTAACGAGCAACTAACTAAGGCTAAATCAATTGCTGAAGAATTCTTGTTTGGATATTTAATTGTAGTATGATTACCATCATTTAAAACACACAAGTCAAACTCATCTATGAGATTGTACAAAGAATTACCTCTACTATTATTTTTTAGACAACCAAATAAAATGTGATGGGCATTGAAATCTCCCATTATGAGACATGGCTTAGGAGTTTCAGTGAATACTTTTTTTAATTTATTAGTATTAAATTTAGTAAATTCGCTGTTTGGGGGACAATAAATACACAACACATGTAATTTACCTAATGATGTATCAAGTGCAATGCAAATGTTCTGAATTGATTCGTAATATGAGGTATGAACAACTTCATATTTAAAATTTTGTTTAATTAATATAGCTACCCCATTATGTTCGTTTACAGACAGTTTGTGAATCAAATTATAGGATGGAAAATTTGGAATTTTACTGTTTTTCTTAAGCCACGTTTCATTTAGTAAACATATATCTACATTTTGTTCAGTTAAAAACTTTAACAATAGCGTTTTTTTACTATGTAAACTTTGAATATTGAATTGTGCTATACGAATATATGTGTCCATATAATTAAATTAAATTAAATTTGACAACAAAATTTCTTTAATTCTTTTATTTGTAATGGGTTCATTCTTGCTATTTGCAAGGGCAACAATGGACTTCACAAGGGCATTTATAATTACATCGTTATCAACAATTTCTTTGGCATTGAGATCTTGGAAGGTTTTTTGTCTCGGCTTTGGTGTTAGAGCTGGGAAGGATGTTCTATCAGAGATTTGTGGCAGACTTACCGCATTGGCATAAGACATTTTTTGTTGTTGTTTAATTTTCTTCTCTTCTATTTTTTTCTGCTTAACAGGGCAGTCTTTCGACACGGCAAGGTGAGGGCCAGAGCAATTGACACACATTATTTCTTCCACATCACATTCCTTGTAGGAATGCCGTCCTGCACAGGATGAACACATCTGCTCTGCTCTGCAGTTCTTAGCTGAGTGGTTGAATCGGAGGCAACGGTAGCATTGCATGAGTGGTGGAAAGTATTTATGAACCTGGTATCTGAATAGCTTGATGTATACATACTGAGGTAATGTGGTGGCTGCAAAAGTGACAGCCACTGTTCCAAGAGGAGTCAAATTTCCGTCTACTTTTCGCATAAAGCGTTTGATTGAGACAACATCAGCATCACAAGTAATATTTTTGTAAATTTCTTCATTAGACATTGTCAGCGGAATATGCCTGATGACTCCTATAACTTCAGTCATGTAAGCAGGAATGAAAGCTTTCAGCTTATATCTGTTCAGGAAGCTATCCATCTTTAAAAAATTGTTAGCTGGAGCTGGCTTTTTGAAAGTGACGCCAACCTTATAGGCATTTATTCGGTGGACACCTACAATGCCTTTAACATTTTCAATGAAAAGATTTGTCAATATTATGGGGTTTTTATTACCAACCTTTTCTTCTTCTGTGGATTCAACGTAAACCACGCAGTCCCCACTGTGATTTTCGGGGAATAGCCTCTTGTAGAGGGGCTTCTGAAATACTTTGTAGCCATCATTGTTCGTTGAGGATTTTGCAAGTTTTCTCTTCTTTCTCTCTGCTGTAATGACGGGGTCCTCCCCGTCACTAGCAACGCTCATGACGTTATTGTTGCGCCGCAACACCCAACACAAATCTCAGAGAATTGCAAAATTAAAATTTATGAATAATTGAATATTAAAAACGCCCGCTTCTTTCGACTTCCCGCCAAAAAGTCTCTAAAAAAAAAAAGACAAGATGCAGTGTGACCGTTTTCAAACCATGTAAACTACTAAACATGGTTATATTACCCAAACAGGATTGAGCATTGAGCACGGACAAAGATCTTGCAAAGTGGGACCAGACTGTGTACAGTAGCTCAAAAAAATTCAATAAATAAACGCGCAGAGTAAACAACCGCATTGAATGCTAAATTTGAATGGAATATCATATTTTCTAATTATTATTATTATTGGGATCTTCTCCTCCTGTTTACATAGGAGTCAGGAACCAGCTTCGAGGCGAACCTCCTTACTGGGGCTGGACGCTACACCAACACTGGATGTAGGGCATTGTAAAAGGAGGGCGCGAGTACCCAATCCCGACCGCGAAGTCGGGCGGCTTCTCTCAGCGCCCTCTACCCGCCATTCTGGCAGACGATGCATCGGCCGTCATGGTTTTTTGGTTCTCAGATTCGGAGTCCTCACAACCTGTAACCGCCGGGTGCAGGCGGCATCTCCTCCTCTTCGAATTGGTGTCAATGTGACGCACGTCGATCCGGTGGCATACTCGGTCAGGCAAACGCAGCTTCAGACGGTTGAACTCGGGAGTAAACTCGACCAAGTTCAACTGAAGCGCGGAGCAATGCTCTCTCGGCCTGCCGGTCTTGTAGCGATGCGGAGATGGGGAGTGGGATCGCTGGCCCGGCTCAAGCGCGCCGCCGCGCGAGCCAGGCACCACGTCTCTAACTACCCCTTTGGTAGACGGTCGTCGAGCGATGTGTCGACGACGATGGTCGAGCGGCGTCAAGCTCACGCGTAAGGCGGAGCGACGCCTACTCAGGATGGTCCCATAGTGTGCCTCTAGGCACTGGTTTGCAGTGAAGCGGCGCCGGGGGAGAGGCTCGACCCCGGCCGCCGAGGCAGGCCCGCGTAGTGGCAGAGCCCGATGGGGGCCGCGCGTCGCATAAGCGACAGCGGCGGCTCCGAGGATGAACGTAGCGACGCTAGGCGTCGCGAGATGAGGATTCAGGTGTGTGGCGCGATGCGCAGGGAAGTCCAGTGAGTTGTCAGGTCCGGTAGTGTGCGCCCCGATCAAAGTCGAGGGGCGCGAGGTCTTGATGGTGGTAAGCGGCCCACATGCGCCCACTCGGTGAAGGGCACACGAGTTGGCGGAGCGGGTCGCGCCGCAGTCGTGTCAGGCCGTCGGCCTCATCAGGTCACCGCGCGCGGCGTCACCAGGCACCAACCGGGAGGCGGCGCGTCAGCGGGCCTGGCGCCAGCACGTCCCTGGTCACGTCTGCGGGGTTGAGGCCTGGACAAGTCGACAGGCCACCGGTAGTGTGCGTCGCTCGCGTTGCTTGAGCGGCGCGGGTTGCCTCGGGGCGCATTGCGCGCACTCGCCGAGGCGTCAGAATATGTCGGCAGGCGCCGGGTGCGCTTGGGCCGAAGAGGGTGGTTTGCTAGGCCACCCTCTGGTCATCTTCAAGGATTTTATCGGGGGAGGCGAACCTCGACCCCGATGGTGGCTTCAGATGCGGCGCGTCTCGGTGGTGTCGCCTCGTCCGCGGGCCGGTGGGTTTCCCGCCCGACGGCGTGCACTCCGTCAGGACATGGAGCCATGCAGCCCTCAGTCGAGGCAAGGCAGGCGATGGCGCGCCGGTGCGCCGGGTGAGCGACCGCTCGAGCCCGACACTGGTATATTTTCTAATTTGATTTTTGTTCGTCGCCACCATCACGTTGCCATATTTTACAAACAATGGTCAAAACGAACTCTCGAACGAACTCGAACGACAAAATTTGGTAGAACTGCCAAGAAATATCGGTATGTTGGTACCAAAAATCGGTACCTATGTAAAGATGTTTTGCTTTTCAAACGAAAAAAAGTGTACTATAATTATGTAGCCGGAAAACACCTAATCCTGGAAGGGTTCCCCGCAGTGGAGTCTGAGCACCACGTGAAGTATCCTGTCGACAGTGTCGGTCTGTTCTCTTTTTGATCTCGGCTCGTTCCAAACTTGAAATTCGGTGGGAAATCGGGAGAATTTGGCAGGGAACTCAAAATTTCAAAGAAACATGGGAGGAATTGGCTCTCAGATCTCGTTTAATTATTGATTCATTTCGGTGTTTCGGGAGAACAAGCCCAAAATCAGTAGAAATACCGAAAAATTGGTATTTTCAAGACCACTTTTCATCCTATTATCTTTCTAAAGTAAAAATATAGGTAAGGTAGAAAGAAGGTAGTAGGTAATACAAATTACGTAATTTGTATTCCATCCATCCATCCATCAGCCGTAAGACGTCCACTGCTGGACATAGGCCTCCCCAATGGATTTCCAATAAGGCCGGTTGGAAGCGGCCTGCATCCAGCGCGTTCCTGCGATCTTTATTATATCGTCAGTCCACCTAGTCGGTGGACGTCCTACGCTGCGCTTGCTAGTCCGTGGTCTCCATTCGAGAACTTTACTGCCCCATCGGCCATCCGTTCTCCGAACTATGTGCCCTGCCCATTGCCACTTTAATTTGCTAATCCGCTGGGCTATGTCGGTAACTTTGGTTCGTCTGCGGATCTCCTCATTTCTGATTCGATCTCGCAGAGAGACGCCGAGCATAGCCCTCTCCATAGCACGTTGGGCTATCCTGAGCTTATTCATAAGGCCCACAGTAAAAGACCACGTTTCAGTTCCATATGTCATCACTGGCAACACACAACTATCGAAAACTCTCGTCTTGAGGCACTGAGGTATATCAGATGAAAAGACGTCACGCAGTTTTCCGAAGGCTGCCCAACCGAGTTGGATTCGGCGATTGACCTCTTTCTTGAAGTTGGACTTACCTAGCTGGACTACTTGTCCTAGGTAGACGTACGAGTCAACAACTTCAAGAACCGAGCTCTCAACAGATATTGGGTTGGGTACGACATGGGCATTACACATGATTTTTGTTTTATCCATGTTCATTTTGAGACCCACCTGTTGAGAAACTCGATTGAGGCCTTCGAGCATCGAGCTGAGCTCTTCCATCGATTTCGCCATGACCACGATGTCGTCGGCAAACCGAAGGTGAGTGATGTATTCGCCATTGATGTTGATGCCAAATCCTTTCCATTCCAGGAGCTTAAAGGCGTTCTCCAAAGTGGCAGTAAACAGTTTCGGAGATATCACATCTCCCTGTCTGACGCCTCTTTTCAAAGGGATCGCCTTAGAGCTCTCTTCCTGTACTCGGACCGACATAGTGGCGTTATTATACAAACACTTCAACACTTCGATATACCGATAGTCAATACGGCATCGCTGAAGAGACTCAAGCACAGCCCATGTCTCGACCGAATCAAAGGCCTTCTCATAGTCCACAAACGCTAAGCAAAGTGGCAAGTTATACTCTTCAGTCTTCTGTATAACTTGCCGCAGCGTATGGATGTGGTCCATGGTGCTAAAGCCTTTTCGGAAGCCAGCTTGTTCGGAAGGCTGGAAGTCATCAAGCCTGCGCTCGAGACGATTCGTAATGACCCTTGAAAACAGCTTATAAACATGGCTCAGAAGCGAGATGGGTCTGTAATTCTTCAATAAGGTGTTGTCACCTTTTTTAAAGAATAGCACCACCACGCTTCTGTTCCATGCTTCCGGCGTTATGCCCTCGAGGACGACGGTGTTGAAAAGCTTCTGAAGGACTTTAAGTACCGGTTTACCACCCGCTTTCAGAAGCTCTGAAGTGATTCCGTCATCACCCGGTGCCTTGTTGTTCTTAAGCTGATTCAAGGCCATTCTAATCTCGTACAGGCTGATGTCCGGGATGTCTTCGGTGAAGTGTCGAGTCAGCTTGGCTCTCGGGTCTTTAGCCGTGATGTCAACAGGCTTAGCTACCGAAGCGTATAACTGTCCATAGAACCCTTCGATCTCCTCCAATACCTCTGCCTTGGTCGACGTTATACTGCCGTCCTCTCTCTTTAGCTTTGTCAGCTGGCTTTGCCCAATAGACAAATTCCTTGCAAACACTTTGGAGCCTTTGTTTCGCTCGATAGTCTCTTTAATTTGTTTTGTTTTAAAGAGACGTATATCACGCCGCAAGGATTTTGAAATTTGTCTATTAAGCTGCCTATATGACGCAGCGTCCCTAGTAGACTGCAGTCTTAACAAACGTCGTTCAGCCATGAGGTCTGAAGTGTGATCGGATACTTTCTGGGTTTTATTTGAACGGCGTGGTCTAAAAAATTCAGAACCCACCGTCTGGACAGTTTCTACGAGCCTGTTATTGATCTCATCCACCGACGCAAGATTCTCTAGGCAAGCAAAACTATTTGAGAGCTCTAGCTGAAAGCTTTCGGGGTTTTGGATGTGGGCGAGAGTAGGCCGGAGCGTAGACTTCATCAGACGAGACCTTTCAAGTCTAACGTTCACATTCAATGTGCCTCTTACCAATCTGTGATCACTACCGGTTTTCACCCGGTTGATCACGGAGACATCACCGAATATTCGTCTCTTGTTGGTCATAATGAAGTCTATCTCATTTCTCGTGGAACCATCGGGACTTATCCAGGTCCATTTTCTATGAGGCGGCTTCTGGAAGAAAGAGTTCATCATAAAGAGTTCCTCTCTCTCCAGAAATTCAGCCAGCCTCTGACCCCTTGAGTTCCGTTGCCCGTACCCAAATTGCCCCACTTTCAGCTCATCATCAATTTTCTTGCCTATCTTTGCGTTAAAATCCCCCATAACAACAGTAAAGTGGGTCTCAGACATATGTATGGCCCGACTTATGTCCTCATACATAGTCTCCACTTCATCATCTGGATGTGCCGAGGTCGGTGCGTATACCTGAATGACCTTCAGCGAATATCTTTTGGATATTCTGAGTATTAGGTATACGACCCTGCTCGAAACACTGTCGATGGTTACGATGTTGTTAGTGAGGGACTTGTGGACGAGAAACCCGACACCACCTTGGGACTTTTGGTCGCCTTCCCGGTAGTAGAATAGGTTGCCCGATTTCAGAGTTATCGTGTCCTCACCCTCTCTTCGGACTTCAGATAACCCCAAAATATCCCAGCGCAACCTACTCATCTCCTCTTCCAGCTCAACAATCTTTTCATCCGTCCTCAAAGTGCGTATATTGTGTGTCACCAGGGCCAGTTTCCGTTGGGGGTGGTAGCGGGGCGTCTGCCGGAGATTCTTCGCACCCCCCTCTCCGCCGTTACCGTGGCCGCTACCAGAGCCAGGGATAGCGGAGCCGCCGGGGACTGGGGGCCTATTTGTGTGGCTTAAATTCATTGGGGGTTGTTGCCCATAATCGCCGCGCTGGGCAAGCGTGTTGGCGATCGCAGGACGTAGCTCCTCGCACCAGTGCCGCTGCTCCCCGACACTGGCCTGTGGCATTTAGGCTACGCCAAATTAGGATGGTTATACCGCCATCAAGCGGTTCCGTAGTACCTCAGTCGGCTTTTACGACACCTGGTACAAGAGGGGGGTGCTATTCTACTCTGCCGGCACACCACGGCACTAATTTGTATTACCTACTATCAAAGACTAAAATCTAAGGTCTCAAAAACGTGTTGAGGACGTCCTGAATGTGCGCTTGAGTAACCAGCAGTGGTTTCAGGCAAGCGCACCGGTTCGGTCCGGAGGCTTAGGAGTGCGTCGTCTTAAGGAGTCAGGACCCGTTGCATTTTTGGCTTCATCGTGTGGGGTCGTGGAGCTTGTCACTCGTATTTTATCACATAATGGTGACTTGATCCGCATTCCATACGCTACTGAGGCCTTGGATGTTTGGTCCGCTCTGTGCGATGGTGCTGTTCCTCCTGAGAAACCTGGCCAACAGTGATGCTGGGACGATGCATTGTACGACACATTAACTTTATCTCTGCAAAAGGAGAGCTCAGGGGTCGACCTGGCTCGGTTGATCGCCTTTACCAGGCCTGAATCTGGCGCCTGGCTTCACGCCTTACCCTCGCCGCACATAGGCACGCTCTTGGACAACAACTCTTTAAGCGTAGCTGTCGCTCTTCGTCTAGGCTGTAACGTTTTGTAAAGCCATACTTCTGCATTTGCAGGGCGAGAGTGGAAGCGAATGGCTGTCACGGCTTAAGCTGCACGCGTAGCGCCGGGCGAAGACCATGCCATCATAGTATTAATAGTCTAATACAGCATGCCTTGGTGTCAGCCGAGGTCCCGAGTGTTTTGGAGCCCCCCGGGTTGTCCCGGACGGACGGTAAGCGACCTGATGGTCTTACGCTGATTCCTTGACAAAAAGAGCGTTGCCTCGTGTGGGATGCAACTTGTGTAAGTACATTTGCATCCTGCCACCTCCCTGCTACTCAGCAATTAGCTGGTGCAGGAGCGGAGGCCGCTGCCCGAGGCAAACACCTTAAATATGCCGGTCCGGAATCAGCTTATGACTTTGTCCCGTTCGCGGTTGAGACAGCTGGTCCGTGGTGCTCTGAAGCTTGGATATTCGTACAGGATCTGGGACGGCGGCTTAGGGATAAGGGTAGGGATCCACGCTCTGGCTCATATCTGGCGCAGCATATTTCTTTGGCGATCCAGCGCGGTAACGCCGAGAGTATAATGGGTACTTTTGGCCAGGGCACCATTAGGGGTGGTCTGTTTGATTAAGTTGTTTTTTTTCAATGTAAATTGATTAGTATTTACTTAATTAAACCCTGTATATTGTATTTTGATAAAGTTAATAAAGGAATATTACAAAAAAAAAAAAAAACTCAGTATTGTATGTATTATTCGGTGAGTCGATATGAATTCTAGAAAGTAATCAATTTGAATATATCAACTATAGATCCCAGACCATTACTGTCTTCACAAAAGTGAAAAAGTTTAGCGATATCTACATTTCGGATAACAGCTGTCAAACTTGAAAAAGGCCTATCTCCGTAATTATCAATTCTAGTCCATTGCTCTCTTAATAAAAGTGAGAGAACTCATTGAGATCTACATTTCAGATGACAACTGCGATCCCAAGAAGACCGCGATTTTTTTGGTCATCCTACTTAGAAATAGACACATTTTGACTAGGTATCCTTATCGGAACGTTTTTTTCCCAGTGCTAAAACCTGTTTATGTACAGTTACACAGTAGTGTTATATCCATGCTACTAAAAGTAAGCGTAACATACTTTTGTACTGAAGCCTACTGATGTCGCGAATTATTAATACTACCGTTTAGCTATGTCAGAGGCCTTCAGGCGGCTTAAAAACTATGACACCTGGGTTAGCCACCCGGCCTATGTAAACTTACTTATTGACGTCGCTTATTTTATAACTGAAATCTACAGCGCAAGGCCTGCAAAATCGCAATCCTAGGGGATCCCAGCAAAGAGCCTATGGTTTCACCAAATGTTAATAATGTCATCTTCCAAAATAGTAATGCAAGGACGACATCGACGACCCAAGGCGGAGTCTCTGGCTTCACCAAATGTACATAAGCATCCTATCCTCCAAAATAGTAATTATAGAAGGGGGGATCTCAGCGAAAATCCTATTCATGAATTCTACTGAAATCTATAGATTTTTTCAAAATACTGAAAATCTACCGCACTACCAAATTTACTTCGAAAATCTACTAAAACAGTAAGCAATCTACTGAAAGTCACACTGAAACCGCCAATGCTGTTACAGGCAGCATTGCCAATCCCCACGTCCTTAATTCCCCAAATCAGGAACAAAAAAAAAAAGTCGTTTTTTTTACTTACAGACGATAATAGCACCTCCTCCTTTTTGGAAGGAAAAAATTTAAATGCTGACCAAAATACGTTTCCTGACCTAAACAGTAAGTTACAAACAAAGGTGAATGCTTACTTACTTAAATGGGCGAATGCTCACCTTTGATCAAATCATCGCATCGTGTATGCCACCTTTAGTTAAACCGGCCACACACTGTGACACACACGATGAACGGCAATCAGTTTATCGATTCAAATTAACTGGAACTGTATTCGGTTAAATTAACAGTAGGCACAGAGATGGTCCGCTTGTTTTAGACTATAATACCTTCATTATTAACTGAATCACAACATTTTTGTCAAGCACCCGGGCTTCAGTTCAGTTTTTAACTTTACTGACGTACCTACACAGACTACTGTAGATACTTACTACGTCGTACATACGTATCCAAACTACTTACTTCATCGAACATGCCGTTTCGTGTTTACTCCGTGTTCGAGTAAAAAGCTATCTCATAGTCCGGGTAGTTTACAATAACTTTCGCGTTCGCGTGTGGCTCCGTACATTTTGGTTAGTTCTTCCTCGTTTCTGCCAGCAAGGGCGCTCTACAAAAATGTATAGAGCCATACGGAAACATCTGTAGTTTCAATTTACGTGTAAACCTGGACTAACCCGTCAGTTCGTTTACATCCTGAGGCCAGAGCAAACTGAACACAGGTTACATAAAATAGTTACCTATAGGCCGAATCATACAATTCGGCGGATATGAAGTTAGCTACAAGTTGCGCAATATCTAATCAACGCGCAGCTTTATGTGAGCTTGAGTCAGGATTGAAACATCCCCCCCGAGTGGGTTCCCGCCTTGTCGTGGCGGGGGTCCTTAGTAGCCAGGTCTGACCAACCAGGTGAAGCTAAAAGGAACCCGTGGTGGGGCCGCCTCTCCGGGTCTTGGGCCTCGACAAGCCCGTGTGGACGCTGGCCAATAGGTCGGCTTGCCGACCGAGGAGGACTGCGGTGTCGCGCTTGTCGCGATGCAGCGGCCGAGCCATTCGAGGCGGGGGCGGCGACGGGATGGACGGGCGGCGAGTGTGCCTATCCGTCCTGCCAGCGGCCCTAACGGGTGCCGCCAACGTGTTGGCGGAGGCGGTGGGGCTGCAGGGGAAGAGGAGTGTCGGTATGTCGTCGGCCGCTCTCCCTATCCTCTGCAGCCGTAGTGGCAGGCGCAGGGCCACTTCAGCCGTTGCATCGGGACCAGGGTTGTTGGACACGGGTCCAACAACCCTGGTCCCGACGGGTGCTGTCCGACGCCCAGTGCTGGTTGGTCCCAGGCGGTGGATGACGATGTTTCTGGTGTTCGGCACATCATCATTCTGGCGGGAGCCCATTCTCCGTGGTGGGACCTGAGTTAGGCCAACGCTGTCGGGTGCCGCGGAGGAGTGCGGAAGCGTGCCCGTAGCCCCGACACCAGGCGCAGTGGTGGAACACCCAGGGGTTTTGGTGGGTATACCGTCCACTACCGAAATGTAATCCTTTTGTGAGTAGATGATTTCCCAGGTAGTAAAAAAATCGGCCAAGTGCGAGTCAGACACGCGCACGAAGGGTTCCGTACCGTGTGGGATTTCAGACCCATTTCAAGCTTCTATACCTGTTGCCGTTTTTATTTATATCAAGGAAACAACGGCAAAAAAAAATCACGTTTGTTGTGTCACGTACGTTGTTTAAATAGGTATTTATTTTATTCTGTTTTTAGTATTTTTAGGGTTCCGTACCCAAAGGGAAAAACGGAACCCTATTACTAAGACTTCGATGTCCGTCTGTCCGTCTGTCTGTCTGTCTGTCTGTCTGTCACCGGGCTGTATCTCATGAACCATGATAGCTAGGCAGCTGAAATTTTCACAGATGATGTATTTCTGTTGCCGCTATAACAACAAATACAAACCAAATGAAATAAATATTTAAGGGGGGCTCCCATACAACAAACCTGAATTTTTAGACGTTTTTCGCTCTATATTAATAATGGTAATAGGTAGATGCTTGAAATTTTCACAGAATATTTAGTTTTATATTCACTTCAATACTAAATAATAAAAATAAAATAAAATAAATATTTAAGGGTCCCATACAGTACGGAACCCTTCGTGCGCGAGTCCTACTCGTACTTGGCCGATTATTTGTTATTGCGGCAACAGGCAACAGAAATACATCACTTCTGAACTGTTTAGCTGTCACGGTTCATAAAACACTGCCTGGTGACGGACAGACGGACAGCGGAGTCTTAGTAATAGGGACCCGTTTTTACCCTTTGGCTACGGAACCCTAAAAATAGCAACCTACCTACCGAAATGTTACTGATCTATGTGAAACTTTGATCAAATCATCGCATCGTGTATGCCCACCTTACCGCATCTCCACATCGACGACAATAATATATTCATATTTTGTCGTAGGTACTTAGTATTTTGTAGTCAACCCCTGACCCAGAGTTGTAGGGGAAAGCCTGTATTTACAAAAAAAAAAAAACAACGGGTTGCACTCCGGGAGTGCCGGCAGAAGTGAAAACTTGAACATATAAAGTACTATCATTTATGGGGTAAAATACAATATCACACACGCACACTCGCGCAAGCGCCCTGCGCCGTCTTACGAATTTTCGATCAGTTACTTGTCCTGACGCGACTTTAACATTTTTACCCATCCCAAAAAGTGCACAATGCCGCTAAAGTAGTTTTCACTTCAAAAAATAATTGGTTAAGTGCGAGTTGGTCTCGCGGACGAAGGGTTCCGCACCGTATGGAACCGTTAGTATATTTAATTTAATAGTTATTTTTTAAAGGAATATAAAACTTAATACTTCAAGCATTCTCCTGTTGATCTAGTGTATGTACATAAAAGCCATCTGCATTTTCACTAAGGAAAGGAACACCCTATTTCAAAAAACGTAATGAAATCATAACGCGTCAAAAAAGAACTAAATTCGCAAATCTATTATATCAACCTCCTGCCAGAAAAGACATACTTATACAAGAGAAATGTTTCTAATATGTGTATATCAATATATAATCATGTGCCTAATGAAATAAAATTGTTGGACGGGATTAAATTTAAGAGAACTTTAACAGACTGGCTATTAAAAAACTGTTTTTATAGTGTTAATGAATTTCAAGATTTAACTGAATAATAAGTTTTACTACATTTATGAACTAGGTAATATTTGCACGTCTGCTTGCAGACTGAATGCAATGTAGATATAAGACCATCTATATGACTTGTACCTATTATACATGTATTTTTAGCAAAAAAATGATTTGATTGATTGATTGCCGTTATTAATATCGAGCAAAAACTCACGTTACTTGTGTGGGAGCCCCCTTAAACATTTATTTCATTTTAATTTAATTATTTACTTTTAGAGTGCATATTTAACTTAAAATTATGTGAATATTTCAAGCATCTACCTGTCACCGTCATTAATATCGAGGGAAAAACGGCAAAAACAGGTTTGTTGTTGAATGGGAGCCCCCCATAAATATATCATTTTTCCAGTTTTTAGTATTTGTTGTTATAGCGGTAACAAAAATACGAGTACGTCATCAGTGAAAATTTCAACGTTCTAGCTATGACGGTTCATGAGAGCCTGGTGGTGACAGGCAGACAGACGGACAGACGACGGACAGACGGACAGCGGAGTCTTAGTAATAAGGTCCCGTTTTACCCTTTAGGTACGGAACCCTAAAAACACCTAGTCCAAACAACCTTTAGAAGTGCTTTAGGGTTCCTATGAATTGGTGAACCACTCGAAAACTTTCGACACCATCGGATATCAGTCCTCTGTGCTCTGTGCCCTGCCCACTGCCATTACAGCAAACAATGTTTACAACAATCATCGAGCAAGTACCTATCTGATATTTGCTCGAAGACAACAATCTAGAACTTCAAAATATAATCCTACTTGAAGTGAAAGAAAATATGTGTAAGTACCTATATCTTGCTACCTTGCACGAGAGCTGTGCACTAGCACATTCCAGGTTATTCACCGACATTATAATTCTAGATAGCCCAGTCTAGCCCGGCCCAGTCCTCCGCAATAGCCCCACAATATAATTCGAAAAAAAAAAAACAACAAATAAACACTATTTTTTGGTGTTTTACGGCGCGGCCTATAGGTATATATTATTCTCAAATATTGACACAAAAGATTGATCTATATTTGTTCACTCCATCAGGCAATCAGTAAAATATCAAAATTCCAAATCGTCCTGATAATAATTAAGGTACCTATAAGTATAGGTAATTAGGTACTTGGAGTTTGAATTTACTACCCATCTTAAAGGAGTAAGTAGGTGGGTACTTATTCCTTTATTTGTGGCCAAGGGGCTTCCACTCCTTTGTTGCCCCGAGGCATCCAAGGCCCTGAGTGTAACCAATTAATCAGGTAAGTATATATATATTTATACACATAGGCAAACTGGGCTGACTCATTATAAAGTCGTCAGAATTCGTTGATCGTCGCTTTACGTGCTCTCCGCGATTTATATAGCTTTTATATAGCAGGAACAAATGGCAGTTACAGGTGAAATGAAGAAAAGTTGCGTTGCGCAGAGAAAGCTCTGGGCGGGCGGGGTGGGCGGCGAGCGGGCGCATCGGGCGCAAATAGCGGCAGCGGTTCGGGCAGTCCGCGCCCGCGCGCTCCGCCGCCTGCCGCCGACACCGCCGTCGCGCGACCGATCGCGACACCCACCGCGGCCGCCAGCCCCGGCATCGCACGAACTGCCCCTGACCGGTCCCTCTGCCGTCTTGTCTCCTTCGGAAACGAGCCTTCGGCACGGCTGTTTACCAGTTCTGGTGCTCCTCGGAAAGAATCCTCCGCGACATCCTGCTGGCTTCACCAGCCTCTCTGGACGGCGGCCGCTGCATCAGCACGTGAATCCAGATCTGATACCCAATATCGCAACCCTCCTCGGCGTGTTCGCCTTCTCAAGGTCGCACGGGGAGGTAAACATTGTCCGCTTTCATTCATAATTAATATTTGAGCACCTCCTGTCACACTAGTTCTAATTCATTAAAATAGTTTGAATGGAAACAGCAACAGATAAAGGAAATTGATAAAGCGATTCGTGCGTAAGACCTATATCAATTAGACATTCTACTTACAAGAGAAAATCTCCGAGGTATTAATAATTTTGTGCAAGTGAAACCGACACACAAAGCGAGATTGTGGGAAGAAAATGCTTGAAGTGGATTTGCATCGATTTGTAACACTTCATGTCATCCACATACAGTGACCCATTTTCGCAACGCTTCAAAATTCGGCAAGTCAACAACGAGCGTTTGGCAAGAGGTAGGTGATACAGTTTTTTGTTCGTTGTCTTGGAAGATATTTAGAGAATGGAATGTTACCTATTATCATTACATATTATGTAGGTACACAAATGTATGTTATCGTTACTATGGATCGTTAGGTATAGTACATGACTTACCTATTTACATAAAGAAAATCTGCCATGAAATTTTCATTGTTCCTTACCTATTTTACATTAAGTACCTAGTATAGTTTCTTTGTTTTAACAAACGAATAAAGAGATACCTATTTATATTCTGAGAAATATTTCTTAGATTGAAGAGACGCTGGTAGAGCTTTAGTAATGAGAATTTGTGGCTATTTATTAAGTTTTTTTGGCTAGTCACCAATATGCCATTGTTCCTAACACTATTCGTTTGCAATTTTAAGCGCATTTACTCTACAATTATTCTTGTTATTTACCTAGGTACTTATTTACTTAGTTATACCTACAACGCTTTCAATAGATATTTATAAATTCATTATTTAAAAAAAATGCGACAGCTAGGTAAGTTCTTACATGCGAGGTGCATTAGTAAATTAGGTAGTGCTTCGAAAACTTATGAAGAAAAACAGCTTAACTTTGGCACTTTGTAATTGTGTAAGGACACTACCACCATATTTCATCGTTAGCGAACTCTAAAGTATTTGTGGAGGTGGGGAGTAGCATTGTAAGTGGTGTTCGATCAACAAATAAGCAGGACAAATACCTAACCTGCCGGCATCCCCTTTGTTTGCACGACGGTTGCGTGCAAGGCTCGGCTGTTGCTACTCTACTCCGGTACCTATTTGCTTTTACTTTTGCCCCATCTAGGTAATTTGACTAAGTACCATAAAAACCAGGGATAGAAAAAAAGCGCGATAAAACAGCCATCATACTATTTTTTACCTGTTTTCTTCCATAACCTATAGTATAATATAAATTTTATCGATAGTCAATCGTGTGAATATCGTGGTTTCGCAATTGGTCCCGTAGTACAAGATGTTTACAAGATAAGCGTATATTGTACACCTCTAAAAGTTACTGCACTTTACAAACACTCTGTATATACATACATGATTCATCCTAACAGAATATGGTTAAAACAATTTATTTTTCACATTCAAAAAAATGAAGGTATTTAAAACACAAACTAAATATTTTTGTAAAACAGGCTAAAATAAATTAAAAACAAGACTCCAATGAAAACATGGTATACCTATTATAAAAATACTTAGAAACCGGTGGAACTGGCAGCCTCTTCCAGAGCTAGTTAGAATGTACTTGGGTTCAATAAAAGAAAATTTGCTCATGCAGTACCTAGTTTTACAAACGGACACTAGGACACTTTAGTAAAGGTTTTATTTCATTTTAATACCTTATTAATTTATTAATTGATTACTTCATAAAATAAATTGAACTAACTTGTTACATACGTAGGTTCTCTATGTCTATGTCTACCTACTTGTTTCATGTACAAAAGACGGATATAAAAATAAACAAAGTAAATATACCTAATATATGAATATACATAATAAATAGTACCCAATAAAATCATCCAATTATAAAACGAAACCTTGATTTCGAACAAGAAATCGGAAGAAAGATAAATTCGTCCAATCGACTTTTTTCCTCGTTCACTCAGCATGACAATTTGTTCCCCCATCGAACCTTTTAACCGTCACGTTGGTGGCGTGACACACATATTGTATGCCGCCTGAAGTCAACCAGCATACCAACAAAAGTACGACCGGCTCTTATACGAGCGAACTATTAGCAGACATAGTGCAACTTACAAACTGCCTCAAGTTCCACTATTGATCTTGTCGACGCTCGGCCTTGTTTATTGACTGGCTTGATTTACCTAGCATCTACGTACCTACTTATAACTAGAGCCTGCCTGTTTGAAAATGTAACTTATAGTTTATTTGACCCAGTTAGAAGCTAGTCTCTGTAAGTGGCTTTCAGGATAGATATAGATCTTATTTGAAGAGTGGCTGAAGAAAATTTGAATAGGTTTGAGGGTTGCGGAGACATGAATTTTATTGCCATTGTAATTGGACTATTCTCGAAAAGGAAAGAGTCATTTTGGGGTCGGTTTGTGGTCACGTTTTCTGTCTGGAAGCAATTTCGACATTTCGGTATCTTTCTAGTTAAATATTGTATGATATAAAACGGAGCTACACGTGACTACGTAACTTATTGGGCAGGAAAGGCTTCGGGGCTCCGCTGGCCACTCTCCAAATAGAAACCGTGACCCAACCTACTTGGCAAAGGCTTTGTTCCCAGAAAACAGAAATCTATTTAAGCTTATAGAGTTACATTTTTATGTAGAGCTTGTTTTGTAAGGGTTTGTAATTGAACTGAAACTTGGATTTGAATTTAAAGATAAATCAACACAATCGGGCAGGTACAAATACTACAGCGACTATGGAGAGCCAGTTCGTATAAAAATAGTAAAGTTATTTAATATACATGTATTGTATCATGTAATTTTGTAAAATCGGATGACACTATAATATTTTTTTATACCGAGTGCCTAATTAATCACGAAATCTTTTCCACGTCATAAAAGTTTTCGTAGCAGTTTACGTTTAATATAATTATTTTTCGCCAATGATGTAGGTAACACACTTCAACCGTGTACAGAATTCGAATAGTTCGTATTAATGTATCATCGATGTATTAATTTTCACATTACAGTTGATTTTTCAAAACGGACTCGGCAGATTTCGATAAAACCCACCTCTGAAGAATGATCTATCAAACAAAAAATAATCGGCCAAGTGCGAGTCGGACTCGCGCACGAAGGGAAGCCGTTTTATTTTAATTATTTATTTTTGAAGGGAATGCACAACTTAATATTCTGTGAAAATTTCAAGCATTTTCCTGTTGCCGTTGCAAAAAATGGTTCAAACTCAGGTTTATTGTATGGGAGCCCACCTTCAATATTTATTTTTATTATTTTTATTTTTAGTGTTTGTTGTTACAGCGGCAACAAAAATACGTCATCTGTGAAAAATTCAACGTTCTAGCTATCACGGTTCAAGATTTACAGCCTAGAGACAGAGAGACGGACAGACAGTCAGACGGACAGCGGAATCTTAGTAATGGGGTCTCGTTTTTACCCTTTGGGTACGGAACCCAAAAAAATATACAGTTAAACTGAGAACCTTCTTTTTTGAAGTCGTTTAATAAAGTAGAATTTTATACTTACCAAAATCTTTGTAAATAGGTACCTGTTGCATCAACATTTCCATATCTTCCTGAATATCTAGTTACAGACAGACGTGTAGTGTTACTGAAATTGTCAAACAGAATGATTGCGTAACCTTCGATTGCAACGGAGTAGCCCATTTGACCCCTTTACTTTTGGCGGAATGCCCGTCACCCTGACCCTACCCACTGTGTCACTCGATATAAGTCACTTTTTTTATAAGGTGCATTCGATGGTTAGGAACTATCTATCTAAGCCTTTGAAAAGTTTGAAAACATACAAATTAAACGCAAACTTAAACAAACTCCGGCTAATTTCGTTCTATCTGAATATTTTAGTGAAATCGGGAACCAACTGAATAATTCATATCGCGAGATCGGCCGCGTGTGCCTATTGGGACTCCAAAATGTAAGCACGAAAGCTCTTTGCGCAAATCCTCTTTTTTATACGTGGATTAAGTACGGCTATAAATTCTCATTTTGTTAATTAAATTACTCAGTTTCTTTTGCATGGTTCAGGTGGGCAGGTAAATGTTTGATAATATAAACGTAGTGGATGGTAGGTCTCCGTGTTGGACTCTTGTATTGATCGAAGTGTCGGAAACAAAGGGCGGGCGGTTCTGCCCACGCGGCCGCCCTGCATCTCAGCGTACAGCCCATCAATCATACGTAATGATATAATTGAGTAATATCTACAGTTTGCTATAGGTACTCGTAGTTATCGGAATAGCGTTCTACAGACAAAGAGATACCTAAATATTAAATAATTGGTTTTATTTGTGTTCAAGTTCGTGTAAGTACTTGTAATACTATTATAGTGTACCTACCTACTAGCTAGCTCTTGCCCGCAAATATTCATAAATGTGATATATCCGTATTCCATTTACATAGTTCTAAACTATATCTACCAACACCTTTCTTAATCCTTACTTCCTTATCCTTACTAATTTTATGAGTCTGAAAGTGTATTGTTGGTTTATTCATTTTATTGGTTTGTTCCTCTTTCACGCAGCAACGGAGCAACGAATTGACTTGATTTTTGGATTTTTAAAATACTGTTTTATATTTTTTTAAATTTTAAATGATGGAATATGACATAATTATGCTACTTTTATTCCGAAAAAAATCGTGGGTGCCTTAGACCACGGCCAAACACTTTTTTATTAGCTTTCCAACTAACTTATCCACATCCATGTCTTTTATAGACAAGCAAAACGTTAATGGATGATAGGTGACATTGGCTGCAGACTTTCATGCATTGAAGAAAGAAACAAAGGAAAAACACCCTACGACATGATCACCGTAAAATGGCGTTGAAAATGCATAGAAATTAGAGATAGCTTACAAATCAAAATAAGAAGAGGGTTGGTCATAACCAACTAGCTTTTACCCTCTTCTTATTCTTCTAGTTCTATTAATCATTATTTATAATTTAAATAACAACTGGCGCCTGAATATTAACAACCCGGAAAGTTTTCTGTAAACACATTAATAGTTAATGGTCAAATTTACGATTTGTGATTCTACAGGTTCACTACTTTGAATATAGTGAACTTTACTTACAAAGTAGGTAAGCTTTAAAGTAGATTGCCAATATTTCACGGGCATTCAGCGATATAAAGTAGTTTCAACTCTTCCGACAACTCACTTCGCATTAATGACCGAAACTTTGTGGCTCGGACAAAGAATACCTAATAATTATGTAATTATCAGTTATTTGGTGAAGGTAAATTATCTGCGAGTAACAAATTCTGTTATCGACTGCACGCGACAGCAGCTGCAAACTATATGGGTATAATGTCATCGCAACACTTTCTATGTCTGAAGACTTCGATGGTTTTCGAGGTTCCGGGATCTCCATAGAAACGCACCCAAACCCTTCTAAGACGTTGCTTTCGGCACCAGTTTCGTGAGGTATTCGCTTTTTTTGACGAACCAAGCCGGAGACCGACGAACCAAACCGCAGGAGGTACTCAATTCGACGCGTTTATATGTGTATATGTATATATTTTTTTATGTGCAATCACGCATAACTTTTTTTGTAGTCGTCCGATTTCAATAATTCTTTTTTTATTTGAAAGAGTATACTTTGAAATTGGTCCCATTCAAATTTTATTGAAATCGGCTGTGCCATTTTTGATAAATTAACAATAATGTGAAAAATGTAACATTGATTCGTGCGAAATATTCGCGTCATGCTATTTTTTGCGAAAAATAATTATTCCTCTCTCCACAACGGCACAGGCCTCACCTAAACATGTTTCGCGTATTTTCGCTTATTCCATACTTTCAATGAATATATTTTATACTAGCTCTATATAACAAATAAACCCTCTCTAGGTAGGATGTCAAGTTTATATTTAAAAATCCTACCTATAAACCTACCTACTACAGTGAAACGATGAAACGTTTCCTTGAACTACGAATGAGTGTTTTATTATATCAGGATTTATCTCTATTGTTTTCAATGAACATAAACCGAGAAATACGAGTCTGATGATTCAGTATAAGTGTTGCATTACTACATAGTTTTGTTATGACTAGTAGAAAACAACATAAATCAGAGTTTGACTATCAACTCATTCAAGAAAAAGAGACATAGAGCCAAAGATCTTGCTGTAGGTACTAAACGTGAGTTTGGAGATGATGTTACTGTCTCTTAATAAACTCTACTAATGCGCTAGGTACTTAATGTGTTCGCTTACCGGGATAGGTGTTCAGACTAATAATAATCACCAGTTAACGTTCTCTCTTACTATTCGCAGATAATAAAATTGTTACAGGTACGAAAATATTCTAACGATATATGTACTAATTATGTTTAAGTCTGTTATACTAGGTAGTACTTAAGTCACTACTAGGTACGGAAATGTGTATAATACTGGACTGTACCTATATCTACCTACACAACTCGGGAAATCTTGATTGCAAATTGCGATAGAGGACGTTGCGTCTGTTTAATTTAAAATTTCCTAATTTTTAACGGACTGTAAAAGAGGGTTCTCAATTCGACTGTTGGTACGTATGTTTTTTTGTATAGGTATGTTACGCGATTACTCCGCCAATTATGATGATTCTTTTTTTTTGTTTGGCATTAGATCATTCTTCAGGGGTAGTCCCGTTTAAATTTTAACGAAATCGGTTTAGTCGTTTTTGAAAAAATCAACAGTAATGTGAAAATTAATACATCGATGATATATTGATCCGTGCGAACTGTGATTTGAATTCTGTACACGATAGATAAGTCGGTTATGCCATTTTTGACGAAAAATAAAATTATTACATTTAATGTAATCATTTTATTTTTTGCCAAAAATGATATAACCTACTTATCTACCGTTTATTATTCATACTAAGTTTAATTTTAGAGAATCCTACTAATATTATAAACGCGAAAGGTTGTGTGTATGGATGTTTCTTACTCTTTCACGCAAAAACTACTGAACGGATTGAGATGAAACTTTGCCTTAACAATGCTTATCAGAATAACACATAGGCTACAATTTGTAAAGATATTGCATGAAACGAAGTTCGCCGGGTCAGCTAGTAATACATAAATTGAGTGATGTCAATTCCGATTTAGTCGGAATCTGAGATCGGAATTGACATCACTCGATTTGAAATGTAGATCTATATGAGTAATATTATGTCAAAGTGAGTCACTTGTAGCAGAGACAATAAGTATTGGTATGTAGGAAGGTACATTGCGTTGATGGGTAGTTAATAGTCGATGAGTTCGCAGCTAAAGCACTCGTTAGCATTCCATGTGTGATAGCTGCCAAATGCCAACCAACTAACAGATGTTTACACACAACATCAAGGTTGTTTTTTTTGATCCCACGTCGAGGAAGTCCATAATTCTATTTTTAGGTGAAGGGATTCGCGGTTGTCAGCCCATCAAAATAATATGTGGTTTATTTTTCTACTGAAATCGACGCTCTTATGTGATAAGAAAACGTGACTGTCTGGAAAATACGCCACGATTTATTTCTATTTTTGAAGGCCAATGCCGAACACTCTTTACCTTAAATCACATTATCAATAGAGATTTCTGGGATGTAAATAAAGGATAAATTGCGTGTTTGCTCTACATCTGCAACAGTTTAATAACGCATCATCTAAAAATACACGACTTATAATAACCTAATCTTCTAAAAATAAATATCCAATTTCAAACGCCAAGCGAGATTCTGCTGAAAACAATTTCTTTCACGGTGATTCGTTTAACGGGGCATTTTTCAGGTTAAATACCGTAGAGTAATTTTGAAGGCATGTATGACAATTTTGTGATTTCATATCTTTGTTCTTTGTTAATATTACTTACACGTATATATCCTTGCTAGTATTGTAAAATCGAAGGTCTGTTTTTTGGTTTATTAAGAGGCCTATGCCCAGCAGTGGGATAGCTGAAGTCGCTGAAGAATAGGAGGTGGGATAGAAGGCTGCGGATGATGATCATAAGTAATCATAATGATAGTTTAAAAGTCAGAGTGCCGCAGGCTACTAGACCAGAGCAAAGCCGCGTGGAAAGTCTAGTAAACTGATAAATAATAAAATACGCCCTTCAGAGCCCGAGTAATAAAATGTGATTTCGTAATTACTTAATCAGATTTATTTACAAGGAAATTCCTATAAGGAAGTTTATATACTTAGGTACATATAATATTTGTTGAAATATACCTACAATATTATCTAGATTAACGCCCAACCAAAAATGTTAAATCTACTTCACATAAACTTAATGTTCTGTGATATTTCTTTCTGTGTGTTTCTTATTTGTGGGGACTAGATTTTGATAAGAAAAACTGAACTTAATAGAACATATAGGTAACCTACCTACACTATATAATTTTAAATGATCAATATGAGTATTAATGACAAAATGCTAGAAAGAGACCAAATGTGTTACGAAGACCAATTTAATTCTTAGTTATGTAGTTAAATCAATCAACTTGAATCTATTGTATAGAGGTAGAATAGAACTTCGTTCAGTGCTTATCAATAGCATACTGGCATGGTATTAGGTAATAAATGCATTAGAGGAGTAGGTATTATCGGGAGGTATAATCTATCAAAAGCGTCTAGATTATCTACCTATCTATATTGGTAAGTATGGAGATGTAGTTGAAAGCAATCAATGATTCTCGATGTTGCTACGACATAAATAAGACGATTGTGCCTATGTGAAATGTGCAGTTGTGCCTATATGTGGTTATAAAGTTCATAGTCTGCGTTCAAAATTTTGGGGCTTAGCTCAAGTTACACTTTAGTTACGAGTAAGTATTGTTAAGTTTATCGGTGAAACTGAAAGAAGTCTATATTGTTACTATTTGTTTCATAATATACCTACAATTATTTGTAAAACAATCATGTGACACCGTGAAATTACAATAATTTGTTTTTGTAATTCAAAATAATGTGTTCAGCAAGAGGGAATGAATGTAATTTGGTCATACTTACCTGCTCGTAATTAGTAAAGTAGCGTGCTTACAATTAGTTCGGACATGAACTTAATTTGCTACAATTTGTCAACATATAATAAAGTCAAAATCTATGTTTGATCCCCGTGCTATCATTAAGAGATGGAAAATGTCCAGTTTAAATGGATTTAGTTAATGTTAAGTATAGATAGGTATATTAGTAACTGATTAATTTCCTTTAGTATAAATATCAATTTTTACGTCATATGTCTATACTTACGTAAGGTATAGGCATATGACGTAAAAATGGTATTTATATTTCATTACTAGGAACGCGGTAGTTGTATGCAGTTAGTGGTGATAACAAAGTCGGCTCTGTGTACAGACAAGCTCTGTTATCAGCCCATTAATGATGATAGCTAATCGGCAATCGTATCTACTACTCTTAGCAGAGAGCATACTCGTAATTAATCGATGATATTATAATGACCAACTTATTGCCCATTCTTGTTTATTTCAGTCCCGATGATTGATCGCTGTTAATGGACAGTAAAACTATTTTACTCCCGCAGCCTTTACACAGTTAATGACATTTGGATTGCCTACGCGTAAAAATACCGATGATATATGCAATGTATATTTTACGACGCATTCAATTTTGAATAACAATAAAACCGATAAGCATCTAGAGGCGTTTTATTGGATTCCAGCAATATATCATTCGGGTTCATGACACCTCGCGATTACCTACTTTTTAGGGTTCCGTACCCAAAGGGTAAAAACGAGACCCTATTACTAAGACTCCGCTGTCCGTCTGTCTGCCTGTCTCCAGGCTGTATCTCATGAACCGCTATAGCTAGAAAGCTGAAATTTTCACAGATGATGTATTTCTGTTACCGCTATAACGACAAAATAAAAACTAAAAATAGAATCCATATAATATTTCCCATCCAAAAAATCTAAATTTTTAGCCGTTTTTTGCTCGATATCAATAATGGTAACAGGTAGATGCTTGAAATATTAACAAAATATTTAGCTGCATATGCCTACTTTAATAATAAATAATCAAATTAAAATAAAATAAATATGTGAGAGTCGGGCTCGCCCTGGGAGCCCCCATACAGTACGGAACCCTTCATGCGGACTCGTACTTGGCAGATTATTATTCTCTGTACATAATGGTATCCTTTGTCCTTACCAAAGATGAGGTATTAGTATTGTAGTAATTCGGGTAGTTGTTATAAAATAACGATTTTACTGTAAATTCCTCATGGGCTCAATAATGAGCTAAAATCTGAAGTCGATCTTGTAGGATTTTGCGGTTTTCCTCAAACGGGTGAAACATAGAAAGTAGATAAGCGATTACATTGCATTTGCCGTTTGGTCGGTCACCCTGACCCAATTTCGAAGGTCTACGGAGATGGTGCGCCTCAGATATGCCCAGTTCCGTCAATTTATTATACCAGTTTCCTTTACGGCCCAAAGCTTTACGTTGATCAAAGCCATCCTTTTATGTGTTTGTCTACTTAGGAATGAACACGCAAATACACTATTATTAGAACTAATATCTGCCTAGTATTTATATCAGTACCCAAGTAACAAAATCTGGTACTATAAAAGACCTGAGAACGTTTTGGAGCGTGCTAATTAGTGTTCATGATTGGCACTATAATAGTCTTGTAAACGTTTACAGAACCCCGAATAGGCCCTAGTATTATCACTGATTTATTCTATAATCATTACATAAAGGCTGTCACGGTGATAAATCAGCTCTGTAGTTGAGATGTAAAAGTGATAAGAAACGCTTTTTAGTACTAAAATAGCTCTACTTGCAACGTTTTTGACATAAATTTGCTCTATAAAAGTAACCAAAAACCTATTTAAAGTGTTATTGTGCACCGAAAACGATTCCAATGATCTTTTTTATTACAATTGCTTGCTATTTGTGAGTTTTCTTCAGGAAAACAAAAATCGGTAAGTTTATGTTTTATGTCACTACAGCCATTGTTGATAAACGTTACACGTAATTAAAAGGACATAACTACAATACATGGACTATAAATCTGCGGTAACTTGCACTTGCGAAAATAATTGTGTCGCTAAAGTCATTACACTGATTTCAAATTTGAAAATGCGCCCTCATAATTTTCATGTTTTAATTAATTTTTAATTATTAAAATAAGAACTTCTTCCGACTATGGCTGCTATAGTGCTTATTGGCTCCAGCCGTGCTGTTAATGAGCTACCATGACAAAAAACGTCAGCCATTTTTTTCACCCAACACAAATTATAGCCCGGGAGGTAAGCGGAAAAAATGCAACTACTTCCTAAAAGCTGAATTTTTGGTATGACGCTATCAAGGTGGTGTACTAAAATACCACGGAGTCAGTCAGCTGGGACGTTTAGCGGTTGGAGGGAAAAACTGTATATGAATTAACAAAAAAAAAACATGTAACTGAGCCTGTCAGTTAGGCTTTATTTAAAGCGGCGCTGCTTTAAGTCCTGACTGACAGAGATTGTAAGTAACAAGTTCTGTCAAGTCAAGCAGGCTTTAAAAGTTTCAGGTAATTTTTGGCAATTAAACTTTTTTAAACTATTTTTCTACCCGTACACCAATTTTCAGCTATTAGAAGTAGTTGCAAGATACTTTTTTTTTTTTAAATAATTCTAACGGGTATCCTCATCAAACGCAAAGTATTCTAGCTGACTGACTCTCGGGTATTCTTGTTCACCATCATACTCGTAACACACCGAAAATTCAGCTTTTAGAAAGTACCTAGTTATATTTATTGCACTTACCTCCCGGGCTATTAGTTTTGTTATCTAAATAAAGTCCAGTAAAGTGAAGTACTTGTCATATAAAAGATACTGAAAAGCTAGTATAGATCTAATTAGTCCATTAATTGTAGATTTTAGTACATTTATAGTATGCTTTAGTTGTGTAGCAGTAACACAAACTCACTTATAGAACAATTTAAAATATAAGTTATTTAAAAGATGCGCCAGGAGTCCTTTTGGTACTATTTAGTACTATAGAAAAATGTTCATGGCTTTTATAGAACTAGCACCATAGACATATTTAGGGAGCTTTTAAAACGCTAAAACGTTACGAAATTGTTATACAAGGTACTTTTACAGTGCAAATTTGTCTTGTAATAGAGTTTTTGACACTTCTACAGTACTAGTACTATAAAAGTAACTTTGACGCATTATTAGTGCCAAATAGATACATAAAAGTGTCCTTCAGGTTGTCTATAGTATTAAATAGTACTATAATCGCATATTTTACACCCATTATAGAGCAACACTTTAAGTATTCTTTTGTATGGTCCTGTAGACGTTTTAAGAGCTAATTTATAGAACTTAAATGCTCTTTTATCTTATAGAACCAAACCGCTCTGTTGAAAACCTTTATAGTACAAGCAGTGATAACGGTTACCACTATAGGTCTACTATATTACTGTTTGGTGATAAAAAGCCCTGGTTATAGAAGCTTATGTTACTTGGGTAGGTACCGTACGTACCTTTGTAAAAAGAGTAGACAGCTCGAAAACATTTCAATCAGTTGGATTGAATTGATTGAATTTAGTTCAGAATAGTTTGTTTACGTTTCGTATCAGGTCGTTGGAGACATTTTGCAACCAGAGATGGATGGAAAAAAGACAGGTGTGACAGTGGAAGGTTCACTCGGCTGCTGGCAGTCCCCCAGGCCGCAGCCCCCGGCTTTAGCGTCCGATATATTTCCGTGGTTCGCGTCACACGTACTGCACCGCTTGTTACGTTGCTGCTTGCGTTACTCTGCCCTAAACCACTTGCCACTTGGCTACTGATGCGTTTGTTGCGTCATAAATAGTTGTCACTGCACTAATTAAAGTGGTGACTCGCTCGTCTTCAGTGGGTGTCATCTTGATTTGGACACTGGTTTTTGGAGCACGCTCTGAGTGAGCTTTGAGATTTCTTCACCGATCTGTCGTTATGCTACGACGAATAGATAAATATAATTAAGTGGAATATTACTTTTTAAAAGAAGGTTTAAATAGATACATTACACTAGTCTAATGAAATTTTTTTTAGAGTACCTATAGATATTCTCATGTGAAAGTAGATAATCCAAAGATAGGTATAGGTAAGTAAGAGAAGCCATAAATATTAAAGCCAGCAATTACTATTGTCAGATCACAGATGGGATGCTATACATACATATCCATAAAACTTGTAAATTAGTAGCATTAATGTTGTACCCGTGACCACGATCGATGCAACTCGGTCGAAATGTCGGGTATGATGAGGTATTTATTTACCTCGTAATTTCAGTACGCGATTAGTCCCGTAGTACATAATAATAATAGTAGCATTACATTACAATAATATTACAACTGATAGCAGTTACGAGTAGCTAAACCTACAATAGAGTCAAGTCTCTGAATAATAACATGTTAGTTAAGTACTTCATAAGGTTAGAAAGAAGGTTTTAATCGTTGTGGTTGTCTTAGCAGTTTCTTGCTCTGTTAGTTTTCGGTCGCAGTTGGAAAGCCGCAACGAGAGATCAAACGGAAACCATCCCAGCCTCGATTTAGAACAAAGACGCTGTCTTTCACGACCCCTTTGTTTTAAAACTTCAGGAAGAAGGGAAGTTGAGATGCTCACAAAGTGCGCTACAACATTCATAAATGGCTGAGAGAGCTGAGGGAAGAGGCGATTGTAAATACTAAGAAAAGTTTTTTGCGCGGTCGGCATTTGACCCAGTTTCAGGAACATCCTGGTGCAAACGAGCAAATGTTTTGAACGATTGAGTTGGGCATCTAGTAGCTGCGTTGCGAGGGTATGACGATAACACAAATGCTTTGCTCTAAATTAGTTTGGCGAGCGCGTCATAAGTAAATTCCAGTAAAAACCTTATTGCACCAGATAGATCCAGACGGGTTTGATCCGGTAATGCAAGCTATATGAAATTCGGCTCTATATTGAAGTATATGTGACAGGAACTAGGAGGTAGCTGGCCGCCTGCCAGGCCCGGGCCGGAGCACTTCCGACGATACTTCCCCATATTTCTTTATAAAGTACCTACTTGAAAAGAGCTTCTATGATTTAAGAAAATAAACTGTCAGATACTTATTCACTAATGAACTTTCTTAAAAGTAGACACATAATTACAGATTTTGTTAGTGACTGCGTTCTGTTTTGATCACGAAAACAACGTTAATAACCATGCCCGACAGGTTTAACGGTGTACGCATAAACCCAAATGTATTTTAAAATATTTCACACATTCATGTTTTAGTTATTATTTTTATTTGTTGAGCGATTTATGGCTCACATGAATCAACCACTAGATACATCAAAATATATTTGAAAGCTAAAATCATATCGAATGTGTATTTAGACTCGCAAAATGTGTAAGATTTAGCAATATCCTGTTTATTAAAAACACAGGAAATCCCAAACTGCTCATTCAAAAACGCTTATAACTAACAAAGTTGAGATTTGAATTCGACTTGCTAATATTAGGTACGAGTACTTCAACTTCATGTAAAAGTCGTGTCACAAAGGTGGCACGCGATATCACCCAAGCCTAAAATAAAAATATGCAAAATTAATTTGCCATATGTTCATTGTGTGGCGTCTCACAGTGAGGATGTATTAAACATAAACAGCCTATTCACTCATAAATAATTTAAAATTATTGATACGGTCAACACACAATGCTTCATTGCCTTGGCAGGTATACCTATTTATAAGAATTATATGTAGGTATAATAGCTATTTAATTTACGAATATTGCTTACTATTTATTAGGTACTTAAATTAGATTTGCAAGTGTTCAAAACGTGAAGTTGGAAATTGGTTGTCTAGTACGCGTATTTCAAGAAACAATAAAGCATTTTAATGTATAAACAACGTTGATTGTTACGAGCTTCTACCTCGAACACAGCAGCTAATTGAGATGTAAATAACAAAATATAGGTAAAACAAAGAATGAGTTAAATACAATCTAATTAGATATATTTTGCATAATTATTTTGAATAGTGGTACCTATATCTAACTAAGCTATTTGTGTAACAGAACATTTAGACACCTAATTACCTATGGGCAAAATGAAAGAATTCAGGTAGGTACCTAACCTAATAAGGTTTGAATTTTATCATTAATCTGCTCATTTTTGTTTGTAGTACCCAATAAAAGTAGCTTCAGTTATTAGACTATTGTTAAGCCGTGACTTTCACTTTAACGCCTTTAATGCAAACCCTTTAACTACTCGTTATTACAAGTCGATTAGAATGCAAATTCCATTAAAGCTAATCAAATACTGACATTTAATTAAACCTCAATAGATCGGTGCGGCGAGCGAAATAGTAGTAAGTATAATACCTACCTACTGTTTGTAGGTACCTATCTATGTTTTAGTAGATATATATGGTCAATAAGTGTATGTATATGATATCTGGTTATAGCTAAACAAAGTTAACTTATAATTTATCGTTAAAGCTTTATTACATCTATAGTATTAAACACAATACCGTAACAATCACTTCTTAGCGGCCTTTTACTACTGATTTCAAAAAAGATTGTCAGAGTTTTTGTAAACTACTTATTGTATCTAAAGTTTTAAGAGCCAGGTAGAAGAGACATACTCGTGTGCGTTACGAATCCTAACTTCCGGACGCGTAACGTAAATTTAGAAGACATTCACATTGACCATCGTATATGCTACAAATATTTACAATTATCAAGGTCGCCTCTCATAGCGTTGGATTAACCGGGAGGCGGTTTATTTCGTACGTAGTTACACGGTGAGCTGAAAGCTCAGCTCGATTCGCTTTCTCAGAAATCACGCGCACCGTCACAACACCGCAAGAGGGATGCCGATGTTGTGTTTACAAAGCCGAGAGTCGGCAAGTTCGATCTACCTACTTTGATCTCGCGCGTATGGACCACTTTATATAGACTTCTCCCTTCGCTGAAGACAGCGTCACCTGCGATCATCGTCGAGACAAACAACCGGTCGTCGCCCAGAGATAGCCATTAGCGTCATACTAACTCATGTTCAGATTAAATTCACCAGTGAAAACTTCGTGAAAAGGTCTTCACAGTCGTTCAGTTATATCATTTGCATATTATTGCGTAAATTCATCGAATTATATTTTTAATTCGCTACCCAACTGGCGCTGTACCTACTGGCGGATGATGTCAGGAAAATTTTCCGGAAACGCTTTTTATGTTAATGCAAAGTTTACATCATTCGTACCGCAATAGCCTACATAAGTATTTTAGATGACAGCCATTGGCGCAAAAAAAGATCACATTTATTCTATACAAAAATATTGGTAAGGAAACATCATTCAACGGATTGTAGTGGCTTAGAAACGTCTCTCAGCACACAAATAAATTATCATTAGCTTGCCTGCTGGCTGTAGGTATGTACTAAGTATTATGTTGTAATATTTCGCCAAAGGTATTTTTTTCAAATAGCACTATGGGTCTAAGAAAGGCGTAAGTCAGGGACATTTATTATTATTTTAAACGGTCTCCATAAGACAATGGCTCATTGCAGCGGCTGCTCGGCAATATGTCGTAAATTGGTGGGATATGTCGTAAAGCCGCCATTATCGACGGCCGTTAAATTATCCAGTTTACGTATACAGGGCCCGCGCGGTGACGCGGGCTGCGGCACGTGAAGCCTGCGGTCACGGAGCGGATCTACTTCGAATGCCCCATCCACACTCTCCACGAGGCAATGTAAATCATTGTAGATGTATATACAAGCTGTGGTGCTCGTGTCGCCTTGTGGAGAGTGTGGATGGGGCAATAGACATGCACTCATAACATAACTACCTATGAAGGATTATCCCTCATTATTCCTACCTGTGTTACTAGCCCAGATTTCTCGATTGTTCTCGATGCATAAACAGATAAACAAATTTATTGGTAATTTGGTTTTAAAAATTACAAAAAATTATATAAAAGTATACAGGCACAGTATGTTTCTGTACATGACGGAAATACTCTAGGATATCATTGTACTCCTCATAATGACCAACAAATATCTAATTACCGGAAACTTTAGGACTAATCTGAAAATTGCGAAAAAATAGCTGTTCCATACATTTTCTCGAGAGTCGATGAACTTTTTGTACGGAACAGCTGATTGTTTCCATGATTTCGAGGTGTATCATATCGTAAAAGTTGTTAATGATTATCGGTACAAATATATCTTACAAGATAAGATATGACCGTCAACGTCGATATACCCGCAATTCTACCCATCATGAACCTAGGGTCTATGCTGTTTCTTTTTTTGCTGAAAATGCTAAAAAATCTACTTGATCTCACAAAAACCATTAGTTTTTGTTTTGATGGCACTGTTGAACAAACTAGATAAGTATAGACATTATGTTTTTTTTTAAATTACAAATGAAGTTTATGGCTGTAGTTAGCAATCCTACTAATAGATATTATAAACGCGAAAGTTTGTGAGTTTGTTACTCTTTCACGCACAAACGGCTAAACCGATTTGGATGAAATTCGGTATGAAAGTAGCTTAGACCTTGGATTAACACATAGGCTACTTTTGATCTCGGTCTAACGCGCGAGTGACACCGCGGGGCGCAGCTCGTACCTAATATATATACGACAAATAGGTAGCAGCGTTAGAATACCTGCACGATCGCTGGCATCACTGCATACCTAGAGCGAGATAATCTGAGCAACATCGATCGGTATTAGGATAAGCTCGCGTGTTGCATTGTGGTCAAACCATTTTGTAGAATATCGTAGGTGTAGACGATAAACTTGGATTAAACATTTTGTAAATCCCGGATAAGCCGTGGGATTATGAGTGGTATACTAGAATAAATATAATACTAGGAAGTAGTAAAAAAAGTCCGAAATACTTCGATAGAGCATAGGTACAATACTTCTTTATTTACTTTTGGGTCACTACGTTTTTGAACTACTTAGGTACTTGAATGTGTTTGTTCTGTATTTTAAGATAGAACAGATTTCCATTTTTCATCCATTACTATATGTAGGTGCAATACTCCCTAAGCTAATCTGCATGCATAACGTGTAGATTTCCAAGGAAAATTGGATTGTGTTGCGCACATATTAGCTACCTTATTTACGAGTTAGGGCCGGATGGCGTGAAGTGTTTTATGGAGTTATTGAAAATTGATAAGCCGCATAATGGAAACTTAAGGTTTTTTGTTCAAGTTGTAACTTCAAGTGATTAATTTATTTTCAGATTCAGATTTTCATATGTTCAACCACGGTCCACTAGGTATAAGTTTCTAAATGCGTGTTAGGGTTTTCCGCACTACGTAAAAGTAGCCATTAACGTTTCACTCCTGGAAACTGTTTTATGAACGTAATAATAGCTATTATAAAAACCCATGAAAATTTGATTCAGGCTTGTATTTTTAGTTTTGCTATACTCACTTTCCTTCCTCTTTTATCATAATTTATTCTTCACATTTCCTCGTATTAAAACAGTTCAAGTGAGATGATTCGAAACGGATTTCAAGAATGTGCAAACGGTACAACAGGCACTTTGAAAAGCAATTATGCACCACTTCCTGTTTATAACAGCTGCTCGAGTTGCAAGGAAAGTTTCGGGAGCAGAGCTAATGTGCCAGAATAAACGAGTTCAATCAACCACATTAAAATGTACCGAACCTTTGTTACCTAGGTACATTTTTAGGAGCCGTAATAAACTTATACATACTTTTTAATATGTATAGAATTTGGATATTTCTCTACAATCTTAATTCGGCTTAGCTGTCGTAATTATGTGCGGAACAACATTAAATATCAAGCTAACATTTTGCCCCATTTCACGAAAGTGTGATACTGTAATAAAAGGTTGTCAAAGTTCATTAGCGCTAAAATAACTTTGCAGTTGATTGTACACGTGCCAGATGACTCGCGATCGCATCCAACAGCTGCTTCGGTAAAAATATCTCTGTACATATTGTACTGTAGTGATACCTATTGTGCCACAGCCGTGTACTTATGCCGATACCACTCGGACAAATAGATAGGTCAATGTCTCGAGCTAGATCGAGCGCGAGCCGCGCGATCCCTTCTCATTACGATCTCACGCAATTAGACTACGCAGGTCATTCCAGCCGTTATGATATGCCATTAACATTCATATTTATTATCTCATATGGCATCAATTTATTGTTGGAGTAGGTCGGATCTTTGCGTTCTCGGCCGGTGAGTAGGCCAAAAACATTTTCATAAGTGTTTACACAATCTAAGCCCAGTTGAATCACTGTTCAGATAGTAACCCTAATCACGCGGGTAAAATAAAAAAGTCTGGAAGTTGTTACGGAGATGAGTAGCGGAATCGGAACCGGTACACGTCGCACATACGCAATATCTGACGGAATTGCTATATTGAACGCGGGTATGATATGCCATAGCCCTGTATCAAGGCGAGGCTGAAAATAGTCTTCTTGACCTACGTCGCCGGCGCCACACCGCCACCGCCACGATATCCGCTGAGCAGGATAGTGTCGTAAGCGTGTCGATGGCCTTATTCATTATCTATCGTACAAACATTGATTGTTTTCTGTTAAGGGGGCAAAATGAACTCAATTTTCATTTCAAATGAAGGCAATATCAATCAGCTTTGGCTATTGTTAGGTATTGAGGGGCGATGCGGAAAAGTGGCTCATTTAAAGTTTTAACTTTAACAAGCGCTACCTAAAATTACAACTTCAACCCCGACAGTTAAAAAACTCTGCAGGGCACTAGGTATACCCACTTTGCATGATTCTTTATCAAGTGATCCGAAGTATAGTACGAATTATTGATCTTCTTAAATACCTCCAAAGCATATGCATGTTTAAATATAGATATTCTAATCTATGCTTACTTGCATAGATTAAAAAAACCTTTCAGTTCAGCACCCTAATTAAGGAAAACGCTAATAAAACATAATTTCAAAGAAAAACAAAAGCTTGTGGCGCGATTTAGGTAACGGGGACATACCTCGGTCATCTTCCCGTCAAAAATGCAAACAATTTCAGGAAAAGACCCAAATTAAATAGTTGCATGTTGTGCCAGAAAACTTGGCAAGAGAATATGGTTCGTTGGAATTTTCCTTACACAGTTATTTTGTCAAAGATTATTGCGGAGATAATGAGATAAAAGGGATATTGTTTACGAGAACATGGCTGTCCACAAACTAATAGAGCAAAAAATATAACAGACTATTCGATGTACAAAATATTAATTTATCTAAATAACAGACGTATTCTAGGATATCATTGTACTCGTTCTCATTATTGTGAGCAACTTTTACTATGGGACAAACCCGGAATCACGAAAAGAAATCAGCTGACCATAGATTTAATTAATTTCGAGGTTGGCCGTAATGAGTAAAAGTTGGCCATAATGATGAGTAAATTGACATCCCAGAAAACATTCCTGGTCTAGAGAAACAGCTCGTATTTACATAAGTGTTGTAATTATGCTTCGTATAAAAAATAACTATGATTAAACCTTCAAATATATTATGTGTTCTTCAATTATTAATATCGATGCAGCGACGATAAAACCATCTCTTTGATCTCACCGCGCTACATTTGTTCTTTCGCAAACGCAACCAAAAAATAACTCGCATAGTTAACCGCCAACTCACAGATCATAAAATATCGAATACTTAATTTACTCTGATAAAAATCCACACCGCTTAATTTGATTGCGGTCGCTGAGAACGGTCTGACGTAATGCGAATCAACAGTTTGTTACTTACATTATATGGTTGAATTGTAGCTTCACGCGGTGCGTAAACGAATTAAAAAGCTGACCACTGTATGGTAGGTACACGGCACATAACACGTCAACAAACCAACAAAAACGCGGTCCCGAACGTAGTGTGAACCACCTTTCATGCACACGCGAGGTGGTCGTATCTATCGCTCGTATAGGTACATATATTTTCCCCGCGGGATTGCCACCCCTCCTGCATAAACCTTTGTTGCAGGAAAGCTTCCATTCGCTTTATTCACCGTTTTTGTAAAGCTCACTAGCTCGAATTAGGAATGTAATGTGTGTTGGGACAGTGTTTACGAGTTTTTACGTCAATATAACGTTCGTAAAGTGAAACGTTGGTGAAGATGAGACATTGTAAGTAAAACAGGTGTCGTCGTAGTGGCTCGATGTTGGTCGAGGATAATTGTTTTGGCTGCGACGCGGAGGTGCGTAGTAAGCACGCGTGCATCTAGTAAGTGTGAGTGTGAGCACGCGGCGCGTCGCCGGAGACACCGCGAGCACTCCCGCTCGCCAGTTGGTGCCAAAAACTGTCCTCGCGCTAAATGCGGCGCGACACGTCACCCGCAAGTCCCGCTACTCTTGCGAACTGTGACGCATCCCACCGTTCCTTCCATTATTTCTTAATTACTCATACACCTTTTTTTTTAATCTGGGGAAACCTTTTAAAGATACCACCGCACCTCGGGGCAGGCGGGTGGTTATGTGGGAGTCCCCGCCCATTGCTGGACGGTATACCCACCAAAACCCCAGGGTGTTCCGCTACTGCGCTTGGTGTCGGGGCTACGGGCACGCTTTCGCACTCCTCCGCGGCACCCGACAGCGCTGGCCCAGTTCGGGCCCTACCTCGGAGCTTGCGCTCCCGCCAGAATGACGATGTGTCGAACACCAGACACATCGCCATCCTCCACCTGGGACCAACCAGCACTGGGCGTCGGACAGCACCCGTATCCGACAGCCCTGGTCCCAATGCGACGGGTCAATTAAACTGGCCCCACGCCTGCCACTACGGCTGCAGAGGATAGGGAGAGCGACCAACGACAAACCGACACTCCTCTTCCCCTGCAGCCCTACCGCGTCCGCCATCAAAACGGTGGCGACCCCGTCGAGGCCGCGGAAGGCAGGGAAAGTGGCAACGACACACCAGCAGTCCTCTCCCGCCGCGGCCTCCAATCCTCAGCTGCAGTGCTTCCCATACGATACTGCAGCCCGCCTCAGTTGCGGTGCCCCCCATAAAGCACGCAACCTACTTTGGCCAGCTTCTATTCAGGCTTGGAGGCAAAAGCCCGAAGAAGCGGCCCCACTACGGGTTCCTCGTAGCTTAGCTTCACCAGGTTGGGCAGACCTGGCTACTAAGCCTCCCCGCCATGACAAGGCGGGAACCCACTCGGGGGGAATTACTCATACACCTGTGTCAAGTGGGGACATCGGAAAATGTGTTTATTCACCAATAATTCAGCGGCCGGGTCTTCAGTCACAGGAATGGCATATTACTTTTATTTCATAAATCCATATTATCTTTGAGTGAAAAGGGCTTAATTTAAAGCTTGATTTGCAGCCATAACAAAGCGGTGGCGTGAATTTTATCATCATAATATAAAACGTATTAAACAAAGGAGCCGTAATTGAAACCTTCAATTTGTAGTCTATGGACACCCAATGCTTTGCATTATGTGCGTGATACCATGTGTTCACAACACGTGTGAATTCCCAGCATACCGCCTACACACTAATTAAACGTAGAGGTACTCAAAAAATATTTTGTAAAATGTTACGGAATTATAATATTTTGTTTTTCACAGCAACACATTTAAATTATTAATTTGAAAATGAATGCCGTGACATTAATATTTACACTGTCGACTTCATAACTTTCTGTAACTATTTGATACTGTCTCTGGTGTCGCTAGAAATGTACGTTGACAAATTTTCTTGTTATAAATTTATGATACTGCCGCGACCATCTTTTCATCTGTAGGAGTACTTGTTTGTAGTGTAAAGTAATTACGTACCTACCCATTTTATTACCTATTTGTAGCTTAAGTAACTCAAGAGAAGGTAACGTTTCGAATAGTTAATTTCTCTGTATAATTACGTTTGTCTGTATTGATGTCTCTGTATGATAGCACGGTATCTAGAGCTTGGATGGGCTTAATTTTTTGGATGATTTTGGATCATAACAGTTGTTATTAACATGATATTACCAAAGTGATGGAGTATCAAGAATGTTTTAAAAGTGTTAGCTGTAACTAGTTTAATATTGATTCGATAGATTTCTGTATAGTGGGTACCTATACAATATTTCACCGGTAGTGTAAGTCAGTTAATTTTTTTTAAAAGATAACTTATGCAGAAGCATTACAAAAATCACAATGAAAATTGAATGTAACGCGGTCTGCTAGTCAACAAAAGTATATACAATGTATACAGATATACCTATAGATGTTGGTCTAAATAATGCGCGTGGCCCCGTAAAGGGACAGATAAACATACCGTAATTGCTGTCGTTAAATTCCAGCCACTCGTTCTAATTCGGCTGAGTTTAATGTACCAGAAAATTATTCTATTACAACAGAATTTCACTCTCTCACCCTTGACTTTCTTTTATATTCAAATAATGCTACTGTTTAGGTGCGTTTTAAGCAAACAGAGCCTTACATATTATATTACGTTGTTAGACCTAGAACGTAGTTTCTGCCAAAGCTACATTTGGAATGTAAACGTTCTCGGATAATGTTGCCATATTGCGGAAAATGTAACCGTACACGAAAACCACAAAAGAGTTTTCAACAGCTTAATGTACCAGAAAATTATTCTATTACAACAGAATTTCACTCTCTCACCCTTGACTTTCTTTTATATTCAAATAATGCTACTGTTTAGGTGCGTTTTAAGCAAATATTATATTACATTGTTAGACCTAGAACGTAGTTTCTGCCAAAGTTACATTTGGAATGCAAACGTTCTCGGATAATGTTGCCATATTGCGGAAAATGTAACCGTACACGAAAACCACAAAAGGGTTTTCAACAGCAGAAATATCTGGCTGCATTGTTTCATTAACTTTACTAAATGTAATTCAGGGTACAAAATTACGTATTCAGTGAATACGAAGGACACGCTCTGCTACCGGAGTGGGTAGACATCGACCGTAGGGTTGCTCAATAACTGAATATCGACATAGTGCCTAAAATACGAGCGTCCGTAATTGGCACTCGATTGCTGCTCATTAAACTCCCATTATTGTACAAAATTAATGGCTCTGTCGATATTTAACTATGCGTAATTGGCACTGCTGCACTTATAATGACTTACATCAATTCTTAATTAGGTTATTAGTGGTACTTAGTGCAATCATACGTAAATATCTCAGTCGTATTTTACTTCGGCTGAACAGTAATTACTTTAATAGGGTTGATGACTGGGTAAAAACATCATTATTATAATTAGTCCATAAGCTAGATTATTCAAAAATATTTTAAACGTATTTTTTCTTCTGTCGATCAAACAATAAATGACAAAGATAAACCTTGTCAAAATTTGGGAGTGGGGGTTTGTGACGTCACTAGTGTGACATAGTCTGTACATTTGTATAGCACTCGTGACGTCACGCGGAACTTTGACGGGCTATATCTTCGTGAATATAAAATATATGTCTTAAGATAGTTTATTGAATCAGGCGTTACTTTGCGGAAGTTCATCTTTAAATTCTTGTTTTGAATAAATATTTAGTGTATTTCCGCTCTGTCGTAGTCATATAAGTTAAGGGTACCATTCAAAATCCAAATTAAATCACAAACAAAAATTAGTAATTAATCATCAAACTGTATCATGGTTCGACTATGGTTAGGCTAAGGTTTGGTCAGGCCAGAGAGAAAAAAAATAAATGTCTAATATTTTTTTAATTTATGTGACGGATTTTTTTAGTCTTTATGCCTATTACGGAACTTATTGCATCACGAGTTTACTTTGTAAAACCGTGATTTTAATGTTTAAAATGGTCACGAGCAAATTTGGTGCTTATATTGTAGGCGCTTAAATGGTTTATTCATGCTCACATGCTCCAGATTCAATTACGGAGCTCGGCACAGCTTGTGAAGTCGAGCATGACCGGGACAGTCGCGCTGCGGGAGCGCTGTGCTGAAAGGTCACCCGTGAACGTAGCCTACCCGCTCGTAGCACACAGCTACGGAACTACGATCAACCACTCTACGTCGTAGCATAGACGTAGAGCTCTAAAATGATAGCCAAATTTTCTTCATAATAACTGAAGTTTATGGATATGTTTGCGCGGCTTGTAAGCCGCCGAGGAATAGAGATAACATTATTTTTAGCTCGCATTACAGCAGTAAATGCGGTGACACAAAAGTGACATAAAAATAAAGTTTCGATGTAGGTTTTACTGCCGGGGGCGTCGGCTCCTCGCGTCCATAACTCGAGATCAATACGGAGGCGGTCTGCACCCTCGCTCCAAATAAGTCTATCAGCAAATAGCTTGAACTCATTCGGTTACGTAAATAGAAACTGACGTGTAGGTACAGCCGGATAATATACGCGGGTCCGTAGTTATCATATCTGAGCACAGTCTGCAGTAATCGAGGCAGTATAATGAGGCGCATAATATGGAGTAGCAATTGTCGCGCGAGTCCCGTAGGCAGACAGAGTGGCGCCGCGCGTTGCTGCCTTCACATCTAAGAACACCACGTGACCTATTTTCTCTGTGCCTCTACCTACATGTTTATATATGTCGGAGAGCAGCCCCTTGAGCTGATTTGCTTTATTTAATTACTGGCAATACACAGACAGATAATATTTCGAGATGCATTTGACAGATGACTTTTCTGTCAACTTCAATGTCGTGCCCACGTCACACTGACGTACACATTGGCGGGAAAAGGCGTGGCTTGAGTCACTTTTGTTTTGACGAATATACAAGAAGATGTTGGAAAATCATCGGAGTGTTCAATTGTTTGATTCAAAGACAATTACTGTAATTTTTGAAGAATTACTCTGTAAGCAGAATAAAGATGATATCGGAAATTCGCTGGTGTTCATATTTCAATAACTAGCACTATGATCAAGGAGGTTATCGAGACAATAATACACGTTTGTTGACCCCTCCCGTCATCAGAAGTCGGGATAAAAAGACGCGCTCACAAGTGGAAAATAACAACAAGGAATGGAAAATCTTATTAAAGTAGCATAACTAAAATGTTTCTCACTTTGGACAATGACTATGAAAGGCTAAACTAATGGCGAAGTACCTTTTCCTTAGTTGAACTCCCACAATAACAATGTCCGAACACACAACAACAAGATGCAAGTCCGATGTGATGGATGGCAAACAAACATAGACAGCTGACAAAAACTCGCCACTTCCTGTCTTGAGATGAACCTAAATGGAGATTGAGTTGGAGCGAGACTCTAACACATTTGCTATGAAGACTTCTGCAAATTGGAATGGGCGGAGCGGCGCTTGTGCGTTGATAAAGGCCTGCTAGGAATCCTAACATCTTTCGGGTGAGATCTTTTCATGTTGTTAAAACTAAAGCAAAGTTAATGTTCTGACTAGAAATTAAGGGCATCCGCATTTTCATAACGATCAAGATTTCTCAAACTAGTGCATAACATACAATCTAAATTCTAAATTATGGTAAATGATTGACGCTATTAATTGATTTCAATGTTTTGTACTACCGAATCAGATACACAAGTTTAAGTAAAGGTTTTTAATTGTGCTATGGTGTGCCACTTGATTATCCGGCCCTCAGTTATACGGATTCTTGATTATCTGGACTACTTCTCATGATCAACAAACTGTAGTGTTCTAGTAGAATACATGCATATACATGTACAATGTTACATAACCCATCTGCCCCAAGCGCTATACTGCCCTAGGTGCCTGTATTGCTATTGATGTACTAGGTGCCATGTGTCACCTCATAAACACAAGCGTACTTAAGCGAGCAGTGTTATAAATCAAAGATAAAATAAATATGATTGAGTCATTAAAAATGAGAAGCTTGTAAGTAGCCAAGATAATAAAAGAAACCGCTATTTTCATTAATTCACTTATCTAGATATTCGATTGCCCCAATGCTCCATGACACGAGTTAGTCCAGTTGATTAAGTCTATTACTAAAGTTATCTAAATCAAACCTCACTGATTAGCTGACAAAATGATATTTGTGATATTGTCAAAGTTTAATAACTAGGTACCTTTAAACGATTTAACTAACTTCTAAGATTTTACCATGTTATTTTAAGGTGTTAATAGCATTATTTCATTGAATAGAGTTTAATTTTAAACATTTTATGAAACAATTTTTCAGAATTCTTTAAGATTGAAGAAACAAAAGAACACACATCCAAATTGAGACTTTTTTTGTGAAAATCAGTTTAAGCAGCTAGCCCTTATAAACTACTATTCATAATGACAAGCAATTAAGTGTGTGGTTGATGTATTAGTATTATAGAGATTATTAATACTAAAAAGATCTGAGTATTCATATCCGACAAACCATAATATCCTAATATTTGTATTATCATGGTATTTTGTAAAGACCATTCAAATTAAATCAGATAATTCATTTGTATTCATTCCATTTTCGAGTACCTATCGGAATCGTGGAGCAAAACTGAATCTTAATTGTATTAGGGAATAAAAGAGATGCATTAGTTCTACGTTCATACAAATGTTAGAGCAAAAATTAGATGAAAAATAGACAACCGATTTATTTGTGTAATGAAATGGCGGATGCGGGATTTTTAAAATAATTTGTTAATATTGCCTACAAATTTAAGACCAAGTAGGTTGTACAACGAAAAACTAACAATTAACATTTATTAGTTTCAAGACCAATATTGAATACAGTACTTAGTAGTAATCATAAAAATCTATTGATCACGAATACAATTAATCCGTGTCAGACAGACATGAGAAATGCAGGTATTACATTGGTTGGGATATTCTGGTATTACCTAGCGAGTGTGTTGGTGTCACCTGATCCTGTGAAATATTTTCATTAACCCATCCCCAATTCTGTGCAGACGGTCAGTATTTCATGAAAAAAAAAAAAAAAAGAAACCGTACTTCAACATGACGTTGACAAAAAAAAAAAAAAATTAAAAAAAAAAAAAAAAAAAAAAACTTGCCATAAAACCAGACCCGATATAGTTCTGTAAAGTTCTGAGAAGATAATCTCGGTTTATTTGACCAATGACCGAGTTATTATTGTAATATGATCAAGAAAAATAGTCGGTTACTTATGGCCAACGGTTACATTAATTATGCATTTCGTGTTATATTTGCATGAAAAAAAAAAAAAAAAAAAAAAAAAAGAGAAAAGAGATGATCAGTCGCTGGCAAAGTGACGATGCCGTCGCTAGTAAAGTGACGAAGTCAAACCAGACAAAAAAAAAAAAAAACACTATTAAACAACCACAATACAAAAAAGAGAGAAAAGAGAAAAAGAAAAAAAAAAGAGTGAAAAAAAAAAAAAAAAAAGAAAGTAAAAAGAGGGCGAGTGTCGCCGCAACTCCACGGAGTTCTGTATGTGGTTCAAAAAAAAAAAAAAAGTAAAAAAAAGGGCGAGTTGTCGCCGTAACTCTACGGAGTTCTGTAAGTGTTTTAAAAAAAAGAGAGACAAAAGAGCTCCATTTGTTTGGTTTCAATATCTGTGACGAATTAATTACAAACTGTAAATCTGACACGAAACGTGAAACCTTGGTTATTAATAACATTGTGAATAATTTTGTTACTTTACTTGAAGTACTGACCTGCCTTTGTACTTATAATATTCCATCCATCCACCCATCAGCTATAAGAAGTCAACTGCTGGACATAGGCCTCCCCTATGGATCTCCAATAAGACCGGTTGGATTATAATATTCAGTTAAAAAAAAAAGAAGTTCCTAGAAAGTCTTGTTTTAAATTACCTGACCATCCTGGTCAGGCATGGCCGAGGAAAATAATATACCTCAAGTAAACTTGTTCCAGGGTGAAAGAATTACGCACGCACATGACTAACTTCAGCTCCGCGGAAGATGAGTATTCGAAACAATTGTATTCTTGAAACTACGCGCGGCAATGTTATACCAGTGGACCAGCGACAGTGCAACTAGCCCGAAATCGTTTGGCAGCCTTTAAGACCCCAGGAATTTGGAGGAAACCGTGGAAAACTTTGGAAAGCTAGCAATCTATGAAACGAACCCCACGCGGACGTGTGATGCGCAGGACAGCCGTGTCGGAGAGCAGCCCCTTGAGCTGATTTGCTTTATTTAATTACTGGCAATACACAGACAGATAATATTTCGAGATGCATTTGACAGATGACTTTTCTGTCAACTTCAATGTCGTGCCCACGTCACACTGACGTACACATTGGCGGGAAAAGGCGTGGCTTGAGTCACTTTTGTTTTGACGAATATACAAGAAGATGTTGGAAAATCATCGGAGTGTTCAATTGTTTGATTCAAAGACAATTACTGTAATTTTTGAAGAATTACTCTGTAAGCAGAATAAAGATGATATCGGAAATTCGCTGGTGTTCATATTTCAATAACTAGCACTATGATCAAGGAGGTTATCGAGACAATAATACACGTTTGTTGACCCCTCCCGTCATATATATGGTAGCTTTACAACTTAACTAGGCTAAGTCGGAACACGTAATTACTAAACACTTATGTAACTGTGGATTAGGCACTTAGGTAGGACAACAATAGCAGAATTCCAATAGAAAGCTTCAATTAAATGTTTATCATTTAAGTGAAGCTTTTTGTATGGTAATATGTACTATACAACTTTATTTGTCATTTTAAGTCTAGATGTAGTGTAAAAACATAACGTAGATACTTTCGACTGTCATGGCAAAGTTTTGTGAAAATAGAAGAAATATAGGTATTACATTTTGTAATAATCGTAGATGTTTTGAAAAGGTTTGTATATTTTGAAAACCACTGAAAAGGAATTTTTCAAAGTTGAAATTTTGAATCTCTAAATGCTATTGAAAACGTGGCAATTTAATTTTCACCAATATTTGTATTTCTGAATACAAATACAGAAATACAAATATTGGTGAAAATTAAATTGCCACGTTTTCAATAGCATTTAGAGATTCAAAATTTCAACTTTGAAAAATTCCTTTTCAGTGGTTTTCAAAATATACAAACCTTTTCAAAACATCTACGATTATTACAAAATGTAATACCTATATTTCTTCTATTTTCACAAAACTATTCAGAAATGTCACGAGTATGGTATTGTATATTATTTAGCATTTGTAGATTACAATAAAGCTTTTGACTCTCTAAAGCATACAAAAATATGGGAAGCGCTAGCAACTCAAGGAGTCGAAAACAAATACATAAGAATACTAAACAATATATACAAAGACATGAATGCAAAAATACGAACAGAAAGAGAAGGCGAGCATTTCCCTATAAAAAGAGGAGTCAGACAGGGAGATCCACTTTCACCTAAACTTTTCTCAGCAGTGCTTGAATACATATTTAGAAAACTCGATTGGGATAATTATGGACTGGACGTCAACGGAATGAATTTAAACCATCTAAGATTTGCAGATGATCTGATCCTGATTGCGAAAGATCCAAGAAGCCTACAAGAGATGTTAGAACAGCTGGTATACGAAAGTGATAAAGTCGGACTCTCAATGAATGCTACAAAAACAAAAATAATGACAAACCATGACAAAGTCACCATAACAGTAAATGGCAACAATATCGAATATGTTGAAGAGTATACATACCTCGGACAAATAATATCTCCACAGAACCTAACAACAAAAGAAATAAATAATAGAACACAGTTAGCATGGAAACGATACTGGTCCTTAAAAGAAGTCTTTAAAAATCCTCAGGTACCACTCAAAGCAAAGAAAAAAATATTCGACTCTTGTATTTTACCCGTTTTGACATATGGCTGTCAAACATGGAGCCTAACAAAACAGAATGTAGGAAAGTTGCAGACATGCCAACACAGTATGGAACGAAGTATGCTAAACGTTAAATTAAAAGATAAAGTCAAATTAACAACATTAAGATATCAGACAAAAATTAACGATGTAGCATACTGCATAAAGAAATTAAAGTGGAGGTGGGCAGGCCATTTGTTCAGAAATAAGAAAGAAAAATGGGCTAAAGACGTAACGGAATGGTGTCCAAGGCAATATAAAAGAAGGAAAGGAAGACAACGCCTTAGATGGGAAGACGATATCCGGAAAAAGGCAGGAGTTACGTGGAGAAGGGCGACTCAAAATCGGAGTGAATGGCAAGCTCTAGGGGAGGCCTTTGCGAATTCGCAAGACAATCACAGTACCGGTGACACATAATCAAAATTTATTTACCATATACCTATGTTTATAAGATTGTTAAATAAAGGCTATAATAATAATAATAATAATAATAATAATAATAATATTTGTATTAGCCTCACCAACGTGCAATATATGATATGCAAATTAATGCTTACCAATTTGCATACATATGTGAGATCTATCCGGCAAACGAGTTGTATTTTCTTTCAACGTAATATTTAGCAAAACACGATAACAGATAGGTACATTAATATACATAATGCAACGATGTGAAATAACCTAATATTTCACAAATGTTCGTAAAAGATAGCACATTTCCGGATATTCATGTGATTGTAAGTAATTTTATTGGCGTGTTTCAGATAGATAACACAAGATATAATGTTAGGTTTGGAAATACCCCAATAGAACTAATTTTATTTTATTAAGTTGCTTATTTAGGATATCATTATCTTCTTTTAGTGCCATCATTATGCATTTATCTAGTCAATTTAATCCCTTGATAAAAGTTTTATATGCTACAATTCTAGATATTGAAGCTTCATGAAACGGTCATAGAATTGTGACTAGTTGCAAAAGCTTTGTCTAATGACGAATAGTATCATAACCTTGAATGAAAATTAGACGCTACGTAAGCGAAAAGCCAGGATTTTGGATCCCTATCGTAGTTTTTTTTGGCCAAATCATATGATGTTGGTCGTAAAACCTGGGCCGAAATAAGAATGAACAAGCTTACGATACACAAAACGGGGCGGGCATAGATAACAAAGCGAGCCGGCGCGTGACGAGCGATGTAAGGGTGACAGGAGGACTTTGTTGCCGAATGCACGGATGTCGTGTCTATTATTAGATTAGGGTCGATTCGTGAAGGCTTGCTTGATAAGCCGCGGGTCGCAGGGCGCGCCACGCGAACGACCAATCGATCCCGCGCCACCCACGCTCTGCCTCAGTGCTCTCCACACACCCTTTCGCTTTCCATCTCTTTTGTTTTGGTAGTCCACAACCCTGTTCTGAATAACAAGTTTGTCATTATAACGAGCCGCCTGGCCGAAAATCAGCTCGGGAAATGAGGGCGCTTTGCTACGCCTTATCTCGGGGACCGTTTAACCGATTCAGTGCGGCGCGGGCGGTCATTTCAACAAACTTTTGCGCCTAGCGGCAAACAAATATCTCGTGGCTCGACATCGGTGCTTTACGCCAGGACACGACTTTTTTCTTAGTTAAATTTTGATCCGTGTATCATTTCTTTTATAACAATAATTATTTTTTGCAAAAAATCGTAACACCGACTTTCACCGTGTACCGAATTCGAATAATTTGCACGAATCGATGTAAATTTTTGTTGATTTATCAAAAATGGGACTACCTCGGAAGTAGGTATCCTCTTACACACTAAAAAAAATTATTGAAATCAGTTCACAATTGACGAAAATATCGATGAACATACACAAAAAAAAAGAAAATAAAAATACATACACACGAACAAAGTACCTCCTCCTTTTTGGAAGTCGGTAAAAAATGTGTTTACTTTATCCTTTTATTCAAATAAATATTTTCTAATTTAAGCTATACCGAAAGGAGATATTGCAAAATGGGCTCAGACTAGGTACAGTAGCTCAAAAAATCCGTTAAACTATGATAAATAAATACGCAGAGTAAAACAACCGCATCAAATGCTTAATTTATGAGTAATTTCACATTTTCCAATTTGATTTTTGTTCAGTCATTGAATTACTGTCATTTTGGTCACATGTAACCTTAATACCCGAATACACGAAATTACTTTTAATGGACACTGTTATTGTAAAAACTTACGGGAAAATCATTTTCCGAAAGAAACAAAGCAAATTATGAAATACTGTACCCTTTAGTGGCCCAATTTCTATGCATATTTGCAATATCTTCTTTTGCTATAATAGACTACCTAGACTTCATATATAAAACTCTTATTTTCCCTTCACAACAAAATTATAAGAATAATTAATTTGACATAGGTATTCAGAATTGTACATTTAACAAAATCAACGTTAAATGTTTATTTATACAGGTTAGTAGGTACCAAACGCAAAACCTTTTAAGGGCGGGTCTAGTACATCTACATAGACTCTAGATATGAGTAGGTATAAAAAATTCAGAACAAAAAACGAACCTTAGATTAATTAAATAGAAAAAGCGGCAAATAACAGTGTGCCAGAACTGCTAGGTTTGGCTTACCGGGTCAGTCACACTGAAGGCTTTGTAGGTATGGTATGACGTGGGAGTACCGAATGTTTAAAAAAAATACGAAATAATTTTTACCTATTGCGGTGGGACGCAATAATATTTGACTTCATCTATTCTACCGAAAGTCAGTAGAAATTCTGATAAACCATAAAAGATTAAACAAATACGTAATTAACGCCCGATAAAATGTATTTATACTTACCTCTTTTGGGAGAGTTAAGTATAATAAGCATGGATATGATACTTACGCGTTACATCTTTACCGGCAAAATGCTATAAGGGGCAAACGGGTAAAACCGTGGGATGCCGTATACTAAAGTAAAAACTTAAAGTAAGTTAACCAGTATTGTTCACATACGAACAGTACATGGATTCGACATCTAATTACGATTTCGGATCTCAAGGGAATTGGAAACTATGTAGTTTGCGGATATACTACAATAAGAGCAAAAGATTGCGTTATTTGTGCAGATTAGAAAAGAAAAAATATAGACACAGAGGAAGTAATAGAACTAGTAACCAGAGTTTTTTTTCACAAAACAAGAATTAATATGGGATGCGAACAAAAAATGTCCATGCTTAATGGTGTTATAGTGATAATATACCTCTACCTAAGGGTGCCTTTATTAACTACAACAAAACTACACTACTATTACACAAAAAGCATTGGATCATCCTTAGACCTTTGAAGGTCTAAAGATAATACCTTGTATATGTTGTGTTGTAAAGGTTTTTTCTTGGTCTTGACGTGCACGAAATTTTCAGCAGAATTAATGATTTTTCATCCCCCCCATCTCGGAAAGACTATTTTTGCTCTTCGATATTTGAGTGCAAAAGTAGTTTTTATCCTAGAGGGGAAAGTAAAATTGAATTTAGAACATCGTGTGCACTAAGCTAGTGAATTCAAAACATCATTAAACCTATTCACTTCTATCTCCATGGTGCCGAATTTATCATACAACCTTTTTTGATTTCTTGAAAACTTAGACTCGGAACCTTCTTGGTGTATTTTTTTAAATTTAGTTTGCGCGCGCCATTTTTTATCGTTTTAAAATTATTGTTAAAACCTTGTTAAAACCATTGAAAAATGACAAGTCATTTACACAGGGTTTTAACCATAGAAAAATGACAGTCATTTTTCTATGGTTAAAACCCTGTGTAAAACCTAAGTTATATTAATATACCTATACTCTTTGCCTTATGTTAAAAACAAGAAACTTAAAAATAAGTGAAAAACCTAAAATTAGTGATTCTAGCGACGAGAAAGTTTGTTTGACACCAACAGAATTGACTGAAACTGTTAATAATGCGCAATATTATTACACTCTTTGACTTATATTAAAAACAAGAAACTTGAAAATAAGTGAAATACCTAAAATAAATGATTCTAGCGACGAGGAAGTTTATTTGAAACCAAGCTTTCTCCCTCAATAATAACGCTAGAAGTATTTGAAACAGTACGAAATATGTATACGACTTTAGTTTTCCTCGCTGAGGTGGGATGAAAAGTTATGTTTTGCACTCGAGTGCATGGATTTTTCACCATGTACTCTTTTGATTCCCTCGTTAACGCTCAGGACTCTGAGAATTTTAGAATCCTTCGCTTGCTCGGTCATCAAAATTGAGCACGCGGTTAAAAAACAACTTTGCACTCTTGTATAACAAATAACTAATAAAATATTGATTACTTTCCTATGCTTTATGTGCGAGCGGAAGGTTTCATTTTGAAAAATTAAAGTTTTTTTTTTACCGACTTCCAAAAAGGAGCAGGTACTATGTTCGTCTGTTTTTTTTTGTGTATTTTCATCGATATTTTCGTCAATTGTGAACCAATTAAAAAAAAGGTTTTTTAGTTTGAAAGAGTATACTTCCAAGGTCGTTCCATTTCAATTTTATTGCAATCGGTTGAGCCGTTTCGATAAATCAACAAAAATGTAGATGGATGTCAAATCGATTCGTGCAAATTATTCGAATTTTGTACACGGTGGAAGTTGGTGTTGATTTTTTGCGAAAAATAATTAGTTCTTTGAATTTTTTAGTTTGATGCTGACATTTTCCAAGGTATTTTTTAAATTACTTTTTCAACGTCTCGTTATCGCGTTGAATAGGAACGTCGACATGTTATTTTTATAAGGAAAACCAAATTTACTAACCGACTATAATAGCATGCCTCATAAAAAAATTGGTTGCCTGTAAAGTCGGTATACGGGCGAAAGTTTTACGTGACAACGACTTTGAGACGAATGAGACGAATGAGAGCGAGTGAGAGGCACTTACGTGCCTCTCACTCGCTCTCATTGTGAGCGCATAACGTGAGCGGAGCGTAACGCAGTTTCTTGAAGTGTCACCTGGCAAACCAATTTATAAGACGTTGTCACGTCAATAAATATATGTTGCGGTTAAACTGACCCGACAAATTATAATCAGTGAATCGTGAAATTGTTTGGATTTTCAGCTCCAAAAAAAACGATACTGTTAGCGTCTACCGATCTCATGAATTGATCCCATTTCACAACATGGTTTCATATTGAAGTTTCAGCGTAGTTTCAAATTGGTTTTCTGGCTGGGTATGGCATATACGTATAAAAGTATACCTACAATTCAAAAACTCATCTTTATAGGGTTCCGTACCCATAGGGTAAAAACGGGACCCTATTAATAAGACTCCGCAGTCTGTCTGTCTGTCACCGGGCTGTATCTCATGAACTGTGATATCTAAACAGTTGACATTTTCACAGATGATGTACCTATTTCTGTTGCCGCTATAACAATAATTACCAAAATAGAATTAATTATATATTGAAGGGGGGCTCCCATTCAACAAACCTGAATTTTTAACCGTTTTTCGCTCAATATTTACAAGTAGACGCTTAAACTTTCACAGAATATTTAGTTGTCTATTTATTTTAAAAATAAATAATGAAATTAAAATAAAATAAATATTTAAGGGGGGCTCCCATAAAAACGTATTTTTTGCTCGATGTTAATGCCGGCAACCGGTAGATGCTTGAAATATTCATAGAATATCTAGTTGTAGATTCAGTTCAAATATAAATAATTAATCAAAAATAAAATATATTAAGTAGTAGGGTTAAGGGTACGGAACCCTTCGTGCACGAGTCCAACTCGCACTTGGCCGGTTAAGTAAGTTTTACGTGTTCCATAATTATTTTATCTAATACTATCGGCTCACTCGAGATCTGGTGAGTTTGAAAGCAACTGGCAAAATTGGAAAAGCCCGTTCATAAAACGCTGACCTTCAAATACTAAGACGCAATATTATTCCGGACCCGATGTCGAGATCCAATAAGATTCAGACTGTGACTGCCAAATATAGGTAGTAGGTATACATGGTTCCAGTAAACGGTAGCATTGCGTTGAAAAAGCTTATTGACAGTTGCTAACCACTTGCTATGGGATAACATACCTACTGCAAAAAAAGTCAGCTGTTTCCTTAGGCTGTATCATTTGTTTCAATTTAATTTAAAACTTCACACTTATAGCTTGAATTCTATGTCAGAAGTCCTAAGGTCACATGCAAGGCAATACAAACCACACAAACTTACATCATAAATTTATATTTGGTTTCATCATTTAAATAAAGAGTGACTTTTTGCTGGTGTGTCATTTACCCCTTACGGATCACTATCATTATCACTACATAGTATAAAACAAAGTCGCTTCCGCTGTCCCTATGTATGTTTATATCTTTAAACTATACAACGGATTTTGATGCGGCTTTTTTAATAGATAGAGTGATTCAAGAGGAAGGTATATGTATTTAATAATAAACCTGTGCGAAATTGGGGCGGGTCGCTAGTTACAATACATTTTTGCCATGTACCGTTTAAAAACATGAATGCCACCTGTCGCTGGTCTGGTCATCGAGACGGTTCTAGCTAAAGGGTGAATTTGCCGTTTAGCTTCCAACGATAATATTTCGAAGTTTTGGCTAAGTTTTCGATTTATTTTATTGTTTGAAACGCATGTGGGCGTTTCGCTGGATAGAAAGGTTACATAAATATATAAGTTTAAGGATAGCCTGTGTTAAGAATTGGTTTTAATAAGCGGTAGGGCCTATTGTAGTGTCTTTTATATTCATCATTCTCCAAAGTACGCTTCAACTCGTGTCATCTAAATGTGTTGTTTTTAGATAAAACCAGTTGTCTATTAAATGGAAGACAAGTTAGCGATTGATCACAACACAACCTGACTGATGTTAAGCAGTACCTATGCGGTCTAGCATATACAGGGTTACTGGTAATCAATTAGCATCCTTTTAGGGGATTATTCTGTATATCAAAATTAACAACTTTTGTTCGGCGACTTTTGGTAAAACTAAAAAAATAAACAGCTGGTCTACACATTTTGTCGAGGGTGAACGATATTTTTCTATTGCATTTAATTTTTTGAGTTTTGCTGACAGTCGTTAAACAAGATTGTTTGTTTTGATGTACAGAATAAGCCCCTAAAAGAATGCTAATTGATTACCAGTAACGTTGTATATGACGTTAACCTAGAAAGTACCTACCTATTTTCTCTAGATTTGAAGATGCCTAAATTGTACTTGTTCAGAAAAACAAACCAATAATTCTTGAGTATTACAACCGTTAACGAAAGCTAGTGAAGGCAGCCGTGCGCCGGAGGTATCGATCAGGGCGGCTTGATGCTACTTATTTATTATTTAACGTCGGGGCGGTCGACCGGCACAGCACAAAATACCGACCTATTCAATTTTGTGACACCCATTGAATATTTGAATTGAATTAAGTCACAGCTGGTCGAATCGAATGTTTTGTAATGATTTATGATGAGCGTTGTGTGATTATTTTTGTGTTTATTTTACATATGATAATAGAATTTTATTCAATAGGCTGGCTTGCTCTTTTATGATTTATTTGACTTTTTCTGTACATACGACGTAAGCTATTTCACTTTGTTATATCGCTAATTTTATTTATGTGATTTCTATAAATTAATTCTTGACTCTAACGTATTACGTAAGTAATAGTAATACTGACTAAACTCAATTATTGTTATTATTTAAGTTAAGTGATTGATACTCAATGATAAAAACTTGACTCTATTTCTCAGGCTGACAAATATTCATCACAGTGAAAATTCTACCGCAGTTATAAATCTATAGAAATTCGAAGCACGTACACAATTAACTTAAGAAATTGTGCTTGTGAAGTCATACATAGATCTACCTACTTCGATGGAATGAAATTATACCCGCGTTAAAGCACTATTCATCCACAGTTTTTATTAGAAAAGCATAATGGTTATCGTAATTTACGTCGGACATGTGAATAAATAATAAGTTGTCAAGTGCGTGTCGAGACACGCATATGATAGGCTTCCGTAGATGGTAACTATGGTTATGATTATGATACAATCCACTTTTTACGATATTATTAGATGTTTGACTACTAGACAAAAATAATTGAGTATGAAATATGTGCATGTTTAAAAATTTAAATTTTCCTTTTAACTCAAAACGTGATCCCACAGTGCTCAAAATAATTTTCAGGGAATGTTATATAAGCTTAGAAAGTTTGAACATTCTATCTTGCATAGTTTAGAAATTAAGGGGGGGAGGGAACACTTTTTTTTTACTTTGTCGTCCTATATCTTACCAATGCCACATGTGACAAAAAACCGTTTAGCAAACCTTAAGTACATTTATTTTAGAAATCTTACTCAACGATACCCCACATGAAGGAGTAGGGTTGAAAAACATTTTTCATCCCCAATTTATATGTACTTATAGGAGCTACTCCTTAAATACACAGTTTTGATTTATTTAGGAATTTAAAATTAAAATCTATACCTAAACTATCATAATATAAAATTTTATACAATTTGGTTGATAAATGTGGAAGTATAACTGTTATAAGGCTTTGTATTAATGGCACGGACGGAAGTACGGACACAATGAAGTTATAAGGGTTAACTACGGAACCCTAAAAAGCTCGATACAGTATTGTAGAATGTAGAAGTCATAATATTCCTCGTGGCTGTTGCTACGATTTATAGCTACGAGAGTCAGTGCCCCAGACTTGACGTACTCGTAGCATATGCTACGACGAATGCTACGGCGTAGGTGGTCAAATATAACTAGCTTTTGTGATTCGCTCCGTACTCGTAATTAATATAATATAGGTAGGCTGTTGCTTTGTAAAGTGCAGGGATTTAAAGTGGCGTCTGTATAATTATGATCATGATGAACGCGTGTAAACGTTGTTCATAATGATCATAATTATACGTGGCCAATTTCGAAATCACTACATAGTATACGAGTAAAACAAAGTCGTTTCCCGCTGTCCGTGCCCATGTATGCTTATATCTTTAAAACTAAGCAACAGATTTTAATGCGGTTTTTTAAATAGATATAATGATTCAAGAGAAAGGTTTATATGTATAATACACCTATGCGAAGCCGGGGCGGGTCGCTAGTAGTGAAGTAAAAATCAACTCTTTTGTCGATATTCTATGAGCTTTTATGGAACAGCTGATTTTATTTCCTAATTTTGGGGTTAGTCCCATAGTGAAAGTTATTCATAAGAATTATTTATTTACTATTTATATACTTCCTTAAATCTTTCCACTTTGCAAAACAATATCTTTTGTATTATAAATCAAGCAACGTTCCGCACGGTCAGTATTTGGATGGGTGACCGCGGGTGGCATTTTCCAACTGAGCGTTACCGTGGCTCAGATGACACTTTAAATTGTAGGTCCCGGTTGTTTTAACCGTTTAGCCATGTCACTAAATTTAGTATGAAAACAATCAGTTTCTTTGTCGTCGGCGATTTTGATTGGAGGTTTTTCTCCCAAAAAGGGGGGAAATTTGCTGTTATGCTATTTATCAGCAGATTTCGATAATATTAAGCAAGGTTGGTTAGTATCTAAATCCTATCAATATTTGCGAGTATGAACCAATCCGGTCAAGAACGAGTCGAGATATAAGGCTTATGAAGATTCAATTAGAGAGATGTGCCACGAGGTCTACTGTTCGCTGAACTACTACTATTAAGCAGCAATGCGGCGCAAGATGGAATATATTTTGCTCACTTGACACCTGTAGAATTAGATATACAGGGTTATCTGCTTGCACTATACTAAGCCGAAAGGGGGTGATTAAGACCATCATTATGAACAACTTTTACTATAGGGGTAACCAGGAATTGGAGGAAAATAAAATCAGCTGTTCCATACATTTTATCGATTCCGAGTTGCAATTTTGTATGGAACAGCTGTTTTTTTTTCTCGAAAACTGGTTACCCCTTTAGTAAAAGTTGTTCATAATGATGGTCTTAATCACCCCTTTTAGGCTTAGTACACCATAACCCTGGATAACCCTGTATACATACGTTTATTTTGTAGGTGATCAACATAAAAATATACATGTTGATGGTGGTCAAGTTTTTCCGACTATGCGAAACAAGCAGTATGCTGTATTTATTCGAAATGAAATGGATTAACTAATGTAAAAGGTATTTTCATCTATTTATTTTATCCATTAACAAATTAAAGAACCTGCTTAAAAGCTTCCTCGAAAAATATACACTTGCAATGCCCTTTATATCTAAAATTAATGATCTTCATAATGGATAAGGTCACTCTCTAAAATAAGATCTTAAAAGTAAAGCTTCATTCTTTTCAGCCATAGGACGTCCACTGCTGGACATATAAGTAAATGTATAATTGTAAAAAAAATATTCAAAAAATATTTTTCCGCAAAAATCTACTTATTCGATAGTATAAAATATATGTTTGAGATTTCAAATTCTAACTTTCGTCTTTGCTATCGTTACGCTTACGGTGTACATGACTTTTATTTTAGCTAGAATATTAAGTACTGGCCTTGAGGAGATATAGTTAAAGAACTTTATAATTTACTGAATATATGAATAAATAAGGCCATCACGGTTCGTTTAAAAGCAGAGAACGGGGTTTCACCGGGACCTCCTCATAATTAAAGAAGTCAATTAAAAAGTTTCATTTAGGCGTTGTCAAAAAGGGTCTCCACTGCAGTGTTCCGGTCCCAACTTCCTAATGAGGTTATGTTCTGGTGGCCGGATGTAGCAGGTCAAGGACGAAGCTGGAAGCTACCGTCACAGATTATACCTCTACAGTCCTCAAGCATCCTCGAGTGCTCATTTACACGTCAAAGGCACCTCAAAGTGAATATTGAGTGCTCTTCGTGTTTGCTTTTATTACAAAAACATACCTTATTTTATGTAGGTTGTATACGATCGAATATAAATAAAGAACTTATGGCAGTCGGAACACGTACGCCAATAAAATGTAATATTGTGTTGCCGAATAAATATCCCTTGTACTGTGCGCCCTGGATAACAGTTTGCGCCTGGTGGCGCTGGTCGCTGTAGGCTTAACGATATAATTATTATGAACGTATTTGGCATAAAAGGGAAGAAATCAGCACGATTAGTCGTGGTTTTAGATGGAGTGTAGAGGTTCTAACAATGAATATATAAGATGTGAGTATGCACAATACCCAGGAAATCCGCATCTTCACGGATGGCAGTAAAATTGAGGGAACATTTGGAGCGGCATTATATCTCTGGAGCTATGCTGCCGAAACTAAAAGCCTGAAATTATTGCTGTCGTCCCATTGTACCGTCTACCAAGCTGAATTGCTGGCCACATGGAAGGCAACGGAGGTGGCAATTAAAAGACCCGAGACGAGTTTTGGTATTTACACGGACTCCAGATCGTCGCTAGAAACCCTAGCCAACAACGGCTCTCTACCATTCCCTCGCAGTGAAGGCACGCGGGAATCTTGTGGAGTGCAAGAAGCAAAGTAAGCGTGTTTAACTCTACTGGATTAAAGCGCATTCTGGTCTCGAGGGAAACGAGAGAGCTGATCAACTACCTAAAGTTAAAAGACAAAACCGCACTACGACCGATGCCCGATTTCATTTCATTTCAAATCCGAATGGAGGCGCTTGACAAATGGAATCGGAGATATAAAACTGGAGAAACCGCAAAAGTCACCAAAATTTTCCTGCCAGATTTGATTTTAGGTCACAAAATAATAAGAAAACTGACACCAACTGGCGTGCTCACGTAAGTGATGACGGGGCACGGCGGGTTTTCCTAATACTTACTTCGCTTTAAGTGTAAGGAAAACCCATCTTGCATCTGCGAGCCTGGCAAAGAAAGTCATCCACGTATTGACCGAGTGCCCTGCCTACTCCCAAGAGAGATACGATATAGAAGAAGAGATAAGAGAAAGAGTGACCACTGAAAACATCAGAAATATAATGTCGGATGAGTCAATTCGAGATACGTTTGTGGAGTACTGTATATACATAGCAATGAAAGTAATTAAAAGAAACAAATAGATATATACTTAAGTAAAATTGAATACCTATAAAATAATGATAATATGGATATGTCAATGAAAACGTAATAAGACAACACAAAAATTTAGACATGTATTATATGTACAAGACTTTATCGGTAAAGATTGCACAGACTCACATTATACAAATTAAAATATGAACAACGTAAGGGACTCTCGACCCATAAGTATGTTCAGTTCCTTTTCTTTTTGACATTAAAGTTTTAATGATAAATATACTGTATGTATATGTACAAATTGTTTACTGTGTGTGTATGTACTATGTTATTTATAACCACGCGGAATGAAACACTTACAATGAACTTGTGAAAATTATATTTAAATGTTGGTTGATAAGCAAATTATGTTAAATAAATTCCCTAATTACGTTGGGGGTAATCGATTTCATAAATAAATAAAAAACAATGAAAATAACTAGCTATTATTGCTCCGTCATGTACCCTATCAGATTGCGAGTAACTAGGCGGTTGGTCGAGACCCCCTCGTAGCAATGCTACGACGTAGGCGGCCATAGCCACCATTTAATTTATTTTTCATTTTCATACTATATTACTAAAATATTTAAACGTTTTAAGATTTATAAAAATCCATGCAATATTTTTAATTTCGTATTCTTGTCCAATGTGAAAATATATTACATCTTTTGTTGCTTTGCCTACAGATGTGATAATTGTGCATGAAATATTGTGGAATGCAACTATGCAATGAGACATAATAAGTAAATAATCCTGGTTCATCTTATTACTAGCTGGCGTTAGATTAGGTTAGGTCCCAAGTAAACCTTACAGCTTGTCTGATAAGCACAATATTGCGATGTTCCAGGTGGAGTTAATCTAGAAGCGTGGAGGTGGTTGTGTGTGATGAAGCGGCGGCGCTCAGCGCCATGAGCTAGCGGCATGGGGGGCGAGGGGGCGGGCCGCGGCCCGGCGCGCTTGCCCGCGGGCGACTCGCCCCCGCGCGCGCTCATGGGCTTCGCGGCGCCGGCGCCGGCGCACGACGCGCTGCTCGAGCGCGGGCTCGCGCCGCAGCCGGCGCCCGCCATCATGCAACACCAACCGCCCAACCCGCCGCTGCAGCGCACGACATCCAGGTACACACAACATTCATTATCTGTCACAAGTACACATGACCTCGATGTTATAATCGAACATCTCCACAAAATAACTGGCTCTGTTTAGGTGCTGAGGTCTCTAAAATACTTGTTTTTTGTCTTTTACTTAGTCGTATTCTTCATTACTGAAGGTCGTGTCTAATTTGGAGCGGTTTGATCCTGGACATGAAACGAAAAGAAAGTTATTGTCGGTTTTCTAGTTTTCAGCGACCCTGGGGCTTAGCAACTGCAGAAATACTTTGTTAAAATTGCGAACATTGTGTCACCACGATCTTCAGTTTTCAGAAATAGGACGCAAAGGGTGTTTGCATGTGAGCGCAAATGTATTCAACTTCTATTCACATGTAGCGGAGCGGAGACAATGTGGAGTTTTACAGAACTTTCACATCACCTCACAGTGGATATCAAAACTTGGTTATGACAACTTATTTTATCCACGACTCAGAATATAAGCGCAGTGTAATGTAAAAGCATCCCACCATCGCTTTTAAATTTTGTTTATGTGTTGATACATCGACGTAGCGTAGATATTGATTGCACTATATCACAGTATAGGACCGACGGAATGTTTAGTTTACAGCGTGTTTTATTACGCGTTGAAAGGAACCCTCTCTTTTAAGTGGTGTTGACGGCCAGTGTACAAACTGCCCGTCGGCCACAGCACATCCGACGCCTCGTATCGACTACGCGTGTTTGTAGAATCCGTCACCATAAACAAACACATTTCAAACCAGAAACGATGTACAGGATCGTTTCAGATCCAATGTCGATCAACAGACAATAAACAAATAAAAAAGTACCTACCTAAGCTCTCAGCGGCTGATGCACTTTCAGCTTAAAGTATTACTGGATTTTCGGTATCATTCATTTAGGAAAGGAAACACGAACGTGTTTTGGTTTTGTAAACAAACAAAGTCTGCTGGCGAGGTGCAATTCCACGTGTTAGTCTTTCGTGCATCACGCCAAATAAATCGTCGAAACCTGCTGACTTTCACTTTTGAGTTGTTTCAGAGTTAGCATCACGAATGACGATTAATTTTGATGCAGCTGCCAGAAGTGATACATTATGTACCACTTGTTAACTCAAAATCGCCACCCTAATAGGCAGAATTGCCACACGGAAATGACGTTGAAGTAACCCCAACAGTAATCAAGTTGCTTTATTTGGAGATTATGAGCATAGAGGAGGATAAACTAGATTTTTCTTTTCTTCGGTTGAGATGAGCTGTCGCCTATTTTCGTAGCTAAAATTTCTTGATTGAAATACGCGCAGCACAGCGCAGGTCCCTTTATCGAAACATAATATGTACATACATATAACGTATCGATATCTTGTTTACGACAGTTTTGCGATTGGTTGACCAGAAGTTGTTTTTGCAAACCACCAAATAGAGCAAAGCTGTGTATTTGGGTCATGCATATGTTTCGCCACAACAGATATCTAAGTACCTAGTCTTGATAGGAAAAGTTGCCGGGAGAAGAAAAAGCTATCATAGAAAGAAATTATGGTTGAAGAATATGTGAGAATAGATAAGGAAACTTCGCCGATCTTATTCCTCTATGAAATAAACGTAAACGAAGATTGGAATTCAGAGGATGGTCAGACTAAACTACTGTCATTTTCATTATATGTTTTAAAATGTGTTTATAAAAACACTGGATAGATGAAGTTTTAATTTTTACCTTTTGATTAATTTCTGTAGTTTACGTCCATCCGTTACGTAACTAAAATCGATTAACTAAAATTTTGTTCATCGATCAGAAAGGTTTACAGTATAACTAAGGATTATGATTTTAAGCGAGTTCTAGAACTATGCGAGTGAAGCCAAGGGCCTTAAGCTAATCTTATATTATAAAGGTACAGGGCACATAGCCTAGGTTCAACAGTGAAGATCTGGTGATAGTGAAGTAGGTATAGTTTGATGCCACAACGGTGACTTTGCGATGTGAGTGTGACCAAGTGACCCTTTGATGGTGGACATTCCGCTCATCAAAACCAAGCGTTTCGAATCCACATTCCTCATATCAACACTCAGAACGTGGAACGCTTTGCCTGGGTATGTCTTTCCACTAAGTACAACATAGGTACCTACCTATCTACAAATCTCGAGTATAATCTGCATGCGTGTCGCCGGTTTGTTCGTCATTCACGCAATGCACCGAAACTACCGAACTAGTAACTTAGGCTAAGATTTCAACAAACCCATCTCTATTGTACTCTTTGTACAGTAAAATTAAATAATTGTAAGTTTTAGTTAACAAAGGATACAAACCCCGGAGTCTGTGATTAGGAATTTTCCAATAAAAAAAAAACTCGAGTGAATAGATATCTTCTAGGTAGGTTCTACACCCTAGACCGCATATCTGCTTAACATCGGGCAGCATGTAGTCAAACGCAAACCTATATTAAGTCATAAAAAAAATGTAATTCCAGATCGATGTCGTCGCTGCCGCCGGAGCCGTTCATGATGCTGCGCGCCAAGGCGCTGAGCAAGCGCGTGATCATCAACGTGGGCGGCGTGCGGCACGAGGTGCTGTGGCGCACGCTGGAGCGGCTGCCACACACGCGCCTCGGCCGCCTGCGCGACTGCAACACGCACGAGGCCATCACCGAGCTCTGCGACGACTACTCGCTGCAGGACAACGAGTACTTCTTTGACAGGTATTTTATTATGATTATAATAGCTTTTGCCCGCGGTTCCACCCGCGTGGTATTTTGACTTTTGTGCTATTCCACAGGAACCTTTTATTGTTTCGGGATAAAAAGTAACCTATGTCACTTTCCGGCTCTTGAACTACATCCATGCCAAAAATCAAGTCAATCCGTTGCTCTGTTGCTGCGTGAAAGAGGAACACACCGATAAACTTTATTTATAATATTAGTATGATAGCTCGAAATATATTTTAATACCACCTGAATAAGTATTTATTATAATTTTGTTCAGTGCAAGTAAACAGGACAGTACTCCCGAAGAGCTGTTGGTAAATATAAAAATAAAGTACCTAACTGATCAATAATACCACCTGCTCTATAATAACAAATTAAATTTAAACAATGTCAACCACAGAAGAGAGTTTTCAATCGACTTCAAAAATGGAGGGTCTCAATTCCCGCTAATTATGAATCGATTTTGATGACTCTTTTTTTATTTGGTAGATCGTATTTCAAAGGATGTCATTTAAAGCTTATCGAAATCGGTTTAGCTTTTTTTAAAAAATAAACAAGAATATACCTACATCGATTCGAGCGACCTATTCAAACTTTGTACGACTGCAATGATTGCAGTCGGCTGTGCTTATAATGGAGAAACATAATTATCATAGTCTACTACCATTCATCATCATAATAAACATCAATATACTTACATAGTAAATATATAAAACAAAGTCGCTTCCGCTGTCCCCATGATGCTTATATCTTTAAAACTACGCAACGGATTTTGATGCGGTGTTTTTAAATAGATAGAGTGATTCAAGAGGAAGGTTTATATTTAATTTGTGGTATACACCTGTGCGAAGCTAGCTTCGCACAGGTGTATACCACAGAAGAGAGTTTGGGATCCTGTGCTGTGATATCAACGTAGTCTCGATGGTTACACAGAGTCGCAGACCGATATGTTGTATGAAAACCGCTAAGGGTTAAAATGATTTGAAATTGGAAAGTCATAATTAGTATGAAAACTTCTTTAGCTACAATAGATACGAGCATAGTAAAGAGTATTTTTAAGCATATTTGCTCGTAAAGTGGCTGTAATTACACCAATTTCAATATCGTAATGTATTTCATTACGCACTTGTGCGTTATTGTAATGTAAAACGCACGAGTGAACGATACTTTTTAAAATCTTAGCAAAGAGTTTTTATGTCAGAAAAGTGGTCAATATTTTATGAACAAAATTAACTTTGGAAGATAAAATATACTTAATAAATAAACATTTAATTCTTTAATTTAATTAATTTTGACAATAAATTACAACCATTTATCTGTAATAAAAAGACAAAAATATTAATTTACTTTATTAGCAATACTGGCTGTTTTTGTACCTTTGCCTAAAAAAAACGTTGATGCGCGCATCGCTAATTTGTGGACAAGTAAAGATTTATTCGAAAGTCAGGTTTTATTAATATCCTCGCAAATATGTTATAAAACGTCGTATGACATACGTGCGCTTTGAAAATTACAGCCTCTGCTTCCTTATAGCCCGAGCCGTAGGCGAGCAATATAGCCTCGGGTGTAATTTTCAACTTACCGCACTTATATCATAATGTACTATTATTCAAAAATCAAGTTGGCCACAATATAGGCAGCACACAAAAAAAGAAGGCGCGACTGTTAAGAGCCTGGTTGGTCTGTAATTTTCCATACAAATGTATTACGCTGTTTTCTTCCTGGAAAATACTTATAGGGCTTCAATTTTTTGTCATAAAATTAAATTTTGCTATTTAGACTACCCTGTCTTTTCTTTTTCTTGATAAATTAATTAGCAGGAAAAATATGACCCTTCAAAATCACAAAAAAATTCACCATTATTACCGACGTCTTTAGAGACCCACCAGAAGAGACTGAATAATATCTAACAAAATATAAAATGACAGAATCATGAACACATATTTTTTTTAAATTTTGACATAAAAAAATACTTGATTGAAATAGTTTTTGAAGAAGAAAACAGCGTAATACGAAACGTTGTCTCGCCAAGTTTTTTGTAGGTATAAATCGCTCTGAGCTGCAATTGTCCCTAGATATCGCACGATGCGGGGGCAGGGTCGAGGTAAGGGAGGTTCAAACCTATACGTACACAAGAACTAGGGATGTAGTAATAGTCGGTATTTTTGTCGATGCTCTAGTGATGTCCATCGATATCGATGTTTCTTTAAATTTTAGTTATTTTTTCCAATCTTATGATTTGACCGTTGTATGTTTGTTACTTTTGAAGAAAAGATTTTATGTATGGAATATGGGCGTTTAGTCGCTGCGACATATTGCAGCGATTATACAGAATATCGTGTTGTATCCGCAGACATCTAAATGAGTTAGGCGCAGAATAACCAATTAGCATAATGCTCAAGTAATCCGGGAATGCTGAAGTCTACGAAAGCATAATTCTATGAAGGCCCAATTATCAAAATGGCAACATAATTTTGAATAGGAATTTTCAAAAAAAAATCACACATATTAAATACATATAAGAGCTCACCGGTACCTAAAACTACCTCCTTAGGCGAGTTAAGTACATCATAACTTTTACTATGGGACCGACCAGAGCCGAATCCGCGAGAAATATAAACTATACCATAGAAAAAGTCCGTTGATAATAGACAAAGTGTATGGAACAGCTGGTTTTTATCGCCAATTCGGAGTTAGTTGCTCCCATAGTAAAACTTGTCCTTTTTGAACCTATTAACTTTGCCCTACAGAGGTTGTGCTTTAATTAAAGCACAAAATGCTCAATTCTCAAAATGGCAAAGTAATTTCAAATAGAAAACACACATTTCATTTTTTTTAAATTACCTTTTAATAATTATTTTGCCATTTTGAGAATTGAGCATTCTTAGACCTGGCCTTTGTGAGAATTGGGCATTCATAGAATTGGGCATTCATAGAATTGGGCATTCTTAAAATTGAGCTTTCTTAGAACTATGTGCCATTATTAAAATTCTGCGCCTAAAGCGAAATAATGTTTCTAATCAGAAAAATCACGTGCTCTCTAAAATCGTGTAATAACTGTAACGTATAAATATAATTATCCTTAGTCCACCTACCTAAGCGAAAAACGTTCTATTAAATTATTCTGGTATCAATCAAAGACTCAACATTAAATCATTAAAAAACACATAATCAGTCAAATCACAAACACAACAAAATAAATAAATCTAGATCTAATAAAATACCTAAATAAGTTCTATGCTGCGCTTGCCAGCATAGGTAGCGCCACACAAGTCGGCAGATGAGATGTTAGCCGCAAATGACACTTCACCGTAATTCGCTAATTGTTGTGCATGTGTGCACAATGCCGACGCCGCGTGGCGTAGTGGTAAGCACAGGCGTGCACGCGGGAGGCATGAGGTTGGCGGGCGGGTGTGCCCCGGCGTCTTGTCTCTCAAACTCAAACTCAATTCATATATTGCAACATATGAAATTTACATGCGGTTTTTAGTTAACATGTTTAGTACAGTTATACATATGACCCTATAAGGGTATGGCAATTTTATTATTTGTATTGGAACGATTTATTCTTACGTTTTCTAGATTATCGTTAAGAAATTCATCTAATGTATAATGGCATTTCGATAATAGGATAATTTTAGTTGTTTTATGAAACAGTTTTCTCTTTCGACATCTTTTAAATTATTAGGCAATTTATTGAATATTTTTAGAGCCATAGAATTTGGGCTAGAACTGTGCATTGTTCTCTCTGGCTCCTGAGCATACCTATATTTTGCCTTTTGCACAGCATTCTGTGCCTAACTTTTCATCCGCCGACTTGGGTGGTGCGGATTATAGGTGAGATCCATTCGAGAAAACAGCCCCATCGGCTATCCGTCCATTGAACTATGTGCCTTGCCCTCTGTCATTTTAACTTGCCAATCCACTGAGTTTTGCTGAAAAGTTCAATTACTCAGAAGTGTTTCAATCAGTTTGTCTCTACCTATTTTGTAGATATTCTATCCTGTATTTCTATGTTGTGTGCCCTACCCACTGCTGCTTTAATTTGCTAATTGTTTCAACTTTTTTAAACGTATTTAAAGTAGAACCAAAGTATGACAAGCAGTTCTCCAAACAGTAAGCCTAGCATCTGATTTGTTTAATTGAATTCTCAATTCAATTAAACAGATGCGAGGCACACTTCTCTGTAATGCGCTAATTATTGTGCATATGTGCACCATGCCGACGCCGCGTTGCCTAGTGGAGTGCACGGGCGCAGGGAGCGCGCGGGAGGCATGAGTTTGGCGGGCGAGTGTGCCCCTTTCTGGCTCCCGCGCATACCTATATTTTGCCTTTTGCGTTCTGCGCCTAACTTTCCATCCGCCGACTTGTGTGGCGCGGATAATACGTGAGATTCATTCGAGAAAATAGCCCCATTGGCTATCCGCTCATTGAACTATGTGCCTTGCCCTCTGTCATTTTAACTTGCCAATCCACTGAGTTTGGAGAGAGCTGAAAATTTCAATTAGAAGTGCTTTAAATGCTTTAATCAGTTCATATCTACCTACTTTGTAGATGTTCTATCCTGTATTACCTACTATGGTGTGTGTCCTACCCCCTGCTGTTTCAGTTTTTTTTTTAAAGTGTTTAAAGTATTACCAAGGTATGACAAGCCGTTCTCTAAACAGTAAACCTCGCATCTGTTTTATTGAATCCTCTATTATTTTATATACTATGGAACTAATAGCGGAATGAAAATATGGTAGGTACCATATAAAAGGCAAGAGGTTTTAGATGTGCAGGTATAAAGTAATATAACGAGACCCTATTACTAAGACTCCTCTTCTCTCCTCGTCCGTCTGTCTGTTGATCACTAGGCTGTACCTATCTCATGAACCGTAATAGCTAAACAGTTAAAATTTGAACAGATGATGTATTTCTGTTTCCATTATGACAACAAATACTTACTAAAATAGAATTAAATAAATATCGACTTCAACTGTGTACAAAATTCGCGCGGATCGATGTAGCATTTTCCACATAATTGTTGATTTATCAAATATGGCTCAGCCGATTTCAAGAATATTTAAATGGGACCAACTTCGACGTATACCCTTTCCAAGAAAAAAAATATAATATTTCAATTTAAAAAACAAATAATTGAAATACATAATTGGCTCCCATACAGTACGAACCCTTTCAAGCGCGAGTCCATATTTATTTTAGTTTGTAGAAGAACTATGTTAGATATTTAAATAAAAAATAATTAACTTAAAATTAGAAAGAAGTAATTTCAGTCAAAATATATAATGTAAACTGCAACGCCTACAGAAATCAAATAGATAAATTGCTACTTTTACTCCCTGCTTTGGGTTCAAGATCGATTGTATATGATGTTAGTTGGGTACATATTATGTTTTTGTACAACAATAATAAAATAATTTGAAAGAAAATAAATAAGCCCATAAAGAAAAAAACCGGCCAAGTGCGAGTCGGACTCGCGCACCGAGGGTTCCGTACAAACCTGCAAGGTTTACAAAGTTCTAAGTTCAAAGTTCTTCAAAAAAAGTAATAAGTTTATATTTATTAAAAAATATATATATTGTAATGTAACTAAAAATTTAAGGTTTTCGGAATTTTTCCTTTATGTGTGCTATAAAACGTTGCTTCATGCCAAATTTCAAGATTCTAGGTCGACTGGAAGTACCCTTTAGGTTTTGATTCCCTTGCGAGTACTTGCGAGTTTCAAAATATGCAGCTTAAATTGCTGTTTCTTTTGATTGCGTTGACATAGAAGTTTGATTTTGTTACAGCTTAAAGGTATTATAGACCTGAGTATTTGGTATGAATTTCAATTTAATACCTTTACGCGTTTATGAGGAAATGGGTAGTAAGGTTAAAATTATTAAAAAAAAATTTATTATGTGATGTAACTAAAAAATTATGGTTTTCGTAATTTTTCCTTTATCTATGCTATAAGACGTTGCTTCGTACCAAATTTCAAGATTCTGAGTTCACGGGAAGCACCCTGTAGGTTTTGATTCCCTTGCAAGTGTCGAAAATTTGCGGGATAAACGGCTGTATCTTTTGATTGCGTTGGCTTAGAAGTTTGATTTTTTCACAGCTTCAAGGGACAGTAGACCTGAGTAATTGATATAAATTTCAGCTTCATACCTCCACGCGTTCCTGAGAAAAAGGGTCTTGACAGACGGACGGACGGACAGACGGACAACAAAGTGATCCTATAAGGGTTCCGTTTTTTCCTTTTGAGGTACGGAACCCTAAAAATAACCTATGTCACAAATAATGTAGCTTCCTAATAGCAGAAAAACAAATAATTATTGGCAGGATTATTTTTGTTTGCTTTCCGCCATACCTACTAGGAAACCAGATTATACGTAGAATACGCGTAAGATAGCTCTACGTACGGCCAAAATCAGGAACAAATTCTATGCTGCCAGGGAATACGGAATGCTAGTGAAATAACGTTATACGTGGCGCCACGACTCGCGCGCAGAGTTATCTTGTGCGCACTCTACGTGGTATCATATTTTGCTACAATTCAAAATCAAATTTCGGTCAGCCACGCTGGTTCTTTGAGGCGCGGACGGGGTGGACAGTTCGAGCGCAGTACGCACACAAATACAATTGCATCACACACACATTGAAGCTCCCTGGTTTGGGCGCATCGCGACGGCAATAGTTTAGTCCAAATACCTATTTCTCAATTTCTTCGTCACTAGGCTATCCTCTTAAGAATGTTCGAAACAAATGACGATATGGCGAATGGAAAGAAGCCGCGGCGCATACTTACGTAGTTTTGTATTTTCTTTGGCGCATATTTCACGGCTTCTTTCTGTACTGTACCTACATAAATCGTCACAGCGATTTTCCAAATTTTGCTATGGGCGAACTTTTTATATCACAAAATAACTTAGAAATATATTACATTTACGAAACAATAACGGATATTATTTATGTAGTTCAAAAATTAGTCCGAATGTTCAAGGTACGAGAAAACGGTTCAACATTCTTATTTATACCACCACAATTAACTTTTGTTTGTTAACTAAATCCGACCAAGAAAACCGCTAGAACTGTTGCTTACGACCATTCTAGTCACGCTAAAAGTCCATTTCAACTTTTTCCAGGCACCCGAAGAGTTTCAGTTCAATTTTAAACTTTTACCGAACTGGAAAGTTACATTTAGTGGACGAGATGTGTGTGTTGGCGTTCAGTGACGATCTGGAATACTGGGGCGTAGACGAGTTGTACTTGGAGTCGTGTTGTCAACACAAGTACCACCAGCGCAAGGAGCACGTTCACGAAGAGATGCGCAAAGAAGCAGAGAGCTTGAGACAAAGAGAGGAAGAAGAGTTCGGTCAAGGCACTTGCGCACAATACCAGAAATGGCTCTGGGACTTACTCGAAAAGCCCACCACCAGTATCGCAGCCAGGGTAACGTATCTTTAACCATACGAAACAGTCTAATCGTTTCATGTGTCTTTTTATTAGTAAAGCTCTCCAGGGAATATTCTGATAGGTATCATGTGGATTTTAACTTTCTTTCTTTTTTTTGGTCATGGTATAGTTTATGGTAGAATAGATGCTTTTGTCGAGTGAGCAAAAATTGTATTTCAATAGAAAAGGTATTAAGCACAACGTAGAAGTAAATAGCATAATTAATTTACACAGGCACCGTGAGGCACCTATGTAAAATTTCAAACAGCAAACGCAGCATATATTTTTAATGCATTTAAATATCACAATAGACAGGATTTGGATGCATATTGCAACACATGCTATAGGGTTGGAGAACATTAATTTATTATGTACTCACACTTTCTGTGTAAGCAGTGAATATGTATTTTAAATAACTTATACATGTACGTAGGTATGTATAAGTACACTACCTATGGCCTTTGCACACAATGTACTGAGCAAGCTTGTTTCAAATCCTCAAGATAATGATATTGCACACGTCCATAAGTAATAATTATTAGATTACCTACACTGTATAACGGCTTCAAAAGCACTCTCGTGATTACGTTAGGAAACAAGCTTCACGTTTTGTGCGGGATTGTTTCGTCCGTGTCGTGTATGTGGTGCATGAATAACATCTATCTCTGCCTTACCTGCCCGTTGTTTTGTCTCGTGTTATGGATGTGGTGTTGTGTTCTCGATGTTACCTCATGACCATGACATGTGAACGCTTCTGTCGAATCTAAAGCTGGTGTGTATTGTGTAGTTTTCAGCTTCATTTAGTTGTTTTATATGACCGTTTCGACAACAGCAATTTAGCTAAATATGTAAGTACGTTTAATTATTTTTTAAACATCTATTGTTACCATCATTTCGCAGATATTTTATATATTTATATGTATGTACTTATTGTAGTATTATGTGATGTATATTTTAATATGTATATCTGACTTCACAGATTTATTATATTACATTTTGTTTATTGGTCAGGTAGTTTGAATTCGAGTACAATCATGGGCGTCGGGAAGATAGATAAAAACTTTATTGCACACCAAGAAATGAACAAAAAGAAGAAACAAAGATACATTAACAGAGTAACAATGGGCGGCCTTATCGCTGATAGCGATCTCTGCCAGGCAACCTTAGGATGAAGAGGAAAGAGAGCGTATAAATAATGGACGGGGTGCGCATTAATTAAAAAAAAAATAGATTATACTCGTACTTACATCATAAAAAAGGAAGAGGGTGCAGTTGCACCCCTTGCCTGTTAGGAAAGAAAATACATAGAAAAAATCATCTTAGGTGTGCATCTAATGATTGAAGTATATATATATAAGTTGAATACTCGCGAGATTTGAATTTGACATTGCATTTATGAGCATACTTACCTACTATCTTTACGTATGCAAACTGTACTGTACTATGCATTTTTTATCTGTGTTCATCGAAATTTTCGCCAATTGTAAACTAATTTAAAAAACTTTTTATTTTGAAAGGGTATACATAGTCCCGGGGTGGTCCCGTGTAAGTCAGTTATGCCATTTTTGACGAAAAATAATTATACATATTGTTTAAAGTATGGGTAGATACAGATGCACCTCCCTGAAAATAATTCTGGCGGCGCCCATGAGTAATGATGCAGGTACCTAACTAATTAACGTACTTGTTGGGTTTTAAGTCATTTTTATTGCTTTGGTTCACACGATACGAAACTTCTTGTTTATTTATATCGTATTTAATGTCAACGATTGATTATTAACGGTCCTTATTTCAAAATTACGGTTTATTATAGTAAGTTTACTTATACGAGTATGTAGATGAAAATGAAATGTCAAATCTTAAGCTATTAATCATCTACTAATATTTTACATAGCTGGTTTCATGTTAGATGTTATGTAGACAGTAACGATCTCCTTAATATAAAGATATGGTACATTTCAACTTGAAAACTCATTTTTTGCAAGGCTAGTTAACTCGCTATTCAATAAGTATTGAATCTGTAAAGTGCCAAGTAGAACAGTAGACTAATATAATAAACGGGACTAACACCGCAGTATGTAGGTAGGTATTTATATTTAACAAATATTTTGTATTTTATAAATGTTCACAGCCGCGTCGAACGTTCTCGAATAGAGAACTATTAAAAACAAAGCTTAATTGTTGTCGCAAAATTGCAAATATGGGATGGGCTTACGCAATGTGACCAGTCGCCGCAGGGCGGCGCTCGTTGGCCCGCGTGCGGGGCGGCACGGGACGGCGCGCGCGTCCCCGGACACGCGTCCGCGTGCGCGCCGCCGCGCCCGCGCCGCCTCCCACCACGGCTGAGCGCCACTTCGCCGGCTTTCCACCTGTTCCCGCCCGACCCCTCCAGCGCCTCTCCCGCCCTCGAGCCACCAGCGCTTCTGCTTCGTGATACTAATCCGACTAACCGAGCGACGCGGGCGATGGACGGACGCGCGTCACCGCTCCCGCAGCCCCTTTCTTTGAAGGCTTCTCTCGAACGCACGTCCGTTCACCCACATTCATTTATTAATCTACATGTCTACACCTCACACAACACTACTAACATAATTCACACGAATAGATGTTATTTCTACACCAAAATTTTTAACCACCTACTTTTGTAATAATTTATTACATACTCTACTGGTTTGTTATTTAATTGGCTTTACCTGTAAATACTTACAATACATATACCTACCTACGACAAAATAGTACTAGATTAACATTGTAAACATTGTAAAAAATATAGGTTCGTAGCTAGAACTGTATAGACACTGGCATACTGAGAGCCGACACTGTGCCATATTCCTGTGTGTAAATGCGCGCGGAGTAGCGCGGCCGAGCGCTGCCCGCGCGCGCTCGCTCACTGGTGCGTGCTTGCAGGTTATCGCGGTCATCTCGATCCTCTTCATCGTGCTGTCCACGATAGGGCTCACACTCAACACGATCCCCTCGATGCAAGTGTACGACAAAAATAACGCGCCCATGGACAACCCGCAGCTGGCCATGGTCGAGGCCGTGTGCATCACGTGGTTCACTCTAGAGTACGTGCTACGGTTCAGTGCTTCGCCGGATAAGTGGAAATTCTTCAAGGGTGGACTGAACGTTATAGACTTATTGGCTATCTTGCCCTATTTCGTGTCGTTGTTTCTCCTCGAGACCAATAAGAACGCCACGGATCAGTTTCAAGACGTGCGCCGTGTCGTGCAAATTTTCCGAATAATGCGCATCCTGCGCATCCTCAAACTGGCGCGGCACTCGACCGGGCTGCAGTCGCTCGGGTTCACGCTCAGAAACTCGTACAAGGAGCTCGGGCTGCTCATGTTGTTCCTCGCGATGGGAGTGCTCATATTTTCCTCGCTGGCCTACTTCGCCGAGAAGGAAGAGCCGGGGACTAAGTTTATCTCCATTCCGGAAACGTTCTGGTGGGCCGGCATCACCATGACCACAGTCGGATACGGTGACATTTACCCCACGACCCCGTTGGGCAAGGTCATCGGCTCAGTATGCTGTATTTGCGGCGTCTTGGTAATTGCGTTACCCATTCCCATTATCGTCAACAATTTCGCCGAGTTTTACAAGAATCAGATGCGGCGCGAGAAGGCGCTGAAGCGGCGAGAGGCGCTGGAGCGCGCCAAGCGCGAGGGCTCCATCGTCTCCTTCCACCACATTAACTTGCGCGACGCGTTCGCCAAGAGCATGGACCTCATCGACGTCATTGTGGACACAGGTCAGTAACGTCACGTCGCGCTTGTGCCGCTTGTCCATGTCATGTGTCTTGAATCTGTCACTGCGCACGCATGCCTCCCGTGCTCGTTGCATCCGTGTACCGAATGCTGACTGTCGTACCTATGCACGTTGCATCGTTAGCTCTCCGGGACCGCAGACATCTCAGACAGAAATCAACCAACAAGTTCACGTTACATCGCAGCTACAGCCATGCTCACCCGTGCGATCCGACAAGGTGCACTCAGAGAGTTTTATTCCTTGTCTTCAGGTGACAAGTGCGTCCTCATTGAGGCGAGAGACGACGCCAGATGAGCTACTTGCTACTATCGCACGCTCGTCACACTCGACCCTTATTGTTAGTCGTTTATCGGGGTCGGGTTCGCGTCCGCGTCGTGTGTAGCTTGCGATGTGCGACGAAGACACTATAATCTAAGGTCGATTACATTGTCAGCGTAAGCCTAACGCTTCCTAGACTAACTAATAACTTCTTATGTGGAGTGTCCCATGTGTGTATCCGGAGGACGCTGGAGACTGTTCGTGTGGAATGTGTGTTGTGTAGTTCACGCTGCTATTTATGTCATCTGTTCTCAATGTTTATCTTCGACTCGGGCACTGTTCACGGGGAGGTGCGTGAGGGAGAGCGGAAGACATCGCTACTTACGATAGTGTGTGTCTCCAGGACACCAACTGTCGCAGGCGGACGGAACTAGCCTAGAGGGCGACGCGCCCGCCGCGCCCGGCTGCTACAAGCAGTATGAGCACGCCATCTCGAATAAATCCCCGCAGAGTACAGACCCCTCCCAGGTAAGACTAACGCTCACACCGGGTGCGTCCCGTCTACCACCATTACCTACACTGTACACTCACCATGTTACAAACATGTGATACTCATTTCTATATTTATACAATACATTATGTTTATAGGACACACAAATAACATCTGATAATAAAACATAATTTGGAGTCCAAAACAAACTGAATTTCACTTTAGATGCAATGACAACTCGCGTAATATCTCTATGGAAGTGTTTTCTCAACTTTGCAAGTACTGCACAGAAAGATTATGTTACGCTACTCGATACTGTTTTAATTCGGACGCACCCCTAAATTTGTTCGTAGTAAGATGGCTTGTCGCTAATGCTGCAGGTGACAGTTTCAGAGCAGCCCTAACAAAGAGCGCCGCTACTCGAACGAGGGCCCCGGCACGCCAGAGAAACGCTTGCTCATAAACCCTGAACAGACACCCGTAAGACCTTAGCTGCATTATCTTTTTCTAATAGTATCCGAAATATCCAAGAATCTATTTGAATTATGCACCACTAAAAAGCATGATAAGACTGCAAGTAACTAGCAAAATTGACGTCTATAAGACAGGATCTTTTTTAGTAAAGTGCTTATACTTTAGCTAAGATATTTTTAAAGTTTGCTGGTTATTGGCATTCATCTATATGTAGCATTTTGATAATGTGTACTGTCTGCCTGCCGCAACTGTTTCTCAGTTTTCTCATATTGGTACGCAGAATCACACACGAAAATCATACCCCAGAGATTCAAACCATACAAACAGTTTACACACGTATGTGCACGTGGAACTAACGTTTTAAAACCATCATGCGTGTAGTGGACGTTGAGTGTAACCACTAATTTCTCTTTTTCTAGGAAAAGAAGACGGCTGACAAACAGCTTGACTTGGATCAGCTGCCTTCTGAGTTTGAATGTTGTTTTTGCACGTTCAAGGTACTAAATAAGTACTAACTAAGAGTACGAGAATATTTGTAATCTAGAATTAATACATTTTAACAGAATATTTTATTTGCAATCTTAATCCAAATGATTATAATTTCAACCATCTAGATTTCTGTCGTTACGTAAGTACTAACATGGTACCTATTGTAGTTCACATTTACACATTTTCAAATCAGACTTTTCTATAAGTTTTTCTAAGTCGGACGGTTTCGTTGATTATTATAGATAAATGCTCGTATACGTAGCTGTCTAGAGCTAGCTTAGAATATGAAACCTACTATGAAAACTAGTTGATATTTCATCTTATCCATTGTATTGTATCTAGACAGTCATTTTGTAATGTCCTCACGTTACATATACATCAAATTAATGTAATATTGAGTGTTACGCTCTATTTACTCGTAAATACATTGATGCTTCTAGCGCGTCCGAAAATGTTGAGCAATGTTTTGTCCTCGGCACAGGGTTACAAGGAGTTCATAGACGCAGAGCAGTTGATGCCGATGCCGACGTCTGACTTGCGGCAGCCGGTGTGCGTGGAGCTCGCCTGCCTGCAGCGACACCCCGCGCCCAAAGCTCTGCCCGAAGCCACGCCCAATAGCCTCGACAGCCCAGGTCAGCATCGACTCTTCTCACACGAACAAATGCAAACAACTCGCCACGTTACAAATTACAAAGATTTACTGATGAAAACATACAGAGTTGTTTACAAGTGTTTGCCCGGTACAGTTTTGATGTGAATTGCGTAGTTGTCCGTTTTGTTTCCTCGAAATCATTTCACTCGGCCGTTTCGTTTCTACCAATTCACTGCTCTGATTTTTCAGCATTCGTAACAGTAAAGCCCTTTATGTTCGGAGTGCGCACACGATTTCTTTGGAAATGCGTGCGCGGCTCTATGTGCGTGTATGTCTTACGTTACAGATACATTTGCATCATGCCTTACGCACCCTTTTCCTTCAGAGGGCGACATCGCATGCGAGAACGACTCCTCAAACTTGTATGTGAACCCTCTGGACGGTAGCGGCGCGAGCACGGGCGCGGGCGGCGGTGCGGGCGCGGGGGGGAGCGGGGGCGGGGTGTCGGCTGATTTCAGCGGAGTGCGGCGGAGCGCGTCCGGGGACGGGAGCGTGTTGTGCGCGAAGGGCGCGGGCGAGGGCTCGCCGCGCGGCTCGCGGGCCAGCCTGGCGGCCGCCGGCGCGCGCCCGCTCGACGCCTCGCGCACAAGCCTGCCGCAGCCGCTCGACGAGGCTGCGCCACCTCCTCTCTCAGTCGACGACTCCAAGCCCAAACACAGAAAAGCCCGCTTTCAGCAGGTAATACTCGTCGACATTTCGCCGAGCGGGCCCACTCGATGTTATAACACGCACCGTAACTTCGATCGCCGCGCGAATAAGAACCCGACGACTCGCGCCAAATATCACGAAATAAAAGCATGCTCGAAAGATGTATCCCCTGTAACGTTCACATTTCAGTACAATGTGACGTCTGCATGATGTAGCATACTGGGAAGTGGTCTGTCAATGTGCAACTTGCATGTTCTGATTGGAAAAACAAACGTTTTAATAGTAGTAACCTGTATATTCCAGGATTGGTCGGAGGAAGAGAGGAGGCCGCCCAGGGGGATAGCAACTAGGATCATCAATCACCACATTCTCTTTGGTAAGTGCTGACTCAAACCACTTATACTAAATAGCTCGAAGGACCATTTTGGCATGATGACTGGGTATAAAAAAAAAACATTACCATAATAAGCCCCGAGTTCACCAACGCTTGTTTAAGTTAAACGCGTGATTAATGTATTTAGCCAAAAGTTTTTGCTTGCTGAACAGCAAAATTTCGTTAAAAGCTGTTTAAGATTTAACTAACGGTTGATAAATTAACATCTGTTGGTGAACTAGGGTTTAAAACCCGAGTTCAATCGTTGTTTAAATACTGTAATCGTACGTTTAACTTAATGAAGCGTTGGTGAACTTGAGTCTAAGTCCGTTAGTTAGTATTAAAAATGTTTTTTTTTTCTTTTGTCAATCATACTTGGATAAATGACAAAGATAAACCTTGTCAAAGTTTGGGAGTGGGGGCTCGTGACGCCACTAGTGCGACGTAGTCTATCTATACCTTGGAGAAATGACAAGACTGGAGCTCTCGTATTCAATTGAACGATAAAACATATAGTCGCTACTGCTTTATCTTACAAAAGTTTGTCATTAGATAGAAAGAGACGTAATCATACAGCAACTATCATCTTGAACGACGTAAAACCACATTTGACTTGTCAACGTGACCAGCTGGTGGCTCGCTGTTTTCGAATTTTGTGATATATTTTTGTTCGGGAAGTGTTTAGGTGTGAAATTCTTTGTTGTATGAAAACTTGAATCTTTTTTCTTGTGATGGTTTGTGTAGCTTATGGCTGTACCAGCCATAGTTCAAAGAAAAGTGAAAGAAATAGAAGTGTAGCATTTCATAGATAAGACGGTTTTGGATGGTTTACTTGGCTTCATTGAGATTTCAAGACAGGGCAGATCGCGTACCTCTTTCTCTATCTCTCGTTGTGTAGTAATTAAGCAGAACACTATGAGATATATTTGTAAATGTTCAGTATAATAAGAGAGCTCCACAATTTGTAAGACACTCGTGACGTCATGCGGAACTTTAACGGGCTATATCTTCATTATTTTTGTTTGATTGACAAAATAAAAAATACTTGTTTGATCTTTTTTTATAATCTATCTGACGACCTAATTATATTTTTTTAATCATCACGCCTATTGTTCAGACTGTCATTTCTTCCATGACCTAAACTTATAAAAGGTTCTTTGATTTGCAGGTAAGAACGGCAACAAGCGCGGTGGAGGCTGGCCCCTGGAAGGCGACTCGCGTTCGCGCTCCATCCTCAAGAACAAGGAGTCTCGCGGCACCGACAGCGAACTGCTCCTCCAAGAAACTACTTCACTCGGCGCCAATGTAGGTTCCATTTCCTGCCTTTCTTTGTGTAAAGAAGTCTTGGACGAATTTTGGACGAAAACCGCACAATAATAAAATTAGCTAGGTATTCCATTCGTAGCCAAGCATGGACTCGAGTCATCGTCCAATGTGTGGCCCGGCTTTTTTAGCTTATATGTATATCTTTGCCTGTGGGTCCAGTGGTCCTTTCATTATAAAGCCATACGCAAGAAAAAATTTTAAAAAACAAAATCTACATGTCTATGTAATAAATAATACGAAATAATAAGCTATCAAATAGATATATCTCTATTATACTGATTAATGTGTTTTTCTCATGATTTTATGCTCTTCATAGGCGTTTAGAAGCGAGCGAAACAGCATTGTATTTGTATGAACACTTAGACTTTTAAAGCGTCAGACTGTATTTCTCCTTCCATTGTTCGTTACGGTATCCTTTCCGTATAGACTATAGAGGTTGCCGGGAAGAAACGGCTTTCAGCGATAAAGCCGATTGTTAAACTTAGGTTAAGTTCTTACTTACTAAATTGTATTTTATTTTTATCTTGATGTTATACAATAAATAATGATTATTTATTATTATTGCAGGGCGACTCGGGCAGCGAGTCGTCGCCCATCCGACTGAAGGACTTCAAGGGCCAGAACCACAAGGGCGGGGCCCCCGAGAGGGACAACCTAGTCTCGTAGTGATCTCGCTTCGCTTCCGACGCGTCTCGCGTGATCTCGCCACGTAGCGTCACTACCGCTACACCCAGCGCAATAATATATTCGAATAATTTTAACATATCATTGAGCGATTGTGACTGCTTGTTGATAGATTTTCATTTAGTAGGGTTATAAATATTGTAAAAATAATATATATATATATATATATATTACGTATGTAATAATTGTTCATTCCAATCGAAAAGTTGAAGGTACCTATTTGTTAAGTTTTTTACGTGCAATTATTAATTGCTAATTCTAATGTAAGGCGATGTAGTTTGTACAGCATAGTTGACGAAAAAGAAAGCAATTATTAAAATTAAAATTTTCTGAAACGCAAACGCTTTTTTATTCCATTTTGCTAATGTATCTAAGTATGCGAGATAGTAATGTATTGTTATGAAAGGCGATGGTATAAAAACACTCTTGTATAATCAACAGTTATCATATTTATTTGGAAGCTTAAAATCTTTTCCATGTTGATACTTTTAAAAGTGTAGAAATACAACACAAATTTCAATTTACATTTAGAATTAGGAACGTGCTCGTGTAAAAAAGGTATTAATATGAAATAAACATTTAAAGTTATCACACGACACCCACTCCGACGAGTGCAACATAATTAAACTTTTACACAATTTGCAAAAACTTTTCAAGTCAAATAAAATATATCCTAGAAAGATGACTGGAATCACAAATAATTTAATAATGGTCCAAAATAATACTCATAATCAATATAGTCATAAATAAACAATTAACATTAAATCATAATACTTACGTAATAAAATAAATGATTTGAATGAGTCATAACAAAATGAGGACAATACTTTGGTTTAAAATGTGTAACACTACATACTGAATCAATTCATATAAATTCACATTACGTTCACGAGTTCATGTTAAATAACAGTGCCTGAAGTACGTTAAGTTAATGTACATTACATTAACTACATGTTCAAGAAAAATACATTTATTAATTATGTTATAGATAGACCTTACTATGATATTATTGTTTAGGCATAATTATCGTTACTGAACACACAGGCACCTCACATCTTGGCAGTTGAACATGGCACGCACTTTACTGTTCTAACACTTCACACTTTGTCTATCTTTGCTTTAAGTCATGTGTAGTTAAACCCTCTATAATATTTAAAAAAAACGTTGTTAAATAATTTAAAGCTTGAATACTAAACTTTATCACAAACAACTTTGTTATTCATACGAACCAAATTGACACAGAATGTAAAGATCTATCCACATTAGCTTGTCAAGCTTCTTAGCATATCGCGTAATTTCCCTAAAAAATAAATAACGTAATCTCGTAATCTATAGGGAAGTTATACGGCATGCCACGGAGCAATGCTACCAATGTGGACGCAGCCTTACATGGTTTTTAAATCGAGCAACGTCGACGAAGTCAGTCCTGGGCCCAAACGGTTTTTGTGTAACGGATCTCTGTACCTGGGTGAAGAAACAAGGACGTCAGTCATACGAGTACAAGCGCGCTTGTGTCAGCTTGGTTTCAGAATCGAAACTTTCTAATGTACTTTGGGTGCATATATGTTTTATGCATATTTCTAAATGGCATCTTGCTCGATTACTGCTCAATCACTGCACTTCTGTAACTTTTGTTGAAATTTCTGAAAACGTATCAAATCCGTAAATGTTTTGTTGCTGATCTGTCAATAATCGTGCACTTTGTACAATTCATTTGCAAGCCGGCGTTAGTCATTTTTGTCAGATTATATATAACACCGAAAGACAGTTAAAGCTTAGAGCTATATTAAAAATATATTTTACAAAAGTACGATGCGAGTGAGCGCCATAAACGATCAATTTGTTTATTTGCAAAAAAAACTTTTGTACATTTTATCGTCAGTTAGAAAGCATAATGAAATGTTGGCATCCGTGTAATATGAATGGTATTATAAAGGCGATAATGATATTTTTAACTTTACATTCATAAACAAACATCACACAACGTTGATCGACTAGTCACTGAACGCGCAAAGAGAGTAAAAAAACTATCATTAGACAAACTTGAGTATTATAACATTTGGGACTCTTTCCTATAAAGCTTTTAGTGTCGGGCTATTGCCGAATAATTGAAGTGCCGCTTGGTTTGTATTTCAATTTAAATTAAATACGTAGATACTCAATTTATTCTAGTACAAAATACGGCTATTAAAAGTACTAAAAAAACAAAGTACAAAAGAAAAAAGAAAGATAAAAGAAATAAGAAGAATATAAATAATAATAATAATATAGAAGTGATATTTGTGACGTTGCCGTTCTGCCGTCGTGTGTGCAGTTAGCAGGCTAGATAAGATGGCAACGTCGCAAATCGAGTCCGTCAACTGTATGAAAAAAATCCAGATCTTTAAGCAGTAATATACTTCGGCGCTGCAGCAGTCCGCACTAAATACTTAATTTGAAAGAGCCCTTAAAAGCAGCGTGAGTATAGATGGAAACAAAAACACAGCAGCATAAAACGTTCGGTCAAACACGCACACGCACCCCGACCAACACGATACAATCATGTATGGGCGTCACTAGGGTTCACAAGAATCACAAAGGCTGGTACTTGGTACCAAGAGGTTCTCATATAACATCTTTTCGTCTTTTGTAAATACCGGTAAATTTCTAAGCGAGTTGATCGCCAGAAATCAATTAAACCGGGTTTTCGTAAAACGAAAGTCATTCACATTTTGTACTGATAAATGCACCTCTTTTAAATCAATAAAATCTCACACATCTCACAATTGTATCCCACAGTGCCCAACTACTGGTACCTTCAAAAGTTTCGCTTAAACACCTACTTATTTACATATCCATTGGATCGCGAAACGAACAAATTATCCAATATTATAGGATAAAGTCTGTACATAATATCGAGCCAATCGATTGCTCGTAGGAGGGAAGTAATTCGTCAAATGTAGTCTCAATTTTAAATTGTCTCTCACACCCACAATGAAACTATTGAGTTAGTAAAATCGCACAAACTCAAACGAGCTGGCAACTGTCAAAGTGGCGCTAGAATAGAATAACTTTTTTATGAATTTTAGTAATGTAATATGACTATATAATAACTTGAACTTGTTATAAAACTATAAACAAATTACTTGTAAAACGGAAATGTAGAGCTGTTACCTGATACGTTTCGCTGTAAGATATGATTGAAAGTATAAGCTACGCTAGCGCCACCTAAGAAGTAGCGACTCTGGCCTCGTCCGTTCCAACCCACCATCCACGGTGAATGGTTTCGATCGCGGTGTACATATTATTCTATATTCGTGTAAGTTCTAGCACTATCGTTCTCAAACGCTACATGCAACAGACGTACAAAACGACCGTTCTAGAACAATTACAAATATAATATACGGGGTGTTTCTGAAAGGTGTAGTAATCGTGTAACTACACATGAGGTACATCATAATGAACACCTTTTAAGGGACCATCCCGGTATTGGAGAAAAAAAAATCAGCTGTCTCATAAGTCCATTTGGTCGATTCCAAGTTGCAATTGCAAAAAAACTGTATAAAAGTCTTATACATCTTGTCGATTCCAAGTTGCAATTGCAATAAACTGTATGAAAGTCTCAGACATCTTGTCCATTCCAAGTTGCAATTGCAAAAAAACTGTATGAAAGTCTCATAATATATCTTGTCGATTCCAAGTTGGAACTGCAAAAAACTGTATGAAAAAGCTGTTTTATTCCCGAATTCCGGGTTGGTCTCGTAGTAAATATTGTTCATTATGATGGTCCTCGTCTGTGGTTATAGTATAAATACACCTTTCAGAAACACCCTGTATATAGTCGTAATTGGTAGGCCTGAACGAACACAGTCATATTTTACAGAGGCTGCGCATTATTCAGAGATCAAGTGTGTAGATGAGCGGAACAATTGTTAAAAATCTCCCAGTACTTTTAATAAAAAAAATCAAGTCATGTTTACGTTACACCATTTTACAGCTTCCCTGGGAAATTTAACTTGCAGAGGCCTGCAAGTGGCCTAAAAACTCCGACACCAGGGCCGACCGTCACCATATACGAACTTACAGCTTCGCTCAACGTCGCATAACTTATCTACACAAGTAATCTCCGTTTGACAAGCAACCTAGCAGGGCCGTACACATTAGCGTAGCTAGAGAAGTTCTCTAGGGGGGCAGTTGCCTTTTCCCATCCCAGCACGGGTAGCGGGTAGCGTAGCAAAGGGATAAAATAATTTTATCCACTTTTAATGTCAGTAGGTAATTGTCATTGTTAATTCATACTTTATTCCCTCTTCGAGGGCATATATCAGTGGAAAGACAAATTGCCCCTTTGCCATGATACCCATGCAGAGAAATATAAAGTATGGTCTATACTTTCAATTTTTCTAAAAGTTAGAAACTTATGCAACTTTACTTTTTGTGACATTTTCACATGACAAGGCCAATGCCAATATATTGGACACGCTATAACATTTATCATGTGCACTGCGAGTCGCTCACCTTAGAAAAATTGAAAGACTATGCTTTATATTTATGATATAGCCGAATCAAACTTCTCGGCTGTTGTGAAGTCAGCTACAAGCTGGGGGAAACCCAATCCACAGCCCACAGCCGCCAAGTTTGATTCGGCCTATATGTACACCGCCCACCCGTGTCCCTTAGCTACGCGTGAAGGGCCCTTAAGTTCGCGCGATGGGGGCGAGCGGGGCAGGCGGGGGCGCGGACTACCTGTGCCAGGCGATGGTGAGCGCCGTCCGCAGCTTGGCCCACAGCCAGGGGTAGAGCCCGCCGCCGCTCCAGGCGGCGCGCGCCACGTACTTCACGTAGTCGTAGAGCCCCCAGGGGGCGTGGCCCCCGTTCACGTAGTACACGTACGTGAACCCGTCCTTGCACCGCCCCTTTATCGAGTAGTAATACGGCAGGAACGAGTGTAGACGGAATCTGGAAACGGGCGGTGTTTGTTATACTCGAGCTAATGATCAGTTGTATTCAATTGGAATGTATTCATGTATAGGCCGAATCAAAATACTAGGCGGCTGTGAAGCTAGCTATAAGCTTCGCGAAACCCAATCCTCGCGCAGCTGTTAAGTAAGCTCCAGTCAGGATTGGGTTTTGCGCAGCTTGTAGCTAACTTCAAAGCCGTCAAAAAGTTTGATTCGGCCTATTATTTGCAGTGTACCCTTGTACCTACTAAACTGTTAACTTTTCAACCGCCAAAGTCACCAATACTTGAACAGCTCTTCGGGACGAAGCAAAACAAATGTGGCTTACCGGTCAAAAGGTTAAAAACATTTATGACGCCAGAATTAGGTTCAAGTAGTACTTCTACATATTTTATGTCTTTTGAGACCAAGTTGCATAGTACAATTATTATGTAACTAGTTACTATTGTTATTTTAGGTCCTGGTTATTTAACCGTTTAGCCATATCAGAGGCCTTCAGGCGGCCTAAAAACTCTAGACGCCAGGGCTAGCCACCTGGCCTATACGAACTTACTTACTAACTAGTTACTATGCAACTTAGTGACAAAATCAAAAAGAGTAGCGGCTTGTTAATTCAGTAAGTTACATAATAACTAGGTCACACAAATATTAGGTCGGTTTAAGTTTTAACTGAAGTTCTCTATGAACAAGGTCGTTTAAATTGAATTCAAGAAAGGTAATTGCGAATCGCAGCGATAAGATATAACAGTAGATTTGAGTAGATTAGAACACTTCACGACAAGTACCTATGTGCACTGAATATGAAATGGATAAAAGTAGTTTAGGGTTCTTTAGGATAGTGTAGAAACAGAACTTACGGAACACTATAATCGGTCACGATTTTCGTGTGTATCGGTGGCTACTTTCATAGAATAGTTACCAACAAAAACAAATACAAGCAATAAAAAAACAACTGGTTGCACTCCAGGAGTGCCGGCAGAAGTGAAAACTTGAACATTACCGTCATGCATTTTTTCTCCTTTGTTTTTTTCTTTATGGTGGGTACAAGCGTCGACAAAGCGTTTATACGAATAGTTGCAGTGTAATTTGATAACATTATACCTAAGTAGGGACCCGCCCCGGCTTCGCACAGGTGTATTATACATATACTCGTAAACCTTCCTCTTGAATCATTCTATCTATTTAAAAAAAACCGCATCAAAATCCGTTGCGTAAGCATATATAGTGACAGACAGACAGGGAAGCTACTTTGTATTATACTATTTAGTGATAGTGATAAAAAAATTAGGCAATTTATTATTCTGAACCCTTCAGGTCCAAATATCTGTAACAACCTTTTCTTTGCTACAGAACCCTTATTGTTAGAGCCTAACTCCCACTCGGAAATTTTTGTATGAGCGACTTCACGAAGTTGGTATTAATTCATAAACAGCGTTCTGATGATTCATCGTACTTATGTAGTAATGGCATTCGTCATAAATGTGTCAGTATACGATGCAACAGGTTACTCAATTAGACAAATCCTTTCTTGTACATGACATTGGATATGTTTACTCAGATACTTTTTGCGAGGTATTTGAAGTAATTTGATTATGTGTTATGTGTATGAAATCACTTGTAAATCTATTTTTAACCGACTTTCAAAAAGGAGGAGGTTCTATGTAATTTCACCAATTGTGAATCGAAAAATTATTTTTTAGTTCAAAAGAGTATCTATTTAAATTTTACAGATATCGGCTGAGCCGTTTTTAAAAAAACTAACAATAAAGTAAGCAATTTGACGAAATATCCGAATTTTGTACACGATGAAAATAGATAATTTTGCCAATTGTGAACCGAATCGAATAATACTTTTTTTAGTTCGAAAGGGTATACAGTGTATGCAATCCACGAAGACGCGCCCCACCACTCCTCCCAACCGTCCATAGCACACGTGTGCAAGCCTCTGTCAACGTCCGAGTGCTATCGGCACACACTAATTACCTATGAATATGTAGTAGTGTGTACCGATAACACCCAAACACCGACGGAAGCCTGCACACACACACTATTAACGGTTAGGAGGAGTGGTGGGGCGCGTTTTCGTGGATTGCATAGACTGTACTCCCGAAATCGTCCCATTGAAATTTTACAGAAATCGAATGAGCCATTTTTGAAAAATCAACAATAATGTAAACAATTCTAGCGAAACATTCGAATTTAGTAACGATGGAATGCGGTTTTGCCATTTTTTGCGAAAAATAATTATATGTAAATTAACTCGACAGCTGCTATCACATTGGCTTGAACTCCAAAATGATGGCGATCTATCTATCTGTTGATATAACAATATAAGGCGTTGCTTTGCATACTGCAGAGACTTTCAGAGCTATTCATATAATTATACAGTGTTATCTGCTTACTCCAGTACTATGCCTTTTTACATCAACATTATGAACCACTTTTACTATGAGGCCAACTCAAACTCAATAAAGAAGAATCAGCTGTTCCATGCAAAACTGCTACTTGAAATCGACAAAATGTATGGAACAGCTGATTTTTTTCTCGAATTTCGGATTGGCCCCATAGTAAAAGTTGTTTACAATGATAGTCTGAAACACCTCTTTTCGGATTAGTACATGGGTTCTGGATAACCCTGTATACTCATCATTATGAATCATTTTCACTATGGGAACCATACCTGAAATCCTAAAAGTCCTATAGAACAAATTTTTTCGCGATTTCGGATTTGTTCCCGATAAAAGTTGTTAATATTGAAGAGCATTTATACCTCAAAATCCCTGCACTTTAGAAGAAAACACCTTTAATATGTATAGGGTGTGAGTGTGTCAGTTTCGGTAGGTACCTACCTTCTGTGCTCATAGAACAGTATAGCCTCTGAGTTAGTGGTGAGCACGTGCAGGAAGATGGCCTTGACGCGGTGGTGGTGGGGCGGCTGCGGCACCGCGCCCGACAGGTGGTTGATCAGCACCTCCAGCAGCATCGTGGCCACGCCCGACCGCCGGTACGCCCGCACTACGCCTGAAATAACATCAACAAAATCCTATGATGGTATAAGCTACAAGCTGCTAATAATCCATTCACGCTCAGTGGTTAGTGACCCTGACTACGGGATCAAAGAGACGTGGGTTCGATTCCTACCCAGAGCAAGTATTTATGTGATGAACATAGGTGTTTAGTCTGTGTTTGGGTGTTATTTAGGTATTACCTATATAAGTATGTATTTAAAAATATGTATATGTGGTATATATATAAACTTGAGCGACTTCAAAACTTTTGCATTAGGTTCATATTTGGCCTGCGTAAATATGACCACGTTTCAGCTTTTCGTGCTAGGCTCAAGTGGCTCTCTATTCGACATCGCCGGGATGCTCATATTCTTTCTCTTCTTTACAACACTCTCTTCAATTCTTCTTCTCCTCCCTACCTTCAAGAACGTTTCATTTTCCGTCGTTCTCTTCTAACCCGCTTTTTGAAATCGTCAGAGAATCTGAAGCTTACCGTTCCGCAACACAAAACCACTTTCTACGGTTCATCTTTTACAGTTGAGGCTGTTAGACTGTGGAATGAATTGCCGGTGGAAATCAGACGTGCCCCATCGCTAAATGTTTTTAAAAATAAAGTCAAATTACATTATTTGTCATCTTAGTTTTTTTTGTTCTTGTTGTGATTTACTAATTAGGTATTAATTTAATATCTATTTTTATAAGTATAATGTGTATTATTGTATATGCAGGTTCATCTATTTTTTTATATTATATATGTAGTTTATATGTTATGTATGTGTGTAGAGATATTTTCTTTAAATATAATTTATTTGTTAGTATATTTTTTAGGTATTGCCTATTATTAATATTTTGTTAAGTGTTTGTTTCTATGCTATTTAAATTTTCTTTCTGTTATGGCCACGTTTTTTTGTCAACTGCTATTTTCTATCCGTGCTTGGATGCCTGGAAGAAATCGCTTAAAGCGATAAGGCCGCCAATTAGAGACCTATTGTTTTGTTTTTGTCCTTATAATCTTTTTTTTTATGTAATGTGGTTGTCTAATAAAGTGTTGTTGTTTGTTGTTGTTTTGTTTGTTTGTATATCAGTCTCTGGCAGCCATACGACAAGCTTTGCTTAGTTTGGTGTCAGACACCGTGAGTAAGATGTCAATAATATGTAATAATATTATGTATTAATTGTGAAGTGCCAACTCGGTCATACAAAAACAATAAACTGTAAATTACCTCCAAATACGTGGGCGACACTGAAAGTATTTAGAATCTCATTAATGAAACGAAATTGTAGGTCCCGGTTGTTTTAACCGTTTAGCCATTTCAGAGGCCTTCAGGCGGCCTAATAACTCTGACACCAGGGCTAGCCACCCGGCCTATACGAACTTACTTACTTTTTGATGAAACGAAGTAGAAACTATCTGACCTATTTATTATATTGTATAATATATTACCTATCAATTTGTACATCATCGTTGTATTCGATGGCGCCTCTGGTAGAGCCCGCAGACCTACTCTGCTTTAAGGGACAAGGCATTTTTGTCATTTAGCCAAATTATAGGGTACCTATCTAGCGCAGAGCTTCCAGCCAGCTAAACATTAACAAAAGATTTTTTGTATTTAACTCATAGCAATGCCACACCTTTTTTAGGGTTCCGTACCCAAAGGGAAAAACGGGACCCTATTACTAAGACTTCGATGTCCGTCTGTCTGTCTGTCTGTCACCGGGCTGTATCTCATGAACCATGATAGCTAGGCAGCTGAAATTTTCACAGATGATGTATTTCGGTTGCCGCTATAACAACAAGTACTAAAAACAAAATAAAATAAATATATAAGGGGGGCTCCCATACAACAAACCTGAATTTTTAGACGTTTTTCGCTCTATATTTTGGAAGTTATGGAAGTTATCCATAAACCACCAATAGGAAAAAGTGACCATTGTGTCTTAGAATTCACTATCCAGTGTCTAATGCAAAAAGAAAGGACAATACCCAAGCTCAGGCGAAACTATCAGAGCATAAATTATGACAGTTACAATTCTGATTTGTATAAGACTTTGCAAGCTGTATGTGAAACGGATGATCCTCAACAGCTATGGGATGGTATCATAAATGCTATTAATATTACTACAGACAACCATGCGCCTCTACGTCAAGTAAGATCTAAACCAATTAAAAATAAACCATGGATTGATGATAGTGTTCTGGAGTTAATTTTGGAAAAGAAAATCTTATGGGACAGGTACAGAATGTCCAAGGATGAACATGACTATAAGAAGTTTCGTGAGGTGAATAATAAGTGTGTAGCCTTGTCCAGGAAACAGAGGAGTGCTTATGAGGCCAGAATCCTTGACTATGGTGATAAAGCTTTTTATTCATACCTGCGACGCTGTACTACCTCTACTGTCAGTACTCCACCAGCAATTAGAAACCACAATGGAGACCTAGTGACTAAACCATGTGATATTGCTGAGGTTTTTGCAGTTGAGTTTGAAAAAGCATATTCAGTAGAACCAGCACTCAATCAAAACACTATGACTATTGCAACTCCCCGTGTAGAGGAAAGTTTGTGTGACATTTCTTTTACTGAAAGTGATGTAAAGAAAGTAATTGCGAACCTGAATATTCAGTCGTCCCCCGGGCCAGATCAACTTCCAGTTTGCATACTTAAAAATTGTGTTAATACTATTGCTCCTGTCTTAGCACAATTAATGAACACTTCTTTTGAAGCTGGATACTTGCCTCGAGACTGGAAGCATGCGATAGTAACTCCAATTTTTAAGAAAGGTGACAAAACTAAACCGGAAAACTTCCGACCCATTAGTCTCACTAGCATTGTGGTGAAGATTATGGAAAGGATTATAAGTGAGAGAGTGGCACAATTTTTAAATAGAAATTGTGTGATCTCAACAAAGCAACATGGTTTTATTGAAAAAAGGTCAACTGTCACTAACTTATTGACATCTGTTCATGCCTGGAGTGTACAAGTTGATAAAAAAGAACCTGTTGATGTAGCATACCTCGATTTTGAACGTGCATTTGACAAGGTACCCCACCAGCGCTTGTTGTTTAAGCTTGAACATCATGGGTTGCGTGGTAAGTTGCTTGAGTGGTACCGGAGCTTCTTATCGGGTAGAACATTTCAGGTTCGAGTGGGGAACTCACTATCGGAACGGAAAATGGTTTCCAGCGGTGTCCCCCAGGGTTCTGTGACCGCTCCTGAGATGTTTGGAATCTTCATAACAGATCTGATAGAGCTCATAGAATGTCAATCAGCTTTTTTCGCAGATGATGGGAAGTTTTTTGCTAATGCATTGATAAAGTCTGGAGAACTTCAAAAAGATCTAGACCGCATTCAGAACTGGACCAGGTACTGGATTATAAAAGTTGAACATAGCCAAATGTAGTGTGTTACATCTTGGTAGTACCAACCCTAAAGAGATATACACACTTGATGGAGTTGCTTTAGCATCTGTAGGCCAACAGAAAGATTTGGGAGTCATCATTACTGCAGATTTAAAATGGGAAGAGCATATATCTATGATAGTCAAACGAGCCAACTCATTTATTTATGTCATACGCAAGTCCTTTCAGACAGTAACTGTGGATGTTTTTATTAAGATTTACAAAACCTATATAAGGCCTCTCCTAGAATATGGGTTTCAAGTGTGGAGTCCTTACTTTAAAAAAGATATTGATTTGCTTGAAAGTGCACAAAGAAAAGCCACCAGGATTCCATATGCTCTGCGCCGCAAAACCTATGAAGATAGGTTAAAAGCTCTTCGTCTCACGACCCTCGAAGAACGACGATTGCGTGGAGACTTAATTGAGACCTTCAAAATTCTCAATGGCTTCTATAATCTTCCGAATATTCACGACATATACACCTTGAAGGAAAATATGCGCGATAGCAGACGCCATAAATTCCTCTTACAGCCTACACCATCACAAACCAACACTGCACACCACATTCTCTGCAATAGAGTTGTCTACAATTGGAATAGGTTGCCTGAGGATGTAATCTCAGCAAGAACTATAAACACATTTAAGAATAGACTGGACCTATGGATAAAGAAGGAAAAAATTTCCTTGACAGATAAATACTAATATTATTCGACTCTGATATAGGCTCTGATCTGATATAGGCACATCAGTATACACTGCTCGCCTATAAACAAATAAATAAATATATTAATAATGGTACCAGGTAGATGCTTGAAATTGTCACAGAATATTTAGTTTTATATTCCCTTCAATAATAAATAATAAAATTAAAATAAAATAAATATTTAAGGGGGGCTCCCATACAGTACGGAACCCTCCGTGCGCGAGTCCGACTCGTACTTGGCCGATTATTTTTAAATCTTATGGTACGAGTATATCAACCTCTCGTTTTCTCTGTGATTAGGTATACTGTGACGGTAAGACGGTATAACCACAGAGAAAACTTTAAAACCGCGGTTTTTTTTGTACGTCGATCAGAGGCTGACGTTTCTGATCCATACGGCCAAAGAATGGAAGAGACAGCCTTAAAAAATATTGAGAAATATAATCTGAAGTTTTTGAAAGTCAGAGTGAATAGGTACCTATCTTCTAAGTCTGCGTGCTTCATCTGTGATCACAACGTCGCTTACCATCAGGGAACGCACCCGTACTATGTGACCCGTTTAGGGAGAGAGGAAAGTCTTCAAAATACTACGATTGGTCACAGGGTCGCGGAGGGGGCTTAGGTTTTAGTCACGTAGTCAATATACTGTAGACGTAGGGAAATCTCGAGCTTTTTAAGTTGTTTTTGGGGTCATGCTGCCAGCCTCTTACGAGTACCTATTCAGTTATTCGTAATCAATTAGCATCCTTTTAGGGGCTTATTCTGTACATCAAAACTAACAACTTTTGTTCTTCGACTTTTGTCAAAACTCAAAAAAAACAGCTGTTCCATACATTTGGTCGAGGGTGAACGATATTTTTCTTTGAAACAATAACTTTTTTTTGAGAATTAACAAAAGTCGTAGAACAAAAGTTGTTAGTTTTGATGTACAGAATAAGCCCCTAAAAGGATGCTAATTGATTAGAAATAACCCTGTATAAAAACAACTACGAGTGTGCATGCCGCTGAGGCCAATAATATACCTCTAATTGAAAGCCGCCAAATAACTCAAATTGTAGCTGTAAAAGAAATAAGCTCGGTTCACTTGTTGCGTCGCAGGCTGGTTTCGAGAATACAGTAGCTGGGAACAGCGCGAATGATTGAAGCGGCAAAAAATATCCCGTTATCAATTCAAGTAGCAAGAATGCTGAAGTAATAAAGTCAATGCCTTTTATGCTTTATACTTCGAACACTCGGATCTTTGCTTATGCAATAAGCGAACTAATGTTACAACTGATATGAAACCACGGTCGTGCGTCATCTTAAAAGAAAATAATCGTAGATGCTGCATATTTGATTATTAAGTAAGTAAGTTCGTATAGGCCGGGTGGCTCACCTTGGTGTCAGAGTTTTAAGGCCGCCTTAAGACCTCTGACAAAGCTAAACGGTTAAAACAGCCCGTACCTACAATTTAACGTGTCATCCGAGCCACGGTAGCAGTTGGAAAATGCCACCCGCGGTCACCCATCCAAATATTGACCGTGCGGAAGGTTGCTTAATTTATTATTGACTTAATTGTATGTATTTGGTGGTAGTCAAGATGGATCGATGATCTAATCAAGACGCAGGAGCACGCTGGTAGCAAGCCGCTCCCAACCTGCCATATTGAAAATCTATCGAAGAGGGCTATGTCCAGCAGTCAATGTAATAACAATAAATAATTCTTACCTACATTTAAGTTGGCGAAATAGGTATGATTTTGAGAGATTTTTAATGACCATTTCAGCGATCCGATTTGCGAGCATTAGTGCAATCCTACTAATATTATAAACGCGAAAGTTTGTCCTTATGGGTGTTTGTTCCTCTTTCACACAAAAAACTACTGAAAGGATTGAGATGAAACTTTGCAATAGTAATGTTTATACATCAGAATAACACATAGGCTATATTTTATAAAGATATTGCGTAAAACGAAGTTCGCCGGGTCAGCTGGTAAATTATTTAATTAAAACATATTAAGTACATTTATTATTTTGATGATGATTGTGAGAGTTGTAAAATGAGTATGCGTAGAAAGGCATAGAATGTAAAATGAGTCATTTACATAAGTTAGGTACTACAAATTCATAAAATAAAACTAGTCATCCAGTGATGTTTAAAATGTACTTATATATTGGCAGACCATTTTTGTATTATAAATAACGTGTTTTCCTGTTATGTTCAATTCTTAATTTTTTATCGGGACTTCAGTCACGTCACCTAAGAAAAAACCCGTAAGATGACGTAACAAGTGTTACAACACGCGCCAAATAACTTCAAAATAAGATGGTGTGTTTTGAGCATTTGTAGTATGATGAGGGAGGAGTGAGAAGTCGCCACTGCGCAGTGTAACAATCTATACCACAATTTAGACCCAAAAACAGACTTTCGCGAATGTTTTACTTATATTGCCGTATTTTATTTTGTAGCTATCTCTCTCCATCCTAAGGTTGCCTGCACGGGAAGCATGGCAAAGGGACTAATAGTCTTTCCACCATTATATCCCCTCGAAGAGGAAATAAAGTATGGATTGACAATGACATCTGACATTAAGAGTGGACAAAATGGTTTTCTCCCCTTACCGTGCTACCCGGGCTGGAAGAAACACACTTTCAGTGATAAGGCCGCCGGTTGCTTCACATTTTGTAGCATCTATTTTTCTCTATTTTTCTGTTTTATGTTTGTGTAAATGTGAATCAATAAAGAGTATATATATATCTATTTATTTCCCAAGCTCTGTTGTTTCGGACTTACATTGTTATTTTTTCAATATTTAATTATTTATACAATACATATGAAAACCTATCCATCCATCCATCAGCCATAAGAAGTGCACTGCTGGACATAAGCCTCCCCTATGGATCTTCAATAAGACCGGTTGGAAGCGGCTTGCATCCAGCGCGATCCTGCGGTCTTAATGAGGTCATCCGTCCACCTTGTGGGAGGACGTCCTACGCTGCGCTTGCCGGTACGTGGTCTCCACTCGAGAACTTTACGACCCCATCGGTCATCAGTCCTCCGCGCTATGTGCCCTGCCCATTGCCATTTCAACTTGCCAATCCGTTGGGCTATGTCGGTAACTTTGGTTCTTCTACGGATCTCCTCATTTCTGATTCAATTCCGCAGCGAGACTCTCAGCGTAGCCCTCTCCATAGCTCGTTGGGCTACTTGGAGCTTACTAATGAGGCCCATAGTGAGAGACCACGTTTCTGTGCAGTCATCACTGGCAACACACACTGATCGAAAACTTTCGACTTGAGGCACTAAGGTACTGTGCAGTCATCACTGGCAACACACACTGATCGAAAACTTTCGACTTGAGGCACTAAGGTATGTCGGAAGAGAAGTCGCTACGCAATTTTCCGAACGCTGCCCAGCCGAGTTGGATTCGGCGATTGGTCTCTTTCTTGAAGTCGGACCTACCTAACTGGACTATACTCGTAGGGTACACGTACGAGTCAATGACTTCAAGAACCGAGTTCCCAACAGAAATCGGGGTGGGTACAACATGGGAATTTCACATGACTTTCGTCTTGTCCATGATGTTCATCTTAAGACCACCTGTTGAGCAACCCGATTGATGCCTTCGAGCATCGTGCTGAGTTCTTCTATCGATTTTGCCATGACTACTATATCGTCGGCAAACCGACGGTGAGTGAGGTATTCGCCATTGATATTGATGTAAGTGTATAAGATGTCCCATAATATTTATTTATTTATTTATTTATTTATTTATTGATGCCAAATCCTTTCTATTCCAGGAGCTTGAAGGCGTTCTCCAAAGTAGCCGTAAACAGTTTCGGAGTAATTACGTCTCCCTGTCTTACGCCTCTTTTTAAAGGGATCGCCTTAGAGCTTTCTTCCTGTACTCGGACCGACATAGTGGCGTTATTATACAAGCACTTCAACACTTCGATGTACCGATAGTCAATACGGCATCGTAGGAGAGACTCGAGCACAGCCCATGTCTCGACCGAATAAAAGGCTTTCTCATAGTCCACAGTGGCAAATTATACTCTTCGGTCTTCTGTATAACCGGCTTAATGAAAACCTATGAAAGGCAGGAATATGCTAGTTCAAGCAAAACTGACTTGTCTTTTTACATATTTACCATTAATCATTAGATGGTCTACAAGGAACAGTTGTGATGACTTTAGAATGAGACACTATTGATGTCACCCTAATACTGTTTTATTAGTTTGTGATATTAATATTAATTTAAATAATGATCTCCCAAGGGTCAAGACGTCAGTCGAACATGGACCTAATTTCGCGCAAAGCTCTGCTTAATAAAACAATCATGCACAACGCTGTTTCCAATAATTTCTCACAGACAGAACAATCATTACTCACAGAGCATAACAAATCATCTATACATAACATACATTATGTTCCTACAGAACACCACATTCTGCAATGTGTAGGTATTGTATTGTAAACAATAATATAGGTACCTACTTAAAATATACATGAAACACATGCCAGGTAAGAGAATGCATATCTACACATCTCTATGTCTGATTATGAAAAAATCGGGAAAGTAGAGGGTCAAATCAAATATCTTGCTTTATCAGCTGTGATTAGTAAGAGTTCAAGCTGTGGATAACCCAATCCGACTGAAGCTCACTTAAAAGCTGCGCAAGGATTGGCTTATCCTTAGCTTGCAGCTAACATCACAGCAGCCAAGATATTTGATTCGGCTAGTAAGAATCATGAGTATATCTTACCTAATGACAAGATGTAAGCAACAAGTGTGTCCTTGGAAGCAAACCATCGCGACAGGATCCCTCGGTCCTCCGCGTTTAACTTTAGATATGGTTTGATCTCGGCCACAATGAGTCCGATGATCTGTGAGTTGTGGACTGCAGCCAGAGCGAAGAACCTTTCCGAGGAGGTTATGTCTTCGTACCATGACTGTGGGTACTCTATGGGGAACCAGTCTCTGCATAGAGACCTTACCTGCAACAATAGTTCATTTTATGCTAACATTTTTTTTGATACAAACAAAAGAGGATGTATGTAACATCAATTGAAAATGAAACAGATGATAAATTTTGGGATACAGATACTCACCATAAATATACCCATCTACACCCACCTACAAACATAGTTTGTACATTTCAGAGATTTATGTTTAGTAATACAATTGATGTACATTAATAATTAAGTCAATAATTGACTTTTTTAAATTTAACAATGTTTCACTGAATACAATTCCCACAACCATTCAAATCATATTAATGGAATGTTCTCAGATCAGCCATCAACTGCTGTGCACATATTTTGTTTGTAAAGTCACAGAAACGCAATAAGTACATATATTAATTAAGTAAGCATATTTTTTTCTTGTTATTTTTAAAGTTTGAGGATGCCTTCATTTCAAAATCAAGAGTCAAAGTTATTAAAAGCCTCTTTCAAAAAATTGTTTACAGTTATTAATTGACAATAATAAGTATGACTCAAACAAATGCAACATAAATGAACTATAATTAAGCATTACAGGGCTGTATTAGTTGCATGATATTATGCATCAGCTGGTGAAACTTTGATAATGATTTGCAGGAAATTACAAAATTTGGTACCTTCAGAAATCAGCTTCATTTCCCAGTATTTAAATAGTGAGATAATAAATAGGTAGATATTTATTAGTTCAGTTTGAAATTGCTAAATCACTTTGGTACGCATTTGTAAGCCACATGCCCAGCAGTAAATTGGAATGCAGACTATTTACAGATGTTACCATGAGATAGATGGATTCTTACCTCTTCTAGGTCATCAGGGCACAGAAAACGTAACTGTATATCTTTTAGAGAGCATTTTGCCTCCTTTGTCGACTTCTCAATAATAACTTGGAAGCCTTCAGAAAGATACCTGTAAGGAAAATGTTAGCTTGAAAAATATAGCTGAATGGATCTAATTAATCAGATCTAAACAAAGTAGCCTTGAATTTTGAAAATTTTAGCGAAATGATGGGAATTGTTTTATATTGAGAGGTGTTTGTTATTTATGTTTACAAGACTTTTTGCCTTGATTAGTCTGGATTTTAGGTACCCAAAAGTTCAATGTTTTCATGCACGAAATAGCCGAATTTATTGCAACTTCCCAATAGGATTGGAATGTACTGGTGAACATCTCGATATCGATACAGAGGGCAAAGACTAGTCAATTGCTCAATTAGGTTCAATTAAAACAGACGAAACAAGGGTACAAACGTTAGTAGCTAAATATAAAGATCAAATTCATAACAAAAATATCAAACAAATGTTGCGCATACCAGCTGAATCCAGCCATTCGGTGTTCTGGCCATCAATTAATCTAATAGAAATTCAATACGTAAGCCTCTGTAACCATTTAAATCACTGAAAATGTACTACAGTGAAATAAACACATCACAAAAAGAAAGATACCATTAATCCACTTTTCAACATCTCAATGAATATGGACGAATCAAAGGGACGAATTAAATTGCACGAATCGGTGAGTGCTGCCAGCATCTGTTTGTGAAAAAGAATCACTGAAGTAAAGGAACTCATGTCTATTCTCAGCAATATTTTTAGATAATTATAGTTTTATACAAAATACAAGCAAGCGGATTTTTGCCTTGCGATGCGAAACGATGACTCATGCGGCCCGCCTAGTGTACGCTTAGCTTAACACGTAATAATTAACACAATGTGGCCAATTATGAAGGCCGCCATCCTAAATTTAATGGCTATTTTATATATTGTTGTCCCTATCAAATGCTTATAGTGAAACAAAAACAGCAATATTCTAAATTACTGTTAAATTTAGAATGGCGCTTCCATAATAAGCTATTTGACAACATTGAAAATATACTATTGATTGTAGTAATCCTTACAGTTACAGATAATAGCCTGAAAATGACATAATACTCGTATTTCACTTGATTTAAACAAAAATATGTATAATTTTCGCAAATTGCACGAAATCAAATACGATGTTTTTTTGATATTTTATACGTTACATGAACGCTCTAACATGGGTGTTAACTCTGGTGACTTCACATGTAAAAGAGAATTTCTCGATCGACTGTTGTTTGCGTAATTTGTGTTTTATCATTTTGTAGTAATTTGTTCTGTAAGTTAATTCTAAAGTATCTTTTGTCAATTCCTGGATGCGAACTAGCGTATTTACTAGTTTTGTCAAATAGCCTACTGGCCACAATAGGCTATTTGACTACTTTTTGGAAATCGTTTTAAATTATTCGTTAGTACATAATAAGCATGCCACATTTATATTTACGAGACTTCTACTGTATTTACAATGAAAATCAGTGTTAAAGAATAGATATTCAAGATTCCGTCAAAAACGACATTCTGTAATATAAATGATAATGTAGATTCAATTTCTGTCTCAAATTCTTTCAGGTGTAATCCTGAACAATGTACTAAAATTATTAGCGATTATCACCAGCAAAGTACTATCAAAGTATTTCACTTAAACATACGTAGCTTAAACTGCAATATAGATGAGGCACAGCTATTATTAGATAGAATTAATTGTGATTGTGACATAATTGTCTTTACAGAGTGTTGGTTGAGTGTAACACCGAATATTCCAATCATTGCTGGGTATAATGGCTATAAATCAGGATATCGAAACCAAAATGATGGTGTTGTTTTATATGTGAGGTCAAATTTTGAGGGCACTGTCACAGAACCTGTACTGGCACATGCTAGTTGCTTATTGTTTACATATGCGAATAAAATAGCAGTATTGGCAGTATATCGTTCCCCTTCTGAGAAAAATTTGGACCCCTTCTTAGACACTCTTAATGTATTACTATCCTCTCTCTCAACTTATCAGACAGTGACGATTATAGGTGATGTAAACCTCAATATAATATCTGAAAATAGAGATAAGTATGCTGACCAGTATCTCGATATTATATCGTCTCAGGGGATGCTACCTGCCCATATGTTCCCAACTCGTGATGACAGATGTTTAGACCATGTGATCCTTCGTACTCGATACCAAGCTAGTACCTTTGTCATAGATAGTTCGGTTACTGATCATGCTGCAAATTTGTTATGCTGCGATTTTTTTAATAGCACCATCAGAAAGAAAAAAACATATTTACGAGTAGACTATCCTTCGGTGGTTGAGAGACTAAAAAACACTAGCTTTGATCATATCTATGAAATTCAACAGGCTAATTCTGCAATGGATGCTCTTATAAAGACTATTTCTACTTTCATATCAGAAAACACAACAAATGTACCAGTCCCTAGACGAAAAAACATCCTAAAGCCCTGGATTACTCCTGGCCTTTTGAAATGCATTAGAAATCGTGATAAACTATACATGAAACATAAACTAGATCCAAATAATGCTATCATAAAATTATCATATTCTCGTTACAGGAATTTTTGCAATAAATTACTTAAAAATCAAAAACAACAATATGAGAAAAATGAGTTTCAAAAGGCTAAGGGTGATTCCAAAAAAACTTGGGATGTCATTAAAAAAGTTGCAAATATATCACAAACCCAGAGTTCTGCTGCTTCACTAATCGATCTAGAAACAGACTCTATAGTTTCTACTAACAAAGTCAACGATTACTTTGTAAACATTGGTAGAGAGCTTGCTGATAGTATTGTATCTGGTAGACAGGAACATACAGAAACTCCATCATCTAATAATAACGGCGATACGATGGCTGTTTTTGGGACTGACTGTGAAGAGGTTGAACGTATTATCAGGGGGCTCCGCAGGGACTGCTCGACAGGTTGGGATGGTATTCCTTCCAGAATTTTGATTGACGCAAGTGATGCTCTTGTTCCGCCCTTGACTTATATATTTAATCTGTGTCTGAACTCTGGCACATTCCCTAAATCTCTCAAAAAAGCATTAGTGCTTCCAGTTTTCAAGGGAGGCGACAGAAACAGTGTCAACAACTATAGGCCAATTTCAATATTAAGCTCAATTTCTAAAGTTCTTGAAAAAATATTAAACAATAGACTCATAAAATATCTCAATAAACACAAAATACTAGCTGACAAACAGTTTGGATTTCGGAAGGGGTTGTCAACTGAAGATGCTGTTCTTGAACTGACCAACACAATTATACGACATCTTGAACACAAATCAAAAACAATAGGTATATTTTTAGATTTATCTAAAGCGTTTGACACTGTTTCTGTACCCAAACTGCTCTTGAAGATGGAAAGAATTGGTATCCGTGGACTAGCGCTACAAATGTTCAAAAGCTACCTAACTGATCGATCACAATGTGTAAAAATTGACAATTATTTAAGCGATGATCGGTCACTTACTTATGGTGTGCCACAAGGTAGTATTTTGGGGCCTATATTGTTTATTATTTATATCAATGAGTTATGTCTACTCCAAATTCCTTTTTGCGATATATTTTCATATGCGGATGACACTGCAATAATAGTCAATGGCAAAACCTGGAATGATGCAAAAGCACACGCTCAATTTGCTCTGAGCACTGTCATGAGCTGGTTGTCCACTAATCTTTTGACTTTAAATACAGACAAAACTAAATACATCACATTCTCCCCTAACATCTTGTCTCAGCCTGATCGAGTCTCCTTCTCTATCATTGCCCATAAATGTCATACAATGGAAACTTGTGAATGCAAATCATTAACTAGAACTAATGTAATCAAATATCTAGGAGTGTATATAGATAGCGCTTTCAACTGGAAAACCCAAATAGACTACCTTACTTCACGCACTAGAAGGCTCATATATGTATTTAAACAGCTTAGATCTTCTGCGACCAAAGAAATTCTAAAAATCGTATATTATTCCTTAGCTCAATCGGTTCTCTCGTACTGTGACACGGTATGGGGTAGCGCCTGCACCACAAATTTATTACCGCTTGAACGAGCTCAACGTGCAATATTGAAGGTGATGCTTAGAAAACCTATCAGATACAGTACTGACACTCTTTACAAAGAAGCAGATGTTTTAACAGTTAAGCAGCTCATTATACTACATACGATACTAAGAAAACATAAACATCTTCCATATAATCCTGACGATGATGATGTACGCAGAAGAGCTAGGGTTTGTCCCGGTACTCGGTGTCGAACGGAAGTAGCTAGAAGACACTATGGTGTCTTTGCTAATTTCATTTATAATAAAATTAATAAGCTTATCCATATATATCCTCTCCCTACTTTAAAGGCGAAAATTGTGGTAACAGAGTTTTTAAAATCGTTGTCATATGATGAAACTAAACAGCTTTTGAAACCATTAGTATAGTTTACACTAATGTTTGTTTATAATGTATTTTGTTATAATTAATATAATTGTTTGTTACACTGCTTTAAGGAGTTAAAGTTGAGTGTATAGTATTGTAATCTATATCATTGAATTCCATAACTAAATTCTAAATTGTATATTTCTTATAATAATGTATGTAATCTGTTAATATAAGTAGGTATATGCTCCTATTGTTTAAGTAATGCTGCATTATGACTGAGTGCCTCTCACGGAAGGCGCTGGATCCCGTAGCACAGTATTTTAATACTAGTTCGGGAGCCAGCCAGTTACCAATAAAGTAACTAATAGAATGTGCATTATATTAAAAGTTGAAGTGTAAAATTTATTAATACCTCTAAATATGTAAAATGTATAAACTGTATATTTATTATTATAAAACTTTTTATAAGAAAATTGTATATATGTCAATAAGTTGAAATGTTGTTTTTGGTCAATAAATATTTTTAATTTTAATTTTTAATTTTGTAATGGTGCTGTTCTGTGACGTCTCACGCTAGAAAATACAGTTAGTTAATAATAGTAAATACGCTAGTTCACGTCCAAAAATTGACAAAAGATACTTTAGAAGTAACTTACAGATCCAATAATATTACTCCGAAAACCTAAAACACAAATTACACAAACAACAGTCGATCGAGAAATTCTCGTTTTGTGACGTCACCAAAATTGCCGCCTATCCTAGAGCGTTTTCGTCACATATAAAATATAAAAAAAAAAAGTATTTTATTTCACGCAATATGCGAAAATTAAACATATTTAAGTTTAAATAAAGTGAAACACAACATATTTAACATATTATTTAAGTTTGAAGAAGTGTCTTTTTCAAGCTACGAGTATTATCTATAAGGATTGCTACAATCAATAGTATATTTTCAATGTTGTTAAATAGCCTATTTTGTTAATAGCTTATTAAAAACATCGACATACATCATGCACTTAATTATGTGTGATGGAAATGTTACTTTCATATGTGTTTGTGTGAATAATCGAATACAGTCATGTCCAAACCAATTTTTTTAAACTAATATTCTTTGCACTAACGCTGTATTGGACCGTGAATGTTGTGTGTCGGCAACAAAATATGAAGAATGTAGCATGTGTCTAATTTTCAAGTAAGACCTATGGATAGGGGTGGCCTCCAAAATGTTCAGAAGTCCAACCATCAGCCTCTCCATATTTTTTCCTCATTAAATTGGTATTGTCACGCAGTAGGCCACGCGGTAATTACGGCGAGTTGTTTACACCTAATCGCGAGAGTTATGGTTTTATGACTCGGCGGGATCGGTCTTTGTTTCCGTCTATAGTGTGATTTTTTTGGTGTTTTCGTAATTGAGAACAATAGGGATTCTCGAACTTTACACTTGTTTACTTTGTCAATCACAATGGCGCCGAATATTCTACAGATTTCTAGAGAACTCGAATTCCAATTTAAATAGGGCGATGGTTTTCGTTCATCTTAGTTATTTCCGCGATTACCGTCGAAGCGAAAGCATCTCGTGTTCAAGTGCAGTACCAGTGATTGTGAAGTGACTAGTTGTGTAAATATCAGTGCCAGTGTGAAAGTGTTTGTGCGAACCAGTTGTGTCATGTGTACTGTGATTTTGTGCAATAAAGTACAAAGTGAACAATCGGCGTTTTAACTAATTATCCAAGAACCCATCTCGTAACAGTATTAACGATTTTATTTTCAGACTTTCTCAGCCGTAGGAAGGTTAAAAAATAATGCCTTAGTACTAATAAGCAGTAATTACCGAATTATTGAAAACAAGGTGGCCCGCAGTTGACGAACACGACAAAATATAATAGTCAATTTCTTGGAAAGCTGCTCTTAAAGTAACCATCATACTTCCACAGTTTAAAAAGTTACGATTTTTCGGGACAATGGAATAATTCGGCAACATTTCGTGAAAATAGCTTTGTTGGGTGGTTGACGTTGATTGTGACAGCTAAATGTTAATTGACATCAAAATCAACCATTTTTTTCCTAGTCTTGTCGTTGCTTATTTTATACATTTGCCTAAGTAGAATAATCTGTAAAAAGTTTTTTTCAAAATAAACAGCCGTATGTAAGTACTAAAAATAAAACACATTACACGGAGGACTGCTGACCGATGCCGTCAATTTTTTTTCGAGCAGAGACCATGAACCGGCTAGTCTAGTGTAGGATGTTCACCCACGAGGTGGACAGAGATGACCTCTCACCTCGTCAAGACTGCAGGAACGCGCCGGATGCAAGCCGCTTTTAATCGGTCTCAATGGAGATCCATAGGGGAGGCATATGTCCAGCTGTGGACGACCTATGGCTAATGGATGCCATGTATGGATGTAATCTAAGTCCAAGATCATGCTACAGGGCAGAATCATGCAAGTCGGCGGATGTAGGGAAAGTTAGCTACAAGCTGCGCAATATCCAATCCTGACTGAAGTTCACCTAAAGCAGAAAGCAGCGCGTTGATTGGGTTTCGCGCAGCTTGTAGCTAAATTCACATCCGCTGATTTGTATGATTCGGAATAGGTATATATCTATTAGCAGTATAAGATAGATAAGTATAAAGGTGCTCGTAGGTAACCTATGTAGGTAAGTATATTTACGTAGGTACACAAAAACATGTTTTAGTGGGCTAGCCCTGGGGCTAGCATACGCACCACAAAATAATTCTATTGAAGTGACAGAGTTATAGTAAAGTAATATATCTGTCACTTTATCACACGTCGACAAAACTCTTTTCGTGGTCGCATGCTAAGCTAGCATGCATGTAATCCTAATTCAGGTACATACCTACATCCTACATGAATTGAAATATTACTAATTGTATCGCTGAGAATCACGTTTTAATCAAATTAGCCTAACAAATTAAATCAAATTAGCCTAAAGGATTAGGTACCTAAATTAGTAATTATTAGGACAAAATTACGAACTCGGTAGGTACGGAACCTGAAAAAAAAAACACTTGTTACAGCGAATATGAATAGTAGGTAAGTACCTACCTACCTAGGCCGTGACCTAGGTATCTTTATTCCTTGCAGATTCTACTCGGCCTACTTTTCAATCGACTTCCAAAAACGAAGGAGGTTTTCAATTCGTCGTTGTGTTTGTTACTTAACCTTGCCCCGACATGTGGGAAGATTCAACTTCATGCTTTTTTTCTATCTAATTTGTATAGGAAAATCAGGAAATAGTCCTTTAAAAAAATTACCTACTTTATTTCAGAAGGTCCCTATCTAGATTTCTACCAGGTTTTAAAATTGCAGTAGCTTCAAAAATTAATCACTAAAATAAATTTTAATTAAATCAGTTTTATTTGGGAGGGTTGGAAGTTAATTGTTTGGTATCAGTGGTTAGGTTGGTCAGTAGGTATAAACCGAATCATACAAGTTGGCGGATGTGAAGTTAGCTACAAACTGCCCAAAATCCAATCCTGACTGAAGCTCACATAAATATGCACGTTGATTGGGTTTCGCGCAGCATCCGGCCAATAGATAGCAGGTTTTTTAAAAGGAACCATTAATTCTATTAAATAGATCTAATAGACTACTGTGGATTCGCTTATACATAGTCTTTAACTTACTTATACCGTGCCGTACTTATGAAATAGGCGCGGATGGTTAGTTAGGTAGGTACATAAAACGAAGTAGGTAGGTATCCCTATGCGCAAGAACGGCATCATTCCACACGTGTTGGCAGCTTGCGCCCGCGCCGCTCGGCGCTCGGCGGTTTGATCTGCGATGTTCTCCAGACGTGGTATCGCCTTACGGCGGCTATCTGCCATCGGAGACGAGATTCACACGGGCCCGCAGCTCTGCCCGCGCCCGCCACTTCACTCTGCTTGGAGTGCTGCTCTCCCTGCGGTCATTGTCCTAACCTTTCTTTGCAAAGGGAATTTTAGGGCAGTGATATTCGTATTACTTACTTTAAAGTCGATTGTTTTATAGCATTCTTAGAGCAAATATCTACAGAGCCACAGTCCCTAATACATTAAATAATTCACAATGACCCATTTTCTCTAATCTCGACGTTGTGTTAGGTACTTAAGGCCCCGGTCCCCACAAACATTCAAGTTTGATCTGTACCCTAATTCTTAAATTTTATTAGAAATAAAAATATCTTATCTTAATTATTAGTGCTTGTACCTAACCGAACACTTGGTGATCGCGCGGCGTTGTAGTCAGCTTGCATTCACCTTACGACAAACTAAAAAGCCTGCCCATTACCTACCTACGTAGCTTGGGCAAGGTTTTGGTTCGGACACTTTGTTTGCACGATTGTGACTCTATAGATACTTGCTCGATGATCGCATTTTGTAAATTCTAATCTACAGTGCGACATAAAAGACTTGAAAATAAATGAGGTCGCCACTATCGCTTTGTTAGCATATTTTGCATTAATTTTTGCATAATGATTCTGTTTCCCTGTTCACAATCCACAAAATAGCACAAAACGAGAAAAATGCTAGGATGTTAACTATGATTGACAGCTCAAGTTGTGGTTCCAGCAAAAGTGATAATTTAGTTCCCGAATAATTAATTTCATCTCTTTTGTGGCGCACTGTATGTGCCTATTAAAGGCTGAATCAAACTTCTTAGTTTCTGTGAAGTTAGTTACAAGCTGCGCACATCCCCGCTTTTCGCGCAGCTAAGTAAGTAAGTAAGTTCGTATAGGCCGGGTGGCAAACCCTGGTGTCAGAGTTTTTAGGCCGCCTGAAGGCCTCTGACATGGCTAAACTGGGCCTACAATTTAACGTGTCATCCGAGCCACGGTAGCGCTCAGTTGGAAAATGCCACCCGCGGTCACCCATCCAAGTACTGACCGTGCCGAACGTTGCTTAATTTCGGTGATCGCTGACAATCACCTAGTCAAACTACGCTACGAGCGCTACAAATTTGCTAAGGGTATAGGCCGCGCCACACAAGTTGGCGGATGTGAAGTTAGCTACAAGCTGCGCAATATCCAATCTCACATAAACCCGTACGTTGATTGGTTATTGCGCAGCTTGTAGCTAAATTCGCATCCGCCAACTTGTGTGGCGCGGCCTATAATGACTAGCATTGTGACAGACGCCAATAAGTTTGATTTGACCAAGGATATTTTGACCTATAACTAACCTACCCTAACAGTGTCCCGTGAGATTTACTACCTACATTCCGGGATACGGTCAGCAAGAAACCGACGCAGATGGCACTAGGTACAAGAGAGAGGCCAATACCCAGAAGTAGGATGAAGAAGACTGAATGATGATGATGATAACATAACTCATGCATTTCTTAAAAATTAAATCCCTAAGGTGAATAAATGTAGTATAGCACATGTTTTCCCTATTTACCTAGGTACATCAGAATAATTTCCAAGTTTAAGACAATGACTGTGCTGGAACTTAGATTATCTATCTTGCAAAACTTTCTAGTTAGGTACCTACTTAGGCTAGTTTCTAAATTGTTGTAAGCTTCCTTCGTGTCTGATGATTCAAGTAACATACCCTTAACAGACGAAAAAACATTTGATATCCTGTCAAAACCAAGAGATCTCTCTTAAAAATCAACGATGCGTACAAAAACAAAACTTCTGCAAAGTGTTAGGCGGACGGCAAAAAACGGATCCGAAGATTAAGCCGTAAAATTGAGCATGTTAACCTCCGCCCCAGTAATTAACATCTCATGTGTTGTGAAAAAAATCCCATGATATCGTATACTGGCGAGTGTAGGGTATCATAACTCCGGCCCATGTGCTCCGACCCTATGTGAAACCCAATCTACGGCCCTAGCACGCGCCTCGCGCATCATTTGCTCTCCATCTTAATATTGCAGATCAGGATGCACCATTTAATATTAATAACAGACATTTCAACATCTTTTCGTGTGTCGAAATCTCGGAATTCACGATTTATGTAGCTTTTGCGCAGTAGTCAAGGAAAATTCGACCTGAAAATGATCACACAATGCCTAAATAAATAATTGACATGCGCAATGGGCAATGGGAACCTACAAAACGTAATTACCTACTTAGTGCATTTTTAACCGACTTCCAAAAAGGAGGAGGTTCTATGTTCGTCTGTATGTATTTCTTTTTTTTTTGTATGTTCATCAATAATTTCGCCAATTTTGAACCGAATCGAAAAATTCCTTTTTAGTTCAAAAAGGTATACTTCCGAGGTGGTCCCATTTAAATTTTGCATAAATCGGCTGAGCCGTTTTTGAAAAATCAACAATAATGTAAGCAAATAGAGGGAAATATTCGAATTTTGTACACGATGCAAGGCGGTTTTGTCATTTTTTTGCGAAAAATAATTATTTAGATATATAAAGGTATTGTACCTTCTAAGTACTTTACATATTATTATAGGTTGCCCATCATTACCTATTCATTATTTAATGTATGATACCTACTAAAGGAGTCGGTGGGATTATGTATAGGCATTATAGTAACTCGTATTTTTCCTTCATAAGCCCTATTTATTTATTTAAACCTGCTTACTAACCAACCTAACCACTGATACCAAACAACCCTCCCAAATAAAACTGATTTAAAATAAATTAATATTAAGAGGTTATTTCAGTGTCCTATTTATCTTTCCCTGAAGATTCAAACAGTGGACTCTAGTCAAAGGAATTCCATGTCTCCAAGACGCTAACATTACCTACCTACTTTAAAAGCGCCGTCTTCCCTTATCGAACAAAAACAAATTACGGAGCCAACGAGATAAATCCACATTATCGTAAGTTCCCTAGAGGTCGCATAATTACCTAATTGACCGATATCGCCGGTCGATTGGTGCCTGTCGCGAAAATGTGAGAGTGATATGATAAGAGAGGAACAAGGGGAGCAGTGTGGGCCGCCGGAAGGCTGGCCGTATCACCCATCACCCGACCAGAGGGATAACGTTTCCAAGAATCTTCAAGGCGTGGTAATTAAACCAATCAGATGAGAATACGTTTGCGTATATCTACCCGTTTATGTAGATAACTTATGTACCTACTTGCGAAGTTGGTGGTAAGTTATATAAACAGGGTGTTACTTTAGACAACGAAATTTTTTTTATCACGAATAAGTCCTCGCTTGACCACCAACTCGCCTGATAGTAAGCGACGTTGTGGTAGAAGATGAAGCACGCAGACCTAGAAGATACCTATTCACTCTGCAATCTTGAAAAGCTTCAGATTATATCTCTTAAGAAACAGGAAAGCAGGAAGACTGTTCCATTCCCTGGCGGTACGAACATAAGTTCATGTTGCCACTATGTTGCTAAATGGGTTCTAAACGTGAGGATCTCTAATACTTATATAATCATTTAACATATTATGTAGGTAATAAAGAAAGAACGCTAATTTATTATTAGAGTTCTGTCTTTGTTAACGCGAATTTATTACATGTTATCTGATTATAAGTATTACAGATCATCACGTTTAAAACCTATTTAGCAACATAGTGGCAACATGAACTTATGTTCCATTTGTAACAACGCTTTTGATCCTCCTATGAATTAAATAAATAACGTACTCGTAGGATATCATTAAACTCATCATCGTGACAGTATTTTTTTTACAATGAGATCGACCCTGGAATCTCGTAAAAAACAGCTATTACCTCAAAATAATGACTTTAGTTCTTATTCTGAGGCTATCACATACATTCTGTTGAGAGTTAGGTTAGGTTAGGTTAGTATAAATAATAAAGAACTTTTTGTTTTTGTAGTGATGATAACTATGTCTCTGACAGTCCGTGTAGTTTGCAAAGCAACAGTAGGTATGTAGTACCTAGTTGTGAGGTCAATTTGAAGTTATCTATATGAATGGGTAGATGTAGGTAATAAAAAGTTGTTTGAAGTTTCTTTGTTCTGCGCTGCCGTAAGATTAGCTTACTTTTCAACTTATGAAACAAAGTAAGACGCGTTAATATTAACTAAAATAAAATATTTCATAGGTAGGTAGAGCATATAGATAACACACTTCTACTGTGAATATGTCATACCTATGATTTTTAATATGTACCTACCTACCTCAGTTTTATCATGGGGCTTATACGAATAATAAATAAATTAGTGTTGTATTCTATAAAATCAGTTTATTTTAATTAATCACAACAAAAATTTACGTAAAGCAACTCAAAATCTTGACATAAAAGTAACGTTCCATTAACTTGTCCCATCTTAACATCTATTTAGCTAATACTAAACTAAGTAACACAAACATAAATTAACTTTGGAAAAAAAGAAACCTTTAAAGAACTAGAATTAAACAAGTATATTTTTGTATTTCTGTTATGATTCAGTAAAATTTTAAACAGAAAATCTTAACTTTAACAAACCCATTAGAATCTGTTTTACTTTTCATAGTTTTTATCCTGCTATAAAGGTCTACGAATACTACGAATCTATATTGTACTTATTAAACCTAATAACAAATCTTAATTTATGAGTAATAAAATAGTATTCAATCTAAATAATTATAGGTACGTATAGGTACTTACACGATTATCAGTATACCTATTTCAAATCGTATCCTAATGTGTACTCAGCTTTTGATTAAGCACACGTGCGCGCCGAGGCCGTAGTCGCATGCCGTGCCAGGAACCTATCTATACTATCTACGCATATTTACAGTATGTGACCTAAATTAAATATCCTTACCATAAAAAAATGTACAAGAATGGCGGTTACGCCTTACCTAATAAGTCTACAGTCAACTATAAAGAAAAACTTCGGAACAAAAATTGTGTTTAGACCGAACCAAACATATAGGCGGTTGTGAAGTTAGTTACAAGCTGCGCACATCCCTGCTTCTCGCGCAGCTGCCATAACGAATTTGCTTTTACGCAATGACTCGTCTCATGTTCACATACGCCAAGGAGTTTGATTCGGCCTTTAGAAGTACATTTTTGTAGAGTAAGCAGGGGGTGAAATCAAGGCTAAATGAAGTGGTTGTCAATTGGCATGATGACAGGGACAGGGTAAAAAAATCATTATTAAAATTAGTTGGACACGTATTTTTTCTTTTGTTAATCAAACAACAAATGACAAATATAAACCTTTTCAAAGTTTGGGAGTGGGGGTCGTGACGTCACCTTTCTTACAGAAGTCTATAGGTACATTTGTTTGGCACTTGTGCCGTCACGCGGAACTTTGATGGACTAAATCTTCATCAATTTTTGTTTAATTGACAAAAGAAAAAATACGTGTCTAATATTTTTTGATAGTCTATCTGACGGACTAATTATTAATAATTTAGTAATCATGCCTATTGTCATAATGGATATGATGTAAATATGAATAGTTAACATTTGTGTCGTCATCACGTGTGACGTTGTGACTGGCAGTTTCAGTGATGACCAGGGTAGTGTGCCCACTCATGTAAGTGACCCGGTAATGTTGGTACAGGTGCGTAGAGGGGAGGGGGCGCATGGTGCATCAGACCATGGGGTGTAAGCCGCGGCTGAAGTTCGTGAAGGTTCGGTTCGGAACCTGCTAAGTACTGATCGAACTCTGCGGTATCGGGAGGACCATCAACTAGGAGGGCTGGCGAGATATTCGTTACAGTAAAGTCAATTTCGCGCTCTCTATCCGACGATGGCTCTCGTTTGAGCCTAGTCGCGGTTGGAGGTTGAGGCTTGCGTCGTCGAGGTTGGTATTTGTAATCAGGGTATTCCTTTTTGTGTTGAGATCGTAGTTTGTCAGCCTCCCTTATGAATGGCTGCTTCTGACTGTCGCTGAGGCTCCTGCAATCAAAACATACGAATTAAGTGAAAGATTTCGGAACAGCTTTGAATCAAGTTACAAAGGCGTTTCCCAGTTTGCCATCGTGAAGTAGATGCACCGGTTGTGGCTATATTCGTGTCATTTTTGACCACTTTGAATTTTAATGATTGTGTAGACAATTTTAATGGAAAAAGATTATTTTAAAGAAATTTTAATTCAAAGAACTTTGACATTCACACAAAATATATTTATAGTTTTACATTATTTATGCAATAATTTAGACATCAAATGGCCAAAACCAGGACAGTGGTCGCAACTGGTGCATATACTCTAGTTCAAATCGGAACCTACGCTAAATAATCAAAATTGAACCAGTAACGGACAGCTGAATCATGGCGCAGTTTTTGTGGACCGAATCGTGCGGTGAAGCGCTTTAGAGATAGCATCTGCGAGACTAATCCCAGATGCCGAGCGCCACTGCAACGCGCCTACATCTAGTTTAAATATACCTATTCAACTACAATAAGATCTCTAGATATTATTCATTTCTGCGTCTATACGAGGGTAAAACTAGTCATTATTATCTTAACACAATCTCGAGGGCTATGACAGGTCAATAATGTTGTATGAAATTCCCTAGGGGTTAAAGTGAATTAAATTTGGAACGTCTAATTCGTATGAAAATCTCTCAACTTAGAACATTTAAGGACATCGAAAAGAGGTTTTATTTTGCAAAATCAAATATAACCTCTTTACATTGTACGGCAACTGGCATTGTAAGGAGGTTCTACTTGACTTCACAGAATATAACCTCTTTGGTGCCCGTATCAGTTCGATTCTATAGAATAAAACTTCTTTGCAATGCCCGTGTTAGGCTTCTGGCCATGGCCTTATCTTTTTCATGTAGTGTTTCCATTCTCTTTTTTATTATAAATTGTGTGCAATTCTATGAAAATTCGTAGAAAAATTCTAATTTGTTTTAATTTATTGTGAAAAATACCGAGTTGCTTAACCTACCTATATACCTACACTTAGTCAATAAATGACGTTTGTATTACTCATATTCTTGGGGTTATGTTTTCTCACAGGATGTATGAAAAGTAGAGTATGGACCTCTAGAACCAAGTTTGTCTTCGTCTTGGGCGACTTGAACCCCTCGCTTCACTCAGCCCGGGTAGCACGGCAAAGGGAGAAACCCCATTTTATCCACTTTAAATGTCAGTTGTCATTGTCAATCCATACTTTATTTCCTCTTCGAGGGGATATAATGGTGGAAAGACAATTTGTCCCTTTGCCGTGCTTCCCAGGACTCTATATAATTCCCTCGCTTCGCTCGGAAATTAACTTAAGATTTATTTTTATCGGCTCTTAATTAAATACTTCAAATTACCACGACCGATTCCACTTAAAGGCATAGATAGTTATAAGACAAAAAAAAAAACAAAAAAAAAACGATAACATCTCATAGTCTTCACACGTTACAAAATTTGGATTTATGCCGCTCTCAGACTAGGTTTCGTTTCTTAGAAAAGTGTTTATAGTTTACAGATGTGTACGGAGAGATTTAGACGACATACTTGAAGCCGGAGCTTGGAGCCACTGCGAATATCCATGTCGAATATTGAGTAGGTACCTAAAAACATGTATGTAGTATGTACTCAAATAATGATAATAACGTTTTTCCCTTTGGGTACGGAACCCTAATAATGAGGTGGAAAAAAATCAGAACATTGAATTTTACAAATATTTAAAAGAATAACTTGTACTTCGCGTTTCTTACATTTATAAATATTAGAAATGGCATAAATTAATTCATCTTTTATACTTAGTAGTAAGTATCAGTTTGTTTTAAAGTAATCGGCTAACGTATTTCATCCCGGAAACCTTAGTATCTTCCTTCATAGGAGTTTAGATTCTGTTATGATACTCGTATTGTCGTTTTAAAAAAAAAACTGAAATGAAAAAGTGAATTTTTAACGAAAGTTTACTTCCTATTTTTGATAATTAAGCAATAAATTAGATATAATACGTCATATACTTTCAATTTCATTATGGCTCTAGAATAAACTTCTTGTGGATTTACTTTAAAAAACTTGCCGTGATAAAAATTTGTTACTTATAATTTTGCGATGAGAATATTAAATAATTAAATTTCATAAATAAGATAGGAAAAACGAAAAAAACTTGTAAAATAGTGTAATTATTACTGGAAGCTAAGAAATATTGACATCTATTAACTATAATGTTATTGCTGACAAACACCTAGTCAAGCTACGCTACGAACGCTACTGAAAATAAGCAACGTTCCGTACGGTCAGTACTTGGATGGGTGACAGCGAGTGGCATTTAACTGAGCGCTACCATAGCTCTGATGATACGTTAAATTGTGGGTTCCGGTAGTTTTAACCGTTTAGCCATGTCAGAGGCCTTCAAGCGGCCTAAAAACTCTGACACCAGGGCTAGCCACCCGACCTATAAGAACATACTTTATTATAATGTTATAGAACATGTCAAGCCGGATCCGTCAGCCAGCTGCTGACAAAAATACTCTAAGGCACCTAAATATTTTAACGTAGATCTTTAGTCTCGTTCGGCATTGCTTTATAAATATCGGTTTTAGGGAGACCTTTGACCTCGCTAATCTGGCTTCACATCTGCACCGACGACAGCGAGAGGCGACCGATCACAACACAGCAATCAGACGCTCTTCACGACTGTTTTCTTTCATGATTGGGGATTTGTCGGCGTGCTCGAGATGTTCTTGTTGGATATTGCAGGTATTCTTAAATATGAACTTGAGTTTAGTCAATGGATCTGCTAGAATGCGGGTGGCCCGCTCCATCATTTTTGGAAGACGAATCAGTGTCGTATTAGAATGTAGAATAGATCTTCTATGCAAGTTAAGTATCCATATTTTAATTATTAAAATTTGATTGAATATAACACTATATACGTTTTAGAAAATTTTTTGAAACACATTTTATCTATTTCTATATGCACTACCTCTGGGTTTAGCGTATGACATAATATGTACGAAATAATGTAGGTTTTACAAGTCTTTAGAATAATTCCTTATTAAATTTTCCGACAAATTACTTCTAGGGGCTGGAATTAATCGCGTCGCGACTAAAGCCCTATCCTATCTGGCATAAGCTTATCTATGAATATAGTTTCAGATTTAAAAGAAATACTCCTAAATATGCAAGATTCAGCGTTCAGCATTGAGGTCAGTGTGTTTCGGAAAAAAACAGAAAGTTCATTTGCAGGGTGAGCACCGCAGCGAATGAGTCAGCATTTCTCGACGATTCGAAACATTTGGATGATGCGAATCCGCGGCACAATTTTCTATCCGAATGATTCGGAACAGTTAGAGATCGTATCGGCGGTATATCGGCCGGTTGGCGGCGATAGCACTTAATGAGTAAACAATCGATGCACGCGCTCCGCTGGGCGCCGCACGCCCAGCCCTGCGCTGCCTTTCTACCAATTATTTTGAGAAATGAGACAACACTATTAGAATACATTCCGATTAGCTTAGTTCATGTTGGCTCATTAAGGTTCAAAGCAATTTTTTGCACGTAGACTGTGGTAGAACAATTTTGTAAGTTTCAGGAATATTAATCAGCAAACGTTTTACGAATAGATAGATCATAAGGCCTTAGCTATCAAATCGCGTGTTCTGTCCTCGAAGAAAAAAGCTGAGACGTCTCCAAAAACTAAATTACTGGGATAGTGATGAGTAAAACAACGGGAAGTGACGAAGTAGTTACTTACTTCCACCAATCATGTAAGTAGTGCCGAACGACTTGCTGAGCTCGGCATTTTGGAGCCAGAGCCGCTGTTCCGAGAGCCGATATTAAAACATAAGTTCTAGGATAGTGATGAGAAAAACAACGGCACGTAACAAAGTATATTGACTTGCTTCGACATAGTGCCGAGCGACTTGCTGAGCTTGGCATTGTGGAGCGATGACTGCTGCTACGAGAGCCGATATAGAAACATAAGTTCTAGGACACCTAGTGATGAGAAAAACAACGGAAAGTTCCTAACAAAGTATTGACTCGCTTCGACATAGTGCCAAGCGACTTTCTGAGTTTGGCATTGTGGAGCGATGGCTGCTGCTCCGAAAGCCGATATATATAGTGTCGGGGAAAACAGTGTAGAGTAATAAAGTAGTGACTCACTTCCACATAGTGCCAAGCGATTTGCTAAGTTCAGCGTTATGGAGCGATGGCCGCTGCTCCGAGAGCCGCCGCCGCATCGCCTGCGCGAACACCATGAAGGCGTTCATCGGACGCTTCACGTGCGCTCGCCGCATGCATCCTCCTCCCCTGGGGACAACAGAATAATGTTCAAAGTGCATACTGGTACTATTGTATTTTAGTTCGGCCGATGAGCCCCACAGCTGGATAATGGTTTCCTCTGACTTTTCTAATCCCGACGGTTTTGTAGTGCCAGTTGCTATCAAAGGTATCATTAAGTTCACCATTCCATGCACGCTTATAACATTCCCTAGACTAGGATAAAATGAAACGCACAAATTAAATAAATTTTTCAGGTATGAAGCTCTCCCTTACCTACGAAATATTTTAGTTACGTTACGTAGGCTGCCGTTTTTGCTAGTGTTACTGGACAAGTAGGTGATATGGATGATGACAAAGTTGTGTTTACTAGTGTATGAGTCAACGACCTAGTGTGTCTACGTATGAGTACGTAGACACACTAGGTGTTTTAGATACTGAAAATCTGTTGCTAAATATGCTACTGAGGCGCGTAGAAGTGTTCACTCGTGCTGTGTGCTTCAATCTGTCCAGTACAAACAAAGATTTGAAACACAAGTGTTTTGTTAGCTAACAGAGCTATAAATAGTTTAGAGCCGAAACCGAACAAAAAGGTTAAATGTTGACATAAACAATATGAAATGCGCACTTGAGCGTCGGCTTCCTTAGCCGCTCAAATTGGTTTAGCTTTCGGCGCGCGCCCGATAATTACTAGGTAACCAAAGCCATCAAGCGACGACTGTAATAAAGAAAATAAATTACGAGTCACCCTTTATGTACGTGTGGTTTAAACTACTTTAAACAGTCGTGCGTCGGCGCATGTAAAATTTGTAAACAGCCAAAGTGGCGCGGCCTCACGTCATTTTACGCTCGTAAAGCTCTCTTATTTTATTACTTTTTTATTTTCTAATGCCGCGTTCGGGTTTCCTTGCGATCTGAATGCTGACAATAAATTATGTTTTTTTTTCAAACACTGACACGCCACTAAAAGTCGATCGATTTCTAACGGATTACTTCGGGAAGCAATATGAGGAGAATAATCACTGGTTCGGCGAACTTGCAGCGGTTTCCTTGTTTATTACTCAGAACGAGCTCTCGTAACTTTTGGGCGTTTTATTATTCTCATAATATGCGTAGAACTTCTATTGGGAACTGGCTATAACATAAGTAATGTAGATTACACTAAAATTGGCTTTAGATGAAACATGAAACTCTCTACAACCTATTGGGTACAGATGTATGAAATTTAATTCATGGTTTATTAGAATTTAGGCAATTTTGGAGGCTTTATCATTATTGATATCTCCATATTAAAACAAAGAAATAATGAGTAAAGAAGAGTAAACCTGAATCACCTACTTACCTACCCCCTGCGGTAGAGCTACCTCTGTATAAAATCTTTGAAATTCAGACGAATGTCGTGCGCTAATAACTCGTAATTTGTATTTCAGTACAGTGCTTTATTAAAAAAAAAAGCTAAAGAACACATCGAGTTAAACCTTGGTTAGGTTTAATATGATCATCATTGTTTTATAATTTTAACGATTAATTATAAATAACAAACACTTCAATAGAAGAAATGATGTGACGTAACTGTGAACAGCTTTTGTTGTAGGTAGGTATTATTACATGTACCAGTCTAGACACAGCAAAATCCTCTCATAATTAAAACCATAACCATTCAAATCGCTAATGATAATACATTTCAAATCAGTAGAGTAGTTTTTGTAGCCAGAGACATAAGACCCACCGCACGCCATCTGGTTAGTAACATCCTGCCTCCTGACAATCACAGATAGTACTCAAATGTACTTTAATGGGTACATGTAACCACCTACTTATAGTATTTGTGCTTTCAGTGATTTATTGCCTTTATTAGATGACGCATGTTTGTTTTATTTGCGCAGTTTGTCTGGTATTTTTTGTGGCAATTTTATTTTCGGCTGAGCCTGTGGGCTAAACTAGGTGGCGTTTGGTGCTTTGTGACCATCAAAGCACATAAATAAAATAATACCTAACTCATAAATTCTATAGTTGAAATCACGAAACTGGGGCATATGGTATAGTAAGAGAGATACCTATACCCAGCAGTTCCCACTGCTGAAAAAGAAGGCTGCGGCTGATGATGATAAAATTGGCAAAACTCTTACTACTAGTACGAGTCGAGTGACAGTTTTGTTTGTTTATTTGCCGGATTTTCTGAAATTATGTTCCAGCCGAAGCAACTTGCAAATAAAATGACGACCCTTTTTCGATTTTACCCATTTGTAGTACCTACATACATAGTACCTATTAGTATTGTACATAGTAGGTAAGTTGTGTGGTTTATTTACCGACTTACAAAAAGGAGGAGGGTACTATGTCCGTTCTTTTTGTATTTTTTTTGTGTATGTTCAGCGATATTTTCGTCAATCGGGAACCGATTTAAAAAGAATATTTTTTAGTTTAAAAGAGTATTATTTCCGAGGTGGCCCCATTTAAATTTTATCGAAATCGGCTGAGCCGTTTTTGATGAAATAAACAAAAATGTACATGGATGTCACATCGATTCATGCAAATTATTCGAATTCTGTACACGGTGGAAGTCGGTGTTAAGATTTTTTGCGAAAAATAGTTATGTTTACTAGAGTTCAAGCAACAATTAACTAAAAACATTCCATTTTTGAATTCCTGTAATTCAGCCAATGTTGAACAATGGTCAACCGAAGCCAGCTACTTACTTACGAATCATTCTAAGATCGTTTCACAATATTTTTATGGGTTAAATGTTCATTTCCTTCCCAACCCTATCTGATTAACTTATTTTATGTTAATACCAGCTAGAGCTCATAACACCGAAAGAGTTTAATTTCAAATTCCTAATTGCATGGCAGCCAGTGACAAAAAGTTTTATAGTCGCGCACAGCACAGAGTGATTTACTACCCGATTTCACACTCGTCTCGTCGCCATACATCTGTAGCACGTAGGACTTAAATCATAAGATGTCACTGCTACTCGTACTTGAGAATGGAGCAGGTCGATACAATATATTGGAATTGTTTAGGCAAGCTTGGATTCTGATAATGCGCTGGCTGAAGTTTGAAGTTGTGGTATTTTTTGGCTCTAAAGATCTGATAAAAGAAACAAGCGCTATCGATTTAAAAGTGTTTGAGCGCACTGCACGCACATTGTTGACCGATTTTAACCGACTTCCAAAAAAGAGGAGGTTCTAGGTTCTATGTTCGTTTGTATGTTTTTTTTGTGTATGTTCATTGTTCATCGATAATGTCACCAATTGTGAAACGATCGATTTTTGGATTTTAGTTCGAAATGATATACTCCCGAGGTGGTTCCATTTATTTTTACAGAAATCGGCTGAGCTGTTGAATCGGTTGATAAATCAACAAACCTAAACAATTCGAGCGAAATATTCGAATTTTGTACACGAAGTGGAAGGCGGTTTTGCCATTTTTTGCAAAAAATTATAAATGATTATCAAACGTGTCAAGTTTGTCATGCCATTCTTCCGGGGATTGCCTAGTAGCCATACCGAGTTGGGACTCCACTCAGTGGTGATTTTGGCCCAGAGCTCTCCCGTTATGCGGCTGATATGGGCCGGCCCAGCATAAAACCGCCAAAACTGGAAGAATCGGAAGGAGGCCTTTGCCCAGCAGTGGACTGTGGAACCCAGAAAGATTAAAACAATAAAAAAGGCTTGCTTTTGACCACATCTTATTTTATGTTAAGCGAAAACGTGTAAAGATAGCATCACTCAGAAAAGTAAAACGTATAAACTTTAAGTATTTTGTCTAAACTCTCTTAGGCTTCTTTCTTACACTGGATTCGGAGCCACTTAAGAAATTAATTTAATGAAAAGTGGCGTACAAAAAAACAAATTTCGTTCATTACTAAACCAGTAAGTAGAAGTCATCACACCAACTTATCCAATAGACATATTATGCAGCTGCACTTATTACAGCAGAGTATACTTAGCTAATGTCAAGTGGTTTAATAATAATTTGTGACTCAAAAGGCATACAGCACGTGTTTATTGCGTTTTGGTGTACCTACTTGTGTGCTTAGGAATTAATTTTGGTATTGTAGATTAATAAGTAGGCCGCCCTTCGATGGTAATTTATATTCTTTCAACAGTGGACTTATAAAAAAACGGTGCAGTAACCTGAGGTCACATTTGAACTTTCATTAAACGGTTTGATACTTCGATCAGAAATTCTTGATCGAAGGTTTGATATTTTGTAAAAGCTACTATATTTCTGGTTAACTCAAAAAGAAACGTGCCTTTTGAATGTTAAAACTTAGAAGCAGTACACGTGTAGCGTTAATATCGGGGTCATATTTGTACCTAGCAGCTACTGCCCATTACATACCTACATATAGGTAGGTATTTGTGCTATTGTTTAACTAAACTTAGACCAGGCGGCATGTTTCAAAGTACAAAAAATCTACCAGTTACACAGTAGGTAATCTGTAACAGGCGTAATTTTTACTATGATTGACGACTGTAAACTTAGATTTGGTTGCTTACAATTTACGTTACGTAGACTACAATCAAAACACGCCATTGTATTTATATATGCTATCTACTTACGTATTATGTATAACAATGTAGAGTTGAAGCCGATATACTTAGGTACACATTGAGTTACTTATTACAATTATTTCGGGTAAGTACATTGTCAGTACCTACTGAGAAATTCGGAAAATACCTAGTTAACGCCTATGGTTTATTAAAAATAAAGTGAACTCTATAAATTAAAATTAGAAAATAATAAATAAGCCGTGGTGGTCTAGTGGTAACTTTCAAATCCTGGTCCCGAACTAATGAATTCTATGGAATTTAGGTAGGTATGTACGCAATTTCACAGCACTAGCTTTTCGGTGAAGGAAAACATCGTGAGGCAACCTGCATACGTCCGTAGAAGAAATTCGTTGGCGATGGTGGCCTACGTCCCGCAGTGGACTATTAAAAGGCTGGTACAGTACAGTAAGTTCGCAAGTTCGTTTAGGCCGGGTGGCTATATAGCCCTGATGTCAGAATTTTTAAGCGGTCTGAAGGTTTTTGACATGCAGTTAAAACAATCGGAATTCATAATATATCGTGGCATCCAAATCACGACAGTGGTCAGTTGTAAATGCCACCCACGGACACCTATGCGAAGATGGACCATGCAGAACGTTTCTTAACTTAAGTGATCGCTAAAATACCTAAAATACCCGAGTCAAATTACGTTCTAAGCGCTATAAGAATGGTGCAGATATTACTTACGAGTCAGCCATTATTTCATGATAAGATAAAGATAATATTTATTGTCATTAAGTTAATCTCTTATTACAAAATTAAATATAATAACAATTACTATAATGTACTCGTCAGTTAAGTAATACATTTGAGAAATTACAAAATCATGAATATTAACCGACCGAACATAAAAACGAATTATCATATTGTAATAAAATAAATCGCAGGAATGCAGTTTAACTACAACATTATAGACAAAATCCAGAATGGATTTAGCTAAAGTACCTACACTTATCTAGTGGCGAGTGGAGGCCATTGGCTGAGGAAGTCGTAACCCCGGCTAGCTGTCATCTGTGACGGCCGCCCACTCTATTTCTGCCCCTCAGAGCGCGCCGGCGCGGGCGCAACCGCCCACCGCACTACTAGCGCATAAATTTGCAAAACATTTGACAGTTTGTTGCAGTAGAATGCATTGCAACAGATTTACGCTACTAGCTTTCAGTTTAGAGTGTTACGGTTTCTGAAGTATTTTACGTTCGGCTGGTTTATTGATCGTGCACCGTTACGGTAGGTGTAATCGTTTGGGCTTTCGAAAATTTTGAGGTAGCTCGTAAAAATTGCGTATTTGTGATCTCTTCCAGAAAGCCAATTCCACGTTAAACACAGGCATCAAGGGCCAGTGGCGTAAAGGTTTAGCGTTCTGCTCATTTATCATTGAGAGCCAATTAACATATGAGCAGGCTGCAGTAAGGTAGTGCACTTATTGCGAAGTGTAATAACATACGAGTACATACATTGCGTGGTCTTAAACGTGTACACTAAATGGACCAGACAATTTTTTTTGACTTGCTATGGGATATTAATAACCACTTGTGTCACCAAACATGATTTTTTCGACCGAATAAGTCTGTGTTGCACCACCCACTCGCCTGATGGTAAGCGTTGTCGTGGTCGGAGATAAAACAAGCAGACTTAGAAGATACCTATTAACTTTCAAGATCTTTAGATTATGAATCCATAGCTTTAGACCTCCGTAAGGGACAGAGGCGAGACAAAGTTAATTTGTAGAGTAGTTGAATCACTTTCTTCGGTGACTATGTCGAGCTACATGATTACACAAACAAAATATAGGTTGCTACAAGGACTTAATCACCAGTCTTTCAATAACCACTAAACGGTCCATCAATCGGTAGTAAACGGCCAGAAGGGTGGCTGCCGGCTGGGTACCTAAAACATCCCCACAAGTTATCTTTACAGTCCCATTAACAATTAACGATGCTGTAAAGATGTAAAACATGCGACGGTAGTCGAATGTCCTTCACCATCGTTCGAGAGCTTCAGAGCTTTAGAAATATTGTTGGACATTTTAACTTGCCAGAAGTTTAGTGGTATTTACATTGAAATGATATTCATAATTCATTTAAAATAGCTAATTCTGAATACTGACATTATTTATTTTAGCGCGTGTTATGATTGGGATGAAATTTCAAAATTCATGTCAAAATAAGAAGATAAACAAAACTATACTAATAAACAATTTTGAAAGCTAGTAATTTTGCTATAAGTATTGGTTTGGTCGTAACATTGATGTTGTTAAAATAATGTAGAACAGTTATATAATTAATCTTTAATCTTAGGTATCATTCTGAGAATACACTCACCATCGCTGACAAAACTTTGAAAGCTTCGAAAATTAAATTATGCAAATTAGCTTTAAAATACGGATATCAATGACTTATTCGTGAACTAAACACAGTGTTGGACTTAGTTGGAGTTAATATATAATAAACTTTAATTGTACCTAAACTTTAACTTTCACTCAAATTAAAAGTCATATGTTACTCAAATTAATCCCAATAACATTATCAATTAAAGTTCAAGTCCCAATTTGGTGGTGCGGTTGAAATAATTTTATCACTAGTGATAATGGCGGTTAAAGGGTAGCTTTCAGTCAAGTCACCTGTTTCAAGTGGCATGGGAATCCCATCGGTCACCTGGTCCTATGACCATGGGAAAATGATGTATTGGAATGTATCTATATGAAGGGTGATTGAGAAGGGTTGGTCTGTACTGATAACGGCCAAGTGATAGAAAATACTGGAATATAGAGCTTAAAAGGATTAGAAGCTTGTCTTGTAGCTAGTCTGGCAGTACTTGAATCTACTTATACACTTTCTATATCTACGTGCTTTGTATGTTCAAGGTTTTACTTCGCCGCCACCCACGAACGAAATCCTGGTTATGTCCTTTCATTTTGAGCTGTATAATTTCTTTTACCCTCTTGAAGTCTTAATTCAACTCCACAGCTAAAATCTTTTTCCATGGATATCAAGTCTCTACTAAGTTAAAATACTATCTAAGCAGCGTTACGGTGATGCCCCTGTTTCAACTGACTTTCAAAAAAGGAAGAGGTTCTCAATTCCTCTCGTATGTTTTTTTATGATAATTATTACCTGATTTTTCCGTTGTTTGGGAAACGAAGCGCAACTTTTTTATAAATCTAAAATGTTACATCGTAAAATAGTCCCAAAAAAAAAATAATTTACTTTAGTTCAGTTTGAAACAGTTCCAGAAAATTGATGACAGTTGCAGTGCCTACAAAAATCAATTAGCTACCTACTTTCGCTCAATAGGTATTTTTGGTTCTTGGGGCTCGTCGATTGTACCGTTGTTGTAAAAATATAATCATTTATTGGTCATTAAACTGTTATTTATGAAATTTGCATTGTATGTGCCTGCTGGAGCTGGAGTACGAGGGCGTGACCAGTTTTAGCTGCGCCATATCTGGAATGATAGCAGCTCGCCGCCCCCAACACTTCTGCGAATTGATCTCATTGGGTACATCCCGGATACTTAATATCTCCATGTCCAATAGATTTTTTGTTGAGAGCGTATTGTAGGTAAAATTGTAGTTTGGATTTTATTTAAACCATAGGAATTAGTAAATTAAACAAAAAAGTCTTAGGCCAGAGTTTTTAAAACGGTCTGTATATTTTTGTTATATATTGTGTTGGCAGTAAATACATTTTTTTATATTAAAACTCCAAAGACCAACTATTACAGTCACCTACGTTTTTGTTTTGATTTATGTTGAAACAAACAAATTTCAACAGACTTTGATTTCGAATAGTTGAGATGGACAAACAAAGTATTCTTAGCGAAAGGATTCTCTTTCTATCCTATGTATAGCTAACACAAAGTTTTACGTAAGTACCTAGCTACTCCGTAAGCGTCGCGTGACGATAGCAAAATGTCTGTAGGCCTAGTATGCGACCACGAAAAGTCACGAAAAGAACTCTATTCGACGTGTGAAATAGTGACACATATATACTTCGCCATAAATCTGTCCCGTTCTGACACGTCGAAAGAAATATTGCGTAGTGTGCATCCTAGCCCGGCTGGTGATTGGTTGATGTAATTTTGAGATTGAATACTTACTTGACGGTAACATATCAGAGATTCTACTAAGCCTACTGGTACGTGGTGCTTCTACCTCGAGACCGGTACATCGCGAATAATGTTTAGCGGAGAAGCGTTCGGTGCGCATACGCAGGCACACGGTAATGAAGAGCGTTAGTGCTAACCGCGCACATTACCGAACCAACGCTAACTGCACTCGTACGCCCAGATTACACTCTGTCAATATTTGGAACTGACCCGCGAGCTAGAACCGTACATGGAAAAAATATTTAGACTGTACGTCTGGCCAATTGGCCAAAGAGCACGAAACGGGTTTCTTGCTGATGAAGTGATGACTCATATGTGAACATAAGAAACTAGTATTTTGGGAAGTTTTCAACTTAACAATTCAGAAGTAGCTAATAGTGTAATTTTACTAGAACTGCACTTAAACTATTTGAACATGAACATGACTTGTGGTATAGTTAATACCATGCAAATAAGTTTGACTTGTGTATATTGAAAAAAAAAAACTAATGAGCTCTTCCAGCGCTGCAGTCTCGTGCAGCTGGAATACACTGACACAATAAATAGAGTTAAATATAGCCTAGCGCTAAAAATAACCTATCTACCAAACCTAAAACTACAATTTTTGTTGAACCGTGTTATAATTTGAACCTTGCAACTACCGAGTTGCAGCTACATCGAGTAAAAGTTCAAATGTCAATCTCTACGCGCGGTGTCGGCGCGAAGTGCCTTACACAAACGGGGGTGGTGTCGGCACCTGTGTGCGCAACTGCGCGTGTTTGCGCCCCTACTTACACGCCAGGCTAGAACCAGTGCGCAAACCACGGGATGTTTGCTCGCACCGGTGAGCCAGGCGAGGAAATCTTAATCTGCCGGGCTCTGCCGGCCCTTTCAACTCACTAATTGAGGAATTTAGACAGCGCAGCGTAGCGGCCCGAATGCACCGGGAATGTGATTGGATCAACACAAATATCACTGACTCATGGTTCGAAGGTGCTATTTGATCAAATTTTTGCTGCAGATAAAGGTAAATACTACATGTAAAATTCCTCTAACTGTTTGTGACATTTTATTTTCTCACGTAGAAATGGATAGATTTTGCAAATGCTCTTTTTACATTCAGTAAAAAGCCAAGTAAGTATATTATAGTCCTGGAAACTGTGCATCATCGGTTACTCAAAGAAAATTCTACCTGTAGTTAAACAATAAAATTATAAAATCACTACCTATATGAATGAATCCAGTAGGAGTTGTGATATATTCCAGTACTCTTTCTCAATGTTGTACTACGCTGAGTAGCATGGACTTAGTGTGTGGTCACAATTGCTCACTATTGGGTACTTAGGACATGTTTGGGACACTAAAGTATCTCTCAAGAAGTAATTTAGCTAGGGGCGTTTTTGTTTTTTCTAATACATTTTGGTACATATGTTAATTAATGTTAGCATTTACATAGATAGACTATTTTTTCTTGATTCATTCTAGATATTACAACATATCAGAAACAAAAAACTTAAAATTAGTGAAACAACTTTTGGCATTATAACTAAAATGTATCCTGGTAAGTGGCCTGGAAGAGTCCAGGCCACTTCAATATGGATGCTACGTTTATGCTCGCTTATCGATTTCGGTTAAAACGCATACTTTGTAAGTACAAATTACAACTTACTTATGAATGCTATTGTTGCACTTTCCATAGCTGATACCAAGTGGAGCAAATAAAACCGACTGCGTAACACGAATAAGTAGCTCGTTCTTCATATCGTTACAATAACTTTCTCAAGATTTTCCATATCCATAAAGTTTAGATTTAAATGACTCATTGTGGCATTATGAATGTAGAGCTTTCAAATTAGTGCTTATACTCGTATATTTCGCCTCGGTAAAAGTTTATTAGATATACAATACACTACTGTACAGAAATATTTTTACATGTATATTGTAAATATGGTATCCTAAGCCGAATATATCCTGAAATACCTACTTACTAGTATAAAATATATATTAACTAAATCCTCTATTTTTTATATTACTACAACACGTAATTCTGTAGTGTCCATAGTAGTATAAGATTATAACTGAAAGTCACCAACGTAAGTGCTTGAAAAACTTAAAAAACATAACGATTTCAAAGGTGTTTCGGGTATTTTCCCTTGTTTAATAAAGTATCATTGATCCTTGAAATGACAAAGACAAATTGTTTTAATTTTAGCTAACATGGAGCTACTAAAATGTACCCTAGCATGCCGCGTCCTGCGCTGCGGAGCGGAGGTAGTTCGGGGAGTCCCTCAAGACGCGATAAGCTCCCCACAAAGGGAGTGTTTGCGCAGGCGCATTTATCGCGACACGCGGAAATAAATCGGTACCGCAGGAAGGGAACGAGATAAGGAATTGTCACACGAAGGGCCCTCCCTTCCCTTGAAAACGCAGGAGATATGATATAAAGGTAATAATATTAAGATGTTTGTATTATTATGATGATAAGCTATCTGCAAATTCACTTTTAACAGAATTTTCTGTTATCGCAGCTGTAAACAGTATGGAAAATATTGTAGAACTGTCGTTTGCTGCAATGTCGATATTTACTTGTGAGCAGAATCAGAAGTAATAAAGTTATTTCAGGAATCGAAATGAAATCGAAAATAACCGTCATTTTATTCAACAGTCCAGAAAAGGACTTTTAAAATCGACGTGTAAAAATAACATTTTCATTCCATTAATCTGAGATACCACATTACAACTTAATATTTAGAATAAAATTTAACTTAGTTTCTGTTATAATATGACACATTGATGCATGAAGGACGGTAGAGAAGTACAGAGTATTTCAATGAGGTTGTATGTTTATGCAATACTAAATTACTTGTTATCTTGCTGCGACAACGGTCAGTAAACATAGTGCTGCATTCAGCAACATATTGCTGAATTTGTTTTTGTATCAAATTTACAACACATACATATAAGTGAATGATGTGAGTTTATTTAGAGAAAACTACCCCAATACCCAAAAGCAATCTTTAGGCCTACATACAATTTGAGCAAAAAGCGGTGGAAGTACCTACCTAATAAGAGTTGAAGAAATGTTGGCGCACGTAGGTACAGCAGATAAATATCTTCAGTGAGAGTTTATAAGACAACAATGACTATTTCAGGAGATTTTATAGGCATGTTAATTATTTTTATCAAACTTGCTCTTAAAAAAACACAAATAAGCACCGCGACGAAGTAAGACGCCGCCGGCCGATAGGAAATTAATAAACAAGGAGATAACAGATAAGGCAGCCATTCAATTAGGGGCGGCATCAAGTGCGGCTGTGAACAGCCCGCCGCCCGACCCCTGGGGTCACGGTGCTAATATACATGTCAACCGGCTCTAGGTATTGTGCTCAGAGATCTAGAGGGATGGCTTCTCTTTACCGATACACTTATACCATGGAACATACGAAAATACATGTGTGTGAGCGCATATAAATAAGTAATTTGTAGTGCTTTGTGAATACCGAATAATGTGAAATTGTTGCCTTAAGTAATTTGAAATTTAAGGTACGGGTAAAGTTTACAAAGGATTTTAAAAACACATTTCTATGTCGCTCGCGTAATTTCAGATTAATAAAGATAAAATAAGGCACTATGTTAATTTTCAAAACATAGTATTTAATGTTTATCAAAGAATTACACACCCTTTGTAGTATTTTAACCGACAAATAATCGCCTAAGTTTAGTTCGGACTCGCGCACGAAGGGTTCCGTACCGTATAGAAGCCCTTATTTTAATTATTTATTTTTGAAGGGAATATACAACTTAATATTCTGTGAATATTTCAAGCATCTTCCTATTGCTGTTATAAACATCGAGCAAAAAATCACGTTTCTTGTATGGGAACCCTTAAATATTTATTTTACTATAACTTAACAATTTATTGTTAAGGTGAATATTTAACTAAATGTTCTGTAAATATTTTAAGCATCTACCTGTCACCGTTATTAGGAAGCAAAAAACGTCTAAAAATTTAGGTTTATTTTATGGGAGCCTCCCTCATATTTTTTTTCTATTTTTAGTATTTGTTGTTATAGCGGCAACAGAAATACGTCATCTGTGAAAATTTCAACGTTCTAGCTATAACGGTTCATGAGATTATAAAGCCTGGTGACAGACAGACGGACGGCGGAATCTTAGAATAGTGTCCCGTTTTTACCCTTTGGGTACGGAACCCTAAAAAGGAATCAATTCGACTGCATATTTTTTTTGTAACGTTGCGCGATAGCTCCACTAAACATGAACCAGTTATACCTACTTCAGAGGTGGCTCCATTTAAATTTTATCAATCGGCTGATTTGTTTCTGTAAAATCAATTACCTACATCGATCATACATGCGAACTATTCGAATTCTGTACACGGTTGAAGTCTGTTATGCCATTTAAGGCAAAAAATAATTATTCTTTCTAAGCAGAATTTCTTGCGCATAGGTCCCCGCTAGATCGGGCCGACATGCCCCATCTCGCGAGGGCTGTGGTATTATGGATAAGTAATTGCGGAATAATTCAGGATTAATGAGGTCGTGTGATGAATGAATTGTTTGTGGTGAGTTATGAGTGCGATAAAGATGGTTGAGTTGATGTTACATTTTGACTTTCTTTTTAACCCTCGGGAAATAAGGTACATATTATTAATTTGAGGCATGTGTTTGTGTATTTGTGCGTGTTTGTCTGTGGCGTCGTAGCTCCCAAAGACATGAACCAATTCTGATGAGATTGTTTTATTTGAAAGCTGATTTTGTACTCTGACCGGTGACCCTTAGTGTCACAATACTAATATACATGTCAACTGGCTCTTGGTATAGTAATTGCGGAATAATTCAGTGTTAATAAGGCTGTGTGATGATTTGTGTTAAGAGTGTGATAGAGATGGTAGAGTTAATGTTATATGACTTTATTTTTAAGCTGCAGCCCCAGGTTACATTTTTATATGTGGGTATATAATAAATATCGTCTATCTATTAACATTCAGAATGAATTATTTCCACTTAGGGCTTCTTAATTAATATGTAAGTATGATCAACTGTATGATTTGTACATACATAATATTATGCATCTCTCTCTCTGCCGCGTAGTACATTTAATAGACATGATGATACCAAGTAGAGTATCAAAAATGTGCTAAATACCTATTAGCACTTATATAAATAACGTTTGACCACATCCTAAATGACATACCTTGATACCTAACACAATCTTAATAAGTAAGTAAGTAAGTAAGTTCGTATAGGCCGGGTGGCTAGCCCTGGTGTCAGAGTTTTTAGGCCGCCTGAAGGCCTCTGACATGGCTAAACGGTTAAAACCACCGAGGCCTACAATTTAACGTGTCATCCGAGCCACGGTAGCGCTCAGTTGGAAAATGCCACCCGCGGTCACCCATCCAAGTACTGACCGACAATGTTAATATTAAGGATGGAAAATGTTTATCACTGTTTTAGGCTATCTCGATCTTTAACAATTTTACTGGATGCTTGTCTTTAAATCCTTACGGTTACTATTGCAATCTTAGTAAACAACCTGCAAGCAATTTGTATACACTGGCGGGGTGGCTATTCCTGGTGTCAAAAGCTTTATAAGCCGTCTGAAGGCCTCTAATATGGCTAAACGGTTGAAATAACCGGAAGCTACAGTTAAAAAATGCAAGTTGTAAGAAGTAAATTGGAGAATGTTTATTTAAGAAGACTTTTGTTTACTGAAGAACTTCAACAAATATTTTATTTTATTCTATGATGTAAATCAAGTAGCATAATGAGGTCTTACTAACAATTTTTATATAACGCTGCAACTAAAACTACCGAAACTTCTTGAATTGTATTTAGTACTATATGATAAAGTGCTTAAAATAGTAATAAACTTAGTGTAAATAAGATTAGTGACATTATAAACATTTTTTCGTCAAAATGTAGCAACTGACTTCATATGACTTCAAATCAAACGTGAGTAACACCTGTGTTTTACTTAATTAAAATGTACGAAAACTGACTTCATAGTTTAGAAAACTAATTGTTTATAAATAAATAAAGTTAGCAGAGAAAATTGTTTTTATAAAATAAAAGTTTAGTTCAATTGTCGACTGAACGGCCAATTAATACACAATATTTATATTTTTTCCCCAGTGAAAAATATGTTTTTGGACAATTACAATACTAGCAAAAATTAAAAAAATGCATTTCAAAAATTCGTCGTTCTAAGTTACGAAAATGAGAGCGCGTTGAACTCTTTTGTTAAGAATATTTTTATTTTTTATCAATGGTATAATATTATTTCACAACAAGTAAAACTAATATAATTATTTAGGTGTTATTTAGGTACTATCTATATAAGTATGTATTTAAAATATGTATATGTAGTTTATCAGTCTCTGGCAGCCATATCACAAGCTTTGCTTAGTTTGGGGTCAGAGAACGTGTGTAAGATTATGTCCATTAATTAATATTTAATAATATATTAATATATATTTAATATAATATAATAATTAGGTACATATTTAGCTTCAAATTAGAATTATTTTACAGCATCGGTAAAAATTTATATGTATAAAACTTTACCAAACCTACACATAGTAAAATGTTACCAAACAAATACGAAAAAAACCGAGCTCATTGAAGTCTTTTTCTGGCAAAATATTTAAGCATTTTCGTAAATAAAAATAAAAATATCGATATATTGCACATATTATGTATAATTCTACCATGGAGCGTGTGTGCTTTGCGTCATTGTTTATTGTTATAGAAATAGCTACACTAAATAATAAAACAACCTAATTTGAAATACATATTATGCCTGCGATTAATAGAGCCATTATGTTTTTAAACTCATCTTAGCTATTAATGAAAAGTCTAAAAGGTAGGTACCGTTATATCTAATATAAATTGAAAACCTCTAGTTAAAAACGAACAAGCACACAAACTTACACATTCTCAAACTTTCGTACTTACTTAATTACAAATAGTGAGTTCTTTATCACTGAGCTCACAAAATTACGGGTCATTTCATTTGAAATATTAAAGGAAAAAGTCCAAGTACACAATATACACATGCACAAAAACATGTGAATGAAAATTACTCACTTCGACGGCTGCGGCACGATGGTGTCATAGTTGAAGCTTTCGAGCAATTTCCCAACCGCCACGTTGATTTCCTCCTTATCGCATGGCCTGCGCTCCGACTCCCAATTCATTTTCAAATCACCAAAAACAAACCCGAAATATTCTAAATTCAAACTTGGAACAGTTAAAAAGTTCTGCGGCACGAAAGTTTTTTTTTGTAGCTAGCGCGCGTGCGGTCGACTCGCGCGCATGGACTATAAAGAGTCCCTTATGCTCCGAGCATTACTATAAAAATGCTGAACAGAAGGCACAAGGGGCGCGCGTCTCGGATACGCCAGTCTAGTGTTTGTTTACTTATCGGTTATTTTATTATGCTGCGTAGTTTATAAAACTCAAAGTACTTGCCAATGTTATTATATTGTTAATTCTTTCCGTCTTTTAAGAGGCCGCCACTTGTACCTAACATAGATTTTTAGAAATAGGTAATTTGTGTGTGATTTAAATTTTATTTTAAGTTTCTATTTTTATATTTGGGCACCCAGAAAAGTAGGTATGAATTAATTATTATTGCTGTTTTTGCCTAGTTTCAGTATTCACATATTTTCACTAGTTTTCACGCTTTTTGCACAATTAATTCCAATATTAGGAAAAGCTTGTTTTTGTGTCAACTAATACGACACTTACATTCATATTGTATAATAATACATAGGTACCTATTTGATCTATGAGTAGCTCTATTATTTCACGTTTTGTAATGTAGTATGTACTTAGGTAGATATTTATTTATTTTATATAAAATACCTAGAGGTTCAGTTATTTACTTTTTTATCTAGTCCCTTTGTTGGAAGTTTTACAATCATAAAATACGAATGTACAATATGTAGAGGGGATTTATATAAGTTATTACTTAGGTGTTTAAAAAAACTACTTATGTGTATATAAGAATGCAGAGTCATTCTCAAATATTGTACATTTCAAAATATTCTTAAGTTTAAAACACTGCTCACTCCATTCTCAAATAAGTAAGTAGATATTATAGTTTATCCATGGGCCCCGCCAGAATTATTTTAAGGGAGGTGCATCTACACATACTAATTAGCCAATATAAAATAAAACTATACAATACAGTATGTATAGTAGGTACCTATGCTGATAAATGCAATGTCAAATTCAAATCACACGAGAACTCAACTATATTAATATATTTCGCTCATCGGATACCTACTTAATTAAGGTGATTTTATGTATGTACCTACTTTCTTCCTGCCGGCCAAAGTCTTAACCATGTTTTCCTTGTCAAGTTTTCCAAGTTTTCCCCGAGTTGTAGTGGGCGGTGCGCAGGCGACACCGCCTCGCGCCGCCATTGGCGCGCGCGGCCGGCCGCTCTGACGTCACGGCGCCCGCAGCTTATCTACGTGCCGCGAGCCAGACCGACCGTGACATCTATCGATATATTTATATGTAGTAGGTATTGAAAGCTTGGGTCAACTACTGCTATAATTTGTTTGTACATATGCAATGAAGAACGATATGAAAATATTTACTTACTACACCTATTACTATATAGGCCGCAATGAAATATTTTTTGAGACTTAGTAACTCTAACATCCATGGGCTTTTCTCTAACTACCTAAGTGAGGTGGACACTAAGTACCTATGCAGCGTTGTTCTCATTTTCCTACATATACGAGTCAGTCACTCTATAAAACACAAAGGTGAGATCTAAGAAAATTACCTACATGAATGCTTGGAACAAAGAAGGTAAGATAAGACATCTATTATATAAAAGGCTTCCCTGAGTGACTGACTGACAGACAGCCTACAGCCCAAACCGCTACAGATAGGCACATGAAATTTGGAACAAAGATACATTGGACCACGTAATGGAGCACTAAGGACGGAATTTTGAAAAATCTACCTCTAAAGGGGTAAAACGGACCCTTTTCGTTTGTATGTAACTTTTTATTCCCTTTACCGATTGACTTGAAACTTTGTATACATGCTACTCAAACAAAATAAAAGTTACGTTTGTTCCTGTTTTTCCGAATATTCCTTATCTAAGGGGTCAAATTGGGTCCCAAAGTTGGTGAAAAAAGCATCAATTACATGCAACGAGCTGAACGGTTATGCATGAAATCTGGTATGGAGGAAGCACACAACATGTTTCAAAACGGGAACTATTATTATCCCGGAAAATCTATAGCTTTCCTTAGGGATAGCCAAAATTAATCAGTTTCGGCTGCCGCCCAAACCGCTAATAATATAAACTTGAAATTTGGAATATAGGTACATTGTATGACGTAATGGAGCACTAAAGACGAAAACTTTGAACTTGACGGGGTAAAACGGACTCTTTTCGTTTGTAAGTATATTTTGTATTCCTGTGCCGATTGACTTAAAACTTTGTATATCTACATGCTACTCAGACAAAATGAAAAATACGTTTGTTCCTGTTTTTCTGAATTTTCTTTATCTAAGGGGTCAAATAGGGTCCCAAAGTTGGTGAAAAAAACATAAATTACATCCAACGAGCGGAACGATTATGAATGAAATCTGGTATGTAAGAAGCACAAACATGTTTCAATACAGTAACTATTTTTATCCCGTAAAATCTATAGGGTCTTTAGGGATAGCCAAAATTATCAGTTATAAAGCTAAGATAAAACGGGTAAATGAATTCTAACGAAATTTGGTACGATGCTAGAAAGTAACACAAATTACCACTTGGAGTACCTACTGTTATCCCGGAAAATTTCAGTGGGTCACGATAACAATTTCTTAAAAAAATGATAAATATCTATTCTTAAATCAATGCAATATTGTTTAAAAATAGCCCACCCTTTCAACTAATAAATGACCATATTGACGTTTTATGAAAAGTCCCGGATTCCTTGTCGAAATCTAGACCAAACGTCCTATAAAAGCATGAAAAATAACTTGAACGCGCTTTTTTTAGTAATGTAGTGAAGTATCTAGAATAAAATTTAGATAATGATTCATCGTTCAATGGGGCAAAATGGGCCCCTAATAGTTTCCGAAAGATTTTATTTTGTGAGCCAATAGACTTGAACTTAGGGTACATACGGATGAATAAACTTACTTTACTATGGGTTCTACCTGAAAAAGCGAAAAGAATAGGTATATTCTTTACATTTTGCCGCGGGTCGATGAACTTTTTATGTTGAACAGCAGATTTTATTTACGTGATTTCGGGGTTGGTACCATAGTAAAAGTAAGTCAAATGATGAGTATAATAGAATCCTAGAACATGCCTGTCGTCTAGATATAGGTACAATATGTATTTCTCAAATAAAATATACCTACTTGTGTGCTACTTTTTCATCTGTACTTTTGACTGGGTGAACGGCTTTGGGCAAGATTTTCATTGAGTTCAGGATAATCGAAATTAAATTTCTAATAACTTAATGAAACATGTTGAATACCTGTACTGGGTTTTTTTAATAGTCCACTACTGAACGTAGGCCTACCCTGGAAGGGTGATTGAGCCATATCCATCACGCTGGCCGAGCGCGGGTTGCTGAATTCATATACATCGATTTTTCTCTACGGACGTGCCTTTGCAGGTTGATTCAATGTTTTCCATCAATTAAAAGCCAGTAGTGTAAATTCCGTACATAAGTTTCAAAGAGCTCAGTGGTCTGACCAGGATTAGGACCTTACGATTGTAATGTAGACCATGACATGCGAATAGAGTTGGATAGAATTTGGTATGCGAGTGGGAAACTACATGGGTCATGAGTGAGCAATATACCGAAAAATATTTCTTTTTACTACATAAAGAATGAGTAGGTATTTTAAAATATAACTTTATTAAGTATTTATCTTCTGACAAGTTATAAGGCAACGCGGGCCAAACCATAGGCTATTAAAGTCAAAGAACATTTTTATTGTTGAACTGTGTTACATTGAGATCTTAATACTAAGAGCAAAAATATTGAATTAACCGTTAAGTCCAATGCGGCCATAAAATAATTATTTGAACATGAAAAAATCATACAATTATTATTATTTAATTAATATCAAATATTTTGCAAATCAATATCATCTAAAAATGGTCGTACTCCGTAATAAGCTTTAGACACAAGCGAATTTAAGCAAATACTGAGACAAATCAGGCTAATCCGTAGGATAATTATTTTCCTTGCAAGTAATACGAAAATCCGGGCTAAACCACGAGCTATTATTTTAAGCAAGAAAGTACTAAGACAACGCGGGTCAAACTGTGGGGAATTACCATTTAAAGTAAGTACTAAGAAAACGCAGACCAAACCGCGCACCGTTATCATTTTGAGAAAATACTAAAACAACGCGGGCCAGACCATGGGCTATTATCATTGCAAGTAATACGACAACGCAAGCCAAACAGCAGGCTATTATAATTTTAAGCAAGTACTAATACAACGCGGGCCAGCCCGTGAGCTATTATCTTTGCAAATAATACGACAACACAGGCCAAACGGTAAGCTACGAGTATTATAATTTCAAGCAAGTATTAAGACAAAGCGGGCCAAGCTGCGTGCTTTAAAATAACATCTTAAGCAAGTACTAAAAATACGCAGGCCAAACCGCGACCTATTATCATCATCATCCTGCCCTTAGATTTACTTGATGATAATAAATATAATCTTATCTTATCCCACTAGGTGGGGTCGGCACAGCACGTTTCTTTTCGCCACTTCACTCTATCATACGCCATCTCATCATCAATTCATTTCTCTCCCATATCATCTTGCACACAATTCATCCACACTTTTTTTGGTCGTCACCTCCCATTTCTGCCGCTTATGTTTAGGGTTCTTTTCGTGACCTCACTCTCTTCCCGTCTCATGACATGCCCTTACCAAGATAGCCTGCCACTCTTTAATTTCTCAGTCACTGGCGCTACTTTCAGACTTCTTCTAACATACTCATTTCTAATCTTATCCATTCTTGTCACTCCGCACATCCATCTCAGCATTCGCATCTCCGCTGCATGCAATTTCCTTTCATTCTCCATATGGTGGCCGAACACTCTGATCCATACAATACGATTTATTATCCAGCCAAATACTAAGACGATTCAGGCCAAACCGTAGGCATTATCCTTGCAAGTAATACGTTATACGACAATGCATGGCTACACGAGCTATTATTATTTTTAAGCAAATGCCAAGACAACGCGGGCCAAACTGTGGGCTATTATCATTTTAAGCAATTACTAAAACAACGCGAGCCAGACCGTGGGCTATTATCATTGCAAGTAATATGACAATGCAGGCCATCAGACAGCCTTTTATAATTTTAAGCAAGTACCAATACAACGCGGGTCTAACCGCGAGCTATTTTAATTTTAAGCAAGTACCTATGTACTAAGACAACGCGGGCGAAGCCGCGGGTTTTAAGCTAGTTTCCAATAAAATTTAAAAAATAGGGCACGGACAAAAGTCTCCTAAGAAGGTTACTTAAACGTACCTAAGTACCTACTAGCTGCTACAGTTTTACGAGTAGTAGCTTTTATTCGCGGACGACAAGGTAGTAAAGTAAGTTTGTATACGCCGGGTGGCTAGCCATAGTGTCGTAGTTTCTAAGCCGCCCGAGCCACGGTAGCGCTCTTTGGATGGTGATGACTAGGTTAAGCAGTATCTCGGGAAATCTCTTCATTATTGCGCGCGCACGACGTAGTTCGTTAGTTTGTATGATCGACGGTCCTAACTCGCACAATTAGCTGCTTTTTATTAAACCTTCCACTTCTTGGCAATTAGCGCGATCTAATTTTGTGCCCACTTCACGCAATGTATCTGCTAATTGAGTTGTCAAGGTATACCTGCGCGTACTTACTTGAACCGCAAAGTAGTTATATAGGTAGGTATATGTAAGGTAATACCTACCGACCTAATACATAGGTATCTACTTATTATGATTTTGTAATAACCATCTTGTAAGTAGTTAGAGGAAGGATTTTACGTCAACATTACTTTTGTAGAGTTCGACCGTTGCATGAAAAGTTGTTATTTGTTCTGTTTTTTCAGATCATAATTTAAATTTAAGATGTAAAATAGGATTTCATGCCTACCTGTCTTAAATTGGAATTATCGGATCATCCAAAAAAGATTGGAAACTGTTCGCGCTGCGCTCGCGCTGTAGCTACCTCATCGACTTGACATTTATTTTTTAAACCTATACCTACTAAGGAAGGTGCTCTTAGCTCTTTAATTAAATTATACAAACTATTCATTCTGGGTTAGCGTGCTACACCCTAGACCGCATATTTGCTTAACATCAGGCAAAATGTAGCCAAACGAAAACCTAAGCATATGGAATTAAAAAAAAAATTCAAATGTTTACATAGCCGTATGACGTCATAACATAGCGGCGACTATTTTATGTGAGTACAGATTAAAAACAGAATATTTTAAATTGACTTTTAAAATTTGTTTTGTTTTTTCATGATCTAAAACTAACATTTTCCGATTGCTTTTTGCCTAAGCTATTTCAAAAATACATTTAAGTACAGATTTCTCGTTCATAGTCAAATACCTATTTTTATAGTATACACGTTTATTCTAGAGAAAAGTACCTAACTATATGTGAATGCGATTTGAAAAGTGGACAGAGTAAAATACTTACTCTATATTTACAAAGCAGCGCATAAGCGCAGAGACTGCGAAATTTTGTAATATTTTCAATATAGAGGCAATTTTATCAATAGATGAGAAGTGGGTGAAGCCGTGGTGGCAAATGGCCGTGGGAGATCGCTCTACTTATTTAAAAGCGTGAGACGTGGGTTCAAACCCTGTCCTGGTATCAATGAGTTGTTTTGAACCTATGTACCTACGGACTAGCTTCTGCTCGCGGCTCTGCCCGCGTATTATCTTGATATTTGTGCTTTCCCATGTTTCGGTTCTATGCCCATGCCAAAAATCAAGTCAAACCGTTGCTCCGTTGCTGCGTAAAAAAATAACAAAACCCACTCTCGGATTTATATATATATAAATATATATATATTTTTTTAATTCGAAAATTTTGCAACAACGGACTCCAAGGTCTGTGCCCTTTGTTAACTAAACACATTTTTTTTAAATTTTTTTTACTGTACTTAATTATAATTAATTATAATTATAATTGATTTATAATATTAGTAATGATTACACACCACTGTCTTTCCGGTGAAGGAAAATATCGTGAGGTAATCTGCATACCTACCTACATCTGTACACGTAGGTATATAAAAGAAAATCGATGGTTGTACCTATGTATGTGAATCCACCAACCCGCATTTGGCCAACCATTGGCGTAGCTTGAGATTTTCTCCAGAGGATAGCTATAGTAGCTACCTGCGCCCAAATGCTGGGCCAATAAAGTACAGCATTGACTGATTTATTGACTCTTTATTGATTCACACACACAAATATTACAATATACAAACAAAACAGAAGCTTCAACATCAGTATGCTGAGTGCGTTTTGTCGACTTTGTCGTAAACATGACGCGCTCTACGGCGAGCGCGTAGGCAATCGCGTAAAACGTAACGTATATTGAGCAAAATTCTTACACTTTGTAATTTGCGTCCATGAAAACGTGTAAAATCTAACGCAATTATTGACAGTTTAGCTGTTAGTGTCAACAACAGTTACTACTTGCCGCAGTTGCCGCTCGTAAGCATGTAATTTGTATTAAGACAGTGCAGTTCAAAAACGCGCCGCCAGTGGCGCTGTACATTTCTTCACACAAATTACATGCTTACGCGCTCCTCGTAGAGCGCGTCATGTTTACGGCAAAACTCACACTCAGCATACAGTACCTACTTATGACTTATCCCTTGCTTGTAGTAACAGCCTTTACAAACGGGGACCTTTGGATCAGTGAATGGTTAGAGATGGGGTTCTTGCCACTTAAACAGGCCCGAGGAAGACGACAACGGCAGCGGTGTGTAGCATAGATCAAGCATAGATAGGCTCAAAAATTATATAAAAAATCGGCCAAGTGCGAGTCAGACTCGCGTACAAAGGGTTCCGTACCGTATGGAAGCCCCATTCCTCTTGCCGTTATCAATAGTGAGCAAAAAACTCCTAAAAATCACGTTTGTTGTATGGGAGCCCCCCTTAAATATTTATTTTATTCTATTTTTATTTGTTGTTATAGCGGCAACAGAAATACATCATCTGTGAAAATTTCAGCTGCCTAGCTATCATGGTTCATGAGATACAGCCCGGTGACAGACAGACAGACACGGACAGACGGACAGACGGACATCGAAGTCTTAGTAGTAGGGTCCCGTTTTTACGCTTTGGGTACGGAACCCTAAAAAGTGCTAGGAGCGGAATACAATTTACATAAGTACATGAGGTACAATATTACAAGTAGCTACGTCTATTGTATAATTTTAAGAGTACCTACCCAAAGGATAAAAACGGGACCCTATTAGGTACTAAGACTCCGCTGTCCGTCTGTCTGTCTGTCACAAATGACGCATTTCTGTTGCCGCTATAACAACAAATAGGTACTAAAAACCGAAAAAAATATTTAAGGGGGACTCCCATACAACCTGAATTTATAGCCGTTTTTCGCTCGATATTAATAACGGTCCTAACGGGTAGAAGCTTCAAATATTCTATTATGTTTATTTCAATAATTAATTATTAAATTAAAATAAATATTTAAGAGGGGCTCCGATACAGTACGGAACACTTCGTGCGCGAGTTCGACTCGTACTTGGCCGATTATTTTTTAACGCGAACAAGTCCGCGCTGGACCACCAACTCGCCTGATGGTAAGCGACGTTGTGGTCGAAGATGAAGCACGCATACCTAGAAGATACCTATTCAGTCTGATCTAGAAAGGCTTTAGATATAAATCTCTGGGGAAACAGGAAAGCCAAGAAGTTAAGTCAAACCGCTTCGTACGTTTCGAAGGAAAATCGACAGTGTAGGGGTGGTAATGTGGCGTCTTTCTACTTGTCCTGTAGTAAAAAGGGGATGATGATAAGGTCGTGTAACTTAGATGCACAGCACTCCGAAATGAATCTTATAGAAAATGGACAGATTTACGGCGATGCTCCAGGCAACGAAGTTTTTTTTGCAACTAACTGTTCATCACCAATAAGCCGAACAGCAAGCCGGTCCACCGATTCCAAGGCCTCGAGCTGATACTTAGCCGAGCCATCCCAAAGATGGCAGCAGTATTCGAGACACGAAGGGATCAGTGCTTGATAGAGAGTAAGCAACTGTCCCGGTGTGAAATACCGCCTAACTTTAAGAATACCCAACTTCATACCAGCCAATTTGGCCCTAGATTCTAAATATTGTAGGTACGTGCCGTAATTCAATGTGGGAGTAAGTTTAGTGTTAGCCCCAGCAGTTCAAGGCGGTCTGTCACTGTTATAGGAATACATATCTCGAAATACAGGCGACAGTGCAAAGGGACACTTTATTGCGGAGAACAGACAGGCTTCGAAGTGTTGAATTTGAGATTTTCGTCACCCAGTTTGAAACGCCCTCCTGTTGGATCCACTCTTGAGTAGTAAATCATCTATACCTAACATAGGCTTGTAGTAGCTACCTATCTTATATAACTTAGAAAAGCTAATGGTTACGGGGAAAGTCGACGGCAGGCGGTCACGAGGTCGGAGCCCGATACGTTGGTCCGACCAGATCCGCACCACGCTGGACACGTCAGTTTACGAGGCGCTCCACGCCGCCGTGGATAGAGGTCGATGGCGCAGGATTGTTAAAGAGAAGCTTTTGGGAGGTGGTGGTCACGACCCTCAGACATGAGGAATTCGACTCAAGGAGGAGGAGGAGGAGCTACCTATCTACACTACACAAGGAATATTGATAAAACTTTAAAAAATAAAAAATGCCAAGCCGATGATTCCAGCCTATCTTAGTTTAAATTGGACAGAGAGTTTTTTTTTTTTAATATGATGATGATTTCTGAATATGTTTACCTCCGAGGTAAATACAATACATCTCAAAACCAAACTACCTACCTATTCATAACCGCTAAATGAATTTTCGTAAACTTACGACAAGTAGGTAGCTAGGTAGTTTATATGTAAATGCTAAAAAACTCAAAATAAATAAATTGAATTGTGCACGCTGCCTTCGGGGTGGTTGCACTTTAATAACATCTAAAATCCAAAATAGTGGTCATTATATGCACAAAAGTGCATCAACTAAAAACTAAGGTGAAAATCAGTTGAATCACTTTTGTGCATAGAATGACCGCTATTTTGGATTTTAGATGTATGTACCTCACCGATTCATGACCGCTAAATGAGTTTTTGTAAACACGTGTAGTTTGTAAATGGCTAGAATTCCAATTTGAATTTCGCGCGCTGAGCATCAGCGAAGTCAAAACAGAAATAAAAAATTTAACGTCACAATAATTTGAGCGCCACAGGCACCACTGTCAGATTTGTCAATGTCACTAAAAGTGCTAACATTTTCTTGAAAAATCCTTAAAACACGGGAAATCTGAAAACCGAGGATGTGAGCGTGGTTTAGAGAAATTATAATTTATTGCTTAAGAAAAGTAGTACATATCTGTTGCCAAGGCACATTTTGGTTTAAAATACATTATCGTTACTTACTATTATTTGCAAAAAAAAATGTTTAATTCAAAAAACATTACACGTAAACGAAAACAAAAGTAGTTT